>JAOEGL010000001.1:190284151-190884151 GCA_034509955.1 Urosaurus nigricauda | reverse complement strand
AGATCTGCATTTTGGGTTTGAAGTCAGCCTGCCTCTGAAGAAACCTCTCTGCCTACTCCTTTAACCATGAACTCCTCATGATTCCCCCTGCTTGACCTCAGCCTGGCTTTGACTGCTGCTCCCTGTACTATGTTTGCTCAGACTGGATACTTGCTGCCATAAACCAGGACAGGTTTGCTATCTCCAGGAAACTTTTTGAACATCGACCTTTCTGCTGAGGGCTATCTGTGCAGTGCTGAAGGTGTCAGGAAGGTTTCAAAACTTGATGCCCTCCCATTTTTTTGGACTTCCTCCACCAGTGCCCATTCTGACAGGGGATATTTGGAACTGTAGTCCAGTACAACTAAGGTGCCAACTCAGTTAATACTTCTACATTTTCCCCTCTGTAAGTTTTGCATGAATTAAGAGATTGGCATGAATATATCTGGAACTCTTCTACAGCCACACATCCAAATGAAGAACAGTAGTAGTGGCCCTTAGTAGGAGTCTTATGGGGAAACTGCTGTCCATCATTACTGATTCTTCCCTGCACTGAAGGATGATTCTGATAAACTTTTGCATATTTCCAAAGTTGACAATAGCAGTTCAGTTTGAAAGTCACAGTTGGCCAGGGCCAATCCATGAACATATACCCAGAGTCCTTGACTTTCAGCATGTTTAATAACTGACAGTGCTACTTAGAAGAGGGATGAACAGATCACAGGGTCATACATATACAGAATAATAGTCTGAGAATGCTTTTGTTAACTTGTAGAAATCTGTGTTGACAGGTCAGTATAAAACCAATGCTTATGCTTGATCAGAGCGCTGGTCTATTCTGTCTGGTATAGAATTAATCAATGATCTCTTAATTCAGAGAAAGCCAGAAATCCTAATATTCTTATATCTGAACAAATACAGCATCCATACACACGTTTTTCCAGGTACACTCGCTATGCTTCAGAGGCAGGAAGGTTATAGCAGACATTATCTGTACCAGTCCCTCTGTTTCTGTCCTAGCTTCTTTGCTGTCAAATATTACTGTTTTAGCTTATCAGGGCCAACTTTTTTTCCAGAGAAATAGCTTTTGCTCCCTTGCTGTCAGGATCTGGCATTCTTGCTGCTTATGTTGAAAAGAGGTGGAGGGGGGAAGGCTTAAAATAAGCATATTAACTAGATCCAGTCTGACAGTAGTGCCATACTAATGGAAAAGATGACTTACTGCTTGTCTTACTGTTTGATTACTTTCACAAGTAATTCTTCATGAGAAGGAAACAGAAGGTTCAGTCCAACCAGAGCTGGGCACAGCTGAATCCATTGCTTAATTCTCCCATTCAAATCTGTAGGATTCAAAAATGGCAAAATTTGGTACAGATAGTAGACCAAGCATAGTCATCAGAATTTTGCTCATAGCCCTCTCTTTATTTGTATGAATTCACATAGATACAGTTGGTGAAAAGATGAACAACTATTGATCAGTGCCCCAAATTTCATTTATGACCCAACAGAGCCTTGTCTGATGGCTATGCTTTTTTGATGCCCCAGTTCATTGAGTGTAATTGGATAAATTTCCAAGACATATGTTTTGGGCTGCAGGGTTAGTTTCTCTCCCTTTGCCTCATCTTACAGAATGGACTGACATGCTAGAAGCCTTATAATGAGTCAGACTGTGGTTTCCTCTTGTTGTTGTATGCTTTCAAGTATTTTCTGACCTATGGCAACTCTAAAGAGACCCTATTGTGGGTGTTCTTGGCAAGATTTGTTCAGAGGGAGTTTGCCACTGCCTTCCCTTAGACTGAAATAATGTGACTTGCCCATGGTCACCCAGTGTTTTTTCATGGCTGACTAGAGAGTCAAAACCTAGTCTTCCAGAATCCTAGTCCAGTACTCAACCCGCTACACAGTGCTGGCTTTCTGGATTCCTATATCTTAGTATTTTTGATCCTCCACAATTTCAGGCAGAAATGTTTCTAACTTCAACCTGGACATGCAAGAGCTTGAACCTGGGACCTCCTGCATGTAAATCAGAATGCTCTGCACTGAACCACAGATAGGCTTGCTAGATTCAAACCTCGAGAGGGCTTCTGTATCTTTAGTGCATGCGGAAGAGGGGATTTCAGCAGGTGTTGCTTGTTATGCAACCAGGTAACAAGCACCCCTTGTTGATGTTTCCTCTTCTACATAACCATTTAGTTTGCATAGTCTTCTCCAGTTTTCATGCTGGCAGCTCTTAACTATAGGCTCTGATGGTAAAGAGACAGAAGACTTCAAGACTGTGTGATTGCTTTCTTTAGGGGACCACGATGTTTGAAAAACATAGATCTTTCGGTAAAGAAGGATTGGGTAAAAAGAATAAAATTAAAAACAGTTGGATTTTTCCATTGACAGCTACTATGCTTTGTATACTAGGATGAAGAAATATGTATAACCTACACAGGAGGGAGAAGAGACTCCTAGACATATATAAGGTAGTGGTGGTTTTAAAATGTCCATGAAATTCACCCAATGGTGTGAAATATATGAGCTGGCCATGAATAATCCCATAACTCCTCACAAGAGCTCTGCTGTAAGGATTTCTGCAGAGATATGGGGAGGAGATGAGGCATCACGTTTGTTTACGATTACTTCCCTGCGGCTATGAGGCAAAAGTAAGCCCTTAGAAAATGAATTTCATGGCAACCCCTGAGGAACTATATAATATCTCTCTGTGTGTATGGGTGTGTGTGTGTGTGTGTGTGTGTGAGAGAGAGAGAGAGAGAGAGAGAGAGAGAGAGAGAGAGATCTTTCTTTAGATTCTGGATGAAATGTTTTGTATTTAGACAGTGCCCTGACTCCAAGTGCCAAGTGCCAGGTGGAGTATCAGATGGTCCCAAGTCAGCCCCGTAGTGCCACAGGGAGGGCCACTAACCAAACACAGTACCCAAGGAAGCCAAACAGGGGCTGCGGCATATATGGAGTTAACAAAGTAAGAAGATAAGAGGCCCCAAAAGCAGAGTCAAAGGTGAAACTGAGCTGGGGTTAGAACAGATCAAGTCCCATCAGAGATGCCAGAGAGGGCCTTCATCAAACCAAAGGGCTTGACAATCATTGTAAAAGTTTTTGGGTATAATGTCCATTGTATTTGGCTAATGTCACCCCCAGGGGCTTTAAAATGACTGGCAAAGTCATCTTGCAATAACATCATGGAGAAAATGCAAAATAAATCTTCCAATTTTAATTCAGGTTTCATTCAAGGGGCAGAGGGGAAGTACAGGTTGCTTACCTGTAACTGTGTTTCTTCGAGTGGTCATCTGTGCCCTCACACAATAGGGTTTGCGCCTGCGCAGAAGCTCCATTCGGAATGCTGAAAAGCTGAGCAGATTGGCGGGAGCCCCGCCCCTCCCATTCCCTGAGCATGCCCAATCCCGCCAATCTAGCTCCTCCTTCAGTTCAAGTCCGCCGCAAAAAAGGCAGGGACCTGACCGAGGGGAGGTAGGGCGGGATTTGTGTGAGGGCACAGATGACCACTCGAAGAAACACAGTTACAGGTAAGCAACCTGTACTTCTTCTTCGTGGTCTCTGTGCCTCACACAATAGGGTGACTGAAAAGCTTACCTATGGAGGTGGGAAGGTCACTGCAAGATCGAAGAAAGGACAGCACGACCAAAACTGGCATCTCTCCGGGACCTGGAGTCCAGCCGATAATGCTTCACAAACGTGGATGGCTGTGACCACGTGGCTGCCTTGCAGACCTCTGGCAGGGGAACACCTCTGAGGAAGGCAGCAGATGAAGCTGTAGCCCTGGTTGAATGGGCACGTACACCAACCGGGAGAGGGCGTTTAGCCAGTTCATAAGCCAAAGAAATGGTTTGAGCAATCCACTTTGCAAACCGTTGTGATGAAACTGGGTTGCCTTTCCTGGCACCACCATAACAAATAAACAACTTATTGGATAATCTGAACTCTTGAGAACGCTGAACATAAAAAGCCAAAGTACGGCGAACATCCAGGGTGTGCATAGTCTTTTCCAGAGGCGAAGAAGGATCTGGATAAAAATTAGGAAGCACAATTTCCTGGGAGAGGTGAAACTGAGAAACCACTTTAGGGAGGAAGGAAATGTCCGGTCTAAGGACCACCTTATCCCTATGAAAGGTCAAGTAAGGCTCATCTGAGCGTAGGGCCGTCAGTTCAGAAGCACGTCTGGCTGAAGTTATGGCCACAAGAAAGGACACTTTGAGTGTCAGCAGTCTCAAGGAAGCAGAGCCCAAGGGCTCAAATGGAGGTCTCGTAAGCTGTGTAAGCACCAGAGAGAGAGACCAGGCCGGAGCCAGGGGTGGCAATGGTGGATAAAGGTGATGTAGTCCCTTGAAGAACCTCTTTAACGTGGGTGACGTGAAGAGGCGAGCTGATCGTGAGCCGGGTGGCTGGCTGGCTACAATAGCCGACAAGTAGACCTTGAGGGAAGAGAAGGCCAGGCCTTGATGCCTGAGGTGCAGCAGAAAGGCCAGGCCTTGATCCCTGAGGTGCAGCAGAAAATGCAAAACAGTACTAAGGCTCACAGGTGAGGAAGGTTCAGATCTAGCCTCCGCGAAGGCACATAAACGCTTCCACTTATATGCATAGGATCTCTTGGTGGAGTCCTTTCTCGAGGCAGACAGGACCCTGAGCAAGTCAGGAGACTCTATGGCTGGATCCTCCACGCCGTCATCCGTATATTGACCAAGTCCGGGTGCAGGACCGCTCCATTGGAGTGGGACAACAGGTCTGGCCACTTCGGCAGGTGGAAGTATTGGCCCCTGGCCAAATGAAGAAGAGGAGTGAACCAGGGTTGTCTGGGCCAGAACGGAGTCAACAGTATGGCGTTGGACCGGTCCCTGGCCATCTTGGCCACCGTCCTGGAGATCAGAGGAAAGGGGGGAAATGCATACAGGAGATCTCGACTCCAACTGCAAAGGAAGGCGTCCCCCATGGATCCTCGTCCTTTGCCCGCTCTGGTGTAGAATGCCTGGCATTGGGCTTTCTCTGGAGTGGCAAACAGGTCCACTGAGGAAATTCCCCAACGAGACGTCAGGAGATTGAAGGCTGGGCTCGACAGAGTCCATTCGTGCTGCACCTTGTCCCTGCTGAGGGAGTCTGCCAGCACATTGTCCTTTCCTGCCAGGTGAATGGCCACTGGATGAATGGAACGGTGGTGGCACCACGTCCACAGCTGCTGGGAGAGACGCAAGAGGACTGGAGAGTGAGTTCCTCCTTGCTTGTTGATGTACCAGACAGTGGTTGTGTTGTCTGATACTACCTGCACAACTCTGCGGAGGAGATGATTTTCGAATGCCCTGAAGGTTTTGATGACTGCCAACAGTTCTAAGGCATTTATGTGCAGTTCTGCCTCCTGAGCAGACCATTGTCCCTGCACACACAAGTCGTTGAGATGTGTGCCCCATCCTGACATGGACGCGTCTGTAGTGACCATCCTGGATGGTTCTGGCGTTTGGAAGGGCATCCCCTTGAGGATGTTGGAGGGAGACATCCACCACCTGAGAGAGTCTCTGACATGAGGTGGCAACAAGAATCTCTTGGACGGATTGTCCCTCAAGTGATCGAAGGCAGCCAGGAACCAAGCTTGGAGAGGCCTGAGCCTGAGACGAGCCAGGTAGGTCACCGCTGTAGTTGAGGCCAGGTGGCCTAGCAGTCTCTGAATGTCCTTTGCTGACGGACGGTGAGAGTGAAGGACAGACCGCAGCTGTTCCCAGAGGGCCTCCGCCCGTCTGGTGGGAAGGTAGGCTCGACCCATCACAGAGTCCAGGGACGTGCCTATATAGTCTATCACCCTCACAGGGTGGAGAATGGATTTTGGCAGATTGACTTTGAGTCCCAAGTCTGCTAGCAGATCCAGAGTGTACTGGACGTCTTTGTACAGTTGTGTCTTGGAGGACGACACCAGAAGTCAGTCGTCGAGGTAAGGGAAAATCTTTATTCCTTGAAGACGAAGGTGAGAGATGACCACCGCCATGCACTTTGTGAACACTCGAGGAGCGGTAGAGAGGCCGAAAGGAAGAACGGTATACTGATAGAGATCTCCATCTATGGCAAAACGGAGATACTTCCAATGTTGAGGCCTGATGCTGATGTGGAAGTAAGCATCCTTTAGGTCTATGGATGCAAACCAGTCCCCTTGGTGCAAGAACGGCAAGATGGATTGGAGAGTCACCATCTTAAACTTGCGAATCGTGATGTATGAGTTGACGCCTCTCAGGTCCAAGATGGGACGGAGACCTCCGCCTCTCTTCGGAACTGTGAAGTACCTGGAGTAGAAGCCTTGGTGTTTGAAGCACGGTGGAACACGTTGGATGGCTCCTTTGTCGAGAAGGGAGGAAATCTCCTCCAGAAGAGGAGGAGAGGAGGGAGTGGAACAGAAAACGCCATTTGGTGGAATATTTGAGAACTCTATGGCGTAGCCCAGGCGGATGATGGCAAGCACCCAGGAGTCCGTGGTGATCTTGGACCAGTTCTCGTAGAAATGGCAAAGTCTGGGAACTGAGGAAAGGGAGACTGGCAAACAAAAATTGGGTGTCGCCTCCAAGAGCCCGTCAAAAGTGCGACTTGGAGGATGGCTTTCTAGAAGGCTGTTGTTGCTGACGTTGCTGGCCTTGCCTTTGCTGTTGCTGCTGTTGCTGCTGCTGTTGAGGCTGTCTGTAAGGCCTCCTAGTGTAAGGCTGGGTCCTATAAGTGGAGGACGGAGCCGAACGAGAGCGGGTGAAACCAGGGTCGTATGGCCTTTGGCGCCAGACACGACTAGATAAGGGCTTGCTAGGTGTCAGCCCAAGTCTCTTCCCGTTCAGACGAGCCTTGGCCATGGTGTCCAGGGATTCGTCGGTCCTGGCGGCGAATAGACCTTCACCATCGAAAGGAAGATCTTCAATTTTGGACTTAGCTTCCTCGGACAGAGAAGTAGACCTCAACCAGGCGAAATGGCAGAGTGCCACTGCACTGGCCATCACTTTCGCAGAACAGTCCACGACATGTCTAGCTGAGTGCACTTCCTGAGCAATGAGGGAGAGTGCTTCAGCATAGAATTCCTGAGCTGCCTCTTGTTGTGCCTGAGGCAGGTAAGGAATGAAAGCAGCCACACGATCCCACAAAAACTTCTGATAGCCGGCCATGCAACCTTGCATATTGGCGACCTTTGCTGCCAGCACTGCAGACGAATAGAAACGTCGACCAAAGATGTCCATCCTTCTGCCATCTTTGTCCACGGGGGCAGAATGGGACTTGCCTGTAGACTTACAAGTAGATTCCACCACCAGAGAGCTAGGAGCTGGGTGGGTGAACAGGAATGGCGCCGTATCCGACTGCACCGACTGATACAAGGAGTCAAGCTTCTTAGAAGCGGGTGGCGTCGAGGCCGGCTTGGTCCAAGAGGCCACCATAATGTCCGAGAAAGAAGGCAAGAATGGAATGACCGCTGGTTGCTGGGGACGCACCACGAGGCCATCGATGGGGTCCCTGGGGGGCTGGGCCGTCTGCGCCGTATGGAGGCCTACCGCCCTTGCCATCCTGTCGACAATTCCAGTGAAGAGATGGAGGTCTTTGACAGGTGAACCCGGTGTCTGGTCCTCAACTTCCTCATTGGGAGAGGAAATGGCAGGCTGTGGGGAGTTGGGACGGTTGTCCATCTCTCCCGTAGACTCCTCCGTAGACTGGGAGGCTGGCAACTGCGGATCCACATAGGGCTGTGTCGGTGCCATAAGGAAAGTCGACGTCGAGGCGTCCGCGTAGCTGATCGGAGCGGAGACTATCGACGTCGAAGTAGTAGCGGTAGCTGAGGCCGAGACGGTTATAATGGCGCTCGATTCCGGAGGTTTCAACACCGTAGCTGTCGAGGCCGGCGGAGGTGATATGGCCCTGTATTCGGTCTGGGACCGAGAGGGAGAGCGAGATCAAGATCGAGATCGTGAGAAGTCTCCGACATGGAGGTCACGGACATGGTACCGATCCCGGTACGAAGGAGAGTAGGAGCGGTAGGATGGATGACGCTCTCTCCAATATGATTCAGCCCGATGTCGCGCCAAAAAGGAGGCCGACGAGTGGGGCGAGTCGAAGTAGTGTTCCTCAAACGGTTCCGGAGACTTCCGGGGTGGAGGAGATGGGAACCGCAGCCTGTAAATGCGCTCCGAAGAGGCTAGGATTTCCTTCGGTGGAACAGAGGTCGGAGCTGAAATAGGCGAAACAGTAGAGACCGAGGTCGAGACCGTCCCCGTAGGAGCGAGGACCTGGGTAGATGCCGGCTGAAATGTGGGTTCCAGAGTCTCCGGCGCCGAGTCTAGTACAGTGACCGGGGCCGGGACTGAGAGGTCAATGGCCGAAGGCTGTCTAAGGAAAGACATGGCCAGGTCTGCCTGGGCAGCCGCCGAGGCAACCGAAGTGAGGACCTCCTTATGCTTATGCTTTTTTGCTTTCGGCTTCTCCAGCTCAATGGGGGGAGGCCGCTTCTTGTGCTCCCTGTGTTGCCCTTTGGGGCGAGACATAGTAGTCGTGGCCGAGGCCGACGCCGAGGAGGTTTCCGTCGGTGTCGAGGTCGCCGTCGCCGTCGAGGTCGGTCTTTTGATTTTCGGAATCCTTGGGAACTTAGAGATGGGAAGATGTCCTAAGGGGTCCGTGGACGGATCTGAGGAGTGGGAGACCGAGAGGGCCTTCTCCCACAAGTGGGCCTTGAGCCGGTCTGCTCGTTGGCGGAGTGTGGCGGGATTAAAAGCCTTCCAATGCTTGCATTTCTCCGGGATGTGGGAACTGCCTAAGCAGAAAATGCACTTCGAGTGTCCATCCACAACCGGGATTTTACCGCCACAGTCGGAACATTTCTTGAGGCCGGTCCGATCGCGAGGGGCCCGTCCGGGCCAAAACCCTCGAGTTCCGACAAAAAGGGGGCAGCTCAAGGAAAAAACGGGAGAAACGAAAAAAGAACAAAAATAAAGTAAAATAAAGTAAAATAAAGAAATAAAAGAAAATAGACAGAGTCTAGCTACTCAGCTTTCGTCGCGATGAAGAGCACTCCGAAGGAGATGTTACTCTTGCGGCGGACGAAAGAGAACTGAAGGAGGAGCTAGATTGGCGGGATTGGGCATGCTCAGGGAATGGGCGGGGCGGGGCTCCCGCCAATCTGCTCAGCTTTTCAGCATTCCGAATGGAGCTTCTGCGCAGGCGCAAACCCTATTGTGTGAGGCACAGAGACCACGAAGAAGAAGCCGCAGGTGCTAGAGCCTTGAGCCCTGGTCTTAGAGTGATGTTTTATAAAAGAAGACTTGGAAACATATGGCTCTCCAGATGTTGTTGGACTAAAACTCTCATCAGCTTTGTCCATCGGGCATGCTGGTTTTGGCTGATGGAAACCAGGACTTCAGTGTCATATGGACAGCCACATGTTCCCCACCTGTGATGTAAATTTTAAATTATTGGTTTTAAACTGTAATTGATTTAATATCTTTTTAAGGGGGGAGGGGGGGAGGGATGCAATCTGTTTTATTTATGTAATGCCATTTTATTGTGTAAGCTGCCTCGATTGATCTCAAAGGGGCGGGGTATAAATAATAATAATAATTAGTAGTAGTAGTAGTAGTAGTATTAGACTGTAAAAGCCAGTTAGGTTTCATTAGGGATCTGAGAGGAATTTGATCCTTGTGAATGTGAACTGACCTGAGGACCACTTAACCATGGAATCCCCACTTTGCCATGGAAACCCACTAGGTGACCTTGGGCAAGTGACATCCTCTCAGCCTCAGAGAAAGGTAACGGCAATGAACACAATCTTGCCAAGAAAATCCTAGGAGAAAATCACTATAAGCTGGAGTAGACCCAAAGGTAAAAGTGCTGCAAATAATAACAAATACTCTCTAAGTTGAAACTCAGCTTTAAAAAAATGCATATCAATATGTGGAAATGGATCAAATGGAATTACTAGTGACTACATGCAAAACTGATATAGATCAAAACAAGATGGATTCACCTATCTTTTCCTGGGTACTACAAATCTAATGATTCAAACTTAGTTGAAAACAATCATTCCTATGGGTTTCAATTACTGGACCATCTACTGGTTGTGCTTCAACTGTCAAGCCAATAACGGCTGACATATACATAGCTACAATGTTGTCATAGCTTTGTCTCCTGATGTTTTGCCCTAAAAATTTCCTTTTCAGCAGCACACACCCCACCAAAGGGTTTCTGAGGCACCAGAGAAGACAGCAGTGTGCTATAACTACTCTTCCCTTCTTCTAGCAGTGAGGTGTTTTACAACAGGCAGCTGCAATTGGGAAACTTACTTGAGAGGGTGGAATGAAATGCATTAAATGATCATCTGAAATACTCATTTTGCCTGCAAATATTACTTGTGTCAACATGGAGGAAAGGATCATACTCTCCAATGACTTCTTATGTCTTGCTATTGCCAGCCAGGTAAACATTTGAGCTGGGCTCAGGGACAAAAATGAATTGAGATGGGTAGCAGAAGAAGAGCTGTATATTCTGAGCAGGGTAAGAGAGGAGAACTGTACAAAAGGACTGAAGGGAAAAACACATTCTGAATGTACTATTACAGACTGAGTCTCCTTTACCCAAAATGCTTGGGACCAAAAACGTTTTGGATTTTGGAATATTTGCATATTTATAATGAGATATCTTGGAGATGGGATCCAAGTCTAAATACGAAATTCATTTATGTTTTGTATACACCTTCTACACATAACCTGAAGGTAATTTTATGCATAACTTTATAAACATTTTTATGCATGAAGCAAAGTTTGTCTACACTGAATCATCAGAAAACAAAGGACTCATTACTTTATCACCCATGTGGCCTATTTTGGATTTTGGAGCACTTTGGTTTTTAAATTCTGGATACTCGACCTGCATTATGGCTTCCAGGGAACTGATCCCTGTCCTCCATCTTTTGTACAGTATGTTGAGTGCTTTACCATTTTTAAAATTGTCTTTGTTTTCTTCTGGACTCTCTTTGGTTCATTTGCATCATTTCCCAGAGAAAAGGAGGTGGCAATGGTCCTTTCCTTAACAATTTCTTAGGAAGACTGGGGATCCTTAGAAGAATCCTTAACGAAAAAGGAGGAGATTCTGGATCAAAAGACATATAGCACAAGCATAACTATGATATGCTTCCCTTCAAGCAACCCCCACCAAAACCTGCTTTTCTTTGCTACAGTCTCCACACAGACATACACAAAAGCACACACTTAGTTCCTAGCCTGTGGAGACTGTGAGGAGCAGTAGGAAAGCATGCAGTAGCACAGGAAAAAAAAATGCCTGGGGGGGGAGGGAATTGGTCACTGTTCAGTCAGTACATAATTCTAACCTCTGCAATGATGTAAAAAATGTGAAGGTGTATATAGCGGTAGCAACAGCATGTACATTTCTATACTGTTTATCAGTGAACTCAGCACTGTCTGAGCGGTTTACAATCTGTAAGCCAATTGCCCTCACCAAGCTGGGTACTCATTTTACCAGTCTATGAAAGGATGGAAGGCTGAGTCAACCTTGGAGCCTCTGGGATCGAACTCATGAATTGTGGCTGCAGTACTGGCATTTAACCACTGCGCCACCAGGGCTCCCTATATTGCTGTTGGTATAGATTTATGATGACTCCAGGAATGTCATAGGATTTTCTTAGGCAAGGAATACTCAGAAGTGGTTTTACCATTGCCTTCCTCTGAAATACAGACTAAGGGTTTCAACAGACCACCCCTTTGGAGCAGCCTGCAGCCACTCCTTTCCTCAACATATCAGGGCGGCAGCAATTACATGCCGCAGCCCCATCCGACCTTTCCGTAGTGCAAAAAGAAGCCACAAAAAGCACCTTGTGCCATAGAAAGGTTGCCCTAGCTGTGGTAGTGGCAACTTTTTGCCGTTTTTTTGGCGCAGTGCACATAAGCGCTGCGCTGAAGACGCAATGTGATGCTGCCCAGCTTCTGGTCAGGCAGGCCGGTATGTGGACACCACACCTCCACTCTGCCCCGAGGCCAGCATATAATGCCGGTCTGTACAGCACCTGGTATTCTTTAGTAGTCTCTCTTCCAAGTGCACACCAGGCCTGACCTTGCTTAGTTTCCAAGATCAAATCAGATCAGGTACCTTCAGGATATTGCAGATGGATATTTAGGGTGACATCCCACCTGTCATTCAAGGGATCATTTATATATACAGTGGAGGCAAAGAGAATGCAGCAGGAAGGCAAGATTCTCAGCACAGTGAAAGGACTTGGACATATTCAAGATGAGAATGTGAAAAAGCAGATTAAAAGTATGTGCTATAATTGTCAAGTTATCCTATATATATATATATATATATATACATACAACAAAGTCATCCGTGATTTTAGCATTCATACAGTATCCAATATGAAGACCCACTTATTATAAGTCACTCAGGTAAAGACCTTCTAAAGTGGGATAAGAACTTTTAAAGCGTAGCACAAATTATTTTCAACAGAATGGTCATACCGGCCAGGGATCATGGGAGAAGAAATCTAAAATAGCTGGAAGGCTGTGCAAAGGGGTTTTCTGGATGCAAGATCTTTATCATAGAGCAGCACCATTATCATACCTCTGGGATTCCAAACAGCCTTTTGCAAAGACATTCTTTTTCTAGCTTAGCTTTTCTATCATATTAGTGACATGATATTCCAGTGCATCCCTTCTAGTACTTTTCAGCAGTGCTTGAGCATTACCACTGACAGTCAAATAGCAAACAGAAAGTGAAGGGAAGTGATGAAAATGGATCATAAAGCACAGGGAAGAAGTGCTTGTTACATTTTTGACTGCACAATTCACTTGCTTCCTACAGTGCAGCCACTTCTGAAAGGATAGTTCTAAATCTAAGTCATAAAGCTAAGGAAAAATATCTCTTTGGGCTTGTTTCCACTGGTTGTAACTGGAAGAAAGAGAGAATATTTTGATAAGCAGCTCAGTATGAACTATTCTCACATTAAAAATGATGATGCTAGCTAGAGCATCCCATGTAAGAAGATATTTGGAGACGCTCAAAGGAAGATCAGAAAACAACACATCTTTTTGAAAGGTGGATGGCATCTTTAACTCATATTTAGGAGGCATCACTTTGAAATTCTAAAGCTTTGTGACTTGAAAAAGTATGGCCTGAGAAACATAGGACAACTAAATGGAAAAAAAAATTTGTTCAGGGAGAGTGAATGCATTTGATATTGTATCCCCACAAAAGCAAGTATTTGTAGAAGCACCGCATCTGAGATGATACAGGCCTTGGAATCATTTTACATAACCCACAGCTGGAGTGCTGTATTTCATTTCATTTAGTTCTAAGACTGAGACAAAAAATGAGAAAGATTTAGAAGTATTCAAAAAAGATGATAAATAAAAGGGGTGGCAACAGGGAGAAGGTTTAGAAATGGACAAAAAGTGGAGGGTGGGTGGAGGAAAGGAGGCTTTATAGTCTTGTTATTTCAAAGTTTGGAAAAGTTACTTGGAGCATATTGGCTGTGGGATTCTGGGAGTGCTAGTCCAGAAATGTAATGTTTCCAAGCTCTGGACTGTCTCCTCATAACTACATGCATACTCCCTTGTGCCTCAGAAACAACTCAGACACAGTGAAACCACAGTTCAGGCTCAAAAATTCCCTGCGTGGGAACCGCATTTTCCACAGCTTTCTTACAGATCGACGGTTGGCCTCATTGTGAAGATAGTTACTGCCCACATAATTCAAGAGAAATTAAAAAACAAAGAAATCCCAACATCATGATGGAACATGACCTGCTCAGTGTTCCTCTAAATCACTTCTTGCCAGAGTAGAACAACATACATTACAACCAAGATATACACCAAGAGACTGTTCTAATGCACCATTTGTCTTTTGTATAATTGATTCTCATGCAGGTCAAATACCCTGTAGATATTCATAGGGGAGCTAAACTCTCTCAAGCACAATGACATCATCTGGTTTAACATGGTTCTTCTAAAGTCCAATTGTTGATATACAGCCATCAGCAAAAAAATGCATTAGCCTCAAAGCAATACTTGTGCTTCACACTAGCTGTGGGATTACAGCAAACAAAAGGTGGTCACCATGTTATCAAATCCACATTTCCTGCACATACTGTCATGCTCTAGCTGCACTATAATTCAGTATTAAACTATATTTAATGAAATCCATATCGGGAATGGTTGCTTCGGCCAAGAGGAAAGTATGTAACAACGCATATATATTGACTTTTGTTGTTGGCCTATGCCAAGATTTATGGTCTCTACAGGTAGATATTGAGTGAGGCAAACCCTTACTCAATTATGTTTGTCTCAGTCAATAAATCCAGATGTTGACTCCAGCAGAACTCAGCATCCATCTGTTTTATTACAGCCAGTATTAAATGATACTATCCCATCAGAAATGGAGTTCTTGGTTAAACTGACAACACTTCAATAGTGTGATTGCGGTTGCAAGGAGTGTGAGAAAAACTGGACATCTCATTAAATAAAATGTGGAATTCTTGAACATCCTATACATTTCTTGTGGTGTCTACTACATATTTAGGCCTGCACAGACATTGTTAATTGCATTAAGGATCATTCAAAACTGTTTTGGAGATTCCTGGGTCAAGGTTGGGATCTTAAATCTTCAACCCTTGCTTACAAACTCAAGAACTTCTGGGGTGATTAGCTATCCATTATTTTTTTTCCACTCTGTGATCAGTAAAGGAGTATCAAGAATTCAAGCTTAATTTTGTATTTCTGAACAAGGACCCAACCATTGTTTTCAGATTATCAAGAAATCTGCTCATTTCCATTCTTTATTGTTTTCATCAGATTCCCTTAGATCAAACAAATGACAAATTAAAGCAATTGGTGGCATACCATTATACTGCCATCCATCCCTTTATTTATAACCTGCCCTTTTCCAAGCTAGGACTGAAAATGGCTTACAAAACAGAGAGAATTACAAATAAATACACATAAAGTTAAAAACATACAGTACAAAAACTGTGATTAAAATAGTATTAGACTATCAGTTATTGCCATTTTAAACCCATTTGATACAGTACAATAAAATAATCTGGTCTGAATACAATCCTAACCAAGAATTAGCAACTCCTAAGATTTCAGTTCATTAGGGACTCCAGGCAGACAACTAGAGCAAGTGTAAAGGTACACTGTTCCTGTGCAGGGTCCCTGTAAAGAACCCCTGGTGGCACAGTCATTAAATGCTGGTATTTCAGCCACAATGTTGTGAGTTTGAACCCGAAGGGCTCCAGGTTGACTCAGGCTTCCATCATTTCGTAGGTCAGTAAAATGAATACCCACCTTCTTGGGGGCAATTGGCTAACACATTGTAAACCACTTAGAGAGTGCTTAGCCCATATTGGACTCTTTCAAATGGGAGGAATTTCTCCCAATTCCGAATGGAGCCAATGTGGATTCATGTAAATTCGCTTGTTTAGCGAATTTACCTGAACCCCTGCTCCGTTCGGAAGGCATTCGGAATTACTTCCCATTACCCGAAAATAACCCCCCCTTGCCCGAAATCGCGTGAGAAGCTTAAATTCGCAATAACGTTAAACCCATGATTGCATTCGGAGTGACTTCCCTTTTGCCCGAATTTGCATGAGAAGAATTAATTCGCAATAACGTGAAACCCCAGGATTGCGTTTGGATTGCCCTTGGATTATACTTCCAATTTCCCACGTCTGAAAGAATCCTATGAAGCAGTATAGAAATGTAACATGCTATTGCTATTGCTGTGTTCCCCTGTAACAAGGGAAACATGCTGAATAAAAAGAAGTCCAGATGGCTCAAACACCCAAACTCCTCTTTCCTAAACAGGTGCCCTGTCCCAGGGTACAAATCCCGCCTTTCTCCCAAAAAGGGACCCAAGGCAGCTACAAATACACTTGGCCTCATTTTCAGTATGAGAGATGGGGCACACAGTTTGTTCATAATCCACTAATTATCATTAGAAAAGCACCTGGGGTTCAAGAAACCCAGTTTTTCAGAAGACCCAGGACTGAGAGAAAAGGATGCTTGTCAAGTATCTGGCAGGGACACACATGGCTTCATTTGGCTTGGTTGCTCCCATATTGCATCAGCCTACCATAATCTGATCTGATCCTTCAGAGAAAGAAGAATGTATTTCACCATCTGGGTGAGATGAAAAGAGAACAACTCTCCTGTATGGCAAGCCAGATTAAAGACTGCTGTGTTTGCACACACCATAATTTTATTCAAATTATTTTCCAAAACAAATGGAGTTCAAAGCTCACGCAAATGATTTTTGCAAGCCTTGTCAGAATATCCTTTCCTTCTCTTCTTCTACAGTCCAATCAATACCGCATTGACACAGAAGCCTCCAGCTAGTATATATAGCACTTCAACCACAGTGAAAATGCATAACAGCTGGCATTGTGTCAAAAGGAAGAGCCACAGGGTAGCAAAATCTCACACAGATGGATAGATGGAATGTTTTGAGCATTCTTGTTTTTAGGAAAATGCATACAATCCCCCCCCCCCTTTTTTGTAAAATACCAGGTTGTGGAGAATTACATTTACTATCTTTGAAGTCCATGAACTGATCTGTGTCAGAGTGGCAAATGAATGGTTTTGCCATTGGATGAGATTATCTTTTGGTTTTAGTTCTGGGGGAGTAGGGTGATGGGTGTACATGGTACAGTTTTCACAGTGCTTCATGGA
The DNA here is from genome assembly GCA_034509955.1 of Urosaurus nigricauda. Classification (NCBI taxonomy): domain Eukaryota; kingdom Metazoa; phylum Chordata; class Lepidosauria; order Squamata; family Phrynosomatidae; genus Urosaurus; species Urosaurus nigricauda. The sequence goes on along the minus strand of JAOEGL010000001.1, from coordinate 190,867,481 downwards.
TGAGAAGTGTCAGATCACATATTTAAATGTAAACTCAACAGAGTCATGTGGCACCATAAAGACTAACAGGTTTTATTTGGCAAAAGATTTTGCGGATGCTGGCCCACTTCATCAGATATAACATGCATCTGATGAAATGGGGTACAGTTCATCAAGACTTATGCAAAAACAAAACCTTGCTAGCCTTTAAGCTTCAACAAGATACCTACAGCACTGTCTGTTGTTGCAACAGACCAACATGGCTGTTCAGGAGAAATATTTATATTTGTCCTTATACTGAAAAAAACAAGCACATCCTTGCAAAAAGAAACTACCATGTCAGAGAGAAGATGAGGCCAGAATGAAAGCATTTGAATAGATCCCACCTGCATTCTGAAAGTATTTTTCTCCCATTATATTTGGCAGATCATTCAGACTAGCTCCAAGGCTAAATCTTTAGTCGGTGTCCGGTGCTTTTCTCTTCTTTGTTTTCAGAATCAGTTACTTCTCCTAGAGGAAGGTTGAATTTCTTTTCTTTCTTTTGAATCGAAAATCAGTTACTTGTCCTAGAGGAAGGTTGAATTTGCACAACGATTCTGTATGCAGCTCTCCTCTTCCTCTTCCTTTCTTCCATTCTTTTTTGTTGTCGTTGGGGAGGAGAATACACGAGCAATGTGCTTGATACATCCTATAACTCTTCCCATGTGCGTGGCAATACATTTTGCTGATCTAGTGTCCAGGAACAATGCCCCTAATATTAGATAAAGCTGGTACAGTATTTGTGTCAGCTGAACTGTAGCATATTTGTCACCTTGTACCCTGTTTCCCCAAAAATAAGACATCCCCTGAAAATAAGACCTAGCACATCTTTGGGAGCAAAAATTAATATAAGACACTGTCTTATTTTCAGGAAAAAATGGTAACATGGTCACTGATGTAGTAATGTGAGGGAAATTCCCAAAATAGATGGGGTACAGGGTGTAAGATCCTACATTCATGCAGACACAGAGGCCCCCCAGTCTATACTGGTTCCACAGCCACAGAACAGATAGAATAATCATCAGGAAATAGTCTGTAGATGGCCCCATTTATGCAAGTTGGTATTGTCAGGGGTGAAAGAGCCAAAGAGAGATTAGGCTTCTTCCCAGATTGTATCATCTAAGGACCGTTCTGCATTGCACAGTTATGGCACTATGATTCCACTATGATCTGCCTTCTATGGAATCCTGGTATTGGTGATTTGGCCAGAGGTACCAGAGAGGCTCCTTGGCTGAGCACTGTAAAGGCCCCTCTCTCAATTGCCAAGCTCAGGATTCCATAGCATGGTATCATGACAGTTAAAGTAGAATCATAGTAGTATGATTGTGTAATGTGAAAGGGTCCTGACAGAAGTGTTTCTGATTTTGTATCCTAAATTTTTGAAATAGAATCCATGTTATAAATGGTTGTCCTTTAAAACCAAATAAGACAGACACTACATTAACCATTCAGGTCAGGATGTGTGCATGTGTGTCACTTGAATTCATTCTCAGAGCTAAGGAACACTGCCCTGCCACCATCCCCAGATCCAGAGGACAGTTCCTTGCTAGCGATGCCTCTGACACTTGAGCAATGTAGAAATCAAAGAGATCAAAATAAGGAGAGGACCTTTTGAACAACCCAGTCAGCTTCTGCAGTAAAAATTGGGAAACTATGTCATCCCTATGTCAGACTTCTGTTAGTTTTAACTTCCTGCTGTGCCATAAAACCTGAGAAACACCTTGAGATGTATGGCTTCCCAAGACTGGATACACATTTCCTAGCTTTGGGTGCCTGCCACTCTCATCCTAGCCCATTCACTTCAGAATCCCTCCTTGGATTTGGAATGACTGGGTCACCAGGTGATCTCACTGTGGACTAGTGAGTGTATTAGCTTTGTGTTCTTCATGGTAAGCATGGCCCACCCTTGATTTAGAGTTAAGGAAGCCAGTCAGAGTCAAGAGTTAACAAATTAACAAGAGAATTAACGTGGTTTATTATATCCTACACTTGATCTTAGCCAAAAGGCAGAGAAGCGGTGTGGTGGTTTATTATATCCTGTAGAATAGTATATACATTCTACATTTATGGCTTTGGCTTTTGCAAATTTGTTTATTTGTGGATTTGATTAATATTAATCTCTAGGTCCTCCAGAGCAAGTCTGTAACTAACTTTTACCAGAAGTTGCACTGGAGGATCTAGAGATTCCTAGAGAAGACACTTCTCTAGGCATTTGTACGTTCTCCAGCACAATTCTGTGCTCAGTCTCTAGTGAATGTTGACCACAGAGTTGTGCTGGAGGAGCTAGAGATTCATTGGGGTGGTACAGACCATTCAAAAAGGGCGGTCTGGCACCACCTCTTTTTGTGGTGCAATTGTGCTGCAGCAGCTAGATGCTGCAGTGCAGTTGTGCCACAAAAAAGGAGCGGGAAAAACGTGCTCCTTTTTTGCTGCACAGTTGGAGCACAGCAAAGAAAAAAGGCGCCATTAACTGCCTTTGCACCGCTGCAACTGTGCAGCTCTGCCCGGAAGCTGCGCAGTTGCGGTGGCGCCATTACGTACGCTGTGTAAACGGCATTACGTAATGGCACTGGCGCCATTATATGTTGGGGTTCGGAAGCGTGTAAATTATGTGCGCCCCCAAACCTTAATGGCGCCGCCCAGGCGCCTCTTCATGCCTGTCTGTATTGGGCCATTGAGAGATATTCTCTCAGGTTTATTTTAAAAGTGTTTTTTAAATTATTATTTGCAGGTTTTCTACTTTCATGGAGATCCTGTGACCCTAACCTCAGTGAATGTGGAGATCCCACTGTACTTTAACAAGCTCCTGTTCCAAACAGATATCAATAGTTAACCTGAGTTATGTCAGACCTTTTCTTTGAATCACTTCAGACATCCATTGCACAATCACTCCCAACTGACTCTCTCCTCTGACTCATCCAATTGTCAACTCTCATCTGTCTCTTTTTTAAAAAATCTACCTCTCACTCACATAGGCGCCTCCCTCCTATCATAAGAATTTATCACACCGGGGAAAATTGGGGGTTTAAAAAGACATTTCCCCAGGACATTTCAACGATTGCACGAAAGATTTGCTACAATTGCTCTTAGAGAGGACTTATCCCGGGAAGAACCAGGAATGCTCCAGTAACAAATCATTCATGGGATTTCCCCATGAATGATTTGTTGCTGGAGCATTCCTGGTTCTTCCCGGGATAAGTCCTCTTTAATTATGATGTCGTGGGAAAATCTTTCCTGCCCTTTTAAACCCCCGATTTCCCCCATGTGACAAAGTCCATAGAGGTTTCTGAGCTAAGACTGGCTGCCCTATGTTGTTCCAAGCATTGCTTCACACACATTCAACCAAGAGCCACACACTAACATATTTACAAGTTATTTCCTCGTTGCTCCTCCTGTTTCAGATTCACATAGCTGCAGGAGAAGCAGGAGATGTTGAACTCATCTTCATGCTAGCTATCTTAGTAGCTTTTATAAGTATCTGAACATCCTCTAATATATTTATCAATCCAGATATCCAACATTAAGGCAGCAGCATGAGCTGACGTGGTTTGCGATGGCATATATCGCACCGGAGGAGGTAGTGTGAATGACACATATACCCAGCCATGTGGAAAAGCCTGAGGATGGAGGAGCTTACTAGAAAGACCACACACACACACACACACACCCCACTGTCCATTTCAGGTGGAAAACCAAAAGCCGAAAGATGGGTTCTGCCAAATCAAAAAAGACCAGAACTCCCCTTTCATCTCTTGTGTATTCTTAAACAACCCTTTCCTGCTATCTATTCCTGGTGAATCCTGATCTTTTCTAGGTGTTGTAAAGTCCATGAAGCATCATCATTCGCAATCATCTACCAAACATCAAAACAATCTCCACATTTTGGAAACCTTTCCATGTTCTGTCGTAGAGTAATCAAACTTTTGGTTTCCCATGGAACTCTTGGGGAATTAAGGGTATAAATATTACCCTCCAAATAAAACCCTTTTGCTACCATTGCAGCAGTCAGCCCCATCCCCACATGCATGGTGACTATTGTCCTCAGGCTTCAGTCTGAGTCTTCAGTTTTCCATAGACCTTTCTCTTCAAGAATAGTAGCTATTGCCTCATCCAACCTCAGTCTCTGCTGTCTCCTTTCAATTTTCTATATTCAGTTAGCTCTGCATGCCGGATATTTGAATGTGTTATTTTGTGTGTGTTACTTTCCAGTTTCCTTAATAAACCTCTATGCAGTTCTCCATACCTAGAATCTTCAGAGTGAGTACTGGTGTAGTTGGTCCTTCCTTCCTGTGTATGTTACCCCCTCTCACAAAGCCAAGCTGGATATTTCACCAAAAAGTTATATTACAGCTGCTGGTGGAGGCTCTACATGCCACATACAAATAGGGTAACACTTTTGAATGCTTCGTAACATCACTTTTGCTTTGTCGAGGATTTGAACACACAATATACTTCTGCCAGCTGTCACTCACCTTTGCCTGTACTGGCCAGACCGGGCTAATCTTGACTTTACTCTTCAGACATGTGCTTCCCTGTGAGATTTAAGTTCCCGTGAAATGAAACTCAAGGGCAGGTGGCCAAATTTCAGCAGAACCAAAGTAGCTTCTGAGGAGATGGAAGATTCAACAAGGATTTTTTCCTACTTTTTTTTTTTCAGAATCAATATATGAGTAGTTTGATTTGAAATAAGATAATTTGTATTAACAGGAAGGTCCAAATATCTAAAGAAGTACTATCCAAACACAATCATGGTTCCTCCTCCCATCCAAGCTCAGTAAATACTGTTGAAAGGATCAGACTAAGAATATCATTCTAAGAGAATTCCCGGCACCATTACGCTATGAGCATTTGCAGGTTCTCTCAGGAGAAGTGCAGTTTAGATTCATGGTATAAATATTCTAATGCAGTATTTCACACATGTTAAATTAAGAGTCTCCTTTTGGTTGGGATGCATCACTTGCAAATATCATTATTGTGGGAGAAATGAAAGAACCATTTTCAGAATGAATATATATTCCAGCTAATGGAGGTTTCGCATTTGGAATGCAAAAGCCTACTTAAATGCCACTTGATTTACAACAAGCTGGAGCTTCAGTTCAGGGCCAACTGAAAATAAACATTACCATCGGGGATATTGGCGATGTAAAGAATACATGCAATTTTTCTCATCCTCCACAAGAAAGGGTGTCACCACACATCAAGACACCCTGTCAAGAAACTGGCCAACTGCCATGAGATTTTTCTCGTTTGAGGACTTTTCTGTAAACAAATTCATTTGCACTGAAAATGGTGCCTTTTGCCCAAAATACATTGTTTTCTAAATAAAATAATGGGGGAAATGGGTGTTAAACAAAAACAAGGAAGTGCTGGGGGGGGGGGGAGAGAAAGGGAATTTTCATCCTCCCCCCCAAAACCCCAAAATGTAAAAAAATGTTAAAACTTGTAATTTCATTGAACATGGAGAAAACGTTTGAAATCCTTAATTCCTGCTTGTGAGAATAAAATAAGCGAAGGTTTGCATCCCTGTATATCATGACAACTGCTTCATTGTGATCTGATCCCATACCTCCCTGGTAACACCATGTGCAAGGAAGTTGGGATTACATGGCTGCAAATGCTTCTGATGGGCTTTTGATTTCTGACTCCAATAGACCAGGGGTAGGGTGGGTGCTCCTCTCACTACTAAAGGATGACCCCCAAATAGATTTTTCTACTGTGACAAAAGCCACACTTTTACAACCGTCTCCCTTGGGAAGAGAATGGAAGTGCTACAACGGCATGTGGAGCAGCACAGAGAAAGAGACTACTCTCCCACTCCACTAGGGCTTTCTTTTCTCATGCGCTAAGGCTCTCAGAAGCAAAGATGCCACAAATCTGCCACATTATTCTCTGATTCAGTTGTAAAAGAGGCAGTCCATTCTTTATTAGATCTTAGCTGAAACCATGAACGCCCCTCCCAGAAGCTGAGATGATCTCTAAAGAGGACAACAACATTTACAACATAGGACTGGCGAGCAGGAAAGCACTAGTTCTGACTGATGGCTGCAGAGGCTTACAGCCATACTTCCTTGCTTCAGCAGTTATTGAGCCAGTAACCATGCTCCCTTTCTAAGTCATCAATCTGAGTCAGAAGAAGGCAACAGAGCATTGCCTACACTCTGGATTGACTTTGATAATGCAGTCACAAGAACAAGGACTCTTCCACACAAGCCTCATTCGCAGAGCAGTCACACAAATAAAAATAAAAAGGGAACAGACCATTTTCCAGGTAGCCATCACCACATCTCTCTCAATCCTTTGACCAGAGACTTTATCGGACACAGTTTTTCCCCTGTTACAGGTATGGGAACTTGATGCTCGTGGCCATGCGTGACTGAGAAAAAATGGATTTTACCGCACACCAAAACGCCCTCAAAATGGTGCCATTAGATTCCGTGGTGTCAAGCCATCCCCATTCAGTGCTGAGGCGTGTCATTTTTCTCGGATGGAAGTCTTCCGACCTGAACATTTAATGTGCCTCAGCACTGAATGGGGACGGCTTGGCGCCACAGAACAGAATGGCACCATTTTGAGGACGTTTCAGTGTGCGATAAAACCCATTTTTTCTCAGTCGCCCGCAGACACAAGCATCCCATTCCCATAACGGGGAAAAAACTGTGTCCAATAAAGTCCCAGGTCTCCCAACCCCATAATGTTCTCTTCCTGACCTCTCTCTTAATCCCATCTGCCTGCTTTATGCCCCACCCAAATGCCTCTAGGATTTTTTTTAAAAAAATTTTTTTGGATGGGTTTTCTCCTTTTTTCACGCAATTCTGGAGCTCTGCTGCAGCAAAATGTTTAAAAGTGACTTTCTTTTCAAGAAAGAAAAAATAAATAGAAAAATTAAAGAAAAGTAATCAGGGCACTTTGAAATAGCAAGGGGAGAGGGGACAGAAGGGAGAATGTGACACTGGCACCATGTGACTGGCAATAGCGCAACTGCCTTGGGAGTGACATTTCACATTTGGGGACTTGCACCATTATGTGGTCATTCATGGAATTCCCCTGTGAATGAAATGGGGCAGGTGGGACGCAGAAGGGCTAAGTGTCGGAGGTGTCGTGCAATAAATATCATCTTCTTCTTTCCCAGTCAAATCATGGTTTAAAAGGCGTGTTTAATAATGTCCCAAATTTGATTGGCTACATGGCATTTTGATGTTACTGCACTCTCTGTATGATATTGAACATCTGGAAGAAAGGAAGGAACAGAGTCCTTAATATCTGAACAAACCACAGCAAGGCAAAACAATGGTTAAGAACTACCAGAAAACAAAAGTTTTTGTCAAAGAACATAACTCACTCACCAGCACCCTCCTGGTCACATACACTTTCCCCGCTTTTTCTATGGACACATTTGACACAGCCCTACTCACTGGCAACTTGTGGTCCCCATGGAAGAGTTTTATCACCATTTTAGAGTGAGGGTTTCCCCTGCTCAAATTATGGGCCTTCCCTGGACCGTAATTTTTCCTATTTTGAGAGAAATTAGGTCCATCAAGTCCTTATCTTAAAGGGTTTTGTATCTGTAGATATGATTTTACTAGTATTGCCTGGAACTGATGAGTTATTAGACACGTAAAGCAGTGTTCCTCTAAGTTAATAGATGTACAAAAAGCACTCTGTCTGTCTGTTTGTTTATTTAATTATTTTTGGTGCAAAAAAGCTATGAAGAAGTTCAAATTCATTGTCATTCCACCATTTTTAATGGAACAGTCATAATAATGTTTAGCACTCAAGTAGCCTCTGCATATCTTTATCTCACTAGTTCCTTATAATGGTCCTTCCAGTCCTGTAAGAAAGCTGAGTGCCATTAACACCCACCCAAAATACTGATGAGGGTTCGAGGGATAGAGGATTATCTTGCACAGATCCTGCAAACCCAGACTTTAAGATATATAATATACGGACTTAATAGCAGAGGTGAAATTGAAAATGAAGCCTTTTGGCTGATATTATGAATTACTCTCTCTAAAGGGAGAAGCGGCTTCTCTTGCAAATTCTCTTTCTATACCCCGAATGCTGCTTCCCATAGCTTGAGGTAGTCATTGTGCACAAAACAAGCCTATGGTGCACTTAACAGCGAACATGAAGCTAATCTCCAGGAGGAGGAGGCTATTAAATTTGGCACAGGCTCTTTCTGCCCCTTGCCAACTGTTGTTTAATAGAAATGCCCTATTTAGTAGCGCTACGGGTAGGCTACTGCAAAATGACCAAGGGTGGGGGGTGGATTGCTTGAATATTTCATCTGGTGCAGAGCGCGAGCTAGAATGCACTTGGGTTACTATGGTGACCAAGGGACGATGCTCCTTGGAGTTTGCTACATAATTCTTCAGAAGAAGGATTTAGGGATGCAGAACAAAACATGGCAGGGAAGCATCAGACCTAATAAAGTCTCTAGGCTGAAAGGGAGCCAGGTTTCTGTTTAGACACCATGGTGTTCCTTCATTTCAGGGGCCTGGGAAATAGTCCAATTCTAAACCCGGCTTGTTCATTATAGACCTCCTGTTCATCGTTCAAAAAGCCTCTACTTGCAACTCTCCAGTCAAATGACACTATTTTCTCACCTGGGTACCAAGCAAACCTCCCGCCATTCCAACAGGCAGAGAACGGGGACGATCTCGCCCGCCTCCCCTCCATCCCCATTTAAACAACTTCCCTTTGTGTCTGGTTTCTAATAACGCTGATGGAAAACAGCGTGAATATTGAACAAGATGCCAGAAAGAATCTTAAACTATCCCACAGTGTTTTTATCGAGCTGGGTGAGGAGCAGCTGAAAAGATGGGCCTGTTAATCAAAGCAACAAGTATCCAGAGGGTTCTCGCTGGCAAAGAAGTAGCCTAGGGCTTTCTCTCTTCCCTGCGCCACACCTCATCATGTTTAAAAATAATTCTCTCCCTCCACCCACCCTTACACATGCTTGTTTAAACTTCCCTTGTATATATGAAATTGAATGCAGTTCCTTTTCTTCCATGTGTTTGTTATATGAAACAAAAACTGACTTCTGTAGATCTTACAACAGTTACACAGGGAGGAGGAAGAGCCTTTAGAAAAGAAGGAAGGGGAAGGAAAGCCAATATTTGCTCCCCATCAACAAAGCACAGCCTACCTTTAATGCAGAGCACAGCAAAAAAATGAAACAACGTCGGTGTACAGAGATTGATTACACATGCTGCAATTGACAGTTTGATCACATCTCATGGCAAGTAGGTTAGGTTAGGGTGGAATAATTTATCTGCAGTCCAATTTGTAGTACGTCCTAAAGGCTACAATTGACATTGAAGGCCCACTTGGCGAGGTGGCATATTTGAAGCTACAGCTACATTGCAAAGTGCTTGGAACAGGTCGTAAGCTGCACTGCAGAAATAATGCAGTTTGACATGGCTTTAACTGCCACGGCTCATTGCTATGGAATTCTGGGATTTGTAGTTTGTTGTAGCACCAGTGCTCTCTGATAGAGAAGGCTAAATATCTCACAAAATTACAGATCTCAGAATTCCATAGCATTGAGCTATGGCAGTCAAAGCGGTGTAAAGACTGGATTATTTCTGAAGTGCAGATTAGACCATAGTGTCGAGCACAGAATCTGCAGGATGATGAACTCTTTGGGTGCAATAAATTGTTTCTTTTTGAAAGAGCGTACATCTAGCCCTCACAGTTCCAGAGTCAATTGCACTTAGTTTTCAAATTCATGGATAGAGGGAGGCTAGGTGGGACTTGCAGAGGTATGTTTACAACTCAGCACAGATATCTTCCCACATATCCACAAATCTCCATATTTTTATTTCAAGTAGAAATTGACGTGGCACAGGTTCCTATGTGAGGTCAGCATCATCCCAAACAAATACCTCAGAAATGATCTACCATGATAAATTGCTGGATTTCCCCCCTGCTAAATATACTCAAATGCAAATTGAATTAGGCAGCAATATTAGCGATAGCAAAGCATGTACATTTCTACACTGCTTATCAGTGAACTCAGCCCTCCCTAACCTGTATACGACATGTAAGCGTACTCATTTTACTGTCCTATGAAAAGTGGAAGGCTGGGTCAACCTTGGAGCCCCTGGGATTGAATTCACAACCTTGTGGCTGCAGTGCCAGCATTTAACCACTCTGCCACCAGGGCTCCAAGAAAATGGCACACCAGTACTCTGTCTGTCTGTCTATATCTGAAAATATAGTCACCAGCTCTAAACTTTCAAAGGAGAGACAGGTTAAAGGAACACTTCTTTTTGTTGTTGTGGGCCTTGAAGTTGTTTTGGATATACAACTTCCTGAATAGTCTCTCCGGCTACCAAAAGAACTTTAAGAACTCCGACTGCACTTTAATCACAGTCTACAGTTTGTTGTTACTGTTGTTGTTTTGTGTTTTTTATTTTATTTTAAAGTATGTTTTAATTCTTATATTGTTTAATTGTATTTTAAGAGGGGGGATTGAAGGGTTTGAATGTATGTTTTTAATCTTTGTGAGCTGCCCTGATTGCATCTTGTAGAGGGGCAGGATATAAATAAATTTTAATATTATTATTATTTTTACTACAGCAGTCCTACTACAAACCAATTACAGTTTACTTGGCAAAATTTGTTCAGAGTGGATTTGTCTTTGCTGTCCTCTGAGTCTGAGAGAGAGTGACTTGTCCAAGGTCACCCAGTAGGTTTTTGTGGCTCCATGAGGATTCAAATTCAGAGTCATAGTCCATTGTTCAGATCACTAAATCATGCTGGCTCCATATTATCTGTACAGGAGCTTTATTATTTGTGATCTCTGGGTATTATATACTTGCAACTCAGTGAAAATATTTGGGTGATTCCAGACTAGGCTTTTAGTATGTAATCACTCTGCTTCAAACAGAGCATTTTATGGAGGTCCAGACATCATTGACAAGCTTTAGGTTTTTCTAAATGTCTAATGTCTTTTTTTAAATCACCACACACACACATCCACACACAAAAACATTAATAAAAGAAGATGGAATATCTGCACAATTGCTTTTGACTGATTTCATAGGACTGTATTTGAAAGCACTCTTAAATTTGCATGTAACTATTAGGGCCTAAATACCCGGAAGTCATTAAATCCCACCTGATCTTGGAAGCTAAGCAGGGTTGCCTCTGGTTAGTACTTTGATAGGAGAATGACAACAAATACCAGGTATTGTAGGTTATATTTCAGAGGAAGGAACTAAGAAAACCACTTCTTGAGGATTCTTTGCCTACAGAAACCCTATGAAATTCATGGGGTCACCAAAAGTCAACAGGCAACTTGAAGACAGATATACACACACTGGGTGAAGGAACCACATTTTTTATTTTTTAAAGTCACGTAGACATTGACACTTCAGATGTATGGTTCTTTGTTTTTTTTACTACAACTAGCAATGACTATTAAGTGAAAAAACCTCTAAGCAATCTTCCTCTTGACTAATTAACTGACCTAAGAGTGTTCATTAGGCCTCCAGGAACAATAAATTTAGAAGGAAAATGCTAGCAATGTCTGATTGGTCTTGTTGAGCAAAGAAGCAACATAGACGAGAATTCATAATCTTTTGTTCTCCCTTTTCCTTCAGCTGTGACTTAGAAAAGAAACTTGTGCAGCTCTATCAAAAAACCTTAATTGTAGATGAGTTAGAACTAGGGGCCAGTATAAACTGAAAACCATCAAGGATATATTCACAATGCACTTTATTATCGATAGATGGGCAACAGTGACACCTTTAATATAAGATATAGGTCTAGAGGCACCTGTCACATTTGTGTAATCAAGCTGTGGTTTAAAAAAAAAATTCCCCCAGTTGCACTCACTAGGAAAGTATATCAACTTTCAAAAGTTGAGAGTAACTAGATATCCCACACCTTACATATCTCTTTTTAGGTTTTATTATATAATTCTCTGGCTACCTGGAGAATTTATTATGTAGGTTAACCAACATGTGCTGTAAAATAGATCCCATGATCACCTGGCCCCACATATGGCAAATAGAGTCTCCCCAAAGATTAAAGAAATCAGTCCTATTGTATTTCATACCAGAGAGAACTGACATAGCGGGTGTTTTGCCATATAGCCAGCTTAGCCCAAATAGGACTTTTGTGGGATATCCATGGAATTCGGGGTAGGGAAGCTTGCCTCAAAATTTTCACAAAAGATTTAAGCAACCTACTGTACTTTCATTTGTACAAGCATCCATGAGGCGGACATTGGCCAGTCAAGTTTACAAACAGCTTCCTAGGTGGTGCGGAAGATCTATTTTAAGTAGTTAATGTTAAAGAATGCCTGTTTTTTATTATTTATTTTATTTCAAGGATTTATATCCCATCTTTCTCCCACAATGGGATTCAAGGCAAGTTACAATAATTTAAAAAGACAGAATAATTTGCCTAGGGGAAGGGATATCATTCATTGGTGGAGCATCTGCTTTGCACAGAAAAGGTACTGGCTTCAGTTTCTAGCAGCTCCTCATAGGACTGGGAAGGATGGCTTGATAAACCAATGAGCTGACTCAGTACAAGGCAGCTTCTTAGGTGCACACAAGACTTGAACAGGCCTTTCAGCTTGTCTTACCCTGCTAATGCCACAATGTGAATGCTGTCAACACAGGGCCAAACGTGGAGGACTTACAGACCTATTTATGCCTCATAAGTAACACATGCCTTTGCAGTGTAGCTGAGTGCTGCTTGACCTAGGTTCACCAGCATGCACAGTCACTGGTTTTTAAAAAGCACTTTAAGTTATTTAAAGCTTTTTAATAGAAAGTGCCATATGCTGACTGTGAATGATTAAACTATTTTAAATGGGCACTTCCAAAGGACTATCCATCCATCTAGGGTCAGATAAAGGAAAGTAGTGCAGAGCAGTAGAAAATATCCTGGGCATCTCAAAATGCACACAGGACAAGAATGGTCTTCCTTAGTCACTAAAATTACTCTGGAATTCAGGGGAATTGTGTCCGTGTCTTCAGTATCTGCATTGAAATGAACGGCTCATAGCATTTCTGTACCAGGGGGAAGGGGGGGGGGATCATCTCTCTATGCAGCTGTCAAAATCCCATGTTTGGCCATGATAGCTCCCCTCTAATCTAGCTACCCACCCGCTTTGTTATACTGCCTTTCTCCTGCCAAGGTCTAACACTGCCAAATCTCTAGATTCAGCCTGAATTTTAAAAGTCTTGGCCTGCTTGTTAGAGCATTCATGGAGAAGGCTAGGCTGAGAGGGCATGGTTTTGTTTGTTGGTCTGCAACAGAGGCTTTTGAAATCAAATCTTCTTCCCCCTCCTCCCTAGGGCAGCATTCACATCACATCTACACCCACTCCCAAATTCAGGTTCTGCCATCCTGACTCTGGTCTCATCTAAGATCCATCCCATCCTGCTCTGCCTGCCTCTCTTAACTCTCTGGCACAGCCCCCTGCATCTCTGGGTCTAAACCTTGGGGAATATAGGAAACTGAGTCCTCCCAGATTTGGCTCCAGCTTACTTCCCTCTCCCTTGTTCACATTTCAGGGCCTGTTCTCTCCCTGGCCACCACCATACAATTACCTGTATTTCAGCCTGACCTCAGCCACACAACAGTTCACCACTATTGTACTAATCAGCAAACTTTTCTAAGTCTTCTGCAGCATGTGGAGCTAGTCCATTAGGCTGCCTGAAGCAAAGGTTAAGATGGCACTTGATCCTCTTCCATGCGCAAAAGTCAAATGGATCAGCAATTGAACTTTCCTTTGGCTCTGGTGATTTAGACAGCATCACCAACTACACTCAAAGACAGAAGTCTAACTTAAAGGGTGTGTGCAGTAACTTTCTCCTCCATTCCCACACTGCAGCCCTCAGCATCTGATGCCTGATAAGACAGATTGTTGGTCTAATAGTAGGGCAGGTCTTGCTGATGCAGGCAACCCACAATGGCAGTGGCCACTCTTTGGCCACTCAATGGCCAAAGAGCTCAACAAGATGAACTCAGGTGGAAGGCAATTACCTCTTTTTACTCTAAGGACATTATCACACCAGCCCTCTGTCCCATCACAACTGCACTAGTTTAAGAATGGAAGCATATCTGTTTGGCATCATTTCTTATCACACTTTCCCCCACTATAATGTTGATGGTGATCCATGGTCATGCGATCTGTTTTCTGCACTGCCAAATGGCATATTTTGGGAGGAAAGGGGGGGAGGGTTCGATCATGGCTGACAACTACCTCCCGAAGCCTGCGGCTATGTGAATGTGCACCCAGCAGCTGCCTTTGGGAAGCTGTTGGTGGCCATGATTGCTGTGATAGGAGAGGAGCAGAGAAGCTGAATCACATCCACTTGAACCTACGTGACTGCCTGAGAAGCAGAACTGCAGCAGAAGGGACCTATCACATAAAGGCAGTAATGCAACAGTGAGCCTATTGATGGGTTTTGCTCATCAATGAAAATGTGCACTGCAGTAACAAATGGAATGCAAGGCAGCAACAGGATGGACAGGACATTGTGTGATAAGATGCTTTGATCCTGTTCAAATGCTGCTTTTATAACCTCATGTGATAAAGTCCTAAGTCTTTTTTTATTATTTAAACGCTATTGTTTAAAAACAAAAACTATGAACCTGCCTTGGGTGTGTGTGTCTGTATGTCCTGGTGTTTTGTTCTGTTTTTTAAAATGGTGTTTTGTATATACAGACCTAGTGAAGACAGTTGTGTTGTTAGCAACCTGGCTGAGGGACACCCTGGCACTTGCCATGCCAAATAATAAAATTGTAAATCTACTCCATACAAATAAGCACCTAGTTTTTCGAAACAGCAGTTGCTGTTTCCACATCAGCTTCAGCACTGAAGCACTGTACTTCTTATGGCTGGTACTCTGACTTCAGTGCAGATTAAATTAATTTTGTTTCTTTTGACTTTGCCAATGCCGCACCCTCCCCTGCTTAGACTTCATCTCATCTACAAAGAAAATTATTTAATTCCTGTGTAATATTTTCCTACCATCTTTCTCTGCAAAAGCACCAAGGCAGTCATCAGAAAGAATAAAAGCAGTGTCATATTAAAATAAATAAAATCACCATAAAATCATTAAAGATAAACGCTTCTGAAAGAATGTCAAAACACATTGTTGCAACTTTCGGAATGTCAAAACACAAGTTACAGCAATGTGTCCTGGCATCTTTTCAAAAGAGGAAAGGGTGGGACTGATTGTAGCTTTTGGGGCTAACAGATGCAGAGGGCTTCTCATTCCCAGTAAGCAGGGGGCCGTTCAAACCACACCATTATAGTGCTTCAATTCTACTTTAAGTGCCACGGTAACATCCTATGGAATCCTGGGATTTGGTGGTTTGGTCTGAGGCACCAAACGAGGATCCTAAGAGTCCCTTCCTCAACTGCCAATCCAAGGATTCCACCGAATGTTGCCATGGCAATTAAAGTGGAATCATAGCACTATAATTATGTAGTGTGAAATGGGCCCAAGCCTCTACAAAATGTCAGGTTCCTGGTGCATTTTCCTTAGACCGGACCACTTGTCTTGCACCGAGTAAAGAAGTATGGAAGATTTGTTGTACTTGACAAGGGCACTTTGTCCCACCAGTTCTGCCCTTGAGAGCCATTCATGGTGGACTAATGCAATTCCACAGCCTTCTGCAAATAGCTCTTTCCCATGGTAACCCTGAACACACAAGGTGGGGAATAGTTTGTGAGAAAATATCTGCCATGACAACAGTTGGAGTTTATAGTTGCTGTTCAGCTTTGATCCTCTTCAGACAATTACTTTAGCTCACAAATGATCTAAAATGATCAGGCACTTCAAAAAAGTAAAATCAAAATACTGTCTCTCATTGATGGTTAAAAAATAATAAACAATTTGTAAATATGCTAGCATTTAACTATCTCCCAATGACCCTTCCTCACCTGGGGCAAACAATTTACATCAGTGTGTGATAAGATAAGACCACATGGCCCTCTATTTACTAACTATAAGGTTAAAGAAACCTTATAGAAATCTTGCTTCATGTGATCCTGGCCTTTGGCAACCAGGAGGACCTGTCCCATATTGCTATGTGGAAAAGCTGGCAGTCCTAAGAACTATATACCTTGAGTTTGGGTGGGTTGTGAAGAGGCACCATTTGCTGTTTTGCCTCAAGCTACAAAAAGTCTTGGGTTGGCGCTAGTATATATAGTTTGTAGATTTAGCAGCGTATGAGGCTAAATAATTTTCAATAGTGACCAAAATGCTTGATAGCAGTTATGCAGCCCCTCTTGAATTAATAAAAATGTACACATGACTTTGGGATCATCTATCATCTGGGCTGCATATTCAACATGGTTGAGGGGACAAACCTCAAGTTCACCTTGGTTGTGAGGGTGCAGATAATTCAGACTATGATAGGGGTCTAAGAGTGGTTTGGCAGCATAGCAATTGGGAAAGCTGCTGACTGGCAGGAAGCCTGAAATCAGGCTGCTTTTTTTGTTCCTGGAGTCACTGCCTCATGCCAGTCCCAGCTGAAAATCCAATAGAGCAGAACCATCTCCTCTTTAATCTCCATACAAGAGAATAAAACTGGCTCTTGGAAATCCCACTCTCCCTGACCCTTCGAAAGCGATGACATGCCGCCATATGCTTCTCCATTAAAGAAGAGGCTGTGTTCTTTGTTCAGCCCTTCGGGAGAAGAAGAGCCATGCGGTGGATACGGCTGGCTGGCTGAAAGGAGACACGTAGGAGCTCTTGCAAAGCCACTTCTGATGGCCCAAATACTCTGTGATCCTGAAACAGAGATTTAGGGAGGATAAGAGACAGCATACAAGTTACGTTGGCTTGGTGACTGTGTCATTCTTTAAATATAAAGCTGCAGCTATGGCAGCGGAAGAGAGATGGAATGAAGAATTCAGGGCTGAGAATAATCCTCCGTAAAGGACCATTAACTTTTAGGGCATCAGGGGCATGTGAGAGAACTGACGCAGGCTCATAATAAGTCTTCATTGAGTTCAGCAATCCATTAGTCTTCAGTTAATGAAGTAATAGTCAGTCCTATTCTGTCTCTCTCTGGGTATAGCCACACTGAGAATTAAAGTAGGAGACACCACTTTAACTACCATGACTCTATACCTATGGCTATACCCTCCCCCCTGTTGGTGTGTGAGGGTGCATTGCTGTTCGTTGTCATAAAAGAAGTGTAAAATTCGGGGGGGGGGGGGAAATCTCTAAAAAGTGGTAGATAGATTGAAAATAACTATAGTTTGACATCTATACCTCTATAGAAATAATGAAATTCCAGAGGAAATTGCAACTAGAAAGAAGTATAATGGGCCCCAGGTATCTGCTGGGGTTTGGTTCCAGGACCCCCCCCCCCCCCATGGATACCAAAATCCGTGGATGTTCAAATCCTATTATATACAATGGGGTAGTAAAATGGTGTCCCATATATGAAACGGCAAACTGACAATTTGCTTTTTGGAATTAAAAACAAAACAAAACCATTTTCAAGCCATGGATGCTTGAAGTTGTGGATATGGAGGGCCAACTGTAATAAGAAAGGAAGGGAAAGGAAAGGGGGTGTAAAATAAAGTGGCCACATATGTGTTTAGAGTTAAACAGTGGCAACCAGTGGCTTAACCTGCTTGTCGGGTAAGAGCACCATCTCTCTGCCCTGCTCCTGCTCCATCTGTAGACTGGATGTTCAGTGTATTCTCTTCAACTCTATTTTTCATGGATATTGTAGACTGAGTATAGAATCAACATTAGCCATCGAAATGGAATACAAAGGGCCCTTTTGCATGTTGGGAGATGAACTTGGGATCTTCTGCATGCAGACCACACACTCTGAGCTACATCCTCTCCTCCTGAAACCAACACAAGAGGGCCATATTCTGTCTTTAGGAGATGAATTATCTTGGGATTGATAAGAACTGATAACTTCTATAGGAACTGACAGAGTGGAGATTGGGACCAGTAATCAAATCAGGAATTGAAAACTAGGAAGGGCTTTAAAATCCTGGCCATCTGATAGCCAGGTACGATTTGTCTCATAGAAGAAAATTTACCAGCGTTAGAAGTCCCAAACTTCTTGTTCTTAAAGGCCCTCCAATGTCTGTGTGCACATGCAAATTAACAACTTTGGCCCAGCATGCAACCACAATAACTCTCCAAAAGCTGAAAGTCATATTCTACCCCTTTTCTTAAACCCTGCATGCTCTTTTTCCCCCTTGATTTGTTTTATGTTGAAATATCTCTACATCTGTATCTCCATGTCTGTATCTATAGTTATGCATCTTTATTTTTTTAAAAAAAAAATGTGAACCTTTTATTACACAGAAATGATCTAGGATTAATGAACTGCTGGAAATGTAGCTGAAAGATTTCTTAATAACAGCTTTCACTTTGTATGTGTGTGAGGCATCACCAGGTTGCTTTCAAGCTGGGTCTTTTTTTACTATTATCTGTTAGAAAGAGAAATTCATTAGATGCTATCTATGTACTTCAAGCTGTCCTGAACATCTTGGTTCTAAAGATGAAATCTTTATTGCTAAATATCATCCACATTTACACTGCAGCCCATGGCCACTTATTCCAGCAGACTCCTACAGGAAAACCTTACAGTCTGATCCTGTGGCTTCACAGAAGGGGTGGGGACTCTTTTTTGTCTTGAATACAAATTCCCAACTACAAACACACACATTCTCCAGCAGATGTGAAATGCACATGCATCCTTTAAAATATGAAGAGGCTCTAAGGAGGATTATTCGTACACAAGTGGTCTGTCGGTGTTTTCAGTCATGCTACCAAATACCTTTGAAAATAAAAAAGAGCTGCAGGTGCTTATGATCGCTGGGGCAATGAGTGGATGGTACAAACTCCATCTGATGGCTGGTGTTTTAAAACAGGGTAAACACTTTTTTATGTTCAAGATCGTTGTTTTCACCCACTTTACAAACACAGAAGTAAGATTTCCTCATTTTAAACAAATGCATCTGTTTGTCACACTGTGGTCTGGATTTTGCCAGGAGGTTTGGGCAGGACTGTAGACTGCTTGAGGGACCTTCCCTGTAGTAAGTACAGATGAGTACAGTTTCCTCCAATTCTCCCATGCACCAGCTGCTGGAAGTGAAGTCATGTGCAACCAACCATACATGCATAGCTTTAGGGGACAAAATGGGGGCATTGCCCTCAAATAAGAATCCCCCCATGAAATCTTCTTTCAGTCCCCCAAATTGCTGAGACTGTTGCTGAGAGTGAGTCCCTGAAAATTGTTCACGTCTAGAACACATCTAGAATTTGCTGAGTTCATATTCTCTTGATAATTTGGCCTGACACTTTTCTCTGGATGCCCGAATTCTCTTTCTAAATGCTCAACTGAAGCTTTAAGTTACTACAATGGCTTCATTCCACCACCATCTTCCATAGCTACACCTATGTAGTGGAAACAGCCAATCACAGAGCTCCAGGAGTCCAGCCAATGAGAAGCTGTCTGGGCAGGGCTATAAAAGAGCCTTGATAGGGAGCGAAAGGGGTTTTAGTTTGTTGGAGTTTTGAAGGGAAGAGACACCTCGGAAGTAGGGTGTGCTCTTAGGGTTCCTGGGGGAACATTAGTAGGTTAGTTGATAGACCAGGTCTGAGAAGTCCAGTAGGGACTAGAGAGGCTTGAGGGAGTCTAGGGAAGAGAGGCTCAGAATAAGCCTATAGGTTTTAAGTAAGATTGTGGCCATAATACATGGAGATAAGGTTGCCTGAATGGCTGTAGTGTTATTGTTTGAAGGAACTTTTGTAACTAAGGAACAAGACAAACAAAGCTTTAAAGATATTTCCTATTTTATTTGTTTATTTTATAAATAAACTTTATTCATGTTTTGAAGTACCACTTGGCCTCAGTTGAACTATTGAAACACGCTACCAAGGATAACAGTGCCTCATTAGGAGACAGGTGGTGGGCGAACAAGAAAGGGGTATCATGTTCAGTTCGCAACACCCCCCCATTTAAGTAACTACCTATAAGGAGCAATAGAGGCAGGGGCTGATAGCTAGATTTCTTTAGTGTATACCCTCTTTGCTCTGTTGTTTAATTCCTTATAGGCCTGCCATCCTCCCTCACACGTTTTCATGTTAATCTCTTTAAAAAGACTCCCATCTTTCTCCTCAGATACATGGTGCACAGCATCATCATCATAATCCGCACTAAAGGCAGTATTTTGTTGATAATTCCATACACTGGCTTCTGTTTACAGCCTTACAACAATGATATTTACATCTACTTTAATAATTTTCATACATCTTGATACAATCCCCATAACAACATGTTATCCCCAACTCCATGTAACAGAATGAACAGGATAGACTTGCTACTGGGAGTTGCTGCTGTATGCCCCAATAGCCTTAATTTCTTTGGTACATAACTATACCCTATGCATAGATATGTAGGAGTGCTTCCTCAAATGGTCAGAGGTGTCTGTTTATCATAGCAGATGCTTTTCCTCATGTGCATTTTAGCATGTTTTCGTTTTTTGGTGGATCACTGGACAGTAAAAATGTGCTTAATGAGCAAGTCTCATTATTGAAAAACGCACACACCCTTTGTTGGAAGGAAAAGTATAAATCACAGAGAATACACATTCCTCTTAATATGTCTTCTGACACGTGTCACTAATAAATAGCCATTCCTGTTGTGAAACCATTTTGTCTGTTGGGATGTCAAGGGGCATGCCTTTAAAAATATTGTTTCATGTTCAAGCACATATGCTGCAGCTGCCATTCAAAGGTTAATTCTTCATGGGAAGCAGGTGGGAGATACAATTTGGCGCTAGAGAGCACACACATAGCATGTGAGGTGCAAGATAGTAGGAAGAAGTGTAGTTTGGAAGGAAATGCAATGGTTTCAAAAAGGGAAGGAAGAGAAAAGAAATGGGACAGTTGGGTCATCATCAGGCATGTTCACCAGAAAAGATGTCACCTCACCCTGATCTGAACACTGCATACACATTGTCAGAGTCACCCCTCCTAACTCTCTCTGCCATGTTCAGCTAGGTCTGCCTAATGGTTCTGTAGCCATGTTGGGAGCATCAGTGTGTGAGGACGGGGTGAACATCTGAGGAGAGGACTGTTGTGTGAGAACCAAGGTCATATAGCTGCCTGCCACTCCATGGAAAGGAATATGGATAGGAGGGGGGAAGACAATCCGAGAGGGTTATAGAAGTGAAACTCATCTTGTTAATACAGTTTTGGCAAAAGGGAGTGCTGCTGTGCCGATCTTTCCAATAAGCTCATTCTGGTTAAAAACCGCTTAGACACTCCTTAAGGGTATGAAGCGGTATATAAATGAAGCTGTCTGTCTGTCTGTCTGGTTTCATCCTTGAAGTATGCTCATTGAGTTCAATAAAGATAGGGCATTCCACGGATGGACACCAGTGACTAAATAAAAATAGCACGTGTTTATAATATCATTCGGAAAGGCATGGGTCATGAAAGAAATCAGCTGTAGAGCCCTTAATCTGATTCTTCTCACTCCTTTCCCGTCTCCCTGCCCCCCCCAGCTATTTTTTGTCAAGCAAGCCATAGCCCTATCTTGCAGCATACATCACTAAACACACCATTTCTGTAGCATATAGTATGGCCCTTAGGCATCATGTGGTGCACAGCTTCCTATTTCATAAGCTGCAGATCATGGCATTCATTTTATACAGTTTATAATAGCCTATGCTGGGGCAATTAGGTTTTTCTTAATATATTTTAAACATTCTTCTCAAGATCAGACTTCCACAGAGTTTTCCTCTCTCTTTCTAGGGGACCAAAACATACTGCCATTGCCTCTTGCACATACATCCAAAGCCTGCAATTGAGATTTTTTGCTCTAATGTTCCAAAGAAACAGTGAAAAAAAAAAAGGAAGACTATGTGTGCCTTTCCCCCCGCAGTTTTGTTGGGGGGGGGTCTTTTGTGGAGAGGAAACCTTGTCTGGAGGATTAGAAATCACATTTCCACCACAGAAAAAAAATTAATGTTCCCCCAATGTGGAGACAGAGGTTGATATCCTGTTGGTGTTTTGCAGACTCATCAGTTCTCTTATGCAAGCGGGTGGACTGCTGAGTAATGGCTGTATGCAGCTGAAGGTTAGGAAACTGGCATTACACACAGGATGCTATTGTGCATCATTCAAACTACATGTTCTGCATTGCAAGTCCTGCATCATTGCAAACTGTGCAGTGATTTCATGGCTATATATGGTTGTGAATTGGGCACTGGCCATCAGTATACAAAGCAGATGGGTTGTACAAGTCACAATTCTGTAATGAGGTGGTGTAATGCAACAAGGTGTAACTGTGAGTGTAAAGTTATGTGATATCTTGGTCAGAATATATGAAAGGAACACAGTTTAAGTTCAGTTATGAATCACTGAGGAAGAGGAAGTGCATTTTGGTCATACTTTCTGTCTTGGCCCATCTTCAGAATGCCTAAAGTGGCTGTTGGTTTCTACATCTCTTTGGAGCTTATTGCATGGCACTTGGAGGAACAGGAACGGAATGGAATGGAATGGAACAGAACAGAGGGAAACCATGTGTTACTGCACAGGAGAACCTGTGAATGCTGCCAGGTGTCCCCAAGCCATTTCCCAGCCATTCCTGGCAGCTGATTTTGCAAAATGGTTCAAAATTGTCCTTCAAAATTGGCTGCCATGGAACGGCTGGGGAACAGCTTGAGAATTCTTGGTGGCATCGAGAGCATTCTTCCACGCAGTAACACACATCCCCCCCCATCCCTTTCCCTTCCCATTCCTCCAAGTGCTGTGCAATAATTTCCAACTTGTCTGCTATCACAATTCCTCTTTATTTCATGTCCTCTCAAGCAGCTCTGTAGTGGTGCAGGAATGAAAACTTGCTGTACTTGCTCCCAAATCTGTCTTGGTTTTCATGAAGTTTCTACACTTCTCTCAGATACATTGGGGTGAAGCAGGTGGGTGGCAAGAGCAGCCTCTGGCCACTCCAGCCATGACTGTGCCAAGACCACGGTGACCGCATGGCCTACTTCCAAAGCAGGTCACCACCAGCCATCAGCAGCTGGATTATTCTGGCTCCTTTTTGTTCTGGTCCAAAGGACCAGATCGTGGTGTTGGAGCAACTTCCAGCCACTTTGGGGGATATGTGTGTGTGCAAAATTTGATTGCTGCATCTCCACAGCAGCCGGAAGCCGCTTTATTTGGCCCGTGTTTCAGGCCCTAGACTCATAAGGCTACTTGCAATCTATGCTCATTGTGTGAGAGGGAGAAAGATAGTAGCAAGATTAGCATTTGCAATTTTCTTTTCCCTCTCTGGCCTCTTGGACCAGTAGAACCATAGCATCCTTTTTCACAGAAGCCACCTTGGTTCTCTTGTTGGGAGAAAGGTAGGTTAAAACTCACTGTATATGCTTGTGTATAAGTCAACCTCGTATGTAAATTGAGGGCAGGACTGGGGGCCAAAATTATGGATTTTGATATTACCTGGGGATAGGCTGAGGGCAAAATTTAGAGGTATGTAACAAAGGTTGTAAAGGACAAAGTAAACAAAAACATGTCAAAGAACCTTCAAATTTCAGGCATGGATAGATGGGGAGGGAACTAAAATAAATGGTTGCTGTGTGATGTGTGAGGAAGGAAACTAGGTGTGGGTGGGGCTAAGAAAATGTGCTTGTGTCAAAAAGGATGTAAAGGCAAGAGTTAAGATACAGCATTAACACTTACCAAAAAAGGAACCATCCCCTTCTCTATGTAGAGTAATGAAAGGCAGGAGCTTAGCCCATCCCGGGAGAGCCTAAAAGCACTGACCCCCTTGATTCTCTTGGTGCACCCTTGCCAAAGAGCCACTGCTGCCACTAATTTCCCACCCAGGCATTCAAAAAGGCTAGATGCAACACCACAGAGGAAAGAGGAGTGGAGTTCAGTGCTTCTTTTCAGTGTTCCTGGGATGGACTACACTCTTTCTTTCACCACTCTACTCAGAAAAGGGGATGGTTCCTTTTTTGATAACTGTTAAGTAACAGTATTTATATTGACCCATTAATAAGTTGGCCCAGGTTTTTTGGGTCAACTTCTAGATTTATACATGAGCAATATACAGGAAAGAAATATGCAAATAAATAAAACCATAACTATAGATGACTGCAAATAAACACACAGGCCTGTTCTTCAGTCTTCTGGTTACTAGACTTGAAATGATTTGTTTCATACCAGTTGAGATCTGGCTTGTTTTGGTCCCTTGCTGTATTTACAGGGGTGTAGCTATGGAGTGGGGTAAATTGAAGGTGTTGCTTCTAAAATAAAAATTCTGCTCTCCTCCATTTTTCCCCACTTCAGTTCCAGTCGTGCACATAGAAATAGAGTTCAGGCATCCAAAGCCAAGGGTGCGGGCAAAGCTACCAAGAGAATGCAAATACAGCCAATAGAAAAGTTCTAGATGTGAATGATTTTCAGTCTCTCCCTCTCTGGAATGCTAGACATTTGGGGAATGAAAGAAAAAATTATAAGAAGAATTCTTATTCGGGGCAAAGCCACCTCTCCTCCCACAGCTAAACTCCCTGCTGTGTGGTATGGCTAAGTAATATTCTGTATCTCAGCACTGGATTCTTGCGTAACTCATGAAGCAGAACTTCATGCCCATCTTCCTTATCACAGCTGCAGCAACACAGGTCAGACTGATCTGAGATAGAGGCCGACAGGATAAATAAGCACCGGGCTCTTCTTATTGCAGCCCTCTGGCACAGAGGGTTGCATGATTCCTAACTGGAAAAGCTGCCCTGGGAGAGCTCCAACTTGGCCAGATGGCAACTTGGGCCCAGCCCACTTAACCCTGGCTGCATCTGTTGTGGTGGGGCTGGCACTTGTGAGAGCTTCATGCACACACAGAGACACATGCTCCCCACCAGCTTTCCACTTATGGAAAATGTTGATGGGCATGGCAAGGTAAAGCCATGCCATCTGTAAGAGAGCAATTACCATGGAATTGAAATCCTCCCCCCCCCCCGCCGCCCCACTTTGCAAACATAACCAAATGTGTCACACTGGCAGCCGCGGCCCCACTGCTGCTTTCACGTATGCACATATGCTGCTGTTAGCAAGCTAATTAATTTGTCCGGTGGCCAGCAGCACTTGCCTTTGCCGTGCGCTACTCAGTGTGCCATTCCTTTTCATTGGTAGCTGGTGCTGAAACACAGCTGAGGCAGCTGGTCCTCTGGCTGGTTATTTTCAAGCTGTGAGTCTTTGAGGTAGGGATTTCCCAAAGAGCTGGCACTGAAAAATGGTCTCTTGTCTTTCCCCTCCAGATCTGCTAGGGGAATACTGACCCTGGTCAGGGAGGAGCACAGAAAGGGGGCAGTTAGGCCGAACAGCAAGGGCACATTGGGCCTTTGGCAGTCTCCTTTGAGCAGATGGCTTCTGGGGTAAAGTCACCAGCTGGTGTCTTTTGCAGCTCCCTCCAGGATGTGTGTGTCTGTGATTTTTCAGGGGTGTCAAAGTCCAAACCCAACTGTTCTATGGCATAAGGAGACTTTCACTCTCTTCCCAACTGCTTCTTCCAACCCACCCACCTCCTCCAAATTACAACCCCAGATATACATGATAGTGAGGAGCTTCCCATGATTTTCTGCAACCTGATCAATTGTACCCAGGCAGGGAAAGAAAGTGCCAGTGTAGGGGGAGGTGCATACACACACACACACACACGTGGTGGCTGGTTGCTTTCCATGTCAGCAGGACAGTGAAGCTATTCCAGGCTTCATTCCAAATGTTAAAAGAACTCTTTGGGGTGTGGTGCCTATTTGGGGCCTATTTTGTTGATCTTAAATACCTTGGATAGTCCATTTGGACTAAAGCCCAGAGTGGATTCAACAGCCACCTGGAAGCCACCAGCTGCCACTCTCTGCCTGGTTCCAAAACCGTAGGAGCCTTTAATTTCCAGTGTTTATCCACTACTACCAATATGCAATACTTAGTAGGTGGCCAGGACCATAGATTGCAACAGAGGAGCAGAATACGTACGTTTCCAGAGACAATTCGGCTGCAATTTTCATCAGACCTAGCCAGTCTAACCAATGGTGAGGGATGATGAGAAATGCACTGCAGAGATGGGAGTGCCATCCAACAACACCTGGAGGCCCACACATTTCTCATCTCCCTATATTACAGTAAACATCTAGTTTTCCACCCAAAACCTGCAACCAAAGCTGGTCAATTCCAGCTTGACAGCATGGTGTTACATCTTTCCTCCCACCTCATTCCTTCACCCCAGCCACCAATGATGAAAGGAGAGCACAGGTTAGTTAAGTTGTTTTCCCAGCAGAGACACAGGAAGGAGAAGCTAAGCAAGCAGTTGCTCATAATAATGTTTTGGTTTAATGAGTCCTCTAAATCAAGACTGGAATACCTTTGGTCCACCAGATATTTGGGAATTCACTTCCTAGAAGTCCTGGCCAGCATGAGTCACAGTAAAGAATTCTGTGAAATGCAGTCCAGAGGACAAAAGATTCCACACCCAGGGTCTGTGGCTTCACAAGGGATGGAGAAATCCTGGGTCTTTACTTCCCTGTATGTGCTATACATTTTACTGCCCTTTGTCTCCCCCAAGAAAGGCATGGCCTCTGCTACACTCACTGAGATTCCTCCAAACCAACCAAACTACAGCAGAAACACAGCATCCATACAAAATACAAGAATTTGAACTCCAACACTCTTACTCTTTCTTCCTCCTGCATGATTTTTAAAACATCTTTTGCCTGATGAAGAAGCCTGTGGAACTTTGAAAGCTTGCATTATGGGTTTTGTGCATCTTGGCTGACCAATAAAGCTATCATTCTTTTGTGGAGTTTGGATTTTGTTTTATTGAGCTATCATTGTAATCAAACCATTCTTTCTTGGGCAGCACAACTTCAGAATGTGGGGGGTAGGAATACATAACTCTCTCCAGTAATCAAAAGCAAGCAAACAGGCACACAAAAGATAGCATGTTGATACAAAGATGTCAAGCACAGCCTTCTCTGGGAGGTTGCTACTCTTCTACCCATTCCCCACTGGAAAGTTTTCCAGCAACAATTCTCCAGCCACATTCTGAATTGATATAACTCCGAAGCAACTTTGCCTAGCAGGAAGCTCCTTGTACAGTCAGAGAGTCTACCAGACTGCCAAGCATGGGAGTTTATTGCACAGGGCCAGTAAAACGCACTAGCACCAGGAAAATAGTACCTTAGTTGTGATCTCATGCATGACACTCTTCTGTTGTCTGTTGTCATATAGAAGACCATGTTAAAAATATCTCTTTTTACTTATTTAATGACCTCCTTTTATCAATTCTTTCACATATGATTTCCAGCACAAAAGTTCAATAGTGCTTTTCTCTGATTTTGGGGAGGCTGGTGGGCATTGTTTGGGTAAGGCAAAGGTAGTGACCATGGGAGACCCAGCCCCCTCCAAGAATCTCTGTTGTTCTGTTGCTGCAATGCTACGATGGTTTTCTCTCTCACACATACACACATCTCCCACATCTCCCTTCTCTAATGGTACCAGAGCAAAGAAGGTGATTTGAAAGTGCTTCTCCCCTTTCATTCTCTCCTCTCACATAGCCCCACAAGACTTACTCACTGCTCCTGGACACCCACAATACTTTTGCTTTTCCCAAACCCCCAACCTACCCCACAACTGGAATAGCATTGCTAAAGTTGAACCAAGAGCAGCCTTTCTCTCCAACCTGACAGCCAAGTGGCCTGCTATCCTCTATCCTCCTGGCCTCCTCTTCTCTCCTCTTGTGGGGCTGCATTAAGCCCCAGCTTTGCTAGGAAGCTGGCACACCCCCTGTGTGTGCAATAAGGTTTTGGCACTAATGGGTGCTCTAATCCCAGAATGGGTCCCAAAGTGCATGAGGTAAGACTGCAATCTTGCATTCCATTTTTGCAGGAAATGCAATTGTAGTGGTAGATATGATATATCGTATGATAAGGCCCTGAAACGCCAAAGAAATCCCTACCAGCAGCTGCCTCAACCAAGGTAATCCATCTCTATTCTGTTCTACTATTTTCTCTCTCCACCACCACTGAAGAGAATTCACCTGAGACTGGGGATGGGCATTACTGCATGACCCTTTCTCAGCTCCAAACAGCACATGCCTACTTGATGCTGAGAGGCAACACAGCGCAAGTTCCTAATCAATCATATTTTTGGATCATCTGACAGCTCATCAAAACTAGTGGTCAACTTGATAGTTTTGATACCAAAGGAGAAATTTGGGAGACCCAGTGGGCATTGCTAGCTGCGGCAAAGTCTACAAGGCAACAAGTCCCTTCTAGATTTTACTGTGAATTTTAAGTCTAGGAAGTATCACACTACACTGTTATAGTCAGGGCGCCCAGCTGTCCTAAGGAGGACAAGGTACTGCAAAAGTTAGGACTTCCAAGAAAAAAGTAGGACATCACCAAATAAAAGCTAAAAACACTCATATAAATATAAATTCGTGCTTCTTGGTTATGCTTAAAATGGGGAACATTTTGAAATTCCTTCTAGACAGAAGGTTGCAATGGAGAACATGTCCTAGAAAAGGAGGGCATCTGATCACCCTGGTTATGGTGCTATCATTCCACTTCAACTGCTATGGCTGCCTCCTATAGAGTTTTGGGTTTTGTTGTTCAGTGAGACCTAAGAGCTTTCTGACTGAGAATTCTAAATGCCCTAAACTCCCTAAATCCCAGGATTTCACAGGAAGCAGCCATGGCAGTTAAGGTGGAATAATAGTAACTGTGTAGCATATTGTCCCTAGTCTTGGGATAGGATCCAGCACTTTGGATAGCTCTTGTAGGGTCTGGACTAGACCCAGAGAGCAATAGCTGTTCCCACTATCATGGACACCATCAATATCCACTAGGGACCCGCACCAGTGCCTGACCTTCCCCATTTTGATCTTCCTTCCCTCTCCCTCATTTCTGAATTCCCCCTGGAACTCCGACTCCAGTTTGTCCGAGAATTATGTGGATATTTAAAGTCTGGAGAGGAGGACATATTTGTCTGAGTCCTCCTTTGACTGACAGATACAGCATGTTAGGAAACGTAGGAGTCCTTCCAAGGTATGCAGAATATATGCCTGTGATTCATTATGCAATAGGCCCATTTCAATTGGATTCTCCCGTATGCTGGCAGAGTGTGGAAACGGGGGTAATGTCACAGCATCTGCTTCACAATTAGTCATACGCTTGCTCAGAATTCTGTCCACAGGGTCAGCAGCCAGGGCTCAGCATTTTTAAAAAAAATATCATTCATCACAGAAAGTGCTTTTGGATTTGCTGTGTGGTCTGTAATGTGGTTGTGTGGTTGATGCATGTGAGTAGAGGGTTACAACAACACATGCAGCCCACTGGATTTGCTGTACATGCATCTTGGAACTGGACCACTTCCCTTCACAGAGGTACTGAGGCAGTGCCCACCTCCTTTGCCCCCCAGTCAGTCCACCCCAGGGAGCTGGCAGCCTCCTGGCCTTTGCATAATGCCATGGAGTGTGGTGCTGCTTGATGACTCATGCCCACTCCAATTGCTCTGCACAGCGGCAGCCTTGGCACGGGCTGGGATTTTGTACAGCACTGCAGACTGTACATAACCGTTTGACATATGGCACCTGGGATGCAGCCAGACCTTCGTCTTTTTCTTATAAAAAAGAAATAATAATAATTCAGGTCACAGGATGCGTATTCATGATTAATTATAAAGAACCTCACAGGACTGGAACAGAGCTGGCAGGGGCCCAAACGTTTCTTTGCCTACAATATGGAGGTGTGTAATGGGCGGGAGTGGCAGCAGCTGAGGAGGTGGGGGAGAGAAGAAACATTGGCTGGTTTCCACTGCTTATGACTTTTCCTGTACAAATGTTTAACCTCGCCAATGTCACCAGCATTTATTGATTATGCTAACAGTGGATCCCTCGTTCTTCGTGCTGGGACTCCCAGATCATTTCCCAGCCCTGAAACCACATTAAAGCAGCAACAAGAAAAGCTATAATGGAAACTAATGATACAATTTTAAATTCTATGGGTGCCTGTAATTAATGGGTTATAATTATATCTCTTGATTATAGCTGTGGCAGTGATGAAAGAGAGCAAGGTTCTTATTAAAACTGGCATGAGCTACCACCCAAAGTAGGAAACCCAAATAATGGAGGGCTGATCAAGGTCTCTTTTGCAATACAGAATTATAACACTTTTGTCCCACTTTAACCATCAGGGCAACATACTGAGCAATCCTGGGATTTGTTGTTAGGTCAGAGCAGCTCCCTGGCTAAGAATTCTAAGGGTTTCTCCCTAAACTGCCAATCCCAGGATTCCACAGGATGCAGCCATGGCAGTTAAAGTAGGATCAGAATGCTATATGTGTATAGTGTATAAGAGACCCCAGATATGCACATAATCCTTTATTTCTTTAGCCTTGATCTCTCTTCCTCTTTCTCGAGAAACTACAGACTAACTCCTTTGAAAATCATTGGCCTGATCTAGATTGGCAAAAAGAAGTGTGTTCATGGCTGCATGAAAGTCTAGCCTTTAGATAAGAAAAAGGGAAAGTGTGCCATGAAAATGCTTTTTTTGCGTTTTAGGGGAGAAGAAGCGCCTTTTAAAAGGTGCTGGTTTTCCCAGCTTCTTTTTTAAAAACGGCGGAACAGCGCAGCTTCATCTAAAGGCTGCGGTGTAGTTGTGCAGTTAAAGGGGCCGCTGTATCTTTAAAGCACCCATTTAAAGGCAGTGATACAGGTGTGGATCATAATGGATCGTGAGTTGGGAGCATGCGTGGTGTGGAGTTCACTTCTAATTAAAACGCTCAATGCCCTGCAAGTGTAAAAGCTGGGGTTTAACTCCGCAGTTTTTTAAAGCTCCCAAACCCTAGCTCCAGCCCTAATCTGAACCCTAGACATGCGCACTAGGGACTCTGGGAAGCTGTAACTGTTATTCTACTGTGCATAAAATGTCAATTCATTCACAAAATAAAGAGGTTCATTCATGATGCACCAGTGCAACTGCATAGTTTAAAAAAGCAGAGAAACCGCAATGATAATTTGACAGATCCTCATAACTGTACAATTGTCTGTATGGTGTACCTGCGCAGCTGCACAGTTCGCAGCTGGCAAGGAAAAAAAAATTAAAGGTTCAGCGCAGTTAAAAGCCGCGTTCATTGCCACCCGTGCAGCTGCTCCACCTGTGTTTGTAGCGTTCTGACAGCTTCCAATGTAGTTGCTGAGCCACAGAAAAGACTTCAGATAAGACCCCTCAGTCTAGCTGCCCTGTACCTTTTAAATGCACACCTGGGGCTTGCAGTGTAGCTGCTAAGCATTAAGGAAAAGGCAACTTCATGTCACACTTTCCTGCCAATCTAGAAAGCCCCATTGAGTTTTAGGGACAATGAGATGCCTACATATGTTACTAGATCTGTAAAAGGCACTGCTGTACTCAATGAAGACATGCATGACAGCTCTCAGTGTCTTGAGAGAAGATTCTTCTGAACATGCAACACACAGCACACAGAAGAGTACACATTTCTCCAGTGTTTGTCTTGCATCTTCCAGCATCAACTACCACTGTGCAATGGTACATTTTGCAGTGCAGGTGTTCATAGCCTTCATAGCTGTTCTGCCCCCAAGGGAATCTGGAAAGGCAGACAGATGTGGTGTTGATCCATGTCAACAAACTGGTATTCTAGAAGAATTCATCCCCAGCACCCAGCTTTTGTAAAGCTAATTCATTTTCAGACCTTGTCACTCCAAATATTGTGTATTGTAACCAAGATAGTTCACAACAATACAGTGGACCTTTGGTATCTGCTGAGAACCCCCAGTGGATACCAAAATCTGTGGGTACTCAAGCCCCTTTATATACAGTGGCATAGTAATATGGTGTCCCCTCTATGAAATGGCAAAATCAAGGTTTACTTTTTGGAACTTGGTGCTACTGTGATTTAAGATGAGCTCAAATGGTAAAAGGAAGGCTGAGCAGGTTGGCTAGTAATGTTATATTTTCTGCTGATCAAAATGTCTTTTCCCTTCAACTCTGTGAGTCCTTTTTCTGATACACCACAGACAATCTGAAATCAAGACCTCATTCTACTTAGAAGTATTGTGGCTCCAATATAGCATCCCCGCAGTATTGCATAAATACCCATGCAAAGCTATACTATGCCAACATTACGCAGTCCCCATGAAGAATAGACAGTGTAAAATGCAGGTGCCATTGTGCCATGCTCAACTGCAATACATAAGGAGAAACTGCAATGCACATCACGCAACTTCAGTGTGCAACTTCAATGTACAATGTACCCTGTATTCTGTATTCTATCCCTGAATTCCAACCAAATCTCCCCTTACCTGCTGTAGCAAAATACAGTGATAACAGGCAACTTATTTCCCACATAGTCCTTATGAACTGGCCAACACTGCCACCACAGGCTCAAGTTGCTCTGAGGTTAGAATGAAGAGCCCAGCCTTGTTCTAATCTCAGAGTGACTCACACCCACATAGTGACTTGGCAGGGACATTCTCAGGGACTATGTGAGAAGGCAGCCATGTGTCTTCATTGCGTTTTGCTCCGGGTTTTCTGGAAAACCTGGGAGAAAAAGATAAATCTTTTAAATGCAGAACAAGGGGTTAAAACAATGAATCGGGTGCAAGCATTGTGTAAATAGCCTCAGTGCAATTTGGGGTTT
The DNA here is from genome assembly GCA_034509955.1 of Urosaurus nigricauda. Classification (NCBI taxonomy): domain Eukaryota; kingdom Metazoa; phylum Chordata; class Lepidosauria; order Squamata; family Phrynosomatidae; genus Urosaurus; species Urosaurus nigricauda. The sequence continues at coordinate 190,834,785 of JAOEGL010000001.1, read as the reverse complement.
GGGCATCTGCGTATTGTAAACAGCATGCAGCCAGCACGGGGGAATCTGGGGTATATAGGTAATGTAGACAAGTCCCTACTTTTAAGGACCTATTTTAAAGAATACTGTCCTCTTCCCCCCCCCCCCCCCGCCCCTTCCAATAGTACTAGCACCTTGGATTACTCCTTTCGGCAAAAACTACAGAATTGTTTAATCACTGTGATGACATGGGCAGCTCTGGCTGCCACTGTTTTTAGGAGTGCCATCTTAGGCCCCATTGAGCTTTCATTCAGATTTGCTTGCTAAATCCTGTTTCATGCCATTGAAATTCTGTAAGGGTCAATGTATATCATACTTCAACATATGTAACCCAGAGTCTATTCTGATCCAAAATTTGTCTCCCATGGACAGATGTGTTCCTTCCTTGCAACTGCTCCAGAGGGCTGTGGAAAAGCTTCTTGAATGGCTGGATGCTGGGAGCTATGGAGGGAATTAGCAATAATTGTCCTTCCCTTAGACACCAGCAGAGTGAAGTCTGTTCTGAGGCAGTGGTGTCCCTGCCTGGGATGTCATCTGGTGTGGGGGTTTGGGGATTCTGAGGATAGGGCTTTGGGGCTGAGTCATGGCTGCCCAGGACTCAGAAGGTGGCTGCCCACCTCCCCCCTGGGGTGTACCATTCCACTGGGTGACATCTCTCTCTGGAGTATTACCCTGTGAAGTCTGCACCACTGCACCTCCTTAGTGATGCCACTGTTATAAGGAATCCTCAATGGGAGAAAAATAGCCAATGCACTGTTCCATTATGTTCTACATGAAGCAAGCGTGCTTCTTCTTTTGTATGTGCCATCTTTGAAGCAAATGGCCCCAGAAGGCCCGCAAATGACCAGCTCTAATGCTCTGTCCAAGAGGTGAGAATGACTCCCTGCCCAGTCATAGCCCAGTTCAACCAACAGGAGCCAGTCTCCAAAGGGACACAAGAAGTGAACAGGTAAAATGGCAGGGGGTGAGGTGGATGACAATCAAACAGCAAAAGCTCATTGGGACAAAGGAGCCATGGCAATACCAGGGGGCAGGTAAGCCTTCAGAGTCTGGGCAACCTGACTTGGATAGAATTCTTGACCTTCTTCCTTCTCATTTTCAAGCTACCTTTCCTCTCTTCTAGGATAAAGATGGAAACAGAGAGACAGTTTCCCTTGCTCTCTTTTGTTGGTGGTAGGAACTGGCATGTGCCCTACTTTGCATTATAAAGTCCTTGTTTGATGACAATCTCTGTTTGAAGGACTGCCCAGTTCAACTCTAATTTAAAGACAGAGAATGTGAAGGGAGAGCAGCAGTAGGGTAGCTGCCTGGAGCCCCAGCTTTGGGGAAAGATAGTATAAAACAGGGGCTGCCTTATACTTGGCCTTTGATGGCAAGCATCTTAGCAGACTGAGCCGCAAGGAGAGACACACAGGTCACCTGGTCACAGTCTTCCCCACTCCATTGAGATGTACTGAATTTTTTTTCTTTTTCTTTTTTGTACAGTATTTTTCCCTCCATAGTCAGTGTTGGACTGGGATATGGAAGATCCAGGTTTCAATCCACACTGAGCCATAAAACTAAACAATGTGACCCGAGGCCAGTCACTCTCTGTCCTGCTGCACAGGGTTGTTATTGCAAAAGTGAAGTGGGAGAACAGCAGACTGAGCCACAAGACATGTACTTGGAATGTAAATAACAACAACTATAATGGTCATTTCTGCATTTTTCAAGTCTACATACCAGTCAGCTGAAATGTCAGTGGTCTGTAAAACCTGCAAAATGTAAGCTGACTTCTGTCTTTTCTTTGGTGACGCGTGTTCCCTCTTTTTCTAGCAACGCATGAGCAGTCAACCTATGCCTATTCTGTTGTTCAAACATCATACCTGCCAGATTATCCCTGTTCTGAATGTTCTTACAAGAAGGAATTTGGCTGTTGACTGTGATGGGGTGGGGGGGCAACCCCCTATCCTGAGCCAAAGAGCTCAGTTCAGGGAGTGGGACAGACCTGTATCCTGTGGTGGTCCTACCTCACAGCACCCCAGCTAAATCAATTTAGAATTCATAATGTAGATATAAAGACAGAGAGCTGCCACCTGCAATTTTAATCCCTCATTGTCATTTAAATGTATTTCTGGACATGTATTTTAGTGGCATGGTTCAGTGCATTGTACATAGCAGATTCAACTTCATTTTTCCCCTGCTACTAAGCCTGCAGGGCCTTAGATCTTGTCCATCTTGTGTGAATACAGTAGCATGAACTTTCATTTTTTAAAAAAAGTCTATAGTATTTTGCATAAAACAGTGGCAACAAGGGCAGTCTGGATTCCTGCCCTTCTTTGTTAGGCATATGCTCAAGTGCAGGTTGTCCCAGTAATGTCCCTCATGCACAAAAGGACTCCTCATCAGCAGTTTCAGATGAGAAGTAGGAGCTGGCTGATGTCAATGACATGAGTACCCTCTCCTCGGGCTAATGAAAAGTCCTTATGTTGTCTGATGATCATCGGGTTGGGAGTTGGGTCGATTATGTGTGATTGTGCACTTGCCCTCTCTGCTGATGCTTAGAGAGATAATGATACTTTTTCAAAATTATTTTGAAAATTTCACACCCACTACTGCCAACTTGATTGCATGCCCTTTAATTTAGGCTGGGGCGATGCCACATGAATTCTGTGACCCTCCGCTGTCTGCTCACTCGTGTCAGGGCTAGCATGCTGCAGGAGCTGAGTTCACTGGGCTATGGATCAGGAAATTCTGTGCCCAAGTCCTGCTTTTGCTGTGGACACACTTGGTGGTCCTGGCAAAGTTACTTCTTCCCTGCCAGCTACAATTCAGGCAGTGTGATTAGATGTCATAATACAGATCTACCATGTGGTGCTGTTTCAAGGATTACTGAAGGAATGGATTACTGAGCTTTTAAACACTCTGCATCCAGCATGGTGTAGTGGTTTGAGTGTTGGATTATGACTCTGGAGACCAGGGTTTGATTCCTGGCTCAGCCATGAAACCCACTGAGTGACCTTGAGTAAGCTCTCAGCCTCGGGGGAAGGCAATGGCAAGCCTCCTCTGAACAAATATTACCAAGAAAACCCCATGATAGGGTCACCTTAGGGTCACCATAAATCGGAAATGATTTGAAGGCTCACAACAACAACAGCAGCAATCAAGGGTGAGAAATGTGCAACCTATGGACTATATGCAAGTGCAGCAGCACACACAAACATGGCTGTGGTCCTCCTTCTAAAAAGTTTTGATGTGCTTTAAAAAATTGCCCCCAAATCTCCCAAACTCCCTTCAGGGTGTATGAGAGGCAACTTTGCCTTATTCTCCCTCCAGATCATTTGAGGGCACAGAAGAGATCTTTTTTTCCAACAGAAAGTAACAACAGAAAGTGACTAACCAGAGAAAATCCTGGAGAAGGCCGACATGATGATGATGGAATCCTGTTGGGGAGTTACAAATGCATAAGCAGCATAGTTACACCCATCCCAATCTCCCCAGTTCCCACTTACTGGGAAGCAGCTGCTGTCATCAATGAGGGTTTGTTCTCTTGTCATTCCCACTCCCTCCCATGATCAATCTAGTGCAACAGTCAGAAGCAGCATATCTATTGCAACTCCTCTTAGCTCCAGAGATTGCTCACATGAGAGAAGTTTGGATTGTCAGTCATCTGCTTCCCAACTGACAGAAACAGATCCCAATCAATAGTTCCTATATATTCCCCCTTTGAATAGTCTGTGCCTAAGGAAACCCTATGAAATTAATATGGTCTCCATAAGTTTTCAGGTGACTGGAAGGCATACACACAAACACACAAACATTCCCTAAAGTAAGTGTTACAGGAAGCAGTGTCTCCATGCAGATCACTTTCTGGATCAGGTCCACCACCGCACATGGGTTCTCTGTAATTGTTTCCCTTTGTTAAGTGAGGAGCGGTTGTGCAACTGGAGACAGGCATCTAGCCATTTTAACGCAGACCCCTTGCTGCGGGGGTGGTGTGCGTGTGTCTGTCTGTGCGTATGTGAATTAAAGCTGACATCTGTTCAGCACTTGTGCTCAGAGTGGTCTCCACCTTCTGGAGTCTTGTGCTACAAGTGAGAAGGCAACAGAACGAGTGTGAAGCCTCACTTCAAATGTAACAACTAATAAAACAAAAGCCAGACAGGAAAGCAACAGTGGATTGTACAAAATAATACTCCATAAGTCTAAAACAGCTTTGCATAAATTTCTGTCATTGTAGATCCTTTGTGAAAGCCTGGATCACCATAGGGGACATACAAACATGTTTTTCATTTTCCTTTGGTACTATGGGCCAGGCAAACTTTGGATAAGCATTCAGGAATAGTAATCTGCATTAGGTTTAGCTGTTTCAGGTTATAGAAATGTGGTTAGGATTTATGTTGATTTATGTACAGTGGGTTTTTTATTTGTACTTATAAACAAATAGTATTTGATACTATATGCAAGTGAGAAGGGCAAGTGCCAAACAATATAAAGAGAGGAAAGCATTTTGGAAGGGGGTGGTGTCAACAAGACACAAATCCTAATCCTCTGAACCAGTGCACCCTTCTGTCATTGCCTTTTGGGTTGCCTTGACCTCTAGGAGGAAAAGAAACAACCACCTGGTCTGATAAACAGCCTTGGAATGAGTTCTTCACAATAAAATTTCCCTGCTTCGCCTTATGGGGCCATTTAAGTTGTTGAGTTTTGCATTCATCTCATTAAACTTCCTTTCATCACCCTTAATACTCCAGATACTGTCGAAATTTTGAGATTTTTCTTTTCACTTAGTTTGACATGCTCTGTTTTAACCTAACTGCATTATAGCCTACATATCCAGGGGTAGCCAAGTTGGCCATACATGTAGCAAAGTACAATAACATCTAAAATCCACAAAACAGTGATACCTTTATTGGCCAACCAAAATGCACAAAATACATGTTGCCATATTTTGAAGACTAACATCTTAATAATCCCCCCTTCTGTATGATTTTTTTCACATCTTTGTCTGATGAAGAAGCCAGTGGATCCCCGAAAGCTTGCATCATGTATTTTGTGCATTTTGGCTGACCAATAAAGCTATCACTGTTTTGTGGATTTTGGATGTTATTGTACTACAGCCTACATAGAGTTGCTATTATGCTACACATTTACCATGCTGTGATTAAAATGCACAATATAGGTTTGCCAGGTCAAGACTATCCCAGACACTCCGATTTCAGGACCACAACCTGGGATCTGGAGATGATCCCTTGCAATGTCACAAGAGACAGGCTGTGGTGATGCTACAAAGCTGAGGTTAAAAAGGGAAGCCCCTGGTGATGACATTAAGCACAACAAATTAAGTATCAACCACAGTTGAACCACAAATGTGTATACCACACAGTATACCATTTTAAAAAACAAAAACCACAAATCTAAGTAATGAGGAAATTCATGGGTTGCCCTGAGGTTCTTTCCATCTATCCCAAGAACTGTTGAAGAGGCTCCAGTAGGCCCTGGAACCCAAGGTGAGGCCTGGAGATCTAGGAAGCCTATGTGCAAAGCATCGTCCACTAAAACCACACCTAGAGGATCAGCAAATGTGAAAATAAAGATGAAGGGAAGAAATGTGGAAAAAAAAAAAAACACAAAAGTCTGGAGTCTCAATACATTTGTTAGGAGACTGCTCAACCAAACTGAAACCAACATATGATTTCAGTGCGTGAAGTAAAGCACAATAATCTTCTATGCGTCAACTGAGAGAGTCCCCACTGAGTCTGAGTTTTTAGCTAAGTGAAGACAGCATTGCAACTTTAATCAATGCAACACATTTCCATTGGAGTCAGTGGGATTTTAAAGGCTACAATCCTATTTTATGTCTATTCAGGAGTGAGGCCAGCTGAAGTCACTGGCTTTCTAGGACATACTATTCATCTGCATCACTTCAATCCTACAAACTTTAACCTAGCTGCAAGTTCCATTGACCATGGCAGCGGGACTCAAACTACTCACAGCTACTCTTCTGAGAAGGAAAAAAATGTATGCCCTAATGAGTGCTTGTTCTCTTTCCCCCACCCCATGCTTTTTAAAAGACTTGAGAGCATTTCCTTTTTTCATGGAATACAAGAAAAACTGGCCTCAGTTCTCATATCCCTTGACACCTTCTGAGCACAAGTGATGCTGTCAAGCTGCAAAAAAAGAGAGCGAAGGTATGTTGCACTGCAATTTAAAACCTAGTCCTTAAATGGCTATAAACTGCCCCAAATTAAGAATGCTGAAAGGTGAACAAGCTGTTCAGCAATTTAATGATTTGCGGTGCACTTCAGCAGCTAGTCTGCAACACAAGGAAGCTTCATGCTGGGCTGTCCTTTCTCATTGTACTGCAGCATTTGGGGCCCCTCATCCTCCAATCAACCCCCCTCCAAAAATCAATGATACAATTTAAAGCTTTTTTTTTTTTAAAGCACAAATTAATGCTCTATTGCAGTACTCCCCAAACTGTGCCCTGTAAGAGATTTTGGACTTCAGCTCCCAGAAGCTCAGCCACGTTGGCCAATAGCACAGGTTTCTGAGAGCTGAAATCCAAAATCCCTTAAAGAGCACAGTTTGGGGACCACTGCTCTATTGGCATCTGGGCTGTTGTTCTTGTCGTTGTTGTTGCATGCCTTCAAGTCATTTTCAGCTTATGGCAACCCTAAGGCAACCCCATCTTGGGGTTTTCTTGGCAAGTTTCTTCAAAGGGGGTTTGCCATTCCCATCCTCTGAGGCTGAGAGACTGTGACTTGCCTGAGATCCTCCAGTGGAAGACAACATTGCCCAGGTTGAATCGGCCCTCCACCATCTGCCAGAGGAGGAAGCAGAAGAGATAAGAGGAGAAACAGCAAGGATTCTGTGCAAGGCAAATCCATCACCCAGCAACATAACCAAAAAAGAAAGAAAAGCCATCAAGGACCTCAATTCAGACCCAGAAATCATTCTTCTCCCAGCAGACAAAGGCAATGCCACAGTAATCATGGAAACAGAATGACGGACGATCCCACCTTCACGCTTCTGCAACAGTTTTGTTCAGAGAGGGTTTGCCATTGCCTTCCTCGAAGAGGCTGAGAGTGTGTGACTTGCTCCCAGTGAGCTTCCATGGTTGAGTGGGGATTCAAACTCTGGTCTCATCAAGCCCTAGCCCAACACTCAAACCATTACTTCAAAAATGTACATTTGCTAGGTTTCAGGGACTGAAACATTAATTGCCACATGTTTAGATGTCTAAATATGTGTTGTTTGCTTTCTTTTTGTTTATGTGTGTTTATCTATGTTTATGTATTCAATTAACTATTGAATAAAATTATTTACAAAAATTGAAATTATTTTTGGAGGGTAAGTACATCTGCAAACATGGTGGAAACACACTTGCATGTGTCACTACACTACAGTTATAAGATCCCATCCGATCTTGGAAGCCAAGCAGGGTCAGCCCTGGTTAGTACAGGGCTGGGAGACCACCAACAAATACCAGGTGCTGTAGGCTGTTCTTCAGAGGAAGGAACTGCCAAAACCACATCTGAGGATTCCTTGCCTAAGAAAACCCAATGAAATGCATGGGTTGCCATAAACTGACAGGTCATTGAAAGCACACGCACACACTTTACTAACAGGATGCCAGGAACAGTTGTGTAGAAGAGGAGAGTTCAACAGATGTTCTTTGCCCTGCAAGATGTTGCTGTGGAAATCCCATCTTCTGGGGAAAATGCTATTAAACATGCAATGGTTCTATCCTCTTTTATCTTCCCATCCATTCATTTGTGTATATTTAAATAAATTTAAATATTACACCTTCATTCTCCTGTCAAGAAAACCATACCAAACCAGGGTAAGCCTTGTACCTGAAAATGTAAAATTTTCCTTTTGTGGCACAGAATCGGAATTTATAATCTTGATTGAAAACAGGATGTGAATGTGCATGCAGTTTTCTACCTCCAGTGTGGGGCCAAATGCTAAAACAAATTTTTTTCTCTGTTGAAACTGTTGTTGAAGCTTTTTTGCAATAGTTGCCAGGCAACCCACCCAGAGCTGGAGAGGACAGCACTGCACAACCAGCTCTGAAGGAATGACTTCCAAGCTGAGTCTACCCAAGTCAAAAGATGGGAGATCACTGGCCTGAAAAATTATTTACCTGTTTCTTAAGTACATGTAAGCAGAAAGGAAACCTTTAAACATGGGGACCTGGTGGAAAGATGAAAATCCCTTAGAAAGATTTCCTTTATGATGTATCCAGACAGCTGATGAGCTTCTGATGAGCTTAATGAGGAAGGGGGAAAAAATCAGAAGGGCTGATATTGATAAATACTCTCTGCGTGGATCAATATGGTTATTGATTCAGCATTTTCTGAACTTGAAAATGTGGAACCATAACCTTGAAAGACAGCGGTCAGTCTGGAAAAGTATGGAAGTTTATGATAATAAATAATAATAATAAATATTTATTTATATCCCGCCCCTCTGGGTAAGCAATGATGCCTTTCTTATCTGAATTGCATCCACCTCCCCTAAATCATTTACTCTGCCATCTTCTGAATGTGGAAAACAGTAGCATGCAGCAGACGCTGCCATCTTTTACTTTTACAAGGAGCATAGATAATGTAATAATTCAGGTCCTGGTGAGAGCCATTGTGGCATAGTGGTTTGAATGTTGGACTATGACTTTGTAGACCAGGCTTCAGTTCTCAGCTTGGCCGTGAACCCCACTGAATGACCTTGGACAAGTCACAGTCTCTTGGCCTCAGGGGAAGGCAATGGCAAACCTCCTCTGAACAAATCTTGCAAAGAAAATCCCATGATAGATTTGCCAGTCAGGGTTGCCATAAGTCAGAAGTGACAACAGTAGGGTCACCCGAAGTCAGAAATGCCTTGAAGACATACAACAACAACAACAACTGGTTATTGATACAAAGACTAAGCCAGGCCCTGAAGCCCAGGGATAGTCCCCTAGGAGTTTATCACATGATGAGAATTGGAAGTATAATCCAATGGCAATCTGAATGCAATCGTGGGGTTTCGTGTTAAACGCTGATCACACGGATTTTCCGAACACAATCATGGGTTTTCACATTATTGCATGAGAAAGTATCACACGCAATTTTGGGCACTGAGAGGCAATTTCGGGCAGTTCTGAAAGTGATGCAGTGTCAATACGCAGTCACGTAAATCTGCCGAACTAGCGAATTCACTCAATTCTGAACTGGCTTCACTTTCATTTCTTTCAAAACTGAGAGAAATTCCTCCTGTGTAATAACATCCCTAGTGATACCAGAAGGAGACGAGAATGGCTGAAACATCTGAAACGTGGCAAGGTTAGGTATTCTGTGGATTTGTTTTGACAAATGGCCCTGTTAACAGCCAACTCCCCAAATATTACTATGGACTTTATCACACGGGGGAATTCGAGGAAAATCAGGGGTTTAAATGGACATTATCCCGTGAAAATCCCGTGAATGATTTCTTACTGGTTATTACCTGGCTATTGCTGGGATAAGTCCTCTTTTATCTCAACATCGTGTGAAAATCTTCAACACGATTTTGTGATTTTCAAAGGATAATATCTGTTTAAACCCCCACATTCCCCCCATGTGAAAAAGTCCTGTGTTTTAATAATCTTTTAAAACTGATTAAAAATAATCAATGGAATGTTTTTAACTTAATGTTTTAATCCAATTGTTTGTTTCATTAGAAACCCCTTTTGTATTAGCCATTGTCTTAACTGTATTTTTTATTTTAATTCATATTGCAGGCCACGTTGAGTTCCATATTGGGAGAAAGATGGGATACTACATACAGTGGGCCCTTGGCATCTGCTGTGGCTCCAGGATCTCCCATGGATATAAAAATCCATGAATGCTCAAGTCCCATTAAATACAATAACATACCGGTAGTAAAATGTTATCCCTTATATAAAATAGCGAAACCAAGGTTTGCTTTTTGAAATTTTAACTTTTTGAAATATTTTCAAGCTGTGAATGGCTGAATATGTGGATAAAGAATCTTTGGATATGGAAGGCTGACTGTACATGCATACATATATACATTCCGGAAGGATTTCCACCTCTGACTTGTTTATATGTTCAGCCAAGGTCCGCTTCCATTTTACGTGGTGTATGCATTTGCCATATTTACACTTGTGTTTCCCAGTGAATAAGGTAAAGTGTGAAGAAAAATGCCTATCACCTTCCAGGCAGCCCAGGGAGAGATTGTGGATGGCTGGTGTTAGCAAGGTGTTGTTGCCCAGGGAGCCCAGTAGCACTTTTAAAGTTTCTATTTACTGAAATGCATCTTTCCTTCATGCTTTATGATTTTTACCATGGCAACACACAACTGTACACAAAGTTTTCACAAAGGTGGGAACACTGTGTACAGGAGGGAGTTCATATTATTGACTGTTCTCACACAACAAATATTACTAGACATAGAAAACTAGCGTGTTACAGTCAAGATTAGGTTCAAACTGAATCTCTTTTAACTCAACATACCAATTTCTATATGCAGCTGGAGACTTTTGTTCTTGCAGTATTGTTGTTGCTGTTGTGATGTAGTAGTTATTTTGTTAAGAATTCAACCCTATCAGCATTCATCAGCAGACATAATGAAGCTAGATATATATACTCCCTCAATATTGACTAAATTTAACAAGATGGCGGGAGGTACATGAAAGCAATTATTATTATTATTATTATTATTATTATCATCAGCTGAAGGGAAGAAGGAGCTTATTTAAATTGTCCTCCCCACATTCTATTTGTCCATGGGGAAAACATACAAGTAACATATAATACAAATAAGCTCTTAAGGCTACAATCCTATTCACACTCAAAGAGGAGATGTAGAATCATAGAACTGTAGAATTGGAAAATACCACAAAGGTCATCCAGTCCAACTAACATACAAGAATAATACAATTGAAACATTCCATCCAGCCTCTGTTTAAACACGTCCAAAGGAGACTCCACCACTATTTGAGGCAGCATGTTCCACTGTCGAACTGCTCTTACTGTTAGGAAGTTCTTCCTAATGTTCAGGTGGCAAGCCTCCTCTGGAGTGAGAGAGAGAAGAAGGAAGAGCACCTTTTTGGCAGCCTTTTTAAGTGGTAAGTGTGTGGATTTTTAAAATCTCTTGGGGGAGTGTGTCTGTTGCAGAGGAGGAGGAGCTTCTGTGAGTCACATCTGTGAGTCACAAGTGGGAGGAGCTAGGAGACTAGCTGTAGAGAACTGCTCAGAGAGCCAGCTGCAGACCACTTGGAGTGAGAGAGAGAAGAAGGAAGAGCACCTTTTTGGCAGCCTTTTTAAGTGGTAAGTGTGTGGATTTTTAAAATCTCTTGGGGGAGTGTGTCTGTTGCAGAGGAGGAGGAGCTTCTGTGAGTCACATCTGTGAGTCACAAGTGGGAGGAGCTAGGAGACTAGCTGTAGAGAACTGCTCAGAGAGCCAGCTGCAGACCACTTGGAGTGAGAGAGAGAAGAAGGAAGAGCACCTTTTTGGCAGCCATTTTAAGTGGTAAGTGTGTGGATTTTTAAAATCTCTTGGGGGAGTGTGTCTGTTGCAGAGGAGGAGGAGCTTCTGTGAGTCACATCTGTGAGTCACAAGTGGGAGGAGCTAGGAGACTAGCTGTAGAGAACTGCTCAGAGAGCCAGCTGCAGACCACTTGGAGTGAGAGAGAGAAGAAGGAAGAGCACCTTTTTGGCAGCCATTTTAAGTGGTAAGTGTGTGGATTTTTAAAATCTCTTGGGGGAGTGTGTCTGTTGCAGAGGAGGAGGAGCTTCTGTGAGTCACATCTGTGAGTCACAAGTGGGAGGAGCTAGGAGACTAGCTGTAGAGAACTGCTCAGAGAGCCAGCTGCAGACCACTTGGAGTGAGAGAGAGAAGAAGGAAGAGCACCTTTTTGGCAGCCATTTTAAGTGGTAAGTGTGTGGATTTTTAAAATCTCTTGGGGGAGTGTGTCTGTTGCAGAGGAGGAGGAGCTTCTGTGAGTCACATCTGTGAGTCACAAGTGGGAGGAGCTAGGAGACTAGCTGTAGAGAACTGCTCAGAGAGCCGCGCGCCTAATGGCGCGCGAATTCCCCCCCCAAACAGGGTGAAGCACAACTTAAGAAGTAGAGGAGCTGTAAACTTTGTTTTTTAGAGGTTCTCCTTTGGATCTCCCCCTTTTTAAAAAGTGCTTTGAAGGGTTCCCCTCCACCTCAGAGGAAGTGAATACAAGTTAGAAACCAGGGCATCTGTATAAAGTAACATTCCCAGTAGGTTGAAATCACTGATAGAGTTTGGTGAAATAGGACAGGACATCAGGGGCCTTTGACATTGGTGTTTACCGGGGGATATTCTTCGAGGAGGAAGCCCACAGTCTTCTTTTAGTGATTCCTTAATAGTTCTCGGTATGGGCACCGAGGGAGCGGCTGCAGTCACTTGCAACACTTGTGGGATGTTTGTCTTCTTGCCTACAGATGTGGCGAACTTCACATGCCCCAAGTGCAAGTTGGTAGCCCTCTTTGAGGAGAAAGTACAGCAGCTGGAATCCAGGGTAGCGACACTTCAGCATGTCAGGGAGCAAGAGGTTTTCCTCGACACAACGGAAGGAACGATCTTGGAAGGGGACCACACAGAGAAAGTCGCTGGGGGTGAGAAGGTCACTTCATGTACACAGGAGGCAGACAGCTGGAGGAATGTCACACAGAGAAGCAGAGAAATCAGAGATAGCAGTAGGAGCTTGCAGCTACAGAATCGTTTCGAAGCCCTTTCACTTGTCAAGGAGGATCAGGAAGAGCAGCATGGACAGACTTCAGGGACACGGCAGGGGAGCCTGGGAGTTCCATCGCAGGGAAGAGTTGCTGCTAAGCCTCAGAGGAGGCGCGTGGTTGTGGTGGGGGACTCCTTGCTGAGGGGTACAGAAGCAGTGATTTGTGGACCCGACAAGATGTCTCGTGAGGTGTGTTGTCTCCCTGGAGCAAAGATCCGTGATGTGACGGAGAGGCTGACAAGATTGGTGAAATCTACTGACAAATACCCCTTCCTTTTGGTCCACGTGGGAACGAATGACACAGCAAGACACAGCCTTCACAATATCAGAAGGGATTACGAGGCTCTGGGGAAGAAGCTGAAGGAAATGGACGCACAGATTGTCATCTCGTCTATTCTACCAGTAGAAGGGCATGGTCCAGGAAGAGAGAGGAAAATAGCAGATATCAACAACTGGCTCCGCAGATGGTGTCGCCGAGAACAATTTGGATTCTTGGATCATGGGCTGCGGTTCCATGAGGAGGGACTTCTAGCAAGGGATGGGCTACATCTCACGCCAGTTGGAAGAAACGTTTTTGCCAACAGTCTGAAGAATCTGATCAGGAGGGCTTTAAACTAAGTGACCTGGGGAAGGGAGACAGCAGTCTGGAAGGCAAAACGGCTAGAAAAAATAGTCAAACTGACATAGGGGGAAGACAAACAGTGCAAGGACCCAACAATAGGAGCCAAAAAAACATGCACAGGCATCAAGTAAAGGGGACACATGGTCTTAGATGTCTCTACACTAATGCACAGAGCATGGGAAATAAGCAAGATGAACTTGCACTCCTAGCACAACAAGGGAAATATGATATAATAGGCATCACTGAAACCTGGTGGGATGAGTCTCACGACTGGAATATAGAAATAGAGGGATATAACCTTTTTAAGAGAAACAGGCCAAGCAGGAAAGGAGGAGGAATAGCATTATATGTCAAGCATATTTACACCAGTGAAGAGGTCCAGGAAATCAATACTGGAAGCCAGGTGGAGAGCATCTGGATAAAAATTAAAGGAGAGGGAAACAACAGGGATGTCACTGTGGGAGTCTACTACAGACCCCCAAGTCAGACAGAGGAAATGGATGATGCCTTTCTAGAACAGATGACCACACAATCAGGAAGGAGAGATGTAGTAGTGATGGGGGACTTCAACTACCCGGATATTTGCTGGAAGTCAAACTCAGCGCTATCCTCAAGATCTAGAAAATTCCTCACTTGCCTGGAAGACAATTTCATTGTCCAAAAGGTGGAAGAGGCAACAAGGGGATCAACTATTTTGGATCTGATCTTAACCAACAGGGAAGACCTAGTTGATGGGGTGCAAGTGGTGGGATCCTTAGGTGGAAGTGACCATGTCCTCCTGGAGTTTGTTATACAGTGGAAAGGTGAAGCTAGGCATAGTCAGACACGCATTCTAGACTTTAGGAAAGCTGATTTCAATAAACTTAGAGAAATACTGGGGGTGATCCCATGGTCAAGAATACTAAAAGAGAAGGGAGTTCAAGATGGATGGGAGTTCCTCAAAAGGGAGATACTAAAGGGACAATTTCAGACAGTTCCAATGAGGAAGAAAAATGGGAGATGTCTCAAGAAACCGGTATGGATGACTAAGGAACTTACAAATGAGCTAAGTTTTAAACGGAACATGTATAAAAAATGGAAAAATGGGGAAATCACCAAAGAGGAATTCAAACAAATAGCCAGCACATGTAGGGATAAAGTCAGAAAAGCTAAAGCGCAAAATGAACTCAGGCTTGCTAGAGACGTTAAGAACAATAAAAAGGGCTTTTTTGGATATGTCCGCAGCAAAAGGAAGAAGAAGGAAACAGTTGGGCCACTGCGTGGAGAAGATGGCAAAATGCTCACAGGAGACAGAGAAAAGGCAGAATTGCTCAACACCTTCTTTGCTTCAGTCTTCTCAGGAAAGGCAAAGGGTGCCCAACCTAAGGATGATGGGGCAGAGGACAGAATAGGGGAATCTCAGCACAGAATAAATAAAGAGACAGTACAGGAATACCTGGTTAATCTAAATGAATATAAGTCTCCAGGACCAGATGAACTACATCCTAGGGTATTGAAAGAACTGTCAAATGTAATATCAGAACCAATGGCAATCATCTTTGAGAACTCCTGGAGAACAGGAGAAGTCCCTGCAGACTGGAGGAGGGCAAATGTTGTCCCAATCTTCAAAAAGGGGAAAAAAGAGGATCCCAACAATTATCGTCCGGTTAGTCTGACATCAATTCCAGGAAAGATTCTGGAGCAGATCATTAAGCAGAGAGTCTGTGAATATCTGGAAGATAATTCCATAATCACAAAAAGCCAACATGGGTTTCAGAGAAACAAGTCATGCCAGACAAATCTGATCTCTTTTTTTGATAAAATTACTAGCTTGGTAGATGAAGGGAATGCTGTGGATATAGTATATCTTGACTTCAGTAAGGCATTTGACAAGGTTCCCCATGACATTCTTGCAAACAAGCTTGCAAAATGTGGGATAGACAAGGTAACCGTTACATGGATTTGTAACTGGTTGACTGACCGAACCCAAAGGGTGCTCACCAACGGTTCCTTTTCATCCTGGAAAGAAGTGACTAGTGGGGTCCCACAGGGCTCTGTCCTGGGCCCAGTGCTATTCAACATCTTTATTAATGACTTGGATGACAGTATCGAGAGCCTAGTTATCAAATTTGCTGATGACACGAAATTGGGAGGAGTAGCTAATACCCCAAAGGACAGGATCAAAATTCAAAATGACCTGAATAGACTAGAAAGCTGGGCCAAAGCTAACAAAATGAAATTTAACACAGAGAAATGTAAGGTCCTACACATAGGGCGGAAAAATGAAATGCACAGATATAGGATGGGGGACACCTGGCTGAATGAGACAACATGTGAAAGGGATCTAGGTGTCCAAGTAGACCACAAGTTGAACATGAGTCAACAGTGTGATGCAGCAGCTAAAAAGGCCAATGCAATTTTAGGTTGCATCAATAGAAGTATAGTGTCTAGATCAAGGGAAGTAATAGTGCCACTCTATTCTGCTTTGGTCAGGCCCCACCTGGAATACTGTGTCCAATTCTGGGCACCACAATTCAAAAAGGATGTGGAGAAACTGGAGCATGTCCAAAGGAGGGTGACTAAAATGGTGAAGGGTCTGGAAACCATGCCCTATGAGGAACGCCTTAGGGAGCTGGGGATGTTTAGCCTGGAGAAGAGAAGGTTAAGAGGTGATATGATAGCTCTGTTTAAATATTTGAAAGGATGTCACATTGAGGAGGGAGCAAGCTTGTTTTCTGCTGCTCCAGAGAACAGGACTCGGAACAACGGATGCAAACTGCAGGAAAAGAGATTCCACCTCAACATTAGGAGGAACTTCCTGACAGTAAGGGCTGTTCGACAGTGGAACACACTCCCTCGGAGGGTGGTGGAGTCACCTTCCTTGGAGGTTTTTAAGCAGAGGCTGGATGGCCATCTGTCGGGTATGCTTTGATTGGGAGTTCCTGCACGGCAGGGGGTTGGACTGGATGGCCCTTGTGGTCTCTTCCAACTCTAAATTTCTATGATTCTATGATTCTAACCCATCATAGGTTCAACTTAGGGTTGCACAAAACAACAACAACAACAACAACAACAACACTGAGGTTTCCCTTTACATATTGTAGATCATATACATCTATACATCACATCTTGCACACTTACATGTATAAATGGGGAAACTTTAAAACCAACCATGGTTGCCAAGGTAAGACTAAACCAATGGTTTTGCCAACACAACCGAGGGAGAGAAATTACATACGAGAGCGCATAAAAGGTGAACAAGCATATGTGCTCCTGATAAAGACCATTGGTTGACCCAGTATAGTTTTTGGAAAGAGCCCATTTATTTTATTTGTGTTGATATGAAGTTGTTCGAAATACCCAGCTTCTGTACACACTGCTTTCCTCTCACATATACATTTTTCTGCATGCTTTTCTTTAATATCCCCCAGTTTTGTATATACCAGTTTTGAGCCTCGAACAGCATTGCAAAATTTGAGAAGGGAGAAGCAGTCACCAGGATAACTGTTCAAATCTGCACAACAGTCCAGGAAGTGCAGATTGGGTCGGCGGCACACTTAAAAATGCAGCCAAAATGAAATTCTCTCTCATCTCCTGCTATTACATTTCCTTGCTAAATATTTTCAAACCAGAAAAAACTCCCTCAAATACTGATTCAGTATCAAGCAATTAAAATTGATTAATTTATGCAAAACAAGCTGATTTTATGTGCAGTTTGTTGATTTGTGTGTAATTTGTTTCGGAGGCTGGATTTGCTCTCTCTCTCCCTCTCTTACTGTGCACGCGCACGTGTGTAAAAAGAATAACTGTGGTTGTCTGTAGTTTCCTGATTCTGCCTCTTCAGGAACACCCTTCAGGTATACTGCAAACACCCAAGAGTACCTTACTGAAACTTGTTAATGTATTTTCCTAGACTTCCCAATCACAGAGGCGGCGGCGGTGAGTCAGTGCCTCTCCATGCCATGCATTTTATCAGCATTATCTCTGCTTCATCCTGAGTATCTGGGGGAATCATCATAACTTATTCCAGAGTGAGGATACTGAATCTGTTCAATTTCAGCAACATTGCCGCATTCATAACCTTGTCATTATCCAGGAGACGATAACCTAAGGCAGAGTTGTTCATTTTTTAAGTCATTGAGCAATGTCTTGGTTATCACACTCTGCACTTCCATAAATATCACATGCAGAGAGGTCTTCTTGCCTCCCCAGAATCACCTTCTGAATTTTCTGCTGGCAGGGTGGGTGGGGTGGAGTAGATGGGGGTGCCATTGCACAAGGACAGAATTCACTGTCCGCACCATCCCTGAAAACGGTCACCGTTTTTCTTGTTTTGTTTTTTTTAAAACAGCTCGGCCTCAAGATTCCCACATACTGTGTTGCTTTCAAAAGGCACACTTCGGCATATTTTGAAGATAGCATCTCTCCAAGATGACAGATAGGGTGTGTTGAATGTTGTTGTTGTTGTTGTTTTTATCACCAAAGCTTAGAACCAGCCCCAGCCCCCTCCACCCTCTCCACTTTTGTGCATGACATTGGTGTGCTTTAATGAACTTTGTAGATTAGATCAGTGATGTGAAGCTGGATGTTTGAAAAGCGGTCAGCAAGGCTAATTAATCTGGTCCAGGTACAGAGCCCATTGCTGATTCTGAGCCCCATCTGGATTAACTTTGATAGCGCTCTTGGACTTCAGTCAAGAGCTGAGCCTGTGAGCATGGTGTGCTGCTAGAAGAAGTCTGTGGGGTCATTCAGATGTAATTTTTTTTTTAATGTGATGATGCAAATCATCTCACTCATGCATTCCAGTCTTGTTATTTACACTACAGAACCACATTCATGCACATCTCTGCAAGTCCGGCTGTTCACACAAGCAAGCATTTGAATAATGATGGAGTCGATGATGTGAATGCATTCAAAACACATTCAAGGCATGCTCCGCTCCGCTCTGGGCCCCACAACAAACTACAATTCCCAGAATTTCACAGCATTGAGCCATGGCACTTAAACCGGTTTATTTCTCCAGTGTAAACGCAGCCTAAGAAAGGTATGCCCAACACTGCTGCTCTCTCTATCAATACAACAGGCACTATTTAGAATACAAAACCCTCTGACAGATCCAGCCCTTGGTTTTACATGGACACAAACACACACACACGTCATAAAAAGTTTATATTTGCCAGTCAGAACAGAGTACTAAATTTGAAGGTGCATCCCCTGTGCTTCCTTCTGGTCTCCCATCTCAGTTTCCAGGTTGGTCTCAACAGCAGCCCTTGAGGGTTCGAGGAAGCCTCCTCTCTGTTCTGAGCTGGAACTGGATCCAATTCCAGGCCTCTTCATTTGGTACAAAAAATAAAATAAAAATAAAAATCTGATACACATAATTGCTATAAGATAAGCTTTATTGATTGTAAATTAATGCAACACATGCTCCATAGTAAAGCATCACTTTCGTTGATAGGTCCCAGCAGCCTATACTTTCTGACATTGTACATATGAAAACTGGGGCACATGTGGGCAAGCAACATCAGAGTGTGGTTGAGATGCCAAAAGTTATTAGTGAGGAAGAACACACAAGCTGGCAAAGGCTGCACCAGTTTGTTTTTCCCTGAGCCTACTGGGAAGGGCAAGACTTTGTATCTCTTCTCCTCTCCCCTTGGATGAATTAATTGAGTACAAGCTCAGTTTTGCACTTTGAACTCAGTTTGCAGCAACTGAAGTAAGCTGACGACAAAGGAGGAAAATGGGAGGAGGAGACAGAAAATGGGGCATTTTAAAAGTAGCTGAAAAAGTACAGTGACAGAGGACTAATTAGGACTGTCCCTGACAAATTGGGACAATTGGAGTCTATGGCATCCACTACAGCAAGCAGTAAAATCAAACCCCCAAATAAAAATTCTACTCACACTTTTCCAGGGCCAGAATTCTGGATCTCTGTGGCTGGATAATGAATCATCTGGGCTGGCTCGTGCCCCATTGAAAACAATGGTGTATGTGCTTGTGGCAGCATGCACACCATATGTGTGACTGTTGCACAGCTTCAGCGTAAGCTTGAAGCACATATAGTGCACCCGTGTACAGCGCAGGTACATTGTACTGAGAGAACTAAACACAGATTATGTTGGAGCCTGTAGAATCAGGATTAACCATGCAACATGCAGAAGACATGCACATGAACAGGAACGCCACTGGAAGGTCTCTACTGTGTAGCTCTGTGCAAGTTGCAAAGGAAAAAAAATCTTCCCATGCACAAGCTGCTGCTGGATGAATAAACCACTGCTGAACTGCCATACTCACAAAGAGGACTTTAAACTTGGTTCCAATATATTCAATAGACTATGAAAGTGCTTCACCAGACTCCTATATTCAACCATCACCAGCCTGAGCATTCAGCTCACTCTCTTATATACATATCCCCTCTTGGGGTTTTGGGTCCTTCCCCTTCCTGGGACATCATCCGGTGTCCTGCTACCTGACAGCTGTGACTCTGCAGAATTGAAGCCTGCTGGTTTCACCTCCTGCCCCTCTGTCATCAGCTTCCTGTGATTCAGGACTTTTCAAATGCTAAGGCATCATGTCTGCCACCTGAACTCAGGGTACCTTGTCACCTTTGCCCCAGTTCCAGGCTATAGTCACATCTCTGACATTTTCTGTCTTTCTGGTGACACTGGGCATCTGTTCATGTTTGGCCATGACACGGCTAGTGGCGTTCCCATGGCTAGTGGCATTTCCATGTCACCCAGTGGAGGGCTACCAGGGGGGCAGTGATGGCCAAAAGGGTGCATTTGCCCCTTCTCACAGTGGCAGCCTTCTCCTGAGGAGGGAGCCACTGATGCAGCGAAACCAGGAGGAGAGTACTCACTCCTTCTCATCCCATAGTAGAAAGAGGCCCCAACTGGGTGTCACCCTTCTTCTGCGGTGTCACCCAGTGTGGTCTGCCTCCCTCATACCCTATAGTGATGCAACTGGACTAGGCTGACAAGGATTCCAAAACTGAGCTGCCTGATGACAGAGGGCCACGTTCACAAGTACTCTTCAGTGCTCTTCTTTCCCAAATGCTCCAGCACACTGGGGGAATGTCTGGGGATTGCACAGATCTGGCACACTTTGGTCATCTGAATGCATAGTCTGCGTGACTGTGGGTATCATTTTGCAGGGTTGGCCCTAGGCATTTTGCTGCCTGAGGCAGAGCAAGAACTGGCACCCCTCTCCCAAGTTATGATGCATCAATTCCTCTGAACATGGGTGGAATTGCTTTAAACCTTAAACTTTAAAAGGGCATTTTGTTCCAGATCAGCAGGCAGGGGGAACATAATTCACATAACATAATTCACATTACTATGCCTCTTGTTTGGTCTTGCCTTAGTACTAAAGGTATAGGATCCTGAAATTGAAGGAACTGAGATAAGGCCAGAGATAAACATTTGTTGTTAGATGGAGAATGTCATGTGGATGTACGCATGCTCCCTGCCTCTACCCCCCACTTTCTCAATTGACAAATTGAGCCATGAAGAATTAACTCATCTTGCTCACCTGCCTGCTCTGATCCATCTTAGAGGAACTCAAGAGGAAAGCTGGGGGGGGGGTTAATGTCTCACCCACCCATTCCACCATCTATTGCCCCCAGAATTTGCCATCACCTGAGGCAACTTCCTCCCTTTGCCTAAAGACAGGACCTTTCTGGGTGGCATTCCAGTCCAAGTTCAATTTTGAGACAGATAATTCCATAAGAGGGAACAGGCAGGGGGCCTTGATACTGCCTATCTGCATTCATGCCTGCACAACACAGTGGAACAGGCAGACAGGTCACAGTATTCTCTATTAGACTGAGATATATTACCTTTCTGTAGGGATTATAGCAATTATAGATAATGTTTGAATCTGTACATATATATCAGGACATGTTAATTTTAAACAAATTGGTTTAATAGTTTGTTCTCTTCTTTGGTGGTGCATTAGCTCTTTGGGGAGGGTCTGAAGAAATCTCAGAATGGAATTTCTTGTGAAATATGTACATTTCTCTGATGCATTGCTTCCTGGGATCGCCTATACATAGGGTTGTCAGATCTCAGGGCCTGCTCCTGAGTCTTCAGTTTGCCTGGGTTATCCCCAGATGAAAGTTTTTCTCCAGTTTTGGTGGCTCATCTCTTGAAAGGATTGTGTGCAAATCTCCAGCTCACCTAGTAGAGCAGCATCTTGCTCCAGTTTTGCAAGGTTTAACTGATGTGTTGCTGCAACTTACAAAGACTCTCTGGGAGAATCCATGTATTTACTTATTTAATCTCCCCCCCCCCCCCGCCCCCGGATTCATTGCAGCACCGAGGCCTTCTCTCCACTCTGCTCTGCATCTGCCTTTTGGCTAGAAGCAAATAAACTAGATTGAATTTTCCTTATCCTGTCTCCTTAAGCAGCTAAGAAGGAATAGTCCCCTTATTTCATCTTGAGCCTTGATTGCATCTTAGATCACCAGGCTCCAACCCCATTAGCCCAGGGACCATCCCTTGATCTCAGGTTTTGTCCCAGAAATCTCAGGGCCTGGAATGATCCCAACCAGCCATACCTTACCTATACATACATGCTAGTTTCATTTGTCTTAAGCCCTTTCTTCTCTACTGTCAAGGTAATTTCCTACCTAGGCAGTGTTCAGGACTACATCTAGCTAACAGCTGCACAAGAAGGATGTGCTGTGTACCTTCAGATCATTCATAAGGATGGGCACAGGTTTCCACCAGCTTTTTCCTGTGGTCAAGGAGCTATTATAGCATTAGGCACATATTCAATAAGAAGCATATGCTTTTCTTATGTCTGATGTATATACAGCTGCATTCTCATATCTCCTACTCTTGTTTAGTTTTTCTGGAAGAGTAATCAGCCTAATGGTTCTCTTTTCATAACCAGCAGAGCAGAATAGAATATTTTCTTCATCAACATCCCCACCTTTTACCACTTTCTAAAATGACCCTGATCATATTACAGGTTCATTGAAAAGTATGCATGGAGTGCATCTATTGTAGCTACTGAATGAAGGTTAGCCAAAAGGTCTTTCAAATCCTAAAGGAAGGGTAACTGCATGGACCATTCCCAGTTATTCCTCTCTGTTGGAGAACAGAGCTGTCCCTGTACCACACAACACACCAAACCTCATAAGTTGGCCTTCTGCCCTCAGGTGAGGTGACACATGCTGCCCAGTTACCAGTGCTTAGTTAAAATCCAACTGCCCCAAGAACAGCCCGACCGGTGGAGGCAAGGGTGAAAGAGGCCCTCTGGCTCCTTTCTCCCTTGCTTTGTTCCTGCGGCAATCTGGTTGCCGCAGGAACAAAACGCTTCCTGAAAGGGCGCCCTAGGCGCCCTCCAGCAGAATGATGATGCCAGGCGTGCGCCAGTCCATCTGGATGTGGTGTGCACCATGATGTCATCGGAGCATGCACGTATGGATGGCGCACTTTAAAAATGGCACCACCAATACGCACTAAGGCTGAGGAGCATGCAGATGCTGTGCTCTCCCCAGCTCTATTCATGCCGCGGAGACGGTCCTTTTGGGCTGTCTGTAAAGGCCCTATATTTCTGATAAAGGAACTGGCAAAACTGCCTCCAAGTATTCCTTGCCTAAGAAAACCCTATGAGGTTCATGGGGTCACCATGCAACCTGAAGGCACATGCATGCACAGTGAGAGAGAGAGAGAGAGAGAGAGATCAGAACCTTGTTATGTTTCAAGTTATACATAGTCATGTTGAAGTAAATATCCTCTTTTTCATATTACAGTGGTGTATGTGATGTTATTTGATCATTACAAACCCTACAAAATAAGTTAGGCTGAAGGTCAATAGCTTGCCTGGAGCCCTGGTGGCACAGTGGTTAAATGCCAGTATTACAGCTACAAGGTTGTGTGAGTTTGATCCCAGACAGGGCTTCAAGGTCCACTCAGCCTTCCATCCTTTCCTAGGTTGGTAAAATGAATACCCAGCTTCGTTGGGGGCAATTGGCTTACACATTGTAAATGGCTTAGGGATTCACTAATAAGTGGTATAGAAATGTACAGTGTGCCCTTGCCTTACACTGGGGAACCGTTCCAGATCCACCCCCCCCCCCGCATAAGGCAAATAACACGTATGCTCAAGCCCCATTGAAAATAATGGGGCTCGTGCACATTGTGTGTGCCATGTGCATGCATGCTATTTTCATTTCCATTGTGTGGCTTTCAGTGTAAGCTGAAAGCTGAATAAGGGGTGCCTGCGTATGACATGGGCACACTGTATTTCATATTGCTATTGCTATCTTTATATGAGTTGAGATTACTGAGATCCACTGTTCCCTCATTCTGACCTCTGCTTTGCAGAAACTGCTGTGGTCAAGCCATCATCTCCAAGATGGTTACTCACCAAGTCACTAGAGTCTATTCTCAAGAGCAGGTGGGGAGCCTCACATGTAGACAAATATCTTGGGAATCCAGCTCCTAATGTTAGGAAGGTAAGCAGCGTGAGAAGCATAAACATGAGGTTTCTTGGCAAGCTAGCAAGGAAGGAACTTCTGCCCCACTCCTCCAAGGAGGTCAGCCATAAGAAGGCACTCATGAAGTACAGGTGGTCATGTTTTGCTTCCTCACCACATGATCACGAACTACTGAGAGGAGGAGAGAGGAACAGTATGCACATTATTTTGCTTAAAAGTCCACTTTGAGTATGAATTAGCCCTTTGGCAGTCTTTCCCAACCTGTGCCTGTCCAGATGTTTTGGCCAGTATCTCATACCACCTTTTGGCATTCATCATACTGTGTGTATTGGGAGGGGGGGGGTTCAGGGCTTGGGACCCAAAACCTCTGGAGGGTGAAAGATGTTCTGTTGCATACTTTTTGAAGGACTTTGCTGATGAGAAGAGACCCTGAACCCCAGTGTGAGACTGGTAGCCAAGGTGGGAAAGCATGTTTGCCATTAGCTGGGTGCATGTAGCATCCACCCAGGTTATATCCACCCAACTAATGGCAAACATGCTTTCCTGCCTTGGCTACTAGTCCCACACTGGGGTTAAGGGTCTCTTCTCATCAGCAAATTCCTCCAAAAAGAAGCTTACCCAGTGGAACTATGAGCTGAATATTTTAAATTATTCATGGTGTGTATTTCTGCTGCAGGTTTCACTCTGCTGCAGTTTGTTGTTATTATTCCAGATATCCTTGCAAAGCAGCAGAGTTGCCTGTTGCTGGTGAACCGTGCTAGGAATGCCTAACCATGTCCCTTTATCACTGCAGGATCTAAAAATTTTCCAGTGGGCTGAGGATTTAATTGTGCAGCGGTATCCCTGTAATGCATAGCAGTGGTATTCTCTTCCCAATGTACAGAGATGGGAAGCCCAAGTATTCAAACTAGCTTTTGTGCACATAGAGCACATGGGGATTCAGCAGGGTGTTAGAAACTCTGCGTTATTTTTTTTAAAAGGTATTTTCAAATTCTCTTTCAATAATTGGAATGAACACATCCAGACTGGCTGAAAAATCCCAGCTTTTGTTCCTGTTTCCCTCCATTTTATACTTGGTTAAAATAAATCAGTCTGAAGAGCTGTTATAAAAAGTCTCTGATCATATTGGGAGCTGGCAGAAAATATTCTGGTATAAACAAAACATGCATAGAACCCCAAAACAAATTCAGAAAGAACAGGAACAAAACCTGAGACTATCTGGCCTTTGTAATCAGTCTGGATGCACCCTTATGCAGATTTAAAAGAATGGCCTCAAAGTTCTACACTGCAACTACAGTGCATCTACAAAGGGGTATCCTAAAGTTTTAATTATCAACTTTAAAAATATTTGATAGAAAGTTTGTTTTGATTTGTAGTTGCTAACTTATTTATATGTAGTCACCATCCAGATTTGCACATTTTTCCCAGACTTTCTTAACCCTCCGGATGTAGAAGTTTGCAGATTGCACCTTATGAGGGAGTATTGTAAAGTAATAACTATCACCTGGAAGTTATTATGGTATATTGATGAAATTTTGTCAGTGTCACAATTGGTCCCTAAGTGCATGATATTGAGAAAATCAGCTCATTGCATCCTTTATTTTTGTGACAGGCTGCACCAGAAGTAACTAAAGTGTAAAATCCTCATAAGGCGCAGTCTGCAGACTTCTACAAAAACGGTATTTGGAGGGTCGAGAAATGGTGGGGAAAATGTGTCAATCTGGATGGCGACTACATAGAGATAAATTAACAACTACATATCAAGACAAAACTTGTGTCAAATTTTTTTAAAGGTGATAATTAAAGCTTCAGGATACCCCCTTGTAGATACACCCAAAGACTTTGGTCTGGATGCATGCCCTAGCCTTCCTGATCAGTACAGTTCCTTCTTTTCTTCCTGTCAAAGTGATGGAAAGGAGAGCCTTGACCACACTAAGAGAAAGACCATGGTCAAAGATCGAGCGATGGAGCAGGCAGACTGAGGACAGAAGTGGATTATATGATGGAAAAGTGAGAGCAAGGGAGATGAGAATGATTATCACAGCCAGGCTGCAGGCCAGATACACTATCAGACAGACAAGGCAGAGAGTCTGTGCAGCTATTCAATACAATGAACTACTAAGAGTGGAGAAATAAGGCTGAAGCAATTTCATTAGAGCTCCAACCTAATGGTACATGTCCCCTTTTCTATGTTCTGCGGATTAGTATAGGATAGTAAACATTTTCCCTCCCACATCTCCGTGACCCAGTATCCCACCCCCCCCACCCAGGTTTCATCCGCCTAAACTCTTCTCCACTGATCTCTCTGTGTTGAACGTTTTGAACTATTTGCTAGATTGTTGCTGCTGTTCCAAAATTTGGAAATATTTGGGTTTTGACTACAGTGCCCAGAATCCCCTAGCCAGCATGGGCAGGAGCAATTGTAGCTGAGGGATTCTGGGAGTTGTAATACAAAGCATAACATTTCTGGACTTTGTACTATTCTTATTGTTGTTATTATTACTACCAGTGCCACTACCACAACATACAGTATTAAGTTTCCTTACTATCAGTATGGTAGTGGTATCTCCCTTTGCCTGAGTCTTGGCAGACTGGAAAAGGCACCATCCTTTTCAGATTTAGATCCATATTTGACATATGGAGACAATGAGGGCTCTTCAATGTTTCCCTGGCACTACAAACCATACCAAAACATAATTGTACACAAACCTTCATTGCCCTACTGTTAACAGCCCATTATCTAAACTGGAGGCCAAAAAATCTTGAAAAATAATAATTACAGAACAAATTAATAAGGAGTCAATATAGGAACGGTAACATCTAAAAAAGCCCACACAAGCCAACAGAGAATAATCTTGAATTTATATCTGGTGGAAAACTTATTTATTTATTTATTATATTTATTTGTTTCCCACTCTTTTCCCAGGACTGGGACTCAGAGTGGTTTCACAGCATTAAAAACAGTACAAAAACTTAGTAGTAATGTGACAGCAGTTTGCAACAAGCAAAGTCCATAACAGGCAGAAAAGGCAATATATGGCAATATTAGCTTTTCATTTATTGATCTATTGATCTATTAATAAAGTGAGGTGAGGAATTTATTTTAGTTAAACAAAAAGTTGCAATGCCATAAAAATTGGGTCTAGGAGGAAGTCCAGGAAGTCATTATTCTTGTCTTGTTGTGTTTTGTCTATTTGGTTATATGATGATATGGTTTTTGTTCGAATGATGAATTGTGACTTGTGAGTTGTCTATGTTTGATTTACATTTTATATTGTTGTGTTTTAATGTATAAATACTAAAAATATGTTTAAAAAATGATGTGGAACTTTGAGCCCTCTTGATGTTCTGGACTACAGCTCTGATTGTCTCTTACCACTAGCCTTGCCAGCTGGGATTCCAAATGATTTTGAGAGGCCTCTGAGTTGAAAAGTAGAGGAACAACAAGAAGAAAATAATTCCTGACGTTCATGATGCATAAGTCATGATGCTTGATGTCCCAGTATCACTGCCTGGTACCTCATCTTTGGTTTTTAATTTTGCAGTTTACATGATATAAAGAATGATCCACATCCAAAGGTTACCTTTAAGTGAGCTACAGTCCTTGGCATCATCTTTTAAAAATTACTTTAAAAGGCAACTTATTTTTTGTTCCAAGTGCAGCTGCCTTTTGGGGGGTATGTGTTCCAGCATCTCACACTTTTTGTCCCCCTCCCATACTGAAGACCTTCTGCCTGGTTAGTAAAGTCCAATCCCCCACCCTTCCATCAGTCTCAATTTTCAATCACACAAGGCCAAATTTCCTGGTTGATGTGTGTGTGCCATTGTGCAAAAGCAGCAATTGCCATCAGGATCTCCTCACTCATTTATATCCAGAAAATATGGCAGAAGGGATATCTTTGGAAAGCAAGAGGGAGTAAGTTCCACTGAAGTCAGTGGAGCTTACATCTGAGTTGACAGTCTACGGGATAGGATTTCATAAAACCTCAAAGGGTAAAATTGAAAAACCAGCACTTCACCACCTCTTCTACCCTCTCACAATTTTTTCCCCATTTCCCCATCCTGGGATTTGCAGTTTTGTGAGATATTTAGCCTTCCCTGTCAGAGCACTCTAGTGCCCAACAAATTACAAATCCCAGGACCCCATAGCAGGGAGCCATGACAATTAAAGCTGTATCAAACTGCATTAATTCTGCAGTGTGGCAGGAGCCCAGAAAAGGAAACTTTTTCTTAGGACTCTTTCAGACGTTGGGAATTGGAAGTATAATCTCGGGTCAATCCGAATGCAATCATAGGGTTTGACGTTATTGTGAATTAAAGCTTCGCACGCAATTTCGGGCAAAAGGGAAGTCAATTCGAACACAATCATGGGTTTAATGTTATTGCAAATTAAAGCTTCGCATGCAATTTCGGGCAAAGGGGGGTCATTTTCGGGAAATGGAACGTTACTCCGAATGCAATGGGGATTCCCGTGAATTCGCTAAACAAGCGAATTTACAGGAATTTGCATTGGCTCCATTCGAAGTTTGGGAGAAATTCCTCCCGTGTGAAAGAGTCCTTAGAAGGAATGAAAAATATTGTGAATAGCTGCATCCACCTGCTACGAAACAAGGCAATACTCCTCACTCCCCAGATTGCTGCATCTTTTTCAACTGCGTGAAGAGTATTGTGCAGAGTATCACCTGGTCAGTTGTGCCCACTGTGTTTGTGTCTGTGGCTTTGGCTGGTGCAGGCCTTTGAGGAAGTTACCTCAGCTCTGTGTATTTATAGGATCTAGTCTGCCAGCTACCTAATGCTAATGATACAAACAAGCAGTATTTATTGATTTCTCCCCCACCCCTTAAATAAATTCCCAGCGTGCGTTTTCATGCAGAATGATGCCATTTGCAATTTACTGAGAGGGGTTAATGGAACAGGAGACCCTTTCCCCCTCTTCTTCTCCCTGGACTTATAATCACCCCCCCCTTCAGTTTTGTTTACGCTTCTCTATGCAAAAATTGGATGAGCTATTGGAAAAGCAGAGGTGTTTGTATATTTGAAGTTCAGAAAAATCAGCATTCAGGTCTATATCGCATTTCCTTCGCCAGTAAGCATATACGCCAGGGATTGTTTTCTTCATTGGAAACGTTTTTCCTTCTGTTTTTCAGAGCATTGCAGATAGAGGCTAAAGATCTCTTCCCACCTTAGATCCAAACAGAAAAGGCGCCTAGCCACAGCCAATTTTTAATGCCTGTGATTTTTCATGCTTTATTTTTATTTTGTGGTTGTTGTTTTTTTAGATCATTCAGGCTGCATCGGTACTGCAGAAGTAACACAGTTTGACACCACTTTAACTGCCATGATGCCATTGTATGGTATCCTGGCATCTGTAGCTTGTGGGGCACCAAAGTTCTCTGACAGAGATGGCTAAATAGCTCACAAAATTACAAATCCCAGAATTTCACAACATTGAGCCAGGGCAGTTAAAGCGGTGTCAAACTGCATTATTTCTGCAGTGCAGATGCCACCTCTGTCATCACATACATTGTGGTAACGTTGAAGCCAGTAATTCCCAAAAAGGTGATACCTGAAATCTAGTTCCAGATTGCAATGGCAAACCTTGGGTATGTTCCCAGTACGATTTAAAACGAATCACTGATTGGGTTATGTGACCCTCGTTCCCATTTGAAACCGGTTCTGATCCTACTTTGATAGATTTCTGTCACGCTAAGTGAGGCAAATGAAAAAAAAAACCTGTTTTTTCCAGACACTAGTTTCCTAGCAGTTCTTTTGAAAACAATTGATTCCAAAGCACATTCAACAAGTGAAATGACAGGTCTGGATCACATCATTCTGGAGAGGAGGGACTAATGGCAGAGGGATGTTTACCATCCCTCCTCAGTTTTGGTAGATCCACCATTCACTCCCCTCCCCTCTCAATGCTGCCTTTGTGCTTGTGGTGTGACTTATGGGTGCATGATTTTTTAAAAACAATAAAATTGATAATAGATGTGATTAATTGCAATTACCTGGGCAATCTGATGGCAAGTCATAGTGAGGCAAGTAGTTGCAAAACCACTGAACTGAATTTCTATCAATTTATTTTAAATATATATATATACATAGAGAGAGAGAGAGAGAGTTCCCAAGCTGGCTGCCCAGGCTGCCGCTTACGTCACTGTTGATGCACAGATGATTGACATGCATTTCAAAGCAGTGGGGATGACAATCGTGCCAAAAAAGAAGCAATTACAAGGGGATAATGAAAAGATCCACTTTCATAGTGGGAACGACAGACCTTTTGGAATCAATTTACCAACACGGAACAAAGGCAAATCAGAAACCGGTTTAAATGTAAGTGGGAATGAGCCCCTTCTCTAAACAAGTCTTGCCAAAAAAGCCCCATTATAAGTTTGCCTTAGACAAATTGGAAATGAAGGCACATAACAACAAACAACAATTCTTGGCTTAAGGCAGATTTATACATCAAGGTTGCAGATCCTTGTCTTCAAATGGGGATTTCCACCAAACACCTCTAAACTCTGTGTGTGTGTGTGTGTGTGTGTGTGTGTGTAAGAGAGAGAGATTTCAAGTGGAAAATGTTGTTTGTGTGTGCAAAATGTTCAGCCATGATTCTCCCTTCCTCAAGCCAGGGTTACATCTGAACACAGCATGAAAAGGTTACTCTTTGGACTGCAGCGCTTAGAATCCTCCAACCAATATAGCCAGTGGCTACGCTGGCTGAAGAAATGTGGGAGCTGTAGTCCACAAAAGTAATTTCCCCAGGCTCTGCTTGTGATTTTGAATTGTAGCTGGGAGAAAAGTATTTGAGAAGTGGGTCTGAGAAGTATTTGAGAAGTATTTGAGAAGAAAGGGGTGGAAGGGTTGTAGCGCTGGCTTCCCATCTGCCACTCCTCTGCTTGCAGATATTCTTCCCCTTGACAAACCTTAGAAGTTTCCCCATAGTGGCCCTGACCCATGTTGGAAGTTCTTGATCTGTCCCCATCCTAGCTCACTCCATCCTCTGGAAAGCTCAATGCACTCAACTGTTTTCATTTGTTTCCTAGGCCAACCTTCATAGACATTTTGACCAAATATGCACTCAAAAGCAGTTCAGACATTTGACTCTCTGTTGTGGCTTTCTTTGTGCATAGCTCGCTCTTGTATGGTAATCAAACATGCTGCCAACATTTCCCCCAGTTCTGTACACCAGCAAAGGGAACCAGATGCTTCTTGTTTTCCTTCAAAATATATTTCAGTGTTGGTTTTGTTTAGTGTTTCAGGGGTTTGGCTATAAGACAGCTTTTAATAAACCTGGCCTGAATCGCACTGCATTTCCCAACATACTAATAGTTTTGGCTGCAAGTTCCGCATCTTGATTTAAAATCTATCCTCATCCTTCATACAAATGAGCCTCCCAAAAAATAAAAACCAGGCCAATTTAATTCATCTCACGTGTTTAACTCAGTTTTCATTCAGAATAGATGGCTACATTTTTAAACAGGAAGGGGATGTGGAAAGTAACTAAGTTTCAGCTTATTTCTCATACATATCAGCCAACCAGCAACAGGGAGGGGAAAAAAATGGTTTACCCTGCTTAGATTTGTTCCTAACACCAAAAATGGTGATTGTTGTAAAATTGTGTAGTATAAATTCTCCTAAATTGTGTAACACTTGGTAAAGAGTTGAGAGCCAGTGTGGTGTAGAGTATAGGACTATGACTCTGAATAAAGCAGGGTTCTAATCCTCAACTTGTCCATGGAAACCCACTGGGTGACCTTGGGCAAGTCACACTCTCTCAGCCTCAGAGGAAGGCAAAGGCACACTGAGAGAGTGTGACTTGCCCAAGGTCACCCAGTGGGTTTCCATGTCGCCTCTGAACAAATCTGGCCAAGAAAACCGTGTGATAAGTTCACCGTAGCTGCAGTGCCATTCTATGGAATCCTGGGATTTGTAGATTTACAAGGTCTTTAGCCGTCTCTACCAAAGAGTGCTGCTGCCTCACAACAATGCAAATCCTAAGATTTTATAGGATGGAGCCATGGCAGTTCAAGTGGTGTCAAACTGTATTATTTCTACAGTGTAAATGCATTCTGGGTTGCCATAAATCAGAAATGACTTGAAGGCTGACAACAACAACAACAACAACAAAGAGTTGACTGGTGATACTGATTGACATTTATAGACACACTTTCTGGCTTTCAAACTTCTAGTCAAGTGTTAACTTTGGATACGATCACGACATAAGGTTTCACCATAGTGGAACTACAAAACATCTCCCCCCTTCACCTTCCTCCTGAACTCTCCCATAGTCATTAGTGGCCAGTGGAGCATAGAGGACAGCTGCTACAGGCAGATACACAACAACTATGTCATCTTCCAGAACCTCTGAATGGCCAACAGGAAGTTGTGGAAGATGCCTTCATAGTTCATACTTCTCATCCATCTCAAACTCTCCACTGATCACTTCAGCAGCAAGATGTTTGGTAATTTCATTGGGGGGGGGGAGGAGGAAGAAAATTCCAGCATTGTCAACAATAACAACAAAAAAAGTGTGCACAGGTGTACATTGGATTAAGGGTGCATCTACACTGTAGAAATAATGCAGTTTAACACCACCTGAACTGCCATCACTCCATCCTACAGAATCCTGAGATTTGTAGTTTTGTGGGTTACCAGCACGCTTTCGCAGAGAAGGCTAGATACCTTGTAAAACTACAAATCCTGGGATTCCATAGGATGGAGCAGCGGCACTTAAAGTGTTGTCAAACTGCATTATTCCTACAGTGCCGATGCACTGTTAGTCTATTAATGTCAGCAGCAGGATGTCAGCCATTGTATTATATTAATAGATGTTAAAGGTTGCAAGGAGCCAAGTGAAAAATAAAGCGTGGAGTCTATGAGTCTTCAGAAGCCTAAACTCTGGTTCAAGAGAATACCCATTTTTCTCCTTCTGCCAAAGATTTTTCTGGCAGACTCCCCTTCTCATAGGGCCATACCCAGAAACTCTGAATTGGAGTATTGTTGTTAACTGACCTTGAGTCAATCTCGACCCATGGCTACCTTATGGGTGAAACATCTCCAAGGCCCTCTGTCCTCCACTGCACTGCTTCATGTATAATATTAATAATATTTATTTATTTATACCCCGCTCTTCAGCCCTAAAAGCTATCAGAGCAACTTACAATTATTATTTTAATTAGATGGTTCCCTGCCCTCAGGCTTACAATCTAAGAAGACACAACACAAAAAGAGAAGGGAATGGTTGGGGGGAAGAGGATCAGGTCCAAAACTTCTTCTCTCCCTCTGAGGCCTGGACCAAGGCAGATGGACTGGAGGGAGGGCTCTGCTTCTTAATCTAGGACAGGCCCAATGGAATTTAGCCTGCCCTTTCACTCCCTCCTAGGACAGGCCAGATGGTATTTCCATGGAGAGAGCGCTCTTCAACTTGCATAATTCTTGCAACCCCATAAAACCCCCAACCTCCTTAATAGAATCCATCCATCTGGCATGTGGCCTTCATCTCTTTCTACTTCCCTCCACCTTTCCCAACATTATTGTCTCTTCCAATGAGTCCTTCTCATGATGTGTCCAAAATACGACACAGTTTGGTCATCTTGGCTTCCAGGGAGATCTTTGGCTTGATCTGCTCTAGGAACCTTTTGTTTGTCCTTTTGGCTGTCCATGGGATCCTCAGCACGCTTCTCCAGCACCACATCTCAAATGAATAGACTTTCTTCATGTTTTCTTTCTTAACTGTCCAGCTCCCACATCCTTACATTTTAATAGAGAATACAATTGCTTGTATGATTCTAACTTTTGTACTGAGTTATATATCTTTGCATTTTAGAAACTTTTCTAGTTCTTTCATAGCCACCTTTCCCATTCTTAATCTTATTCAGATTTCCTGACTGCAGTCTCCATTTCTATCAATGTTTGTTCCAGGTATGGGAAGTCTTTTAGTATTTTTATTTCTTCATTTTCTAGATGAAGGTCCTTCATGGTCATTATTTTTGTTTTCTTTATGTTCAACATTAAGCCTGCTTTTGCACTTTCTTCTTTTATCTTCCTTAGTAGGTGTTCCAGGTCTGTGAGGTTTTCTGCTAGTACTATGGCCTGAGTTGAATGCAGGTATCCACAGAATAGTTCAATGAAAACTAGGTGAGCCTTCATCTCTGCAAATACATTGCTAAATAGCTTCCATAGCCTTCACCAGGAAATAAACATATGTGCAGGCAGGGCAAGTGCAATGCAGGAAGACTAAAGACCAATCTGTACCTTCTCTAGAAGGGAATGACAGAATCTTCACAAATAAACATCAAGAGAAAGGAAATCCTTCTCAAACATGGAGATCAGGTATGCTGGAAAAATCTGTCATGGAATCTGCTTGTACCAGATTTCCTTTATTCCAAAGCAAGGAGCATCCTCATGATGCCACTGTCTTATCTCACTGGAATCTGTGACAGAGCAAGAAGGCTCTGCCGCCCTCCAAACATATGGAGATATTTATATCTATGCCTGTGGAAAATGCCACATTAATTTTAAAACTTATGGAAGATGATGAAAGAGATGCAAATAAGAGGGAAAGGGAAAAAAAGCATTTTTTTTTTGCATGCACAAAAGGCTTTGTTTTATGTGGCATGTAGAAAAAGCATATTTATGTGTGTATTATTTTCTACCCAAAATCCACTAGCATGGAGTAAAAGATTCAGAAAGAGCACATAACATACAGTGAAGTGGATCATAGAATCATAGAGTTGGAAGAGACCACAAGGGCCATCCAGTCCAACCCCCTGCCATGCAGGAACTCCCAATCAAAGCATCCCTGACAGATGGCCATCCAGCCTCTGCTTAAAGACCTCTAAGGAAGGCAACTCCACTACACCCCGAGGGATGAGAGAATCTGACCTGCTGAAACTAAGTGGAATGGATTGCAGTTGTTTTGTTCATCATTAACAGAGACCCTTTCCAGGCCAAAGTAATTATAAGGGTGGAAGTGCCAGAATTATCCCATATAACCTTCTTAACAGGGACAGTTGTGTTTCTGCATCCTCCCACAAAAAACACACTTCATTTTCTTTGCATTATCTTCCTCTTTCCAAATTAAGATTTGTTTGTATTCCTAATGGCTCCCCAACTACAGTGTTTTCTTTATAAGGAGCAGCATTTTCTGTGCACAAAATAATGGCTGTGATTCTAGATCAGTTAGCTAACTATCTCAGTTATATAGCTAAGTAGCATCTCCTGGTTTAAACCCCGCAGTCCCAATTTATTGGGCAACAACTCCTGTGAGAGAAACTGGACTGTTTTCCTGTCAATTGGGGATGCAGCAGACTGGTGTTTCCACTCCCTCTTCTGTGGACAGTCTCCAAAAGTCAGAAGCGAGATCCTTGTGGTAATTCCTCCTCACACTGAAGGTTGCTTATTGGGAGCAAGAGGGGAGGAAACATCAGTTGGCTGCATCCCGACTGACAGAAAAAGACACCTGTTGCTCACAGCAGCTGCTGTCTGGTACATCTGGATTTCTGGATTTTCATGATCCCTAAATATTCCCTACTGTATTGAATACATAAGGATCAGGAATATGAACTAGTTGCAAATGCGTAACTCTAGGTTACCCATTCATAAACTGTGATTGTGGATTCTTGCTCTTTTTCTATGCAGAAATACTATTTTCTGTGCAGAAAAAAAATGTGCTTCTTGCATAGAAAATGATGGGGTTTGCACAAAAATGCCATGTGTGAATTTTGCACAGTGTAAGTCCCAAACTGTGAACTACCTTTGAAAACTGCACAATTCTTAAAGACGTCCTCAAAGCAAGAAGAATATTACTATAAGGGGTCATTCCTAGGAATGGGAATACATAGAGGATAAATTGACATAAATCAGACATCAGGAATGGGAATTTGCAAAAAGCAGTTGTAGAACATGTTAATCTTCCTGGATATTCCATCTTGGACCTCAGAGTAGTGATAAGACTACAAATGAAGATTGGAAGGAGAAATGGCAGAACTGGCGTACAGTATATTAACAAACTGCAGTCCATCAGCATTGGGTTAAATAGAAACAATGGCTTCCTGGTGCACTATACACATTATAACACTAACCACCACCACCCCAGCCTCCTTCACATGGTTATCTACTAACCTTGGCTTTAGGCAACATCCTTGCCTTGTTTCTCAACAACCATAGTTAAAACTGAAATCACCTCATCTCCATACCCACAAAGTTTTGCATTCGCATGGATATTCTCACACACACAACCTGCTATATAGGTCTGTCCCTGGGCTTTCCATTCCACCCCATGCATCTGAAGAAGTAGACTCAAGTCTATGAAAGCTCATGCTACCAACTTCTGTCTTTCAGTTAGTCTCAAGGATACTGCCAGATTCTTTTGCATTCTGATTTTCGGGACCAACACGCCTATGTTTTTGAATTCAAAAATATATTTAGTGAAGAATTACATCCCTACATTGTAATAAATAAAACCAGCCAAAACACATTAAGACATATGCAAACTGACCCAGAAAGAGGGAGAGAGAGAGCCATCAGTTTCTATTTTACTCATTTTAAAAAAAAAACAAACAAGAACACATTACTGACCTGTTTGGTTCAGGTACAGCAGAGAAGGAATGGGATTTTTTTTACATCAAAAGAGCCTTTAAGATCATCCCGTCCCTCTGATCTCTCAACCAAGCCCTTCCATTTCATCTCAGTGATTTCCACATTCCATCTGGCCCACCCAAGAGAGCAAAAACAGTTCCTATTTCACTGGAACCAAAGGGTCAGGAAGCAGCCTCTTATTTGCAAACCCTTAAACAGCCACTCTGTGTGCAAGTCTCCCCACCACAACTAGGAAAAGATTTGCCCCCTTTTCCAGCACATCCGGTCCAAGTTAACTGGTCTTGTAAGGTCAAAGACGGCCAAACATGTGTGTTGTGTTGTGGTAGTCTTGTACTGCATCAGGCTAGCAACTGCTGAATGAGACTGTTGCCACTATTTAAGAGATTTTTGTGATGCTCTGAAGGTGTAACTCCTGAACACATAAGCAATAAAAACTTCAGAAGAGGGTTTTTTCCCCCCAGAAATGGCTTGTGATGAATTGAGAAATTTAGAGTGTTTCTATGAAGAACTTTGGAAAGCCCTATTCTGAAGGCCAATACAATTTACCATTTCCCAAACATCAGCACATTTTTAATAACAACTTCCCATAGAAAATGTTTCTTTCTTTCTTTCTTTTTTTAAAAGACTTTTTTCTTTTTAAAAGACTTTTTCTGTAATTTCTCTACCTCTCCCACACTAGATTCACTGATGCTGTTCAGGGTGCTGTAATATGTTTTATTTCTCTAAACGATAAATTTGGTTTTCCTTAAGCTTCTGTCCCTCCATCAATCTTTTGAGATGCTCAGTATACTCCCTTATTTTTTTATCCAGTAATTTGAAGTTATTTTTCAGGAATCATTTCACAGTGGATGTGTGTTCAGTACCAGTTTGGCCAACAGGAAGAAAGCGGAGTTTACATACACACACACACCCACACACCCACACCTTCTTAAGCTCAGAGATTTCTTCATAACGTAACAAGAAATGACCTCTCCCAATTCAAAGCCATGATTTGCAGTGTCCTTGTTGTGCTTTTCATTAAAATGGTATCACAACAGTGCTTGAAAAATCTGGCTTTACTGATGCTTCACTTTTCCTTTCAATAAATGCATTTCAGGCTTATATCCCCTCTCCCTTCCCTGGATGTGTCAACTGAGGGACATGTTTCCATATACATTCTCTCTCTCTCTTTCACTCTCTTAAATCCATATGGCCTTTGCTTAAATTGCCCTCATTTCTATCTAGGCTAAGAGATGCTTTTGCTTTTAGAAACTTTTCACGCTGTAAGTTCATAAAGCTTCCCCACTGGAGAGGTCTGGGAAGGACATGATGGTCAGGATTTCATGCTACAGTGCTGGATTATGCTGAGCTATAAAGGGCTCCTCAGCCCAGTTAAGCACCTTCCCTGCCTTTCTAAAATATGGCTTTGAAGTCTGCTTGGCTGTCACTGTCCTTGAAGAAAGCTAAAGGGCATTGCCACCGCTGCTTCCTTATTCAGCATGGCAGAGGGAATTGATGATGCCTCCTCGTATTTCTTTTTCAGACCCTCAAGTAACCTGAACTGTCCTGTCAAAGGTATACAAGGGGTTCTAGCATTTCCAGATATGAAAATACTTATTTCTGTGCATTAAATGCTTGTGGCAGTATACATCAGATTCAGTAGCAAATCTTGTGCGAGTATGCTGGATTTTCTCTGTGGCAAAGTGGGCAACACATATCGTGGGGCTACATATGGCCTATTTTTGTGAGGCCTAAATCATTCCAAAACTTGCAGCAGAGCCAAATCAGGAATTGGGCAATACTGTAAGTGAGAATGAGCCCAAGGGGTTCTAATATTTCCAGATATGAAAATACTTATTTCTGTTCACTAAATGCTTGTGGCAGTATAAGTAGATTCAGTAGCAAAGCTTGTCTGAGTATGCTGGATTTTCTCTACGACAAGGTGGGCAACACTTGTGGTGGGGCTACATATGGCCTATTTTTGTGAGGTCTGAATCATTCAGAGATTGCTGCTACTACCACCCCACTGATGGATGTGTTTGTGGGGAGGAGGAGAAAGAAACATGGAATTTTACCTTCCTGGAAACCTTAAGAGCAGAGGAATTCTTTTGTCAAGATCTTTTCTGTAAAGAAAGAGATGGAAGGCCTAGTTTTAGTGAAAGGCTTCTCTGTGAGTGTGAGCTCATTTCCTCTGGAAATGAACACACTTCTGGTTACCCCTGCTCTTGGGTCTAAAAGAGAACGAAACAATAATCCAGAGGGCATACAGGGATTTTCCACATGAGATAGATATGGTTGCTCCAGCATTATACCAGAAGTAGTAGATCTGCATACCCATTCCTTCAGTGCCACATATCGGATCTTTCCCATTCAACAAATGAGGTAGATTCATAGCATTGAAGTGGATCTTGTAGGCCATCTAATCCAACCCATGGTCCATCCCAGGACATTTCTATAACTTGTGGAAATCCTACTGTATGGTTGTTCCAATGATTGGTTGTCTAGCCTCTGCTTGAGGAACTCAACTGAGGAGGAGCTCACTAAAGCCTAGGTAGTTGTTCCCATAGTTATTGTGTTCTTACTGGTAAGATATTTGTCTTAACATTTTTACACACATTTTCTACAGACAAATATCACATGCAAGGTGGTATTTAAAAGTATGGAGAATATTCAAAGGTCAAAAAGTCTTTGAAAACTGCATTGAGAAGAAAATTCCTAAAGTTATGTGTTGTTTCCTTCAAGAAGAAACTTAATGAAGGATTGCATCTCTACTTTGGACATATCATGAGCAGCATGACATGTTAGAAATGATTATAATGCTTGGTAAACTGGAAGGTAGTAAGAAAAGAAGCATGCTTTAAAGGTGCATTCATTCACCCAAAGCAAACCTGGAACTTGCAAGACCCGAGCAAAGCAGCTGATGACTGGGGCTCTTGGAGGTCTGTAGTTCATAATGTCACAATAATAATAATAATTTATAGCCTACCCAATCACAGAGAATCTGGGTGGGTTACAACAATAAAACACATAGGGTAAAAATCAAAATTAGTCTCTTCCCAACCTCCCATCCCAATACTAAAACTACAATTAAACAATCACAATTTAAAAGCAATAAAATACAATAGTATTAAAATTATGGAGGAATTGGTGGACAGAGCAATGTAAGTCATAATATATGGGGGGAGGAACTAGGTTGGGAAGGCCTGCCGGAAGAGATCCATCTTAAGAGCTTTCTTAAAGGCTGTAAGAGTAGAGATGTGACGGATCCATCCCACAACTTTAGGGCAGCTGTGGAGAAGGCTTTCTGGGTGACTGAGGTAAACCTAGATTTTTTTCGCTGAAGTAAATTCTTCCCCAAGGACCTTAGTGTGTTCCAGGAAGGGGTGCTGCTGGTGTATCAGCCGAAGCTGATAACAGGTGCTCCTGACTGTCACACCCCTGTCAAAACTGGTTGACAAAACTCCATTCCCAGGTTCAGGTTACCTATAGCGAGTACCTCTGTCTTACCTGGATTCAGCTTGAGTCACTTTTCCCTCATCCAGTCCATTACCACCCCAAGACAGGCATTCAGAGAAGAGATGCCACCCTTAGTCATTGCATCAGTCCAAGACATATAGAAATATATTTGGGTGTCATCAGCATACTGATAACACACCACCCCATGTCTCTGGATGATCTTGCCCAGCAACTTCATGTAAATGTTAAACAGCATGGGAGACAGGATGGTGCCCTGAGGGGCGCCAGATTTTAGCTCTCTTTTGGAAGAGCAATTGCCTCCCAGCGCCACCATCTGGAATCTGCCCAAGAGGAGGAACAGAACCACTGTAAAATAGTTCCTCCGATACCCAACTCTTTCTGGCATTCCAAAAGGATACCTTGGTCTATGGTATTGAAGGTCGTTGAGAGGTCCAAGAGCACCAACAGGGTCACACTTCCCCTGTCAATGCCCATACGGAGACCATGGCAGACTCAACTCCGTATCCCATCCTGAATCTGGTTTGAAATGGATCCAGAAAATCACAATTTCCTTCAAGACTCTTGTAGTTGATTGGCAATCACCCTCTTGATTACCTTGCTCAAGAATGGTAACAATGAAACTGGTCTATAATTATTACTATCCAGAGGGTCCAGGAAGGCTTTTTAAAGAATGGTCTAACCACTGCCTCTTTAAGACAGGAAGGCAGGGTACCCTCCCTGAATGATGCATTGATTATATTTTCCAGCATCAACTTTATTATATCACCACCCTAGATAGCCAGCCAAGATGGGCAAGGGTCGAGAGGGAGGTTGTCTTGTTCATACTACTAAGGAGCTTGTCCACGTCCTCAGTAATTATTGACTCAAATTGATCCAGTCTAACAGTAATGGCGGAAGCGCTGATGCCTCTCTAGTTGCTTCTGACTTAAGGTTGGCTGGACAGGAAATAACAACACAAGTCTGATACTATGTGGATTTTTAAAAATTAAATATTAGTGTGAATTATTAATGGATTGTTTAATTTTGGTATATATTTACAACTTTGAGACATTTAGACCATTGTATGATTGGTTAATTAATCAATTCATTAAAGCTATAACTGTTGTGGAGTTGTGACAATTAATTAAGATGCAGCTGTAACATTATCTGGAAATATTGTTAATTTGTATTATGTGGCCTTTTCCTGATGTTTTTGTAAGTCACTTTGAGTACAAATAAATATAATATTGATGCTGATGAGGCTGACCACA
Organism: Urosaurus nigricauda; assembly: GCA_034509955.1. NCBI lineage: Eukaryota > Metazoa > Chordata > Lepidosauria > Squamata > Phrynosomatidae > Urosaurus > Urosaurus nigricauda. Next base: position 190,793,677 of record JAOEGL010000001.1, on the reverse strand, counting down.
GACACAGTTGCTTAATTGTAGATGCAGGATGCCAACATTTGTAGAATCATATGAAAGCTGTACTCATTGACCATCTGCAGCTCATGCAGCTGCTAAAGGCAGAGAAAATCTGAGTGGATAAAAGATGGTAGAGAAAGGGATAATGAAGATGAACAAAACACCTTGGACTTCAAGTTGTCACCTTTGTATTTCATGCAAAGAACCTAAGATACTCAACAGTTGGTTTTGTATGTACCAAACAATTTTGAATGGAGTGCTTTGCATATGTGTGTTTGTGCATATGCAGGTGCGTGAGAATACCCATTCATGCATATGCATGCCTGCGCACATGTGTGAATGTACACAACACACATGCACATGCACACACACATACACATTCTGGTCAACACTCTCTCTGTTCCACATTTAATTTGTGTAATAGGCAAACATGGTTGCCTGGATTTGGAAAACTAGAATATGGCAACTGAGCTGGTGGTGGGAAGAAACCTGTAGTGCCTAGAAGAGTTATGAGAAGAATCAACAGACAGAAAGATGGAATGAACACTGAGATGGAGGTGAAGACCAGTAAAAAAGGAAAAGGTGAGGAGGATAGAGAGAAGTAGCATTGGACTGTGGGAGCAAAAGAGGTTGCCAAATGAGTACAAGGGTGGAAAGAGAGAGAGAAAAAACAGCATAAGAAAAAAAAAGAGTTGCTGGCAGGAGAAAGAAGAACACTGTGACACAGGTGGGACTCTTGGTTGCTGTTGTTGTTGTTTTAAAAAAATAAATCTCAGGCAAAGATTTGCTAGTGATCTCCAAATGTTATTACCCAAAAAAATCCACCGGCACGGTCAATGGTTCAGAATACAGAGAACATCTGGTAGACACCAGCTGTTTACCCATGGAATTACTTCATGTGAATTGGAAACTATATGTTTAATGTAGCCAGAAACTGCATTAACCTTGTGGTGCATCCACATACCCCTGTTGTCTCTTCTTCAGCTTCTGATTGACTACAAATCTGGAGATGTTTTGCATATGTATTTATGGCTGCTTATCTGGTTATGCCCCCTGTCCCAATGCAGAACTCCCTGTCCCTGAGCATTATTTTTGTTTTGCTTCAATTCTGTGAAGGTCCTTTAAATTTTATTCTTGCCTTCTCTAGTCTATCCCTTGTTGTTGTGCATCTTCAAGTAATTTCTGATTTATGGTGACACGACGGCAACTCTATCACAAGCTTTTCTTAACAGAATTTGTTTAAAAGGGGGTTGTCCTTGCCTTCCCCTGAGGCTGAGAAAATGTGTCTTGCCCAAGGTCACCCAGTAGGTTTCCATGGCTGAATGGAGATTTGAACCCTGGTCTCCAGAGTCATAGTCCAGCACTCAAATCACTCCATCATACTGGCTCTCAGTATATTCCAGCCTTGGACTATCCCTTCCACTTTTGTGTCATCCACATATACGATAAAGACTTCCCCTATCCCTTAAATTAAGTCATTCATAAAAAAAAATATGTAAGAGATGCATGTCCAGGACAGAGCAAAACCTCCTTCCAATTTGATGAGGAAGTATAGACGAGGAATCTTTGGTTTTTCCAGCTAGCTCTGAATGATGGCATCATCTACTACCTTATACTCAACAGGTTGTTAACTAAACTATTATGAGGTACTTTGTCAAATGCTTTGACAAAATAAAAATATATATCCACAGTATTTCCTCAGCCCACTAAACTAGTGGCACAGTCTGGTACCCTATTCAACAATTACAAAGTAAGTTTTTGATATATGACGTAATTATTTCAGTTCACATTTAAGGCTGTTACATTATTGCAACATCTGAAAATGCTTCCCAAATCATATGTTTAAAGGCTTGTAGCTTTCAAGGCTTTAGCTTCTTCCCAAAAAGAACCAATTCCAAGATGCTGGGGATGTGTGTTCAGCCCTCTCCTGGTCATGGGTGTGTTGGATAGGCAGGTGCAACTGAATCCCAGTTGGACCAGGAGAGGCCTGGACACAGGATTTTGGAGGGTAGCATGAGGAGACATCATAGCTATGTATCCTGATACAGGAACCCATTTGTGATGGTTAAAAAAAAAGAAGAGATGCAAGTAATTTGGCAGGATTTAGAGAGAGCACCAATACACAAAGAGCAACATTTATGGGGTTCTGGACAGAAATATTTCCATCAGGCATAAAGTATAAAGAATCCCCACCACCACCACCACTCCACACAAACACACATTTCAGGGGTTATACATCGCTCTCACTTGTTTGAGAAGAAAAAGAATCATAGAATCATAGAAGAGTCCCGGGAAAGACAGCTGGGACCCATGAGGATTCTTAGAGCTATTCTTAATGAATATTTTTTCTTTTCCCTTCCACTATAATTTCTACATAAACTCCTTCCTTGGTCTGATGATCTCTAGATATATGTTGCAATTTGCCATCCTGGCTAGGGATTATTGGGAGTTGTAATCCAACAAATGTGGAGGACAGAAAATGAGAGAGGGTTACTCTATAATGAGCTTTGAGGAAGGCTTTCTATATACCGTGGTCTTGCCATCAGCAGGCTAGCTATCTGTGGACTGGCGTTCCTGTGGATAACCCTGCCCGATATTAGTTACTGGTGGCATGCTTGTGGGTATGCTGCTGTGGGCTTGTGCTCATCACCACCCATTGACTAATATGGCTTGAGCTCCTGGATTTTTCCCATCCAGAGCAGGCTGGGGCAGAAGGACCCATGCTATACATCATTAGAGATAGCAAGGTAAAAACTCATTTTCTTTTGTGATGGATGTTGTTATATTTGGAAATTCCTTTTGTCATCTGGCAAAGCCTGATCCTGATCATGTTTCACATTTTATATAACTGAAACAATATTTTGTTTGGGCAAGTATTTAACAACTAGAAATAAGCACAGATCTTCCTTAATTTGTCAAAGATTAACTGTAATTATATATGTTTGTGTGTATATAATGAAAAAAGAGGCTGATACTCTTTGAACTTTAGATTGGCTTTAAGAACACCCCCCATACTATGTATGTGGTTCAAATTGCATCTATTGGAAAATGTTATGCAAGAAGAGGAAAGTTAAATAGCAGATTCTGCCTTTACTGCAGTTAACGTGACCACACCTCTGGATATTATTTAAAAATCTGGAAGTGGTTTGTTAACCACTCAATGCAGTCAGACTACAACTTTAATCATTAGTCTAATCACATTATACATTTGAAAATGCTGACATTTTGGAAGACTTAAGATCCAATTTTTATTTATTTTTTATTTTTCTGTCAATGAACTCTATGAAGGAACCGGTATGATTGACTCAATGGTCACTAATGATTTATTTCGTTCATCACACTAATGGAATTTAGTATGACTGAAGTTCACAACAATGTTTATAACTGGATAGTGTTAGTCTATGCAATGTTTTGTGTTGCAACATATAAATGGGGTGAAAATAATAAAAAAGGTATATTTTCAAGCTTCCGTTGGCAAATGTTTTTATCCAGCAAAATACTGCTTATATAGAGTGCAGTATTAATGAATGAAGTAAATTTTCAAATGCTGCCAAGAAGGGCTAAATTTTTAAACAATCACACACACACACACACAGAGTTGCAGCCTCCTGTGCTCTTCCACAGTCTGCTGCTTTCTTCCCTCACCCTTGCAGTGTGTGAAAACTTTAAAACAAGAAAAGAAAGAAAGGAGAGCGAAGTCATTAGAGAGCAAGGAAAACAAATAAACTTGGCAGATCAAGAGATGGTTCTAACAAAGCAGTCAACCCCCTCCCCTTCTTTTAAAAATAAAAGCTGAAAAGTTAGTAGGAGCAAAGGGGGATCAGTTGCTGTAACAAAAGGTAGAAAGGCTGCTGAGGAGACACATGGGTGTAGCTTTGCTCTTCAGTTGATGTTCTACAAGGCTCCTTTCTCTCCATGGCCTGGTAAGAAAACAACAAGATCAGACAATTCTTGTACCAAGCAGGAGGACCTACAATGTCTGCCCCTAGCCTTTTCCTACCTCTCTATGGAGTTTATCATACGACGGAATTTCGGGTATAATGCAATGGCAATCCGAATGCAATCGTGGGGTTTCACGTTATTGTGAATGAGTGCATCTCACGCAATTTCGGGCAATGGGAAGTCATTCCGAACGCAATCATGGGGTTTCATGTAACTGCGTATTAGGGTATCTCGCGCAATTTTGGGCAATGGGGGGGTCATTTTCGGGGAAGGGGAAGTCATTCTGAATGCATTCCAGACACAATCAGATTTCACGTAAATTCGCTAAACTAGCGATTTCACGTAATTGTGAATTGGCTCCATTTGCAATTGAGAGAAATTCCTCCCATGTGATAAACAGCTATGAGAATGGTTCCTTGTTTGCCATTGTGTGCCTTCAGGCTCTTTTCTGACTTATGGTGACCCTAAGGCAAACCTATCACAGCGGTTTTCATGACAAAATTTGTTTAGAAGAGGTTTGTTTTTCCCTCTTTCTGAGGCTGAGAGACTGTGACTTGCCCAAGTTCACCTAGTGGGAGTCCATGGCCAGGCAGGGATTTGAAGCCTGCTCTCCAGAGTCATAGTCCAATGCTCAAACCACTACGCCACTCTGGATCTCTGAGAATGGTTTACCTAGGGACTACAAGAGGAGCATGGACAAGGAGATCTCTCTGGTTGAAGAAGTCCACAACTGATACACCTGCAAAAGTGGGCATGAATCTTTCCATCTACAGTTAGCTTTCCATTGCTATAAAACTGATGCCGGTTGTTGGGCAAGCAAACACCAGATCTCATGCTCAGAGCATTTGTTTGCTACTTTGTAAGAATATTTGGTATTTATCCCAGCAAAGTGCAATAGACTAATGACTTGAGCTTGTTGTTGTGTGCCTTCAAGTCATTTTTGACTTATGGCATCCCTAAGGATAAAGGTAAAGGTATTCCCCATTGACAAGGTTGTCAAGTTGCGTCTGACCATAGGGGGTGGTGCTCATCTCAGTTACTAGATTGTCAGAGACTACTCTGTGATTATGCGGGCAGCATGACTGCAGAGAATGCTGTTTACCTTCCCACCAGAGTGGTACCTGCTTATCTACTTACATTTGCATGCTTTCGAACTGCTCAGTTGGCAGAAGCTGGGAGCAGCGATGGGAGCTCATCCCCTCATGTGGCACCTGGGCATCAAACTGCCAACCTGCCGATCTTGCAATCAAGAAATTCAGCATCTTAATCACTTCAGCAACCCTATCATAGGGTTTTCTTAGCAAATTTCTTCAGAAGGGGTTTGCCATTGTCATCCTTTGAGTGAGTAATTACTCTGGATGTCTTTAGTAAGGTAAAAAGGAAGGAAACTAACACTGAATGTTTTGGGAAAGCAATCAAAGGTAGAAGTTAGTTCCTTTGACTTGGTTACAAAAGCCCAAAAGTTATCCTCTCCTGTGCCTTGTTCCAGTTCATACTACTTGTTATGGGTACCCATAACAAGCTGAGATCATATTTGTCTATTTTTTAAAGTATTCATTTGACTATTATGGCTCTTTTTAATTTATTTACGTTTATTATTTATATTTACTTATTTATTATTTACAGCTGAGATCCTGCATCATCAGGCATAACTATGATGATAGAGCTCCACTGTTGTAGTTATATCTGATAATGGCACACCCCAGCGACCCACTTTGTCAGCCTGCCAACATCTCAGCTGAAGGGTTTCCAAGGTGCTGCAGCCTGAGGAGTTGCAGATCCAAGGCATGGCAGATCACAAGAATCCTATATGACCTGTTACATTACATAAAAGTTTTTCTTAGTTTTACCACTGAAGTTTGATATTTCTGAACTAAGGGAGTCACTAGATTTGACAATATGTTACAATATGATATGAGATTTGGTTATCCCTCAAGGGCAAAGAAACATTGGGAGGAAAGAGGAGAAAGGAGAGAGGTCACTGAACAAGCCCATTAGAAAAGAAGCCACTATGAAGGAAGAGAATCAGGAGGCTTGTGTTTTGTCCAGAAATGATCTATGGTCCAAGGAGCCCTCATCCTCAAATGGTGGGTTGAGGTTCCTTCCCTTCTCCTTAGACCATGAATCTCCAGTCAGCACAGCCATCAAAACAAAAACCAATGTGGAGTCGAAGACTTTCATGGCTGGCATCCATAGTTTTTTGTGGGGCTTTCGGGCTATGTGGCCATGTTCTAGAAGAGTTCCTTTCTGATGTTTCGCCAGCATCTGTGGCTGGCATCTTCAGAGAATGTTTGCCTGGAAAAGGATTGGATATATATATCTTGTGTGACTTGTATCACTCCTCTCTTCCAAGGGTCACACAGGATAATCTCATATATATATATATATATATATATATATATATATCCAATTGGCTCCATTCAAAATAAAGAGAAATTCCTCCCATCTGATAAACTCCTAATTCAAGGCTCTGTTCAAACAACAAAGTTCACAGCACTATGATTCCACTTTAACTGCCATGGCAACATTCTATGGAATCCTGGGATTGGCAGGTGAGGGAGAGCATTTAGACTTCTCAGCCAGAAACAAACTCTAGTGCCTCACCAGACAATATATCCCAGGATTCCATAGGATGGAGCCTTGGCAATTAAAGTGGAATCATAGCACTATCATTGTATTGTGTGAAATGGCCCCTAGGGTTGCAGAATGTGCCATATGAAATGCACAAATTTGCCACTCACAACTGCTTAGCATGAGCATGAGGCAGGTGCCTCTTCTTAACGGTAGGACCAACCCTGCTAGACAGATATAACTCTTTAGTACTGCAAGAAAGAACATGATAAATCTTGAACCTATGACGACTACAATTGAATCACCAAACCATGCTAACAAGCTGTGCAATGTCAGATAGTTAGTAGAATTCCACAGGTAGTAGTGGAATATTAATAGAATTTCCATAGTAGAACACCAAGCAAGCATCAAATCAGTAAGGAACCCTGCTGTGCTGTGTCTAATGTGTTTACAATGTATTTACTATCACTGGCCTAAATACTCTAAAGGCACCAGATCCTGACTGATCTTGGAAGTTAATCAGAGCCAGCTCTGGTTAGTATTTGTATGGGAGACTGCCAATGAATACTAGGAATACAGAGGAAGGAACTGGCAAACCACCTCTAAGTATTCCTTGCCTATGAAATTCATGGGCTTGCCATAAATTGACTCGTGACTTGAAGGTTCATAAACACACAGCACCAAGACATCACAGAAAGCAAAAAGCAATCAGAGACTTTGAATTTGGCCCAACTGGATAATCCAATTGGCTCTACAAATGAACCGGGCCGGGGCTTTTATGGCAACAGAACATCATAGAAGCAAAGCTTGTACCGCTTGTGTAATGTTTGCTGTGATGGGAGCCATGGTTGGATTTTTTATTATCATTATTTTTTAGGAGGAAAAGCCAAGTGCTGCCACTGTTTGTTTGATTCATTTGAATATTTGATAAGATTTCTTGCCTAGGTGACAAGGAACTAATTAAAATGGGAATGCGACAAGATCTTAGGAGAGAGGAAGTGAATGAGCACCGAAGAAACACAGGCTGGTCTACCTGCACCTGCTAGCAATTAATTACTGCTCTTTTCATTAAACCAAACCTTGAGTTTTCACCCATTGTCAAATTGTGTGATTCCTGGTATTTGGTTTCGTTTTAAGTTGGGTTTCTTATATATAAGAGCAAAACACACACTAATCTTCATTAGGTAAGAATCTAAACAGTTAAAAAAAAAAAGAATGTGTTTGTTAGATCATAATCAGCCGTTGAGGGTGCTTTTTAGGGAACAGAGCCGAGTCTCAGAGCAATCTGAACACAGAGAAATTGCTTTCATTAAAACGTTAAGCCTTTGATTACTGTTGTATCACATAAAATCAGCTCCTATCATTTGGCAGCTGGCATTAGGAGGCACTGGTGGCACATTGATTCATTCCCTCCCCCATCACGGGTAAAAGTCTTGTCAATTGAGGAAGGAGGACACAGTGTTAGACGGCTTTTAATTTTATTTCTTTATTTTGCTCTCCCCTCTCCTCTCCTCCCCTCCTCCTGCCAATGAACAACTAGCACAAAGTAGAAGCCAATTCTGCCTTGCAACCTTAATGAAAAAGCTTTTAGGCTTCATGAAGTGCGGATATCGCTCCTCGACACATCGCCCGAGCCATATCCGAATCTATTAGACTTTAAACAGAGCCAGCGAACACAGCTGCTTTGCCTCTTGTTTTTCTATTACCTGCCTTTTAGCTTTCCCGTATAGTGTCGAGAATCCTAAGCCAAAGTGATTTACAGGCTGTTATAGAAGGACAGGTCTGACACTGATTGAGTCGCTTATCTTCCTTTTTGTGGCCGGCCTGATGACAGGCCTTCCCTCAGGTATCAATCAGCACATCACTTCTTGCAGCCTAGGTGAGGGGGAGAGCTGTCGGGGTCACATTTGACTGTCATATTCATCTAAACCACCAGCTGCCCCTCATTGCTTAAAGAGTCCCTCTTTTTGCCACATACAGGGAAGAGGAGAACGGAGAACATGGCTGCTCAGCTTCCAGGAACTGTTCTGTTTTTCTTTGCAGAATGTGGGTTCCAGCCAGTAGGATCTCCTTTCCCAGGACATGCATGCCTTCCAGTTTGCACTCAGTTAAGTCAAGGGGATGGCAGAGAGAATCATAGAATCACAGAATCACAGAGTTGGAAGAGATCTCAAGGGCCATCCAGTCCAACCTCCTGCCATGCAGGAACACAGAATCAACGCATCCCTGACAGATGGCCATCCAGCCTCTGCTTAAAGACCTCCAAAGAACGAGACCCCCACCACCCTCCGAGGGAGTGTGTTCCACTGTTGAATAGCTCTTACAGTCATGAGGTTCTTCCTAATGTTAAGGTGGAATCTGTTTTTCTGTAGCTTGTATCCATTGCTCCCTCCTTAGAGAGTCCAGGATGGCGTCATCCTTACTGTTCTTCTGATGGCAGGTAAAGACGTTCCTGTGCAGGCAGGTCTATTAAGCAGAGAAGGACTGGGTTTTTAAGACTGGGCTACCCAAATTGTAATGGTTTGTATTTTCATATATTATATTTTAATTTATAACTGTTTTAATCTTTAAAATTGTTTAATTGTTTTTTAAAAGTTTATATTTACATATTTTCATATTTTGTATTGTTTTATACTTCTTCACCTCCTTGAGTCCCTATATTGGGAGAAAGGAAGGATATAAGATTAATAATCATAGCAGCTCTGGGTCCTATTCTCCATCATCAGAAAACAAGTTTTCTCCATCCTCAATATGACACCTTCTTCAAATACTTATACAGGGCTATCATATCAAGAAGAGAAGTATGAGCAAAGCCTTGCCTCTCCCAGAAGGCTCAGGCAAAAGAAAACTGTTTCAGCATTTCCAAGCTTGTGTGTCCTTTCTTATTCATAAACTTGGCCATCTTGACCACACTCTGATGTCACTTGGAAAACATGTCCCATTTTTCATCAGTGAAATGTTGGAGAGTATGTCTGTCTCCTTCCCCACTCCATATATATTTTCCTCCCTGCCACATCAGCCTGTCGTTGCAGTCTTTAAAAATCCATAGTGGTTTTTGCAATTTGTGCAATTTGTGCAAAACAGATGAGTTCTTATGCCAGATATGAGAAGAAGATTCAGTTGGCAGGCCATGGGGTGAGGGGGGTGGATTTCTCTTGTTAACATGCAAATATCTTGCCATAAACCAAGCAAGTGGAATGATTAAAATATTAACAAGTAATTGTCCCTGATTTCCTCTTGATGAAAAAGAGGCTGATGGAAGAGAAGGCACCACAGTGATACTAAACAAGGCCGAGGCCTGACCACTGAATCTATTTCAGGCTTGATTTTCTTCTCACGTTCCTGGGGAATAAAAATGATAAAATTGGAAGGTGAGCAAAATGGTAGCCAAGATGGATGGCTTTTATGACAAACTGCATATTCTCAGGGTTTTTAGTAGTGAGAAGGCAGCACAAATTGCTTTGTTCCTGAAGCGATGAGATCTCACAAGAGGCGGGAGAAGGTGACATGATCGGAAGAGTGCATATTTAACACTTTCCTGAATGATGAAAGCCAAGAGAAGAAAAGATAGCCTGAGAGGGCTCAGTGAATCCAAAGAAAGTTATGTGTAGAACCAGGATCATGCAGTCTCACAAAGCTGTATCATACAGTCTCACAAAGCTTGGTGTTAAAATCATCAAGTATAGAATGGCCTTTGTACTGAGACTTAAAGATATTTTCTTGTGTATATCTAATAATGTTGCCTTATACAACTTGGCTCAGAAGGAACTCTTATTGGGAGCTTTTTTCCAGACAAATGTGCATGGAGTTGCAGAGTAAATGCCCTTATGATAAACATAGCCCTGAATCCTATTGTTAGTCCTAGGGAGAGAGTAGTCCCATTGAATCAGTGGGGTTTACTTACATATGTAGTAGCTCAATATTCAACAACTGATTCAGTGGACCTACTTTAATTGGGACTAGCCAACAGGAGTCACACAATAGTATATGTTGGGGCTTTTTACATTGGCAAGAAAGTGTGACATGAAGTTGCACTTTCCTTAATGCTTCGCAGCTAGACAGCAAGCCCCAGGTGTGCATTTAAAAAGTACAGGGCAGCTAGACTGAGGTTTTTTCTGTGGCTCAGCAACTACATGGGAAGCTGTCAAAACGCTACAAACACAGGTGGAGCAGCTACATGGGCGGCAAGGAACGTGGCTTTTAGCCGCGCTTTAAACATTTTTTTCCCTTGCTGGCTGAGAATTGCGCAATTGCGCAGGTACACCATACAGTCGGAGCTTATCACATGGGGGAGTACAGGACCATTCCGAAAGAGGGAGAAAGTGGGGTCAGTTCGGAAATGCACGTGATTACGCACAAGCTCATCACACACAAGACAAGAGAGCATCTACACAAAAAGAAAATGCAGGGTCAATACGAAAGAATTCATCACATGTGAACATACTGGTCGGCTTTCTGTTGCAAATTAAGGCATCTTGGGAAATGGTAGCAAAGGCTCATGGGAGTTGTAGTCTGTGTTCTGTCAGAGCATTATATTGAGTTGTCTTGAGGTTTCAGCCCTCTGTCCAGGAGGGATTCCCATATGTTCTCCATTCTTGAGCAGAGGCCCCCCTTTTCCAAGTTGACCAGGCACGTCCTCCTTTGCCAGGACACGTCCTACTTTTCCAGCCTTCTTTTTGAAGAGGAAGCAGGAGGGCCAGGCGTGCTCTGGCCAGGCTCTGGGGGTCTCTTCCTGGCTCCTTCCCTCCCTCCCTCCCTCCCTCCCCGCTTCCTTCCTCCTCCCTTTGGCTGAGAGAGTGTGACTTACAGGGAGGAAGGGCAGCGGTGGTGCTCCAGGTCCTCCTGATGCTGGGCCAGGGCAAGCTGGAAACAGGAGGAGGAGGAGAGGGACCTGGAGCACCTCTGCTGCCCTGCTTCCCTGCAAGTCACACTCTCTCAGCCAAAGGGAGGAGGAAGGCAGCCAGGAGAGAGCCCTGGAGCCTGGCCAGAGTGTGCCTGGGCCTGCCTTCTCCTTCCCCCTTCGGCTGAGAGAGTGTGACTTGCAGGGAAGCAGGGCAGCGGAGGTGCTCCAGGTCCCTCCCCTTCTCCTCCTCCTCTTGCCAGCTTGCCCTGGTCTGGCTGAGCGCCTCCAGTGCCCTGCTGTCTCCCTAGAAGTCACACTCTCTCAACCAAAGGGAGGAGGTGAAGGAAGGTGCAGGCGCACTCTGGCCGGGCTCTGAAGGTCTCTTCTTGTCTTGGCACCTTCCCTTCCTCCGCACTTGTATCGCTGCCTTTAAATGGGCGCTTTAAAGATACAGAGCCCCATTTAACCGTTCAACTACACCTTAGCCTTTAGATGCAATAGGGGTGCTTTTTACATTGGCTAAAAGGGGCGGTCCAAACTCGACCCTTCTAGCGGCGAGATGAGGCCTAGGCTGCCACACGGGCAGCCCCAGAGGCCTCATCCCGCCGCAACGACCCGCCGCAAAAAAGAGCTCCGGGATCGAGCTCTTTTTTTGCGGCGCGGGAAGGGCGCTATTGGCGCCCTCCCGCGCCGCCAGAGCGTCAAAACGTGCACAGCGCGTCAAAACGCTGTGCACGTGATGACGCTTGTACGGCGCCACCGTGTAGACGCCGCCATCTTTAAATGGCGGCGTCCATGCGTTTTAGGCTTAGGGAGGGTGTAAAGGCTATGCCCTCCCTAACCCTAAATGCGGGCTTTTTAGCCCTAAAAGCGCCTTTTTTTGCCCGTGTAAAATGGGCCAGCAATGCTGCACCCTTTTTAAAAAAGTAGTGGGGAAATCAAACTACTTTTTAAAGGCACTTCTTCTCCCTTAAAACTCCAAAATAGTGTTTTCATGGCACACTTTCCATTTTTCTCATCTAAAGGCTGGGCTTTCATGCAGCCTTCAACACACCTCTTTTTGCCAATGTAAAATGGGCCAGCTCCTTTTTAAAGCACTTCTTCTCCCTTAAAACTCCAAAATAGTGTTTTCATGGCACATTTTCCCTTTTTCTCATCTAAAGGCTGGGTTTTCAAGCAGCCTTCAACACACCTCTTTTTGCCAATGTAAAACGGACCAATGTAAGCTTTCATGATCAGAAAGAAAAAATGTCAAATGTCAGTATGGTTGTTATATGCTGTGTCCATCAAAGCATGGGGATTCTGGGAGCCATGATCTGTTGTTACCAGTGGTTTGCCACAGATATAGCTGTGAAGTGCTTAGTTAACTCTGAGCAGATGGAAAGAATTTGTCCTGTGATAGCTGGAGCGCTAGTCATGTGGCATCATAGTGAAAATATATATATAAATGCCAAAAATCTATATTAGAATAATATTTTTATGACATCAAACCAAAATATCCTGCATGATGAAAAGATCTTTTTATCTTTAAAAAAAATGCACACATTTTTGTGCCATTTTTGTGCCATTTTTGGTTGGCCTGATACAACTCTTCCCTCACAATATCAAATTTGAATTTTTTCCAATGGCCAGTGCAGATACTTCTGCTTTTTATAGTGGAAAAGTGCCCCTTTGGCCTTTTCCCACAGCTATAAGACCTGGTATTCATTACACAGACCTGGTATGCATTACATAATTAGAGGAGCAGTTATGTATTATTTCAAAACTTTAAGATCTGGTATGCATTATGGAGATCTGGGAGGATGAGTTGGATAGAGCGGTTCTGTTCTAGTTTTGTCCATCTGGGTATTTGATGCTGTACTAATGTGCCCATTGGAGTTTTGAGAGGAATGAGTGGGCAGCTGCTGTCATCTAGAGAGATTCCCTCTCCCTCACAAGAAAATCCATTTGCCTTAGATCCAGTTTGTACTTGGCTTTAGGTCAAAGAGACAGAATGGGGATGCTGCTGGTTTACCACCATTGCCCAGCAGTTTCCCTGCTTGAGCTGGCTGCGGTGGTCTTGGTGCTGCTGCTGGAGAACTTCAGGACAGTGGTCTTAGGGGACTTCAACATCCAAGCTGAGGCTGTCCTGGTGGACTTGATAACCATGGGGCTGTCCCAGTACAACTGTTCCTTGCTATCCATGGGGGATCCGTTCTGGACCCTCCCCCCCTCCACAGATAGCAAAAAATGCAGGAACTTATGTCCCGTTCTTTTCAGTGGGCATGCATATGTGATAGCACCCATTGAAAAAGCCAGGGCTTGCTGTCCATGGAAGCTCAAACTGCGGATGGCAAGCCTGCGGTTGGCATGAGTGCACTGTACATAAATGGCTCAGCACCTGTGTTGGGAGATATCCTTTACCTATTTTATTTTTTTATTATTTTTATTTCTATTTTTTTGCAATTGGGTAGAAGGGTCTGATTTGAGGGTAGAATCCAAAGACATAGCTGTGTGAGTTTGGAAATTCAGTATGCAGAGGGATCTTGTAGCATCATTGAGACTAGCAGAAAAAAAGACATTGGTAGCATGACCTTTCCTAGACTTGAGCCTACAGCATATTACAGCATCCAGACAGTGATCCAGAGTTTCATCCTTTCTGAATTTCTGGAAAGCAGTGAAGACTGTGCTATTTTGTGTGCCCTTTGGCACTGATGTTTAAGACTAGAGTTGCTTGACTCAGACTCAACCTCAGCATACTGATGACGCCTCATTCCCAAATTCCTTGTCATCTCCCCCAGCAGTTTCATGTAGATGTTGAACAACATGGGAATCCTGGGGCACTCCACAGCACAATGGTTGTGGGGAGGAACAGGAATCCTCTTATGCTAATCTCTGGAGCTGATCCCACAGATACGAGTGAGCCCACTGTAACACAATGGTTCCTACTTACATCTGATGCAGTCATGATAAGTGGTATCAAATGCTACTGAGAGATCCAGAAGAATCAACAGGATAGCATCCCCTTTGTCTTTCACTTGGTATAGGATGTCAGTCAGAGTGACTAAGGATGATTCATTGTTGTGCCCTGTCAAAGTAGACTGAAATGGGTCCAGACTATCCAGTTCTTAGAAAAGCATTTGAAAGAGATTATTAGCAATGGGTGGTAGTTATCACACGCTTCTCAGTCAAGAGATGCCCTCCTCAGGAGACAGTGCACCACCTCCTCCTTCCAGGCAGCAAGCATGAGGCATGTAATTCTTCACTAAGGGATTCAGCAAACCACCGTGAGGGACCCGCCACACTGCCCCTGGAAGCCCTGGGTTGGGGACGCAGCAATCGCACACCATGCCCCAACCCAGCACAAAAAGAAGCCACAAAAAGCAGCTTCTTTTTGCGCCATGGAAATGGCACCCTTTCCAGTACTGCCACAACTTTTCTGTGGCTCCTTGGTGCAGCATGTCTACATGTTGTGCCAAAGATGTGCTGTGATGCTGCCCACCGTGCGGTTGGGCAAGCAGCGTGATGCCAGCATGATGCCAGTGTGGGGGCAGATGGGGGGGCCACTACGCCCCCACTCTGCCCTCATGCCGGCATTTTTTGCTGGTCTGTTGAGGACCTGAGTCTCTTCTCAATGGAAGTAAAAAGTAATTTTAGCAATTTTCTTCTCACTCCAAAAAGTGTTTGAAAACCAAGCAGTTTTCAAAGCCTATTCAAAATCTGGTAAGCATTCTGTGTAAAATTCACAAGTGGCTGCACAGGAAACAGCTTCTTCTGCATCTGAAAATAATATTCCTGCACAGACATCTTGTTTTCTGCATGGAAAATAATGTTACTTGTGCAGAAAATGCTGTTTTCTGTGCAGAAAACACAACCACACATGCATTTGCAACAGAATATGTCCCAAACTACAAAGATTCTCATCATTCCAGGATTCTTCTCATAAGGACTTCTTGATACTTGAAAGACATATTTTTCAACAATATTTTGATTATTTTCAAATATTCTTTCCATTCCTAGTAGGCATATCCTTCAGCACAGTGAGACATTTGGCACCTCTGGGACCAACCTTGAACAAGCTACATCTGTTATCTTTTATTAGCCAATATTGGCAAGGGTCAAGTTGACATATGGTGGGATGGACCAATCCAAGCATCAGGCCACAAGAAAGGGAACAACAAACATGTTGAGATCTACTCAGCAACTTGTCCCTGTTGCATATTGGAAGAGTCTTCTAAAATTTTTGAAAAGCTTTATAAGGATCTTTCCACCTCAAGCACATTGCTTAATATGTTTGCTCTTCCTCTCTTAGAAACAAGCCCTGTTCTCTGGGCTTAAGGTGAGGGTTGAGGTCTATTCAGCAGCCTGTCCCTTCTGCACATGCTAAAGCTTTTCCTAGAAGTTATAGACAAGGCTCAACCCCATAGCAAACACATTAGGCAATGGGTTTGAGGCAGGGATATAGAGCAAGCAGGGGCTTCCTATTTGGTAAACATAAAGTACAGCTTCCATCACATGACCAGTAGCCAAAAAGCAGCCATTCAAAGGACAAAAATTGTTTTCCATTCCATAAGGTTTCTGGATGAAGTTAGGCCAGCAAGTCGGTTGCTAAAAATATACAAGCTGCAAGTTGAGTCGAGTCAGTACATTATTTATTGTGGAGTCAAGCCCAAGATAAGTCCTTAAAGTGACTTGCGTCTGAGTCAATCAACTGTAGTCTACATCACTGCTAAAGGGCACACAAAACAGCACAGTCTTCACTGCTTGCCAGAAACTCAGAAGGGATGAAACTCTCTTTGAAAGCTGTTCCACAGTTGGGCATGATGCTTCAGAGAAACGCCTGCCATGTGTATCCACCAGCCAAACATCACTGGACTCTTTCATACAAGGCTAAATTGGAAGTATAATTTAAGGTCAATTCGAATGCAATCATGGGTTTTATGTTATTGCAAATTAACTCTTCACATGCAAATTCGGGCAAGAGGGAAGCCAATTCGAATGCAATCATGGGTTTTACCTTATTGCGAATTAAAGCTTCACATGCAAATTCGGGCAGGAGGGGGTTATTTTCGGGTAATGGGAAGTAATTCCGAACGGAGCAGGGGTTCATGTAAATTCGCTAAACAAGCGAATTTACATAAATCCGCATTGGCTCCATTCGGAGTTGGGAGAAATTCCTCCCCATTTGAAAGAGTCCACTGGGTGGTAGAACATGGAAGAGGGCCTTTGCTGATGGTTTTAGATTTCAAGCAGGCTCTCTTGGAAGCAGTCAGCCTTTCAGATATCTTGGCCCTGGGTGGCCTAATTCAGGAGAAGAAAAAATAATTTGAAAATGTTCTAAGGAAGTTTTTATTTATTCATTTATGGTATTTATACCCCACTCTTCAGCCCTTAAAGGCTCTCAGAGCGGCTTACAGATAGTTATTCAGATAGTTCCCTGCCCTCAGGCTTGCAATCTAAAAAGATATGACACAAAAGCAGAAAGGAATGGTGGTGGGGAAGGGGATCAATTTTTTTTTTAATGGGGTTCAGGATTATCAGGCTTACAAATCCTATAATGTGGGCAAGGGATGTGTGTAAATGGCCTGTCATTGGAGAATAATCTAGCTTCAGTTAAAGCCCAATGGGAGATATTGTGAGGAATGTCATCATGAATATCTGGAGAGAAAGCCCTCTTATAGAACTTCTTGAGATCAAGTGGTGCGCAGCCAGCGAGGCTGAAGTATAATTAAGAAAAATTTAACAGAAAGAAAACATACATTGAGCCAACTGCTAGAAACAGAAGACCACTGTAATATGTTCTCCACCATTTTTTCTGATAGGGTGGCTGCCTAATCCTGACCACCATCATGCACACTACCTAAACAATGCTAGGTATGGGGCACTGTAGAAGCAAAATTGTGGCCATTCACTTGAGAACAAAGAAAGAAGATTTGTTAGTTTCTAAAGTAAAGCCCCTGAGAAATTGCTGAAGAATTTCTATTCTGCCTGGAGCAATTCTGTGAAATTGTGTCCACAGTTTTTCTGCCTCCAGAAAAGATGAAGAATTTCAAGAGGTTATTAAACTGAGCTATCGACCTGACGTGTATCAAGAAGTTGCTCATGTATTACAATAAAAATTACGCATACTCTTGCTTGTTCTATTCGCAGAAAGCAGGTTACGAAAATGTAAGAATTTTGTTTAGCTCATTTCTTGGCATAGTCATTAAGTTTACAGATTTCTTTTTAAGGTTAACAGAAAACTTAAAATGTAAAAAAAACGAGTATGGGAGAACGCAAAACTGAGAGATTTACTCAACTGGACAGATGGCTCTGAGAGCCTAGCCCTTAAATATCTGACTTTGAATTGCTGTGTCCTCAGCCACAATTGTGCTGCAGAGTTAAAGTTGCTATTTCTTCTCTCCTGTCAGATTCCACATCTTTAGCAGTTAACGTGCTGGACTGGTCCTAAGCATACTGGAAATAAGCTGGGCTTGTTGAATTTGGCCATTCATTTTAAGTACTTTCCATAATGAATGCATCCTCACTTATTAGAGGGAAATAATTAGAATTTGAGATTATTTTTTTTAAAAAAATAAGACATAGGAGAAAATAAAATTAACATCTTTGTCAATTCCTAATACAGATATGTGTAAAGGTGTGGGCACACCAAGTTCACCGCCACTGAGATGACTGGGAAATCCCAAACTGTATGGAACATGAGGATTTGCATTCTGATTAAGAACAATGCTATCTCATCTCCCCCTCTCTCCTTTGAAATGAAATTTAAATTTCTCAGGAAACTGCAGTTTTTAAACAAGTTCATAGTGCACTACTATGTGTGTTTCCTCCAATATATGTCAGGGTGAATTTGCTCCCGACTAAGTGTGCATGAGTGTGCAATGCTAGTCTTGTGAGTGCAGACAGACATGCAGGCCTTCCAATGGCCCAATCAGTGCTGGGGATTATGGGGATGAAAGTCAGCTTTCTGTCCATAACACAGAAAGTACTGAAGAATAGAGGTGTCTATTTATATCTTTATTAAAACCAGGACTCTACTGCACACAGGGCAAAGGATGAATTTGATAGAAAGAACTGAAAAGTACCAGGCGTCCTGAGGCTTGGCACCGGCTCGTTCCACAGAACCTGACAGAACAAAGGGTCGGCTCCCTTCCACATAGGCCTTGTGTTTGATTTTGACACCAGAGCGGACTGATCAGCTTATGTACACACAAATGATATTTGAAGAAGCAAGAACAGGGGAGAAAAAGAAAAAAGAAAGAGAAAGAGCCTTTTAAGGAATAAGGCTTGATCTCTCCATCTGTCTGTTGCTGGCTGGCTGTCCCTGAACCTGCCACCCAGGGCAATCGATTCTTTCAGCAATAATCTGGGGAAATGCTAATGCAAAGAGCAACAAAACTTGCCATTCATGGAACAAAGCACTTGATATTAGATGCCAAGCTGGAATCACAAACGTGTCGGGCCTACAAAGCCAGTTTGAGGACAGGGAAGAACACATAAGGAGTGGGTCAGATCACATACATGGTTATATTCACTGGAAATTTTTTTCAGAAACCTGTGAAGCATACCTGTAAAGCAGATCACTTTGTTCTGGACAAGTTGTAATTCCTACCAGTTCCCACTCCCCTTGATTTTTATAGTGCTCTCCCTTTGGAGCCTGGTTTATTGTACAGCTTAAGCTTTGTCCCTTCTAACAGGTGTCCCACTTGGAATACTGTGTCCAGTTCTGGGCACCATAGTCCAGGAAAGATACAGACTGGCTGGAATGTTAGAGAAGGGCAACCAAGATGATAAAAGATCTAGAAACCAAGCCATATGAAGAACAACTGAGAGAGCTGGATATATTTAGGCTGGAGAAGAGATGACTGAGAGGTGATATGATAGCTATCTTTAAATATCTGAAGGGATGCCCTGTAGAAGACGGAAAGCTTGTTTTCTGCTGTTCATGGATAGAACATGAATGAATGGATTCAAATTGCAAGAAAAGAGGCTCCACCTAAACTTTAGCAAGAACTTTGTGACAAATTGAAGTGTCCAACAGTAGAATAGAGTGACACAAAGAAGGTAGAGGAATCCCCTTCTTTGGAGGATTTAAAGCAGAGATTGGATGGCCATCCCTCAGGAATGCTTTAGTTATGTAGTCCTGCATGGCAGAGGATTTGACTAGATGGATGTTGTCATCTCTTCCAACTCTATGATTCTATGATCCCATACTTTGTAATAGTCCCATTTTTCAAGGAAAGCCTTGGGATCTCCAGTGGATTCCCAGTCTAGTCCTGTTTGTGGAAAAATCATCACCCTGCCTTAAAAATGTTTTGCATTATGGGCCCTTTAAGTAAAGATGAGGCTGAGTGAGCATGGGGGAAGGAGAGACAATAACAGTTCAGTGCTTTGGTGGTTCAGAAATTACCAGTGCTGGTTTCCTTACAGGTAAGGAAGAAAAGAGGCCATCATGGAAGGCTGGTAAGCATGTGTGTATCCTTTTTCAAAATGGGATGATAGCCTAAATGGGATGTCCTTAAAGCCACTTGTGTGCTGGAAATGTAATTATGTTGGCTAAGGCTGAAGAATGAATGAAGTGTGACACCATTTTAACTGTCATGGCTCCAGCCTATGCAATACTGGGATTTTTAGTTTGTTTTGGTACCAGAGCTTTTGGACAGGGAAGGTTTGACATCTGACAAAACTACAAATCCCAGAATTCTATAGCATTGAGCCATAGTAGTTAAAGCGGTGTCAAACTGTATTACTTCTGCAGTGGAGACACAGCCCAAGATTCTGTATTAGAGGCATAGTTACGATATCACATATACACTCCTGATTGACCCCAGAAACCCACCTTAAATGCCAGTAAGCCATCCTGGGTGATGGAATTCAGAGGCCCTGGCAAGTCAGGTGGGGCAGAATGACACAACCAGGCCTCTCCCACCTGCAACTGATGGTGCAATGAAGATTGGCAACAGAAGCCCACAGAGATCCCTGTTTCTGCTTTTTGCACTATCACTTGGGGTTGGCCATTTGGCAGCAGTACAGACAGACCTCCATTGCTCATGACAGCTGATTGACTTTTAAAATGGGTTTCAGAGACATTTATGATCGTGTCAATGGTACCACAATAGTAAATGTGAATAAGAAACAGTTATAAGGTCATAAGTCTAACTTATGATGTTGTAACTAACAGAATGCCAGCCTACATCTTTCAGGGAGATGTACCGATGTGTTGACCCATCATTCATCCATTGTTCTGTGGGTCTGTTCTACTTTGGACTAACAACAGGATGTCAGCTAGAGTATTATATTTAATGATTTGGCTTTTTCTCCCCCCTCCCCAGCTTTCTTATACTCAGTTCATACATTTCAGAATTTATTTCCTTAATGCAGTGGTTTTGAGTATTCTTCCTCATTAATAGCTATTGCTCTCTTTCTCTCTGGCCACACAGTTTTGACCACATTCTTATATTACATGGCCCTATGTATTCTGTTTTTCATCTGTAAAAAGTTGGTGGGTATGTGAACTAGAATTTAGCTCCAGGTTTCATCTCCTTGGAATAAGTGGGTGTGTGCTGTATCCTGAGCCACTTTTTTGTTATTGTTGTTATTAACTACCCTTGCTTCCACCCCAGTTCATAGCAGCCCTGTGGATGAGACAACTCTAAGTCTTCCACTCCTCAGCTTAGATCCTGCAGGTTCAGGCCTGTGACCTCCCATCTGTGTGTTGGTACACTCCATTAATCATTGTATGTTTGCTATGTGGTCCCTAGTGCCTCTTCCTTTCCTGAACCCTGCTTGCACCTCTGTGATTTCTCTTTCCATATATGATTAGAGTCTATGGACTGGTACAGACCGGCCCTTTGAGGCGACCCTGTCATGTGCTAGGGTTGTCTCGGGGCGGAGCTTCCA
Organism: Urosaurus nigricauda; assembly: GCA_034509955.1. Taxonomy (NCBI): domain Eukaryota; kingdom Metazoa; phylum Chordata; class Lepidosauria; order Squamata; family Phrynosomatidae; genus Urosaurus; species Urosaurus nigricauda. The sequence goes on along the minus strand of JAOEGL010000001.1, from coordinate 190,772,445 downwards.
CACATGGCATGTGCAGAGATGACATTGCAGCTGCGCAGTGTCTATACGGTGCTGAGCAGCTGCGATGTCACAAAGGCGCCCTATGGCGTCTTTTACCTTTATTACGTTGCAACTGTGGTGCAAAAAAGGAGCTGGGTTTCTCCACTCCTTTTTTAACTATGCACCTTTGCCACTCCATCTAGTTGCTGCAGTTAAAAAAGGTGGTGCCAGACCACCCTTTTTGGGTGGCCTGTAAAGCTCCTATGTTTTAGAATTTTGAGCATGATTTTGTTTTTGTGGGAAATTAATGCTATGGTCCAATAGTTGCTGCAGTCTTTTCTGTCTCCTTTTTGTGGATGGGGTGTATATTGACCATTTCCAACCTGTTCACTATTTTGTTTCTGATATTTGTTGGCATATTTAGCTAACACTAGAGTTGATTCTGTGTGTGAATTGCAGCAGTTCAACTGGAATATCATCATTCCTGATTAATTTTTCTTCCCAATTTCTCTTATTGCAGTTTCCACCTCGTTTTCTAGAATATGGTGCTCATTTTTGTATGGTTTATCCTTCCATGTGTCATTCATTTTTTCATCTCATTTATATAGCTCTTCTATGTGTTGCTTAATCTTTTAATTTCTTCTTGATTGTGTAGTATGTTCTTCTTCTGATCATAGAGCATCCCCAGCCTTGGTTTGAACTTCCCTTTGAATTCCCAGATCTGGGGGAAGAGGTCTCTCTTTCATCCCTTTTTGTTGTTGTCTTCAATTTCTCTGAACTGATTATTAAAATAGTTCTCTTGATCCTTTTGCACTAGTCACTGAACAGTTGCTTTCACAGTTGTGGTTTTATTCCTATCTCCCTTTTCTTTTGCTTCTCGTCTTTTCTTTACCACCTGAAGCATTCTGTCTGTTATCCATTGTTTATACTCTTTCTTTTTGGCCACTGATAGTGTCTTTGTACATTCTTCCTTCCTTGCAGTGTCCTTGGCTTGACCATAGTTCTTCTGGTTCCACGTCGATTATGCTTAGTAACATAAATTGGTTTCTTATATTATCTGTAAATTCTGTTGAGATGTTGTTCAGATCATATTTTGACATGAAGACAGGTTTTGTGTGTGTGTGTGTGTGTGTTTGTTTGTTTTTTTTTCTATATAAGAAGTTCATGATCTGCGCCACAATCAGAGCCTGGTCTAGTTTTGGAAAGAGTGCAGCTTCTCCATCTTCTGCTTCCGTCCATGAATTCCAGGCTGAAGTCTGTCCCCCCCACCCCACCCCACCCCACCCCATGTTTGTATCCTATAAAGCTGGGCAGGGTTTATACTCTTACTCTGGAAGGTATTCCTTTGAAAATTTGAACTAATCACAAAGTAAGAAGTCACCTGTAATTTTTCCATGAACACTTCTCCCATATTATAGGATTAGGGACACAGAAATGGAATTTCTTCTGCTGAAAATGAACAGTGCCTGTAAAGGTGGTACTGTGGTACAGTGGGTCCTTGTTATCCACTAGGGTTTGGTTCCAGGATTCCCTGTGGATAACAAAATCTGTGGATGCTCAAGTCCCATTAAATATAATGGCATGGCAAAATAATGTCCCTTATATAAAATGGAAAATCAAGGTTTGCTAGTTGGAACTTATACTTTTCAAAAAACATTTTCAAGCCGTGAATGCTTGAATGCATGGATAAAAAATCAATGGATAAGGACAGCCAACTATACAAGTAAAAGTATTGTTGTGAAGTAGAAGGCTTTCATGGCCAACATACATAGTTTTTTGTGGGTTTTTCTGGCTATGAGGCCATGTTCTAGAAGAGATTATTTCTGACGTTTCGCCAGCAGCTGTGGCTGGCATCTTCAGAGAATGCTGGCATGGAAAAATATTGCTATTTATATTTCACCAGGTGTACGTGGAAAGACTGTAAGAATTTTAGGGTTTTGTGTGAATCTAGTAGTAGATCAATTTATCCATCTTCACATATGAATCCATGCTATTTTTCTGGTTTCTCTGCATTTGTTTGCTATACTTTTGGGTCTGGTTAATACTCAATGGCCATCCCAGTGATTTGCATGTGTGAAAGGGCCATACAGTACCTAAAGACCTATGCCGGCATGATGATTTGCATTAGACGAAACCCTAGGGGAAAAAGGGCAACAAAGAGGACATGAAGGGCAACATTTTTTGAAGTCTTAACCATAAATAATAATAAAATAAAACTTTAATTTTTATCCCATTTTTCTGTGATGAGACAATCAAAACTGGCTTCTGCATGGGGAGAGTGACAGAAACATGCAAGGAGGGTGCAAAGGCTAGCATTCGCCAGTGTTCTGAAAGCTATTTTTCAAGCCTAAGAAATTTCTGGGAGGGCTACACAGCTCCTTAAAGTGAAACCAGAAGTAACTGGAAGGTCCCGTCTATTTTTTTTTTTTAAAAAAAACTTTCATGTTTTTAAAAACTTTTTTTGAGTTAAAATAAAGTGCATTGGGGAGGGCCACGCTTTCTTTTAGAAAAAAAAATCGGCCCCTTAGAGATGCCATTGTCCTGTTTAAAAAGAAATTAAACCTGCAGGTCACAAAAACAGACATGTGGACCATGTGAAGCCCATGGGCTGCATGATTTCACCCCATTCAATGCTTATATCCTCACCAGGGCTTTCATTCCAAACCTATGTTTGTTTCTTTTTTTTTGGTTAAGCTAGTTAGGACAACACTGGGATCCAGTTCCTACCTTGTACATACACAGCAGTTGAATTCTGATGTTTGCACTATACAAGGATAAAAATGTTAATGGTGTGTGAATGCCTTGTTAGTGAGACCGTATGGTAAACAGGCCAAAGAGGAGGCTGCTGAGTCTCTTTGTTGTAGTTCTATTTGCAATGACTTGTTTAATGAGGTTCTGGTTACTGTTATGTGCAGCTGGTTAACAAGGAGTTGTTGTTTTTTTAATTTGTTTCCCCCCACAAAAATCTAATCCCTGATAACACAAATCCATTTTCTAACCTTTAAACCCAATCAGCTTGTATTTACAATGAAAGAAAAAAAGATGTTTCAGAAATGAAAGACAGCTCAGGTGTAACTTTATTCTCTGAATCTGTGTGGCTTGTTAAGGCTACATCCACAAATGGGAAAACTGGCTAACCTGATTGGAAACATATTGCCTTTGGGCTCTGATGAACTTGTACAGTTGGGGTTTAATTAGCAGTGAAGCTATGATGAACCAAAGCAAAACTTGGTTCTCCACAAAAAGGTGGAGAAAGGTGCTTGATACTACTTTCCCTCTCAACTATTGCCAAAGCAAGCTGGGTCAAAGTGAAGATATGCAGCACCATAATATGCTGCCTGGCTCAAAAACTGTACATTGGGTGCTTTTCCATGATGACCACAAGCTACCATAATAAACATGGACCTGTCCCAAATAATATCTGGTGCCACCCATGCTGCAGGACACACTCTGTACCTGGTTTTCTGTGACATGCAGGATTTATTTTATGTATATGCTACCTTTCTCCTAGGCCCTTATCACACGAGGCACTTACCTCGCTGAAATTGTGGCCCAAACGCTTCAGAAGTGCAGAGGTGGGATCGCCAGTCACGCTTCTCAAATGTCATTGAGGCATTTCACTGTTCTTCCATTGTCAAAGCATCCATGGAGCAGCCATTTTTTGCATAATGGAAGATCCCGTTATTACAGAAATGGCTGCTCTGCGAATGATTCATTGATGGGAGAAGAGCAGGATGTGCTTCAGTGACGCTCCAGAAACATGACCAACGATCCCACCTCTGTGCTTCTGAAGCATTTGGGTCATGATTCCAGCGTGGTAAGTGCCTTGTGTAAAGGTATTGCAGTGCTGTATCACCCAACTCTATCTGTCTTTTCCACCTGATTCCAAGAAAGCTGTCTCAGACTGTCACCAGTAATGGACTGTATGAGGGCAAACAAATTGCAGCTTAATCCACACAAGACAGAGGTGCTCCTGGTCAGTTGGAAGGAAGAGCAGAGAATATGGATTCAACCTGTGCTGGACAGGGTTACACTCCCCCTAAAATCCCAGGCTCAGCTTGGGTGTTTTCATGGACTCAGCTCTTGAGCTTGGATGCCCCGATTTCAGTAGTGGGCAGGAGTGCATTTGCACAGTGAAATAGCACCAACTGTGCTTATTCCTTGAGAGGTCTGCTCTGGCAATGGTGACACACACGCCTTGGTTACATCCCATTTGGGCTACTGCAATGCACTCTATGTGGGGCTGCCTTTGTTATGAAACCTCAGCAGGCCTAAAATGCAGTAGCCAGAATGCTGACCAAGGCCAGTTAAAGGAAGTAGCTTCACCGGCCTTGTCCTATAAAGCCATATAATAATAATAATAATAATAGTTTATTTATAGCCCGCTCCTCTGTACATATACTCGGAGCAGGGTACAAGTAAAAAAACAGATTAAAACAATCCCATGACCCATTTCCAAACCTCCCACCCCTTAAAAATAGATTAAACTGGCAGTGATTAAAACAGTAATTATTTAAAAACATATAACGACATCCTAACCCTTCCTTATGCGGCCACGTCATAAGTGGGGATCAGAAACATGGGAGTAGGCAGGAAATCAAAGTCTGGAACTGAAGCCGGGGATATGGCTTAGGGCTGGACTCTGGAACCAAGAGAAAGACCCTCTCTCTCCATACAAACTTGCCAGAGCTTTAACATCATCAGGGCTTTCTCTTGGTTCTGCCACCATTGGTTCCACTTGGTGCAGACATGAGAAAGAGCCTTCTCACTGGACAGGTTGGCCTCCTCCCTGCTTTCTTTTCACTGGCAAGGATGGGCAATGCCTCTACATAGCATGTTAACTTTTCTTGTAAATTGTTTTTATTTGTTCTTATATCTTTGCAAACTGGCTGTTTGCTTGTAACACAATGAATTTTTCTTTCTATTTGTTTAAGCAAGCTTTTAGTGTGGAAGCTGGGAAGCTTCATACCAGAATGTTTTATTTTTCTTTAAATGATTATATACTGTTTATGTGGTGATTTCAACTGTTAAAGTGGTGTCAAACTGCATCATTTCTGCAGTGCAGATTCAGCCTTCGTCAGGCATAAGCTAAGCAACTCTGCTTGTGGGATTTCTATATTAGCACCTGATTTGCCACCATCTTGACAGAATGGAGGACCAAAGACACTCCAAGTTCTTATGCATGCAATACATTAAATTACAGCAGGAGTTCTCAATCTTGTTCCTCCAGCTGTTTCGTACTTCAGCTCCCAGAAGCTCCCAACAGCATAACCAATGATGACAGATTCTGGGCACTGATGTCCAATATCTCTGGAGGTGGAAAAGTTGAAATGTACTGATATAAAATATATTTTGTCTGGCCACTTTCTTTGTTACTTCCAAGTAAGTGCATGGGCTCTCCTCCCAATTTTGACTACCATACATGGTTGGAGGAAGCCCAGAATATCAAACCACTTTTTTTCTTTTTAAAGCATTCATGGGGGCAGGGAGGATTTGGAGATTGCAAAGAGAAATGGGGGTGAGTGAGTGGGTTTTAAACCTTCTTTAACCATGATAAGTGGTGTTAGACTGAGCGCCCCCCCCCCCCCAATTTGAGAAGGAGGAAGAAATCATAAAATGCATACTGAATATTTAATCTGTATGTTGTTTAAGATTTCTGTATTTAATATTTAATCTGTATGTTGTTTAAGATCCATGTATCTGATGGACGTAAGTGTTTCACTAATCTGAGTGAAAGAACTTTTATTTCAAATGGACTATTCTAAGCATTAGAATAGAACCCTTTGAAACAGTGAGCACTTAGGCTAGTCACAACAAGCTTAAAGTCTATGAATGTGATGGATCTAAGAGCATCATCTATTTCTCAATTCCGTTAGGCCCAGACTTGCAAGGGGACTCAGTAGCTCAACTCAGATTGAATCTTTGGACCTAATGAGGCTTCCAATCAAATTACAGAAAGGGGAGCAAGGCAAAGCCCTTACCTTTCCTGATGACCATCTTAGCTACTCTTTTTCAAAGATTACTCTCTATGCGTGTAGGTGAGAGGGAGAGATTGTCAAAAGTGGGGAGAATTGGGAGGTGCAGCATTTTTCATGAAACTTCTCACACTCTTTTCCTCTAGTCACTTGAGCCCTGGAGGCTTGGCCCTAGGCTGTTGCTACACTGCAGAATTAAAGCAGTTTGGCACCATCCTACAGAATCCTGAGATTTGTAGTTTCTTGTGGGACCAGAGCTCTTTGACAGAGAAGGCTAAATATCTCACAAAACTACAAACCCCAGAATCCCATAGCATTGAGCCATGGCAGTTAAAGCATTTAATTCTGCAATGTTGATGCACCCAAGGGAAGCCTTCCTTCCTATGGCACATAACCAGTAAACTGCTTGTGTCCATGTGAGGCTGACTTGTGTCAGGTTGCTGCTGCCTTCTAAGGTGAGAAGAAGCCCTGTGTGAATGGTCTTCAAAGGTTCTATCTCAATAGCTGGCACCCTGAAGCATCTTGAACTGGAGCAGCAGTGAAATCCTGAGACTGACCAGTGTGCGTGGGTGACTCAAGACATGTTGTCTCCAGAGGCAAAGGACCAAAATAATACTCATCTCCAAGGTACATAAATTGACCTGCTGCCACCACATACAAACACTGGAGGGGAAGATACTTTTTGCAGTCTTGACACAGTGATGGAGCCAGCTTTATCATGGGGCAGATTGAGGCAACAGCCTCAGGTGGCAGGGACAGTAAAGGCAATCCTCCAGCAATCTGTTATCAGCCTCTCAGCTATTTATGAAAAACCAAAATTTGCCATGCATGTTGTTCCACAGCCCTAAACTTGTCTGATGTCCTCTGTCATGGAAGTGGATGGCCTTATTCCGTTACTAATACTGTAGTGAGCACTAGCTGTTAAGCCGGTTTTTCATATCTGAATGTTTTTGCTTTTGAATCTGCCTAAATGATGCTGTGTAGGTTAACAAATAATCATCCGACTGCACAGTTTTAGACTGAGGTGTGCCATGGGTAAATAAGGGAAGGGGAAGCAATATCCAAGATGTATTGAATTCAACCCCGGTAGAAATGCCTTGTCCAATGTGCCTCCTTTCCAAAGCCAGAGGAGCATTCTGTCCAAAAGACACAACCATTTCATCAGGTTTGATTGGGTTCTGCCTGTGATAAGCCTGGATGAAAGATATGAGAATGGAAAGCCAAGTGTCATTTCTAAACACAACAGTGGCAACTCAAATGGCCCGGGGATCCAGATGGCCTATGTTTCTTTTCAGCCACTGCTGCCTGTGTCTCTTCCAGTTAGAGACCTCTGCCCTGCCTAAGTCTGGCACCATTTTCCATGGGCCTGTGTAAACATATATAGGGAGAGGAAAAGATAAGAAGGAAAAGTTCCCTGTAAGTAAGAGATTGCTGGATGCCAGCAGGCATTATTAATCCATTAGAAATGTCAAATATTTTCTGCAAGGATGCTGTCCCCTCTCGGCAAAAGGTAAAGCATGAACATTACAACTTCTTTTCCAGTCCTAATTGTAATGCTCTGAGTGAAACACAATGCTATGAAATCATGGGGTCTGGAGGGGAAACACAGAGGGATTCAATCACAATTTTGTTATTGGGGAACAACAGACATTCCAGCAGATAATGGTGCAGAGTGTTAAGAAGGAAAACCTGGGATCAGCAGAATGCCTTCAATGGAGCATCAACGTATGATTGATATTTTTGTAGTTTAACCTCCAAAACATGTACATTGTGTCATGTACATGTGGGGTTGTCATTCTCTTTGTATTAGCAAGATGTGTGGCTCACATGCTTACTCCATCTTATGCAGATCCATACCACCTTCCCGTAGAAGTAAGGTCCATATAGTATTCCCTCTATTCATTTGGAGCTCATTCTGCTTCTAAAAAAAATTACATGGAGCATCATGAAAAACAAGTGGGTGGGGAACCTATGACTTTCCATGTTTTTAGATTGAAACTCCCATTAGCCCCAGTCAACATTGGCCATGCTCAAGGGATGATGGGAACTTGTTGTTCAGCAGCAACTGAGATGACCACAGATTCTCCACCCCTGCTCTAAGATAACATTTCTAAGCTGTTTGGAAAATTACAGAGTCCAAGTGAACATACACAATTACCTTCTTTTGATGCAGAATGTGCTCTTGGATGCAGAATGCAGTTTCCTACGTATCTGCTTTCAGTTTTGAAAATCATATAAGACTGTTCTCTTTTATTTACCTACTTACTCATTTACTTACAGTACTTATATACTTTTTATTTTACTTTTACTTGCAATCTTGAAGAGAGGTTTGAATATGGCTAAAAATGATGGCTGCAGTGTGGCTGAATCAATCTCCTGGATTATGGATTGGGTTGTTGGAGTGGGGTTATGTCTGTACACATCCATGTCCTTCCTCCCTATTATAGCATGGGGTAGAATAAAGCATATTAAATGAACATGAACAGGCATATTTACCTTATTTCTAAAAGTCCCCAAATCCAGCTATTGTTTGCTCAGAATTTGGGGTATCTTGGCTTGAAAACTGATTTTTTTTCAAGTAGCATGTTATGCTGGACACCTGGACACTTATGAATTAATGGTTGGATTTAAGATCTCCCTTCTGCTGGTAGGAGGTCTCCTCATGCAAGTTGCCTCTTTTTGGATTTTCAGGGATTCACCTTTCCCCATTGTCTCACCCTATTTGGCAGGGTCCCCTGAACCTCTGGGTAGCATTTTTAGGCTGATGGAGGGAATTTCATGGGGAAGAGTGGGCAAGGAGGCTTGCTTCTACCACTTGAGCCACAGGTCTAAATCTGATTCCACAGGTCTTGACTAAGGCCACAGTCTTATGTACACTTGACAAGAGTAAGCTACATTGCAATTTATGGGGCATGTTCCCTTATAACCATGAATAGGTTTGGGCTATGCATCTGCATCCCATCAAAAGCAATAGGGACATCCGGTTCAACTACTTTGTTTTTTTCCCATTCATTTCATTGAAATAATCATAACAGCTTTCACACAGCCTGGAGACATAAAACAAGTGGTTTCAGCATGACACACTTCTATTAAAAGTTCCAGCGACTGTAGTTACATAGATTCACATCTTGATCCATCTCCTACTGTGTGCAACTAGCTCTGAGGCACAATTACTAACCTTGGCTGGGGAATGGAGAAAAAAATTTTTTTTGGACTTCTACGTTTCGGTGGAGAAAAGCACACCATATACATCAGAAGTTACATCCAGCTAGTCTGGTGGGCAATAAGCACTAGGAACACATGTCCCACCTCCACTCCATGTATGTAAGCCTCCTCCTTCAGCACAGAATCAGAGTTGGAAGAGATCTCTTTTCCTGGGTTGGATTGGCTGAGCTGTGGCCCTTCCTTTCATGACAGTAGCAGCAATCCGGTCTTCAAAATGACCCTGCGTAATTGATGATCGCTCTTGGAGTCTCTTTAAAATTGAGGCAGGCAAGAAAAATGAAGTAGAAGAAAAAGATCTCTACTATAATGTTTATTAAATAGTACTTTTAAAAGGCTTTTATACAAATCATAGAAACACAGTTTGAGTTTGTCTTTTCTTTAAACACTGAAGAATCACAGTCAAAGCTTTAAAGTCCACATGACCTGGCTCAGCCAGTAAATGGTTGAACTACCATGAGCTGGTAAAAATGTGAGGAATTCTATTTCCTGCATTCACCCCCCCCCCCCGCCGCATGGGTCTTGGGTTTGTTTGTTTTGAAATCCCCATGCTTCCTTGTCTACACCTCTCTAATGCAAAGATCAAATGACACTGCAAGCCCCACATCCACCATAATTCAAGCACCCTTGAAGGGTAAGTGGGAGTTACACATATTTCAACAAAGGAGTTAGAAAGGCCTAGGGAGTAGGATTTTTATACCTGTGTATTTTAGAAAGGGGGAACACTCTCCAAAGAACATGGATCATCAAATCCAACATGTATGTGTCGATGATGATGTACTGATATGAATATATATGCACCAATAGGTTTTTTTAAAAAAATCTTTGCCATGTTAAAAATACAATCAAACACATTTTTCTGCATTAAAACAGTAAAGCGCCTAGCAGAGAGGTAAGTGAGGTATCAGCTATGCAGCATTTTGGCCTGATTCTGTTCCTTTGAGCACACACAGCTAAGTCCCGGCCAAGCACCATCAAGGCATATAAAGAATAGGACTTTCCTGAAGAAGCTGGTTTCACCACGCTGGTGTTTTGCACTCAACTTCTGGTTAAATTCACACTAAGGGCAGTAGAATCCTCTGGCCTCCAATTCAACATACAAATAGTCCCACATAATCAACTCACAGATATAATACATTCAGAGAACTCACAAGCACGCGCAAACACATATGTATTGAAATATATGTATACACGAACGCACCCTCTCTGTATGTCTACTACAGACAGCAATTTTAACTATATCTATTACTCCTGTCCTGGTGACCTTCACAGATATGGCCAGCCCTCCTTCATCCTTCACACAAAAGTAAGAGAAATATAGTTGGGATGCAATCCACCTAGAGGGAAGCCTATGCTTAACTCTCCCACCAAAGTCCACTGAACTCACAAGTGGTTAACTTTGGCTCTTCTTCATGACAGCAGCAGCAATCCTGTCTTCAAAATGACCCTGTAAAATTGACGATCACGCTCACTGAGTCTCTTTAAAATCGGAGTAGGCATGAAAGTGATTGGGTGTGCTTATATATGACATAGGCTGGATAGAAAACCCTACCTATCAAAAGGGGGCACTTGTATGGTGCTGTTTCTAGACTGCTGGAAAGCAGGGCTGTTTTTAAGGCAGTGTTTTCCAAGCTTTTCACTATCAGGGAATCTTTCCTACCCCAGCCTTTATCAAGGAGCTGTCTGAGTGTCTGCCATGGGATTTCTGGATTTAGATGAACTAACTAGTCAAACTGCCCCCTCCTCCGTGAATTGATAATACAGTTGGCCCTCCATTTTTGCTGGGGATCTGTTCCAGACCCCACCCCCCGTGAAAACGGAGGCTTGCACATATTCAGGTCCCATTGGTGCCTGTGCGCGCACCCCATTAAAAATAGCAGAGGTGACCCCTCTGTGGATTTCCAGGGTCACAGATCCGAGATCCATGAATTAGGAGGAGCAAAAGTATTCTCTATAACATGTGGAGAAATGAGGCCCACCAGCTGTTGTTGCATGGACTCCAGTTCCTCTCATACTCAGTGGCCAATTGCCAGGGATTATGGGCATTGTAGTTCAATAACATCTGGAGGGCCAAGAGTTCCATCTACTTCATCAAAAATGAACCAAAAACTCCCAGTGCTGCTGTTGGTTTTAGGAATGGTTGGTAGAGGCATAGTCAGTGGTTTTTCAGCGATGGAGGCCTATTATCCTTACTGATGTTCATGATGATCTCCTGATCTGGTTCTGAAGAATCCCAAGGTCACACAGAATATAGTATGAAAACCTGTATGCTGCTTTAAGGCCATGATTCACCACAGTTAAATGCACTGAAATCAGTGGTACACCTAGGTCTGTGTTGGATTGTGGCATGTAACTGGAAGGAAATCCTTTGCTCATGCACTCATATACATGGCGGGGTGCAATGCACATGCTAGAAGCTAGGAATATCTGGCATGGCAAGCATACACACAAAGCTGCTCTGGGGACTGTTCTACACATTGCCCTTTACTGTTTACCAAGTGCACTGTTGATCAGGAGCTGCAGAAAATCCTTAGTCCACAAATGTGCATACAAATACTACACACATTTGCACCAAGATATGTTTGTTATACTCAGAAATTACAGTTTTGAAGTTTAAAAAGTGTAATGTGTAAAGTAGCCCCAAGACTTGCTTGATTATTCCGTACATGCATTTAGTAGAGAGCGTATCAACAGCTATGCCAGCAGAACATCACAAGACATGATGCCAATGTGACGACAAGATTATACCAGCACAAATGTTTAATACAAGGCTGTTAGGTGTCACTGCTCAAATGACCACAGATTTTTGAAATTCTGATGTAGATTCCATCTGCTTAATCTGAAGATCACCCCTAGAAAGCATCACTTTGATTTCTCCTAAACATGCGGCTTGGAGATTGCTGCCAAGAGCTGAAATAAAAGGCATTGGAAGTCAAAACTTGACATTTGTAAACTTTTCTTTTACTGGTCTGCAACACACCTCAAGCATGGCACAGCAGTACACGTGACAGAATTAGAAATATATCTGATCACTGGAAAGGACAAAACTCTACCCAGTAGAGATCCAATGATGACAACGATAATAATATGAAGAAGAACAAGAAGATGATAATGATGATGATGAAAAGAGGAGCTGAGGAAAGGGTGAATGCCTCCCTTGTAGTTTCATACATCACACATCTCTACATAAAGGGAAAAATACTTTTCTAAGGCACTTGATTAAAGAAAAAAAAATACATACACACACACAAATCAAACCCTTCAGTAATGAACAATTTGCTTTCCAAATTACAACAAAGCAAGTTGCACTGTTCTGAAGGGATAAGAAGTTGACAACAGATTGTTCCAGACCTTTTATTCAACGTCCACACTAGAATGTCAGCTAAGATATGATACCCTGCAATGTTGCCATAGCAATGGTACTGTTGGGTTCCGTCTAAGGACCTGACACAGCAAAGAAGTTATACTTTTGTCAGACAAAAAGCCATCAGGATCATGTCACTGATGCCATACAGTCTGTTCAAAGGGCATACCATGCAATAACTCTTTGCAGAGTTAAGCCCTTAGTACAGCTGATGAAGAAATTAAATCCTGCCTATAAGTGGATGCTGGGGTGAATAACTGTATTCAACCCACTCCTCTTCACACTATTTTCCCCATCAGAGTGAGAGTGGCCACAGTATTAACCTATATATATATATGCCTTTCTTTCTCTTAAAGCATACAAAAAGCCATCTCCTGAGTTCTTGGGCATCTTATAATTGTGTCTTTTGTTTGCTGAAATTTTCTTATAATAAAAGAACAGGATACTGGAGGTTCTTTTTGAAGGGACTGAAAGAAAGGTAAAAGAAAGAGCCCTTGTGATAAAGGCCTCTGCTGTTTCAATCCAAGATCTGGATTTAATAAATGGCTCTTATTCACAAATCACTTTAAGGCTCTTCAGCTTCTCTTGAGGAGGCGCTTCAGTCGACTTTCACACCTCAGGCCGCCTTTTCTCTTTTGCTTTGTAATCCGGAAAAGAAAGCACTGCTGCTCCCATTGACCCACAAGTTTAATAATCATCTCCCCCACCCTTGCTTGACCCTTCCAGATCAGAAAAAGGTAAAGGCAACAACACTCTTTCACTTCGGGTCTAGAAGCTGCATCTCAGGCTTGTATAGCCTACATCAAAGGGGAAAAAATCCCTTAAAAATTAAGGAATTTTTCTGAATGGCAATCAGCTGGATGGGGCATTTGTGTGTGTGTGATTATGTGTAATTTCTAAAGATAGAATAGCCACCTGAATGGAGAGGTGTGGGAGCGAAGCTATCTGGAATTCTCTGCCATCCTGTCAGAGAAAGGAAGTGGAAAATAATGATCAACATTTTATTCCCTACTTCCTAAATGCAAGCCAAATGCTTGGATTTTTGTGGATTGGATTGGTTTATGTAAGACATAAAAAGTAAAGCATCACAGCTCCCCTTTGCTTTTCCCAACCCAATTCTTCCCATGAACATAATTAGCCACAGTTTTTGCAGTTCAGAGTTTATGCCTGACTTCTTCTTCTTCTTCTTCTTCTTCTTCTTCTTCTTCTTCTTCTTCTTCTTCTTCTTCTTCTTCATTTGAAATAAGAGGCCTGACAGGGACTCCTCACCACTTCAGTATTCCAGCCCTGGCTTGTGTAAGATTATGGCATTCAGTTCCCATATAAAAAGTAATCTTCACCAGCCGATCTTGCTGGAATGAAATGTCAAATGTGATTCTGGTGCAATCAGTCATGCCTCAGAACAACACTTTTGGTGGTTCATTTTGACCTTGTGCTTGATGCCATCATAAAGCTCAAAGTTGTAATTCTCCAGGGTTGTGGAGCTCCGAGAGGAGAGGCCGGTGTAGGAGCAGGTACAGTACAGCAACAGGCCAGCACAAATCGCCCCTAGCAGAACCCCGAGGGAACTCATAGCTATGATGGTGACCAAGATGGGATCCAGGGTGTACAGCCAACTCTTCTCCTTGTCTACCTTTGGGGTCAGCGGGGAGTTGGTTGAAAATAATGTATTGTTCCTCGCCAGGCCCAAGTAGTCTGAAATAGAATTGAAGGAAACTGTTAGAAAAGGAGGCTTTCCCCCTTTGTGCCTTTGCTATATAGAACAGGATGATAGCATGCAAGGTGTCCCTCATGCAAAGGGGTTCTGGAAATGGCAAATGTACACAGAGGTGTCACTCTGGAGAACCAGTCCCTCTGTACTACTGGAATACGTGCAACCAGCCCCCATTGCTGCTGCGACAGAAACCAGAGAGGTCATATGCACAGTTACAGGTGAGCCCTCCCCCCCTCCCATCAGCATATAGGTGTTGTGGTGGGGAAAGCTTCATCAGCTACTGAATTTCTGCCCATCACATAGCTATTAAAAACCCAGAAGCTTTTTCCAAAAACAGCAATGAACCCCCCCACAGGCGATTAGAATTACTCCAGTCATGCAGAATGGATCCTTTAGTTGTGTGATGGTGGGTTGCTTGTGGCCACTGTGTAAGTCTGCTGCAAAGACAGGACCTATGATTTCCTTAATCTGAATGTAACTCTTTAACCTCTGGGCCACACACTGGTTCTTAGTCAGCATCAGTGTCATCACATCAGTTTGATCCTTTTTGGGATATTAGCTTATTAAATTGTATAAAATGCCTTGGGTCTTTAAAACATGCACACACACCAGGGCTCAAAAATAAGAGGCCGAAAGAGAGAAATACACTGGATATGATTGTAGGTTATATGTAACATTAATGGAATACAGTCTTATGTTGCACCCCACCCTAAATCTATAGCTGGCATCTGTGAGAATACACATTTGGGTGTGGCTACAGCACTAGGATCATATGCCCATTGAGCAATGGATAGTGAATATTTCTTTTTTGGACCTTGACGCATGTAGCTATGGCAAGAGTTGTCTTAATGGGCGCAAGTGCATGGGAAAGTCTGTGGGGACAGTAGAGGAATTCCCATGACCAACTGTGCTCCTTTGCATAGATGCATGAGCCCAGGCAATATCACCCAGCTCTTCAAATTCTCTCTCTGTAAGATTTTCTTTCTATTTTTCTCAGTTCTTCTGTGGTTTTGGTTTAATGAAAAAGACTCAAAGACTGTAAGATAGCCTTTCTACAATGAAATAAATGGTATCTTGACTTGCCAAATTTCCATGCCTAATTTGGCTCCAATTTATGCTCTAGCTAAGAATTAATGTTTTGCATGCAATTCCTGCTACATCTCTTGCCATACAAAAGTGGCCTTGGAGGGAATGTGCTTCTGGGTATCAGCTTGCTATACTAGGAACTCCTCTAGATACATAACTTCTCCCATTTACTACATTTATTCTTAGCCAACAGGCCAAGAAGTGGTGTCCCATTTTCTAGTAGGGTAGAGGTGACTCTGCATTTCTTTTTTTGTCTTCTATTGGATGATTATGGTTCTCTGACAGCATAATTACCATATCTAATTTCATTACTATAAGCCTTCCAACAGTAACAGATAAAGGTCCCAGTATTTGTGTGGTACTAATGCTAGTTATACTTAGCTACTTAAGAGCTGTCATTGAGGTACACATATTCTGATGGCTCACAAAAGAGTAATGCAGCTGGTGAGATGAGGGTTTTTTAAAAGAACTTCTGGTGCAACATCTGTATTCAGCTTCTGATGCAAACTATCCTGATCCACAACTCCTGAGAAGCCCTGTTGGATTAGACTAAACTGATCTAATCAGTATGGCATCCGTTTTCCACAGTGACCAAACAGATGTCTATGGGGAGCCCAAGAGAAAGAAAGAAAACAAATGCCACCTCCTCCTGCTGTTTCTCAGCAAGGGATATTCAGACGAATACTGTCTTTTATCGTGGAAGTAGCAGAGTGATCAATATTATTAGCCATTATTTCTTACATGCATACAGTGAAATTTTGAGGAATATACTGATGCCAGAACTGAGATTAGAACATGTGAGAATCACTGCCTCAGTGTGGTATTTGTGATATGAGCCACATCCCATACTCACCCTCTTCAGTTTCTTCTCCAAAGTCTTCCCCATGAATTGAAATATCACTCTCTAATGCTGGGAAATCCACTGGAATGAGAAAAATATTTTTTGTTGTTGTTGACAGAAGTGTATTTCAGAAAGCATCAACAAAAGACATTTTCCATGTATGCTTGTGAAGCAACTTTTACCAACTTACCTTAATATTATTGAGCATACAATGGAAGACATGTGCATCACAATAATACTTATTTCAGTTTAACTAAATGCCCAGCTTTTAGGGGAAATGAGAGTTGCCACAGATGGGCTTAAAGGCCTGGGTGAAAATAGATAATGCTGAGTGCCACTCAACCATTGTCAGTAGAGTCTTCATAATGTCTATAATTCATTACCAGGAAGATAACTGGCATTATCTTTGTAACCTTCAACAGCACCCATCATTAGTCACCATTAACATGACATCCATTTAGTACTCTCTGCATGCCATCATCTCACATGCATCTCAGTAGATGCAAAGACCAAATGACCCACCTCCAACTAGGGTTTCAAAGGAATTCAAGGTGATATATGGAAGTTGTGTATCATCATTACCTATGCATTAATGTAAAAGATAGATTCAGCTAGTAAGGACGACAATTCCATAAATGGATTTCCATATTTGGGTACTTCTGACCTAAACCCTCTCTAAGAAGATATCTTTCTTTTCACTCCTCAAAACAGCCTGAAAAATAGCTCAGTACTTTGTGAACTGGGCCAGAGTTCCATTATAATATGTATTTCATTTTATCACTCCTTGGGAAGTGGTTTTGTACAAGCAATTGAGACTTTTTCAAAAGAAATAAAGAAAAGAAATACTTCTAGTATGTATTCAGGGTTTTTTAAAATTAAGTTTCCCTCTTACACTTCCATGTGGAGTTACAGTGTTTTAAAAGGCTGAGTTCCCAGGTGCTGGTCCATCACTTGTTTGCTCAGCTCTTGATGGCTCAAAAGCTGAGGCCAAATGAGATAGATGGAAGGAGCCTGGCCACTCCCTATTATCTTAAAGGACATAAGCAGGATGGTCCACCTCAAAAAAGAGAGATGATTACGGGGGCTGATTCATCCCCTTCGTGCCTCCTGCAGCCCTACTTCTCAAATGTGAGATTCATTCAGAAAAGCTCAAGGAAAGTTTAATTCTGCTGGGCGGAGGGAGGTTTTACACTTCTGTGCCAGGTCCCCTTTCATAGTTAACCCCCCCCCCCATGCACACACACACACACACTCTTTCTATATGATCAAGGCAGCTTTGTTTGAATCTCAATTTCTCTCTCTCTCTCTCTCTCTCTGCCGGCAAAGGGCCCAACATTCATTTGGGGTCCTTCCATCTCTAAATGAGCCACAAGCCACCATTTTTGCCGAACCTGAGTGATATTCATTTTGCTTTTGTTGCTGTTAACATGTTTTCTAAGTCCATTCTTACCTATGGTGACCCTCTCATAAGGTTACTAGGCCAGATGTATTTTAGAGAAGGTTTGCTAGTGAGAGACTGTGACTTGCTCTCATTGGGTTTCTGTGACTGAGGGATTCAACCCCTGGTGTTGCAGAGTCCTAGTCTAACACTCAGACCACTACGCTATACTTGGGCTGTTTGGGTGTGGGGCTTGAAAACAAACAGTGAAATACAACCGTTTCTCTAGAGGGTTGTTCTTTTTTCAAACATTGAATTTTCAGCCACCTGTTTTTGAGGCTGGGGTTTTGGGAGGACCTGCATGGAGTCTGAGGGCCACATAAAAGTCCCCAAGCTGGACAGTTTCCACTACTGCTTTAAGCCTTTGAAACTGTTGCCATGATGCCTAGTTTGGACCTACAAATTTCTGTCTTCACGGGAAAGAAAAGCCTGGGATAAGAAGTATCTGTCTGTGGCATCTGATCTGTGACAGCTTAGAAATATGCATGCCTGTCATTAGTCCATCAAGCCTCTGACATGGATGTCTGAACCAGGACCAAAAATGGCTGAACCTCAAGTACCTTCATGATGAAACCAAAGAACAGAATTGCTGGCGGTTTGTCCTAAGTTATTTTCATTTCACTGCTGAAAAATCGAGTTACACAATGT
Source organism: Urosaurus nigricauda (assembly GCA_034509955.1). Classification (NCBI taxonomy): domain Eukaryota; kingdom Metazoa; phylum Chordata; class Lepidosauria; order Squamata; family Phrynosomatidae; genus Urosaurus; species Urosaurus nigricauda. The sequence continues at coordinate 190,754,178 of JAOEGL010000001.1, read as the reverse complement.
CATTCTGATCATTCTAGGGATGTGTGTGTGTGCATTCTGTTGCTCAGTGTCTTTCATACACGTTGAAACACAAACAAAAAACAAACAAACAATCAGCCGACAATTTGTAAGGCCAATGAAGTGAAACATGAATATGTGCCTGACAAGCATTGCACAAACAAATGCCTCCCTAGCATATAACATCCAGGAATTACAAGCAATTATTACAACTACAGATGTACTTGCCATGAGAAAAACTAGACATAAAATGCTTTCCTGAAATTTACCAAGGACTCTGTTGCTGGAACAGGTGCTTCCTAAGTGTATATATAGAAAAACAGATTGTCTGGTCAGGAGGCACAAAAGAATTGGCTCAGCACCTTGTATGATTAGACTTAGCTGGGATCTAGTGCCTCCTAGATTTTGGAAAAGTTCCCTTTAGACTACAGTTCCCAGCTCACAGGGCCAATGGGCATGTTGCCCAGGGGATTTTGGGAACTGTAGTGAAAAAGGACAGTCTAAAGCTCTGGTGCTTAGCCAAGATATATTACTCTCTAAAGCTCAGCCCAAAAATTGCCTCCCCATCTATGGCTACGACTACATCATTAGACACCAAGTCCTGCCTTCATTCACCACCACCATACCATGGTGCTGCCTGAAACATATGATCACCAGTCTCCCTCTGTCATAATGAAAATGGTTCCTTAATATGGAGGGCAGTCCTTGAGTGCAGCTGCAGAGGAAAAAAATTTAAAGCACTGCCCTCCATAACGCTTCCCCTTGTAAGATTTCTGCTCCCCCCCAAAAAACTTCTATTTAGTCCAGTGGCACAACTAGGGTTGGTGTCACCCAATACAGTAACTCATAGCATCAGCCCTACTTTTAATTTTTCCCCAAACTTTGAGCTCCCTTTTTTCTCCTCCCACTGATCCTTGCCCCACTCACACCATCTCTTCAGCATTTTAATGGGTCACAGGCAAACACCAAAGCCTCTTTTTGCCAAAATGCAGATGTTTGGGGAGCAGTGGTGTCACCCCCTCCTTTGGGTGTCACCTGGTGTATTATGCTTTCCCTGCACCCCATAATGATGCCCCTGATTCACTCCTCATATTTTTAGCATAGCAGTACATTAAAACTTATGTTGAACATGTAGAAATAGAGCTTAGCCATCCAAAGCAAAGGGGCAGACAAAGTTACCAAGGGAATGTAAACATAGTCAATAAAAGCAGTCAATGTCTCATTGCCTACAATACTAGACACTTGGCAATGGAAGGAAAATTTCATTCAAGAGCGAGCAGAATTCTGCAGGGTTAATGTTCTCATTTTGCTCCCTCCCACAAGCTACACCCCCAGAGAAGTGGCTGGTTTTTGCTGCTGCTGTACTGATACAGTGTCTTAGCTCCTACAACCTGTTCAGGCAAAAGGATACCAAAGAGAGATACTGTCACCAGCAAATGGATTTCAGAGGAGTCCTGGGGGGTGGGGAAGGAGTCTACCCTTGATGCGTACCTAGGAGTTTCTCTCTCACTTATAATGTCCTGCGATATGGGTGGGAGTGATGTGAGCTCTGTTACCCCAGTACAAAATTCCCTCATCTTGCATGCCAAGAACATCAGTTGTGCAATCCATTTTAGCACAAGCTACTAAGTGGTTTCCTGTCCCCTGGAAATGAAGGTGGTCCAACAGCCCACAAACCCAACTTGATCCTGGTCAACTGAACCCCCAGAGACCCAAGAGGTGACGTCCCACCTTCTTCCAGCCTTGGCTACCCATCTGACTGGCTGACCACTCAGAGCCTGTGAAAACAGCACAGGAAAGAAACAGTGTCAAAGGAAAATGGTGGCTCCTAGCCATGATACTGCACCTCAGATAAATACAGTGACCCACCAAGACCAGTTAACTCTCCAGTCTTATCTCATCTATTTGTAATAATAATAAAAAGCAAGTGCCTTGTCAAAGACCTGTCAGAACACATGACAGATGCACTAAGTGTTCATCTTGGCATGTCTGACTCATTGTGCAGGCATGGTATATGTACTTCAAGAGCCAAGGACTGGCTGGGGCTCCCCAGCATACCTACTGGTATAATGTAATATGTTATGTCTTTCACGTGTACATGCAACACAAAACATATATAGGAGGATCATCAAAAGGCACATAGCTCACTAATGCTATTTTGCTTTGTTGCCCCTCTTATAATTTAAAATGCTTTGAAAACCCATATATTTCAAGGGGCTTTAATGTGTTTTATTGGTTATGCTGATGTTTTATTGTTATTTTGATGTAATCCCACCTCAATCCACAGGGAGAGGCGGGAAATATAAATATTTATATAATATTATATAATATTAAGGATATTGTTTAGATATTTAATTTATTTGTTTATGTTAATCATTTATGTATTTTGTGTAATTGTTTATCTACTTTTGTAAATCGCTTTGATCTTTTTTGGAAAGGCGGTATATAAATAAATAAATTATTATTATTATTATTAATAAAATTTATTATTATTATCATTATTATTACTTTGTTTGTATGGGTCTGCCCTCCCTTCAACCACCATCTTGAGGGGAGAGAAAGGCAGGCCACCTCCTGCTGGAAGCAAGAAGAGCCCTCCCTTCAACCACCATCTTGAGGGGAGAGAAAGGCAGGCCGCCTTCTGCTGGAAGCAAGAAGAGCCCTCCCTTCAACCACCATCTTGAGGGGAGAGAGATGCAGGCCACCTCCTGCTGGAAACAAGAAGAGCCCTCCCTTCAACCACCATCTTGAGGGGAGAGAGATGCAGGCCACCTCCTGCTGGAAACAAGAAGAGCCCTCCCTTCAACCACCATCTTGAGGGGAGAGAGATGCAGGCCGCCTTCTGCTGGAAGCAAGAAGAGCCCTCCCTTCAACCACCATCTTGAGGGGAGAGAGATGCAGGCCACCTCCTGCTGGAAACAAGAAGAGCCCTCCCTTCAACCACCATCTTGAGGGGAGAGAGATGCAGGCCACCTCCTGCTGGAAACAAGAAGAGCCCTCCCTTCAACCACCATCTTGAGGGGAGAGAGATGCAGGCCGCCTTCTGCTGGAAGCAAGAAGAGCCCTCCCTTCAACCACCATCTTGAGGGGAGAGAGATGCAGGCCACCTCCTGCTGGAAACAAGAAGAGCCCTCCCTTCAACCACCATCTTGAGGGGAGAGAAAGGCAGGCCACCTCCTGCTGGAAGCAAGAAGAGCCCTCCCTTCAACCACCATCTTGAGGGGAGAGAAAGGCAGGCCGCCTTCTGCTGGAAGCAAGAAGAGCCCTCCCTTCAACCACCATCTTGAGGGGAGAGAAAGGCAGGCCACCTCCTGCTGCAAACAAGAAGAGCCCTCCCTTCAACCACCATCTTGAGGGGAGAGAGATGCAGGCCACCTCCTGCTGGAAGCAAGAAGAGCCCTCCCTTCAACCACCATCTTGAGGGGAGAGAGATGCAGGCCACCTCCTGCTGGAAGCAAGAAGAGCCCTCCCTTCAACCACCATCTTGAGGGGAGAGAGATGCAGGCCACCTCCTGCTGGAAGCAAGAAGAGCCCTCCCTTCAACCACCATCTTGAGGGGAGAGAAAGGCAGGCCGCCTTCTGCTGGAAGCAAGAAGAGCCCTCCCTTCAACCACCATCTTGAGGGGAGAGAAAGGCAGGCCACCTCCTGCTGCAAACAAGAAGAGCCCTCCCTTCAACCACCATCTTGAGGGGAGAGAGATGCAGGCCACCTCCTGCTGGAAGCAAGAAGAGCCCTCCCTTCAACCACCATCTTGAGGGGAGAGAGATGCAGGCCACCTCCTGCTGGAAGCAAGAAGAGCCCTCCCTTCAACCACCATCTTGAGGGGAGAGAGATGCAGGCCACCTCCTGCTGGAAGCAAGAAGAGCCCTCCCTTCAACCACCATCTTGAGGGGAGAGAGATGCAGGCCACCTCCTGCTGGAAGCAAGAAGAGCCCTCCCTTCAACCACCATCTTGAGGGGGAGAGAGATGCAGGCCACCTCCTGCTGGAAACAAGAAGAGCCCTCCCTTCAACCACCATCTTGAGGGGAGAGAGATGCAGGCCACCTCCTGCTGGAAGCAAGAAGAGCCCTCCCTTCAACCACCATCTTGAGGGGAGAGAGATGCAGGCCACCTCCTGCTGGAAGCAAGAAGAGCCCTCCCTTCAACCACCATCTTGAGGGGAGAGAAAGGCAGGCCACCTCCTGCTGGAAGCAAGAAGAGCCCTCCCTTCAACCACCATCTTGAGGGGAGAGAAAGGCAGGCCGCCTTCTGCTGGAAACAAGAAGAGCCCTCCCTTCGACCACCATCTTGAGGGGAGAGAAAGGCAGGCCGCCTTCTGCTGGAAGCAAGAAGAGCCCTCCCTTCGACCACCATCTTGAGGGGAGAGAAAGGCAGGCCGCCTTCTGCTGGAAGCAAGAAGAGCCCTCCCTTCGACCACCATCTTGAGGGGAGAGAGATGCAGGCCACCTCCTGCTGGAAGCAAGAAGAGCCCTCCCTTCAACCACCATCTTGAGGGGAGAGAGATGCAGGCCACCTCCTGCTGGAAGCAAGAAGAGCCCTCCCTTCAACCACCATCTTGAGGGGAGAGAAAGGCAGGCCACCTCCTGCTGCAAACAAGAAGAGCCCTCCCTTCAACCACCATCTTGAGGGGAGAGAGATGCAGGCCACCTCCTGCTGGAAGCAAGAAGAGCCCTCCCTTCAACCACCATCTTGAGGGGAGAGAGATGCAGGCCACCTCCTGCTGGAAGCAAGAAGAGCCCTCCCTTCAACCACCATCTTGAGGGGAGAGAAAGGCAGGCCACCTCCTGCTGGAAGCAAGAAGAGCCCTCCCTTCAACCACCATCTTGAGGGGAGAGAAAGGCAGGCCACCTCCTGCTGGAAGCAAGAAGAGCCCTCCCTTCAACCACCATCTTGAGGGGAGAGAGATGCAGGCCACCTCCTGCTGGAAGCAAGAAGAGCCCTCCCTTCAACCACCATCTTGAGGGGAGAGAAAGGCAGGCCACCTCCTGCTGGAAGCAAGAAGAGCCCTCCCTTCAACCACCATCTTGAGGGGAGAGAGATGCAGGCCACCTCCTGCTGGAAGCAAGAAGAGCCCTCCCTTCAACCACCATCTTGAGGGGAGAGAAAGGCAGGCCACCTCCTGCTGGAAGCAAGAAGAGCCCTCCCTTCAACCACCATCTTGAGGGGAGAGAGATGCAGGCCACCTCCTGCTGGAAGCAAGAAGAGCCCTCCCTTCAACCACCATCTTGAGGGGAGAGAAAGGCAGGCCACCTCCTGCTGGAAGCAAGAAGAGCCCTCCCTTCAACCACCATCTTGAGGGGAGAGAGATGCAGGCCACCTCCTGCTGGAAGCAAGAAGAGCCCTCCCTTCAACCACCATCTTGAGGGGAGAGAAAGGCAGGCCGCCTTCTGCTGGAAACAAGAAGAGCCCTCCCTTCGACCACCATCTTGAGGGGAGAGAAAGGCAGGCCGCCTTCTGCTGGAAGCAAGAAGAGCCCTCCCTTCGACCACCATCTTGAGGGGAGAGAGAGGCAGGCCACCTCCTGCTGGAAGCAAGAAGAGCCCTCCCTTCAACCACCATCTCAAGGGGAGAGAAAGGCAGGCCACCTCCTGCTGCAAACAAGAAGAGCCCTCCCTTCAACCACCATCTTGAGGGGAGAGAAAGGCAGGCCACCTCCTGCTGGAAGCAAGAAGAGCCCTCCCTTCGACCACCATCTTGAGGGGAGAGAAAGGCAGGCCGCCTTCTGCTGGAAGCAAGAAGAGCCCTCCCTTCGACCACCATCTTGAGGGGAGAGAGAGGCAGGCCACCTCCTGCTGGAAGCAAGAAGAGCCCTCCCTTCAACCACCATCTCAAGGGGAGAGAAAGGCAGGCCACCTCCTGCTGCAAACAAGAAGAGCCCTCCCTTCAACCACCATCTTGAGGGGAGAGAGATGCAGGCCACCTCCTGCTGGAAGCAAGAAGAGCCCTCCCTTCAACCACCATCTTGAGGGGAGAGAAAGGCAGGCCGCCTTCTGCTGGAAGCAAGAAGAGCCCTCCCTTCGACCACCATCTTGAGGGGAGAGAGAGGCAGGCCACCTCCTGCTGGAAGCAAGAAGAGCCCTCCCTTCAACCACCATCTCAAGGGGAGAGAAAGGCAGGCCACCTCCTGCTGCAAACAAGAAGAGCCCTCCCTTCAACCACCATCTTGAGGGGAGAGAGATGCAGGCCACCTCCTGCTGGAAGCAAGAAGAGCCCTCCCTTCAACCACCATCTTGAGGGGAGAGAAAGGCAGGCCACCTCCTGCTGGAAGCAAGAAGAGCCCTCCCTTCAACCACCATCTCAAGGGGAGAGAAAGGCAGGCCACCTCCTGCTGCAAACAAGAAGAGCCCTCCCTTCAACCACCATCTTGAGGGGAGAGAAAGGCAGGTCACCTCCTGCTGGAAGCAAGAAGAGCCCTCCCTTCGACCACCATCTTGAGGGGAGAGAAAGGCAGGCCACCTCCTGCTGCAAACAAGAAGAGCCCTCCCTTCAACCACCATCTTGAGGGGAGAGAGATGCAGGCCACCTCCTGCTGGAAGCAAGAAGAGCCCTCCCTTCAACCACCATCTTGAGGGGAGAGAAAGGCAGGCCGCCTTCTGCTGGAAGCAAGAAGAGCCCTCCCTTCGACCACCATCTTGAGGGGAGAGAGAGGCAGGCCACCTCCTGCTGGAAGCAAGAAGAGCCCTCCCTTCAACCACCATCTTGAGGGGAGAGAGATGCAGGCCACCTCCTGCTGGAAGCAAGAAGAGCCCTCCCTTCAACCACCATCTTGAGGGGAGAGAAAGGCAGGCCGCCTTCTGCTGGAAGCAAGAAGAGCCCTCCCTTCGACCACCATCTTGAGGGGAGAGAGAGGCAGGCCACCTCCTGCTGGAAGCAAGAAGAGCCCTCCCTTCAACCACCATCTCAAGGGGAGAGAAAGGCAGGCCACCTCCTGCTGCAAACAAGAAGAGCCCTCCCTTCAACCACCATCTTGAGGGGACTTAATTGTCTAATTAACAAATTGTAAGCCGCTCTGATAGCTTTGGCTGAAGAGCGGGGTATAAATAAAATGTATTATTATTATTATTATTATTATTATTATTATTATTATGTTCATATATTCACAGAATTATCTTTTAGTGTACTGCATTTTTTTAAAAAATATTTTGAATTGAAAGGTTTATTATAAGATTGTATGACTGCATTTGTATTATTATATTCTTATTTTGTTCTTTGTCTTGAGTGAACTTGATTTGCAAATGTGGCGTACAACTATTTAAATAGAATACATGTAGAATATAAGCCTAGTCTAATACGTATGTGGAGGAGAGGATCGTAATTCTCCTGAGCAACCTGAACTTTTAGCCATTATCCCAGATTGAAAAGGCACAGCTGGGAAGTAATGTGCTTACTGTTTTTATTCTGAAAGTGCAAAGTAAACATGGCACCCATTATTGTTTTTCAATGAGATTTTACAAAGTGCATCTCACTCTCACAGGAAACATCCAGAAACCAGCATATAAGAAACCAATTCCCTCCAAGGTGGCCAGCATCAAGAATCAAACTTGATTGTCAAAATGGTGGAGAAACTATTGCTGTTGCGGAGAGAGAGGAAAAGACATCTCTTTCAAGGACCTGCTTTGCCAATAGTATGTTCTCATATCCAATGACACTGCAATGAATTTCCATATTAGAAATTCTAAATTTTATACAACAGCTAGCTCCAGAAGGAAATTTCCAGTGGTGGCTTTAGAATCTCCAGCTCTAGATTTGAGTAAACAACAACCATTTATTATGGCACAGAGCCAGTATAAAAATACCACAGTGACTAAATATCTATGTAAACACAATACAATGTCTATACATATCAGTGAGAGATCAAGAATGGCATAAAACTCTCTGTCATGTGTCAATTGAAAAGGGGATTTAGGGGGATTATAGAAATATTACAAAGAGATTTCCTTGGCATAGTCATTTAAGAATCAATTGACAAGGATATCCACCCTTTTGGGGGTGTTTGTTCAAGCAAGAATTTATATTTAAAAATTAGAAATTAAGAAAAAATTATAAAAAGGCACATCCCATCCATATACATATAGACTGACTAGATCTGAGTCCTCTTTAAAACTGGGAAACATGAGACACAGACCCTGGAAGCAGGAATTGCTTGGTCTCAGTTGGAATCAGAATAGGGTGAACAGTGGAATTATGTTTTAGATCACTACTACCATAAATAACAAGAAAATATTCCCCAACTTTCTGTAACATTTGTGGAAAGTGATTATTTGAAAAAGGAATTCAGATGTCTCAATTCACTTCAGGATCAACAGACCCAGATGGTAACATATCACCTCCAGAACCAGAAACCTGCTGGGGGGGGGGTGTCTTATGGACACAGAAGCAAACACTGTAGAGCTTTAGTGAAGAAGGGGGGTTATCTACTTTGCAGATAGCAGACCGGGGGGGGGGAGGCTATAAGAATTTCAGTGTACACCATGGCACCCTTTTGGTATAAAGTATGGCTCTGGAACTGCCTCTCTAGAGTCCGATAACCTAGGAGTGGGGAAAGAGATTGCTTTTGAGGCGTACCTGAGGTTTTGCTCACTTATAAACTCCTGAGACTCAAGTGGGAGGAATGTTCACCTTTATGAGTCCATGGGAGCCAAGAAGATGAGAATCCACAAAAGGAACACAATCTCTGTTAGCATTTTTAAAAAATTTTATGAGAAGATGAAAGAGATGTGTGCTGAATCAATGGGACAGAAACTTGCTTCGCTTGGGCTGGATTACTTCCAGGGTTTCTTTCATACAACCCAGATAGTGAACCCAGATAGGTGGGTAGGTGTGTGTGTGTGTTTGCGTGTGGTATATAAACACAATCCCTTAGTTGCTTATGGAAACACAAGCTTTATGAGCACATCTTCAACAGATCTGCTCCAATGGCATGGGATTTAAGCCTGTGTGGGTCCAGATATGCTCCCCAAAGAGAAGGACTGCAGCTATGATAATGGGAAGAACAGCCTGCATTTAAGAACAGTTTGGAAAAATTACATTTTTGGACAATATGTCCCAGAATACTCTAGTCAGCATGGGGATCTTGGCTGTGGTTAGTCCAAAAAGGTAACATTTCCATGCTGTGCATTCCAGGACAGCCTGCAAATGCACTGCATGGTAAAGAAGAATATAGCAGAAATGAATACACTCTGCACTGCTGGTATTTGCCAAATGCCAAATGCTTGCACTCTGGGAATTCATGTTTAAAGTCTTACTCAAAAGGAATGAGTAAACAAAAAGAAAAGAAAACAAAAAGAGTGGCTTTGTGAAAAGGAGGAGACCAGACCACTGATCTGAGCTCCCTGCATAGCTATGGGCTTGCGAACTGACAAAGCAGTTTGCTATGCTCTCGAAAAAACACGCTATTAAAAAAACCAAAAAAACATCAGGAATTACAAGGAATTGGAAGCTGTTAGAACTGAGTTTTCCATATGGATCAACACAGCTGCCTGCAGTTTTGGATTCCAATTTGAGGGCATGAAGACTGTCATGAGAGCCCTGAATCATATTGGTTAGTCCTAGCTACAGTAGACTCACTGAGTCAACTGCTGAATGTGAGTAAATTCATAGATGTGTTAAAGACTAACAATAGGATACCAATCCGAGTGGAAATATTGCAATCTTTACCACTTCTGTTGCCAGGTAAGGCATCCAACTCCACCATTTTCTCAGTTACTTTTAAATAAGTCAACAGCTCAACTTCAAGTTCAAATAACTCGTCAAAGCATGATTTGCTTATGGGACAGTTTTTGTTCATTGATTTCCAGAGGAAACTGTGGGAAAATATAAATTCTCCTAACTGATCCTGAGGGGCTGATCCATTGTGAAAAGGATCACATGGTTGCAGCTAATGCAAGGAGCCCCCCACCCTCTTCTGCAGCCTAGATACCCTTCACAGATTGTTACTGTGGATCTGCTGCTTGGAGTGAGTAAGTAAGTTTTTCAAGTGCAATCCTATTTGTACTTGATTGGGGCAACTGACTTTGACATTCTGTCTTTACTTTACATTCTTTTCCGCACTTTGTGTGTGTGGAAAATGGCAGGCAACTTAGAGCAGTATCAGATAATCAATGATTTCTCAAGAAAATTCACTCTTCAGACTTTAAAGGAAGAACTGTACACTGGGGAACGCTGGAATAAAGGGACCATTTATACAAAAAGCTATTTACTCTGCTACCAATTTTCTCTATTCCCCCTGCTAATATTGCTGGTATTTGTGTTTGATCAAAAGCTTTATTCAGCACAATCCCATTTCCTTTCCTAGTCCAGTCTGTAGTCAAGCCATAATCCTACTGAGTTGGGAACTGTTTGGGGATTCAGGCACTAGCCCTGACGGAGGATCACTCAGAGGTCAGGTTGGTTCCATTCCAAATGAGGAAATCTCATGATTTTAAATTGCCATCAACTGATTTGACATACAACATCCTTTAGCAGAACTATTGCGGTGCCTTTTAGCAGGCTTCATGGCTGTCTTGCTTGCCACTCTTCTCTTTAAATGCACAAACAGTAGTTGTCCAAAGAAAAATAAGTTTGGTAGCCCATTGGCTTGGTTTTTAACTTCTGCATATAGTGGCTGGCTGGCTGGCTGGCTGGCATCGTGAAGCACACTTGTTGGCAAACCAGAGCGGAGATGCTAAGAACTGAATACAATGTGAAACCTGATCTCTGGAGAAATGGAGATAGGGAAAGGGTCCCTCCAGGTCAGGATACAATTACACTGTGAAGCACACATTTCCACTGTTATCCTCTGGTGTGGTTTCCTTTTAAAATAAAAGAATGCTGCATTCTCTCAACATGACCCAGAAGCCAGTACAACCAGAGCGCTTGCATATAAAGCTAGTTTAATCCCACTGGCTTCAGTGTAACTGACAGGCCAATTTGTAATACAGCTGGAAGGAGCTCTGCTGCTACCACTAGGCTCAGCTAAGCTATCTGTATAAGCACACAGTGATTCACAGGTTGATGTAGGTGTTACACCATCTAACAATATACAGTGTTATACAGAAACAGGAGTTTGCGCAGAGAAACAATTCACCCATTGGATTCTTTCTCAAAATGAAGCTTCTGGGAACTGCTATGCTTTCAAGTGACATTAATTCCCTCGAGAGGCCCTTATTTTGGGTTTTGAAACTGTGAACCAACCCTTTTGTGGGTTTCCATTCCCAATATTCCATATTTATTCATTTGCAGAACAGGTCTCTCAGGCAGTGTCTATTTGTAGCTATCAAATGTGAAAGGAAATGAACAGTCCTATAGTTTCACATAATCCTGTATTTTCCCATCAAGATACAGAATTTAGTATCAGCATTAAAATCATTTTTGGACAGTTTTCTAGCACATTTCAAACTTAACAAAAGCATCAGTTCCTGTAAATCTTATTGAAAGAGTAGATATGTTGGTTCTTTTTATAAAAGAATCATATCCATGGCAAATACTGCCGTTTAAACATACGTTCCAATATTTATATTTGCTTTAACATGTAGAACACCTCTCATGCATTCCAATCCATTTGTTTACACCAACTAAAAGTTTAACTATAAGGTAATGCAGTAAGAAGAACTCTGTAATAAATATTATGCTTCTGAAAATTCACTCCAACAAGCTGTGTGCTTCCTAAATTGGTTGTGAATTATAGCTAGGAATATGAAACTATCTATGGCAAAAAGCAGTAAGAATAAAGCCACTATCAATGCTCCCTTATGAAATGGGTGGCTTTCTCCATCATTTCTCTACATGCTAGGAAGATAATTTATAAATCCTGCATTTTAATCAATGTGCTTGACACGTTCCAGTATGATTCACATACAGTATATTGGCTCAAAATGGCCTGGAAAGCTCAAAAGAAGAAAGGCTGGTATTTGCACGAGAGTGGCATTAATCCAGAGTGCCTCAACATGTCCCTATGAAAGATGTGAAAGGGACACCTCTTTGTTGACCTTTCAAAATACTTTTTTATGGTTTAGGTTATTTAGGTTATAGATTATAGCAGGAAAGGTGGTGATCATCTCTACCTCGGGTCTAGATCCCACAGGGTAATTTCACCATGATGCTCTGGTATTTAATAAAAAGAATGAGGGATGTTGGATCTGCTGGTCCTCGCCCACCTCTTAAAGCAGTCCCAGTAGAGCTTTGCTTTTGAACAGAAGAACATATGGGTGGGCTGATCTTTCACCCTCTAAACACCAATTCATACACACAATCTATCCAATCCAAATCCCTCCTTTACAAATGTAATTGGTCTTATTGAAGGGTCAAGAACAGTAGTGGGCAGGTAGGCACAGACAGGTACCTGTAGGTCCCCAGTTCCCGGCAGGATTAATAGCAGCTTTGGTTTAGGCATGGAAAATGATGGTGGGGTCAGAGTTGGGGAAGGATTCACCATTTCTACTTGACTACTACTCCTTTGAACAAGATGTGAACTCCTTCACAGCAGCTTGAAGGAAAGGAGTAAATGCCATCTCAGCATCACATATTTTTCTGCATTACATTGACTCTGGTACTATTTTTTTTTTCACTTTCCAGTCAAGGGTGTGTGTGTCCCTACTCCTCCCCACACAGGATTGCAGGATTGCACTGTGGGTACGAGGCTGGGCTGGGTGTAACCCATGGCCTTCCAGCTGGCCATTCTTTGTGTCGTGCAAAACATTTGAGCCGTCTCCAAAATTCACAAAATTCAGAGCCTAATGTGTGAGGAAGTGTGTGTTCACTGGGGAAGGATCTGTTTTTCAATACCAAGGACCTGTCTTTGAGTTAACAGGAAGGTGTGATTTTTTTTTTTTTAAAAAAATAGTGGCTCTGAGAATGAAGAGTGCCTTTACCAGACCACACCACCAGAGTATCTGATTGCCCACATGACTACAGATTTCTACAGTGTAGTTTATTCAATTGGATTGGGGGACAATGGCCATCCTGTCTAGGGGATACTGGGAGCTGTAATCCAAAAATGAGATTTCCAGGGTCAGTACTGAATGAGAAGTAATATTGTACATGTCTTTCTCTGCCAGGAAGTCAGTGACTGAAGAATTCCCAAATCCCAGGATTAGCCACCCAGTTCTCTACATATATTTTGAATGCAGTGGGAAAGTGGAGAAGAGGGAACCGTCTTTATCCAGGGTGGCACAAGATATTTACCCTGACCATGGTACCACTGCTCTGTGATGGAGCTGGAACCAAAAAGGTGAGAGTGCCACTGGGAAGGGGCCCTGACCTGAAGCAGCCTAAAGCAGGGCTCTCATTCAATTTTGTGAGTTGCTATACTAGCTGTGCTCGGCAGTGACAGTTTATAAGTAACTTCTGTGTGCACTTCATTCACCACAGTGGGCTGGCTTAATGTGGTTCACTCTCTTCTCTGTGCTTATTTGATTAGCCTCAGCTCCAGCAGAGAGGATTACTGTCTTAGTCCAAGCGAATGAGTCAGACAAAGGCAACCGGTCTCTTAGGCCCATCACTGCAGCTCGGGCTGCTGGAACAGCTTGGGTTTAATCACACTCATGTAACACCCCCATTCGCTGGAAAGAAGCTTTATATGTGGCCAACATAATACAGAAGAAGCTGTAAAGGAAGCTGACTGCAATGTCCTTGAAAGGCCATTGGTGGCTGTCAGGGCTGATACATTTTTTAAACAGAATCTGCCAAATCCCAAACTCTAGCATGTAATGTATATACTCAACTATATGTCAACCTCATGTATAAGTTAAGGGTAGGTCTGAGGGCCAAAATTATGAATTTAGATATGACTCATGGTAAGTCAAGAGTAAATCTTAGGGGTATGTAACAAAGGATGCAAAGGGTAAAGCAAAGGCAAACAGTGCCAGAAAACTTAGAAAATTCCAGCAGGCATAACTGTTCGTGCTCATACTAAAGGTTTCATGGACGAGGGAATATGAAGGGAGTGTGATTGCTTCCAGAATAGATGTCACTCTTACCTTTCATCAGAGGATGGTTCCCTTTTTTATAAAAATTAAAGTACAGTACAGTACTTACATTTACCTATAGTTTTGAAGTCAATTTTTTAAAATTAAATTTTCTAGACTTATACATGAGTATATATTGTATGCTCAAAATGTAGATGACCCAAGATGCTACCAAACCACTCTGAGACATCTATTAGGAGAGCCATTTAAATTAAGTACAATTAATATAATACATTGCTCTAGAGATTAATGGCCTGAAGAACAATGCTTTAGAGTGGAACCTGAAGCCAAAACTATTTAGCATTAGCAGAAGGATTGGCTAAGGAAGCTTTTGGCATCAACTTCAGGAAAGCAAGAGACTTCTGTCATGTCCTAAGAGAGTTCTTGGAAGAAAAAAAAATCTGAAGGAAACAATCCTGCACAAGTAAGCAGAAGAAAAAAAAAAAGCTGATACATCATCACCACCTTTCCAAACATACCCACTGCTATTACAGATGTTGTTTTTATTTCAAAGGCAGTGGGAAGAAATAGAGATACCAGCTTCAGAAAAGCCAGCCTCAGGGTGTTAATGGCATCTGTGGATACCTTCATAATAATCTACTCTTTGGCCCGCTGCCTGAAGAAAAGGCACCCAACATTTGCCTAATGGTAGAGCTGGACCTGCCAGTCAGGCTGAGAAAGAATGAAGTCAGTGGCAGAGCAAGCGCTCTGCAAGCAGAACGTCCCACCAGGCTCCATCCTTGCGAGAGACTTCTGCCAGAAAGCCTGGCTAGCCAGTGAGACAAGGCAATGCAGGGCTGCATGGGCCAATGGCCTGGCTCACCATAAGGAATCATTCCACGTGCAAAATAAAATTGCTGATTCCATTCCATCTTGAATAGACCCAAGAAATAAATGCAAACTTGCATTTCAGGCTAACACTGTTTAGTTTTCAAGATCCGATGGGATCCGGTGCCTTCAGGGTATTTAGGCCTATTTTATAGATGCAAGGAAATGTAATTTTGGAAATATGAGCAGCTTGTTTCAATATATTCCATATGCATATCCTATGTACTCGTAAGTTAACAATTACAAATCAAAACAAACATTCTGTATTTTTTTTAAAAAATGTGATCATTAAAACTTTTGGATACCCCCCTCATAGTCCTCCTTTTTAATTTTTTTCCTTTATTTGTAATCAAACTTTTACATATCTAATAAAAATATTTTTTTTAAATGGGAAAAATTATGGTGTTAAGCCCAGAAGACCTTTCTGGTTTATTTTGACGCTACCGTGTTTCCCCGAAAATAAGACAGTGTCTTATATTCATTTTTGCTCCCAAAGATGTGGTAGGTCTTATTTTCAGGGAATGTCTTATTTTTTCAAAGAAGAAGAATTCACATTTATTGTTGGGAAAAAAAAGAACATTTATTATATACTTTAGATATATTTATATACAAAACCTTTGCTAGGTCTTACTTTTGGGGGAGGCCTTATATTTAGCAATTCAGCAAAACCTCTACTAGGTCTTATTTTTTGAGGATGTCTTATTTTCGGGGAAATAGGGTACCCACCACTCCACCAAGAGTATAGTTACAGAGAGAGAGACAAAATGAGGTCACTGCCACCCCAAATAACAATTCTAGCTCTTCAATGAAATTTTTACTTTAGTCCCTAAATTTTATGCATAGATAAATCCCAATAACCCTTTAAACTCCCTTTCATACCAGGAAACAGCCCAAAATTGCCAGAAGTAAATAAACCCCAACTGCCATTTTTTTTAATTTTGTGGCAGTTTGAGGAATTTTTCTACCCACTATTGATTTATTGATTGATAAGAGTGCAGTCCAGGGCTTTAGAGGTGTTCTTGGGGCTCAGCTGCAGGCTGCATTTTCCCCACCCCTGTTTTAAGCAGAGGATAGTGGTATAAATCCAATATTAGGCCTAACTAGAAGGGACCCAGTGAAATTAACAGAAGTTGTTAGCTATCCCCTACACAAATCTAGTTGATTTCCTTGGGTCAATGGCAATTAAGACTAACACTAGTGCTTTGCTTCACTCTCCAAACCTGTTTCAAAAGAATAAAACTCCTACAGAATTAAAACACAGTTGCCTATATCCCATTGTTAGCAGAGTAGGCCCATATAATCAATGGTATCTGTATGTTGACTTGCTATTAAGCAACTGACTGAATGTGTTTACTCGAGCTGGACTAGCCAACAAGATGTCCAGTGTTCTATGTGAAAGGGGAATAGATATCTTTCATAACATCTTCACCAGCATTGAGTCCTACATTCCAGAAATTTGGTCTGTTCTTAATGGGTGGCAAAAACCACTGGACTTCTGGGTTAATCTCTTGCCTTGTTTTAAACCTACCATGTGACTGTACTACACATGTACGATACAGCTTTTCAACCTGCCTGACAGCATCAGTTAAACACTGATCATTCAGTCCTAGCACTACCTTGCCCATCTGAGCTGATCTTTTTATTCCATCCTCATATGGAAAGTGTTTTGCAGCCCTGAGCTTTGCCATTTAAAAATTATAGTTGCTTGAAGTCTGACCCTAACAACCCCCTTGCCATTTTGACTTCTAACACTCCACCACCAGAATTCTTTTAATGACTTGCATTTGTTCCTCGAGGCTGTCTCTATCTCCAGAGTAATCAATCAAGCTCTTTTGGTGAATCTGTCTAATGTGCCTGAAGACAGGAGAATTATGAAAATTGATCTCTACCAAGAAACACGACCATTTTTGTTCCCCATTACTGCTTGATCCAGATTAAGACAATACTAAATCTGAAAACTAATTGCTCTGATGAACTGATATAGTTCACTGAGCATGGAGAGGGAAAATGTGGATTTTTAAGAAGACATTAACCTTTACAAAAGCCTGTTATATGTTGAAACTTCGTTATGAATTACCTAGATGCCTTCAGTTAATTCAGCCAATATATGCAAGATGACTTTCATGAAACTGGGGGAATGCATTGTGTGGATTTCTAGGAGCTCATGGACTCTAGGTCTGGAGTGATGGGAGTTGCAGCCCAGCAGTATCTGAAGGACCACCACATGCTCCCCACCTCCGTTCTAAATAATTATTCATTTGCCAATGGATAGCTGCAGCTTTTCTGAAATGCCTGTTGTGGGGTTAGTGCTAAATCAGGAGTTGTGGATCACAGGGCCCATTTTTTTTAAAATGTGTGAACATGTATGTTCAGAATTCTATAGGGAGAATTATATGCAACATTTTTTGTGCCTACCTTGACCTGTATCATTGATGGTAGGGGTGGGAGGTCATGCTGCCCTCTTGCAGGTCCAATCCAGCTTAATATGCTGAACATGCAGAGTCAAGCACAAATAAATCCTTGGCCACAACCCCTTCCATTTGGAAAGCAGTAAGCTGTGAAATTTGTTGCCTCTGCTAAAAACTGGCATCTTGTCCAGAAAAGGTATAATGCTATGAACTGATGATGGTATCATCAAGATTTTCCCCCCACAAATTCACAACCTGAAATAAATGCCATACAATTTTAGATATTGCATCAAGCGTCCAGTGCTGGGAGAAAGATGTGATACAAATAAAATAAAAATAAAGTTGATGCTATGTCCTTCTGGGCATGGAATCAAATGGCTGATATTCCCGGAAAGCCACCTATTCAAGGCCCCTTCTCCTGAAGGAAGGAGCCTTCAAATGTTAAGTAGAAATGTGCAAGCTCCTCTGAGGATTTCACTAATCTTATCAAAACTTTCATGGCTCCCTTGAAATTCCTCAGCTCTTTTGTGCCTGACAAGAAACTGTCAGATTCACTTCAAATTTTACTTCAGGCATAATTCCATTGGCAAATGTACCCTTAAGGCACTTTCTCCCCACATGGCAGAGTCCTATCCCATGATCCCATCACAGTGCAGTGCAAGTTAAGGTAAATGGGTCGGGCTCAAAGCAAGTGATAGATAAATTAAGACCCTGTTTCTCTATGTGAATGTATATAAGCCAATATGAAGAAGTCAAATTTTGAACGTGGAGCCTAAGCTAATTCCTCCCTCCCTCAGCAAACCTCTGATGGGCAAGCTGGCCAGATCCCCATCTTAATTAGCAAAGGTATTCCAAATGTGCTCTTTGAATGGCAGTTTCTTGTACTGTTTTGCTATAGCTGAGCTATCTCAAATCCTGTGGGATGTTTTGAAATGATGTGTCTCATCTCTTGGGTATGTCCTCCTGCGAAATCTGGTATAATCACACTCAGCAACTGAACACTTTAGCAAAATCCCAAATGAATCATATGAGTTGGCTTAGCTGATCAAGATGATTACGTTCCTAACAAGCAATGACAGGAAGAAAAAAAAAGGGAGGGCTGGCGGCAGCGTATGTGGAGGAGTGATCATTAGGGCTGAAACCCGTGCATAAATGGAGTTTGATCCTGAGATCAGTCAATAAAACTCCCAAAGTATGGATTATTAACATGCTAGGAAACCCATCCCTCTGTTAGGTACATTGGATATGATTAGTCATTGGTAAGGGAAAGGCACTCTGCATGGGGTCAGAGCAGCTCTTTTTCATAACTCATGTAATTTCAATGACACAAAACTGAAAATCAGGGTTCAGAGGCTGAATGCTAACTGTCCTGGGCTCAAATGAATTATTATTACTATTAATCATCTCATATCCCACCATTCTCCCAATACAGGGACTCAAAGCGCTGAACAACAAGCCCTATATTTTAAAAAAATCTGGCCAGTTTAGGCTTCTTCACAGTAAGGGCTCTACAGTAGGCACATATATTATTTCTGCCAATATTTACCACAGGAGGGATTTGTAGCTTTCTTATAGCTGTTTCCAGCTTTCACCAAACTCTGCCAGGAAGGGATGAGATAGTGAATGTCAATCTTCTCTAAATCAGCACTTTTCTTCTCTTGTCTGGAACTCAGATAGCCACAGAAAGGTATTCTTCTCTGTTGAGTTACAACCATTACAGGTGTGCGTGAATGTATTATGGGCATGAGTGGTATAATTTCTAAGGAGAGAAGAGGTGCTGCAGCACAGATCAACTTCCACAAGGAGGATATGTAATAAAACCAGGAATCCCTTACTCAGAAGTTGATCTACTGTAGTGTGTGTGCGTGTTTGTGTGTGTCCTCTTGAAATGATAATGTTGTCCTGTGAGGAAATGCTCCTGTGAGTTGTTAAACATCGTACATAACATATTAATCAAGTCTTATGAAAATAAGTCTGCCAGGCATATGGGGTCCCACATGAAGATTCTTTGTGACACCAAGTGCCCCTGTAGTCTATTTTAAAAAGAAACAGCAGGATAAATAATATTGTCCAGAGGAGCTACAATTAAAGGCTCATCACATGATTGATCAAGGAAACCTGCAGAGCTCCACTTGGTCTACTGAGCCTCTACCTGGGTCTGGTCTTCAGCCTGAACAATTTGAGTCCCAATAAGAATATTTTTCTCGAAGTCTCTCCTGCTTGCTATTTGTTAGCATTTTCTTTTTTACAAAGCAAGCCATTAATGTTTCTTGTCATTTTACTTTTTCTTTTTGTAAAAAATGTTATTTTTAGAGATACAGATCTTGCCAAAAGTGCTCCCAAATGACCTCCACATTTAGAAACAATAAGTAAAAGCATCATCAGTCATGGTTTGCAAGAAGGAAAAGAAATTATAATCCTCCCGCTCCCACTAGCTTGGAACAAACAAAGTATTAATTCACTTGCATGGTTAACTTTTAGTCTGATGAAGCTTAAATGTCAGGACAGTCAGTATCTAATTTAATGTATACTAAAAACTCTAAGAGCAGAAACACAACTTTAGCAGATAACTGGAAAAAAAGATTATTGCTCCATTTGCTCTGGGCTGCTGTAAACAGAGAAGAAGAAAGGAATCCACTGGCCATAGGACTCTCTGTTGCTGGGCTGCTCCCTTGTAGTTTAGAGCAGGTCCTGGCCTTGGCCTAAGCCTTGTGGGAGAGGCTGATAGTTATACTGTATTCTCCAACTGTCCCAATTTGAAAGGGGCAGCCCAAATTAATCCTCTCTCACCCCACTTGTTCAGCTGCTTTTAAAATTCTTGGTTTTTTCCCCCTCCTCCACCCACTTTATCCCTTGGTCCTTACTTTACTTCAGTTACTGCAAACTGAGTGCTAAATGTAAAAGTAGTCTGCACTCAGTTAATTCAGCAAACTGGTTCGCCCTCTCCTAGTTTGTGTGTCCTTCTTTGTTAGTTACTTTTGCCATGCTGATCACATTCCAATATTGCTTGGCTGCAAGTGTCCCATCTGTGAAATGTTGGAGGATATGGCTATACTCTCTTATGGAGGAGGCAAGCAGCAGCATGAAAAAGACAGGAGGGCTGAGGAGTCAAGATTCAGGCAACTGTGGAGAATCCTATGGAGGCTTGGTCTAGAAATAATGGTGAGGAGGAGGAGGAGAAGAGATCAATCTGGAAGTGGGGTAGAACTGCATTTTAATTCCAGGTCCCTTGCTTCCTGGCTCAGAGATCCATTTTATCTATGGTTGACATTTTTCTTGCAGCAGTACAGTTAGTTCAGCAGTAGGTGTTTCCCAGCTATAAGCCAGCTGACTGATATTTCTTTATGACTGATGTATAAAAGACTAGGCAAAAATTGCTATTGTTCTACAAAACCAAGTATTTTCCCTAGAATAATTCAATACAATTTCTTCACAAATATCATTAAGAAATGGGAGGGCTTTGTGATTTCCATCCCTGCATTAACTCCAAGTAACACATTTTAGTGTTGCCATTTAGTCTGCTCTGTTTGGGACTAATTATTTATGTTTTATGTAATCCAGAAAACAGTCCACATTATCTTATGGGTGAGGAAATAGTACAGATTGGGGGGTGGAGGAAAGAGACACAGATTAGTAATAAAATATAATTGATAGTACAACTTTTGGTTAGTACAATTTTTCCCATCTTGGCAGGTTCCAGATATTTGGGATGAGAAATCCTATTATCCCTGCCCAGCAACTGAGTTGTTGGCCTTGTATTCCAAGGCACCCAGAAACTGTTAAATTGGGAAAGGGAACTTAAAAGTGAAACAACTAACTTAAATCAATCAGATAATAAATTGGGCCAATATGGGAAAATGGTGACACCCACAATAACTTGTCAAACTCTCCTTGAGCCTCTTTCAAAACTTATCACTTAGCAATCAAATTAACCAATTACTAAATTTCTCTGGAAATGATAATATACACTGAATTTTAAAATATCTTACATAAAAAATCTTAAGGAATGGTCCAATTCTGCTTTTGTATCATTTAAGTGACCTCTGAATTTTTTCAGAAACAAAGAACTTCAGTTTGTTGTCCAGCAAACATAAAACCCTGCCAGCACATTGAAGAAACCTTTAGATCAGAGGCAGATGTTACGAATGCAAAAAGTTAAAAATCCAAAAAGCATCCCTCCCTCCAGTAATATAATATAAATATAATTCAGCAATACCCCACAATCTTGTGGGATGCTCAAAAATCCTTGTTTGCTATTGGTGTGAAGAGAGATATGAATAGACTGCTACGGATAAGGGACAGGTCCAGCAACAGAGTAAAAAAAAGTGATTTAAGTGGTTGAGGGATAATAAACAAAGACTTAAGGAATAAAGGAGAAATGGGGCGAGGATAAAAAATTCCTCAGAAGATCAACAATACAGCTGGGTTTTACATCAGAGAGAGTCTTAAACAGCTTCTGACGTCTCAGGCAGCAACTCCAAACTCACACAATATTCTGCTTTTTAGGAAGAAAAAAACTGCAGGAAAAAAATTCTGCATTAGGAAGCAGGAAAAAAAAAGCTTATGCACAATCATCACTCTTCGAAACATGCCCACTGCTAATTACAGATGTTGTTTTTATTTCCTAGGTAGTGAGGAAAGATAGTGGAAGAGATGCCAGCTTCGGAAAGGCTAGGCTCAGGGTATTAATGGCATCTGTGGACACACCCACAATGCACTGTTGTTTGGCTAGCTGCCTGAAGAATGGATACCCAATTTTTGCTTAATGGTAGAGCTGGATCTGCCACTTAGGCAGGCAGGTTAGACTGAGGAAGAGTGGAGCTCAGTGGTAGAGCATCCGGTCCTACTTCTCCTTGGTATCTCCAGGAACAGGGCTACGGGGAAAAACTCCTACCGGAAAGCCTGGATAATAAGCCAAGTGAGACAATGTGGGCCTGGATGGGTCAATGGCCTGGCTCACCGTAAGGAATCTTCCAGTATTCACAGGGCCTTTGAATGGAAAGGGTCAATCATGGTTAGACTTGTGTAGCCCAACCTGATATTGCTCATAGACTGGCCAATAAGTGATGCCATGGCTCTGATGCAAAGTTAAATGGGCTAAGCTTGGAAAGCAGCTCCTGGGTTCTGAATACATAAGCTGCACTTTCAAGGTCAATTAATGTAGGTCACCTGTCACATTAACCTACATTAGTCACTCTGTAGCATACTTTGAATGGATTTCAAAATATTCAGTGTATGTTTAACATACAATGATATCCCCAAACTGTCCAGTTTTTCAAAATATAGCTATGAAGGATGAGGAAACTCTACCTTATGGTGATTAGCATGGCATTAGGGGTTGTTGGGTTCCCCCCCTCCTTTTGGAATAAAATTAATCCTGATTTTTTTTAAAATGTGTGCAATCTTATGCATATGATGATAAAATCCAACCCAACCCCACTCTCTCACTTCAAATGACTGGCTTTGACGTATTAAAATTTAAGCTTCAAATCTCCAAATTGGAAGTGATCAAAGTGTTTAATTTCAAGTCTTTCAGGCAAAGCTGGGGCCTCATAAACCTTCATACTCCCTCTACCTGGGAGATAGAAAGCCACATGCACACATTCCTATGATTTTTATTCATCTTATCTGACCTCCTCCCTTGAATTGTTTCATGTTGCCACTTGCTCAGGCCATAATCAGAACAGTCCGAGTAGCTACAGTTTTTAGCAGGAAGTCTCCCTGCTTCATACCCACTACTCCCCCCCCCATGCCCACAGCTCCCCCCCCCTTGCCTTGGATATTTAAAAGTGATCCTGCTGTCAAAGGGAGGATGAACATCACACCCACATTTGGAAATACAGTGGGCCTATAGTATCCACTATGGTTTAGTTCTAGGACCCCCTCCCCCTGATGGATACCAAAATCCATGGACACTCAAGTCCCAATCAATACAATGGATTAGTAAAATGGTGCCCCTTATATAAAACAGAAAAATCAAAATTTGCTTTTTGGAATATATATATAGTATTTTCAAGCTGTGGATGCTTGAATGCATAGATAAAAAAAAATCTTGGATACGGAGGACTGGCTGTACATTTCCTTTCCCAAGTAAGGATCTTGTGGTTCAATAGGGTGAAGAAGAAACAGATCTATGTATAAAAATATCATCATTTTATTACATTCCACACAATACATTGTCAAGAATTTCAAAATTCCACAAGATATTTCCACACACAGGCAACTGGGTGATGCTGACGATGTCACAGCTCTAAGGGGAGGGTTGAAAGGTGGCAGTAAAAATTGAGGTGGGCAGGGCAGTTTTTTGGCAATTTTTTTTTTTAAAAACAAACCAACCCCGAGTATCTCAATCAGGTTAAACACAAACAGACTGAGCATATGTGACTCAGGGTGAAATCTGAAACACTACTGGATATATTTACACTTGACTGCTGTTATATGGCAGGACCAGGAGAACTAGTAGGAAGGAACAGTCTCCGTGCACCATTTTTTAAATTTCATGTTGGGGATTCTCCTGTCACGAGTACCAGTGGTGCAGAAATCAAGGTACTTGCTAACGTATTTTTTTCCACACTGAAATACATTTTCCTAGGACCCACAAAGCTAACAGAACACATCTTAAAGGGAAATTCCTGATCACTTCCTCACATACGCCACCTTGCTCAGAGGCCCTTGTTGAAGAGGAATGCCTACTCCTCTCCCCATTTTATGACAAGAGACATGTGATTGCTCTACTCTCACACATCCCTTCCTTTATAGGTGTAGTTTATCAGCACAAAACACTCATTGTTGGTTGGTTGGTTGGTTTTTTCCATATTAACTTTGCACTTTAAAAAACAGCTTCTCTACTAAACAGCACTGTGTGGCACTAACCCAGCTAAGCAAGCATCTTGGCAGAGTAATTTTGCTACATGCACTAGAGCATGCTACCTGAATAACACAGGGTGGAAGGATGCGACATACATCCCCATGCTGAAGTGTTCCTCTTGGGAACTGGCAAAGAATCTCCTGTGTTTTGCATGACCCGTGCCATCCCTGTGCACACATGGGATCCAACCCACTGGGGATTTCTTCACATAATTAAATCAACTGGAGTTCCTGAAGGAAGGCACTGCTGTTTTTGCACAAGTTCATTGATTGCAGCAAAGCTTGCAAAAGAAATGCCCCCTCCCAGTGGAATTCCTTCCTTCCTTCCCAGTACAACAATGCTACTGTTCTGAATTTCTCTTATCATGAGGGAGAAAGGGTGAATCGACATTTTCAGAAGGGTATAACTAGTCATGACTAGATTTTCATTAAAAACCAAACAACGCTGGAAAATCGTGTTCAGTGGAGATGTATTTTGCCTGAAAATATATCAGATCGAACGATTCCAACCACCTTTGTGTGTTATCACTTGTTAATCTATATAAGGCATTTCCATTGCATTACTTCAGAGCAAATCAATAGATAGAGGCTTATCACGGACTCCATTATGCCTCCTTCGTTAAAAGATGCAGAGATATCTGGATTTTAGCAGGCCCTATTCTTGGGGCTTTGGTTGACAGATGTCATTACCAACATCTTAAGAAGCAACATGACCAACAAATGCTTAACTGTGTCAGCCAGCCATTTATGTGAACTTGGAGAGAGAAACTTGGGGAGGGGGGACTGTTCTTTATCTTTTGTAAATTACTAGTAAAAAAATACAAGGAAGAATTTTCCTTACTCTCACAGAAAAAAAAGAAGAAAAAGAAAAGAAAAGAAAGCTTTGCCAAGTTTATCACAACAAATAAACCTCATATTTATGGAGCTACAACATTTTCCAAAACCTCCAATGTACTGATGTCTGTGCATTATTCTAAGGCTGGGTTTAACAGATAAACTGAACATTCAAAACATTCTCCTTCATAAGGCAACTTGCAAAGGTTTTGTTTTGTTGAGAGATTAATTCCATTACCAAAACGATGGCTATGCTTTTATGATGTCTGGGGAAAACACACTATAAAATCTTAGATTGGACCATCTCCAAGCCTTTCCCCTTTTCCCCATTATCCAATGTGGCTTTTCTTTTTTTCCTTTCTTTTCCTTTTATTGGCCTGCCATTTTTAAACATTTTCCTTTGGCACAGCCTCTCCTTTTCTTTCCTTCTTAACTCCACCACTTTGAACCTGCTGACATTCTTAAGGATATCAAATATAAACCCAGCCAGAGCTAGATAAGGCAACAAAAAGCATCACTCACTTCTCCAAGTAAACAAATCAGTGTATTTGTCATTAAAAAGGTGTCCCAGGCCTTCCATGAGGCAGAGCAAGAAAAAAAAAAAGCACTCCCTGTGAAAGTCATAGCAGGACAAGCAAGTCCCAAAGGACCCTTTCAAATAGCCATCCAGCCGATATCTCTCACACACATGCACACTTACATACATATAGATATAGATACAGATGTATAAGCACACGCACCTATTCTCTTGCATACCCCTCCTAACTTGCTATTGCGATTTCTTGCAAGTTGTCTACTGAGGGACCAAAAATAGAGGGGAAAGAAGTCTTTGAAAAAAAAAAAAATAAAGGAGCATTCACTTTCAAAGAGACAGGGAGAGGTGAGTCTCTTCTTGCGATCCAAGATGCAGCATTATAGTTAAGAGTTTGTCAAAGAACAAAGGGGCTGGGGAAGGAGATGTCTTGAGTTCACATATATGCTGGGTAAGGAGAAAAGTGCAAAATTGAGGCAACGTATTTGAAGTCTTAAATTGTCTGTCTGTTTTGTGTTCCTGTTCCACTCTCAGCAATGCGAGCTGCGGTCTTGCTCTAGTTTTATTGTTAAGGTTGGCTCCACAGCCAGAGGGGCCCCGTTGGCATAGTGGGAGGTTTTGTAGGTGATGGAGTGATCACTCTTCTTGGCCGCATAGCGGAACCGGTGGTAGTGGAGCACAAGGGCCAGCGCGACGGAGACCAGAACCAGAACAGCACCTCCGGCGGCCATAACGTAATACCAGTAGGCTGGGATGGGCTGCACTGACACCGTGTCCACTGTGGGCTCGCTCCCTGGCAGAAGGGTGCCCCCTGGGGGAGAGACAGAAGAATGTTGCTAGGTGGGATGCATGCAAGCTAATAAAAAAAACACACACGCGCACATATGCAAACAGGTAAGATATATGTGTGTGTGACTATACACACACGCACATGCATTTTGGGGGTTTGAGTGGCTTAAGGTCTGCACGACAGAGCTTTCCCTCTTGGTGGGAACGTAATTTGGATATTTGACAAGCAGGCAAATTAAAGCACTTCATTAATTAGGCAGAGGGAGGGGAGGTAAATTTTGTTAATAGCCATTATGCTTGGTGGAAACAGCCCCCCTCCCTTGCCAACCCCCCCTCCTCCAGTCAGCTCAGTCTTGTTGCAATGTGGCACTTGTTTGTCAAGCAATGACAAAACACATCACATTTTCAAACAAGTGACAAGAGTTTAATTGCAACATATGAAGGAGGTTGTGACAGGATCACAGGGAAGATACTAGAGAGGAAAAACATGCTTCATTCCTATGGGAAAAGAAGGCAGAGAGGAATCGGCAAGCAAGATTTTGATTTTCCACAGGCCATCATGCATGGAGACCTAGAGACCTTAAATCTGTTCCTGTCTCCCATCCCCAGTACAATCTTTTGAACAGAACAGGCCAAAGGAGTCTCTGTTATCACTTTTCGTACAACAGCTAAATCAGACAGTGACTTACAGTGTACTCATATGCATGGGGCTTACTATTCAGTATGTATATCTAGGATTGCAATCTAATTGTATTTGGTAGCCACAATGGTCACTTCTGTCCTAATAAATACTACAAACTAAAAATTCAGGCTCTTAGAATCCCATGATTTAATTTTTCTGGAAAATTTAATCATCCCTATACTATGCCCTGAATGATACATACACGGACTGTAAACCTGTTAAAGATTTTTACAGGAGCTGCAAGTCTCTACCCATTTATTTGGGAGGAAAGGCTCAGCGAACTCAGCTTGAATTATTTTTAGGTAAAGTAGTCCAGGATTATACTGTGATTATTAATCATCTGGCATTTAACTAATTGATTTAGACTTAAATCAAACTGTAGATCACCAGCATCTTGATTAAATGACTTTTTGAGGTACGAAAGAATGTATAAAACAAAATGTACAATTTAGTAATTGAAAGCAGCATTTGTCAAAAGGAAAACCCTTCTTTAATACAAATCAAACACCTTTTTTTCATTTCCTACAGCCAATGTCTCAAAAACTGGTATGCCTTTAACTCACATTTCTATCTTGTCACTGACTAAACCTCTACCATAATTAACAAAGTAACGCTTCTGAAGATTAATATACCAATTGAAACCTAAAACTTCAATGTATTTCTATTTGTGTACATCAGTCCTTTTCAGAAAGGATTCTTCTGTATGCCTCCAGTGTGACAGGCTAGAATAATGTCCACATGGACATCCAGATAAGTGATAGCCCAAATCTTTCCCAGCATTGCCTTCCTACCCTCCAAAAGAAACATGGTATTCAGTATCTTCACAGGAACATCACTTAGCCCCCGCTTCAGAGTTGGCAATAACTTGGGAGATCATTAATATTATTACTGGTAGTAGCAGTACTATTAAAAGTACTTATTTATTTATCACCTCTTAGCTCACCAGAACTCCCAAGGCACTTATCCTATAATCTATTTCTTTTAATCAATCAATCAATCATACAACCTAGATAATATATTTCTACTATGACTCAATGGCAAGTATCTCAGACAGTTCTCCAGATGAGGTGTAATCTAGCTTGATCATGTCTCCTCCTTTTTCTGCTCTGCACTGCTGCCTTAGATTGGTGGTACATAGAGGAGCCTGTACAAGAGACTCACTTTGGGGTACTCTATAAGGCTTGTGAGAAACTAGATAAAATCAATCAGTTGTGATGAGACAGCTCAAGGTGGTTCAAATGAAAGACCATCCATAGTTTGGCATTGTTCAACTGCATTTTCTCAATCAGGGTGCTGCATGTCAGCAGTAGGTGGAATTGAAACATGTTTTGAGCACATCCTGAGCCAGTAGTAGACAGGCCACCCCTTTTTCTCTTTCTGCCACTCTCTTTTCTCTTTGTATCCTTCTTTCACTTCTCTCTCCCATTCTGTCTCTTAAGTTTTCCTATCTGGTTTCTGAGAAATGGATAGACATTTTGCTAGACGTCTGAAAGTTTCAAAAGGAAATGGATTTTGAATTTAAGCCAAGGTCTATATGAAACTAGGGTAAGGACTGCTTGAGGTCCCTGGGTCATAGGCTGATGGCCTCAGCAATATATAAACAGCCTGGAGCCTGGCCTTTGGTATTCTCTCTACTTGTATCCTCACATGTGGCAAATCCCTGCTTCCAATCCTGATTTGAGGTGGAACATTAAGTGCTTTTAGACTTCAACTCATCAAGGATCAAAAATCAAGATCAAAATGGTTTCCTGGCATACTACACAATTTCAACTATCTAACTTCTCCATCCTCATATGGGCAGTTTTGACCGATTCGTCCCATCTCCTCTCTGGTTTCCACACTACATTCCACTACTCATTCATATGGTTATCTTCTCTCTTTGGCTTTAGGCAACATCCTTCCTCCTGACTTTGCACCCCAATAACCATCCTTAAACCTGAACTTGGAGAGGGTATCATCTCCATACCCTCAAGGGTTTGAATTTTAATTGCCATTCTCACACACAACCATCTTATAGAGGTCTGTCTCTGGACCCTCCACTCTACCCATGCATTTGAGGAAGTGAGCTCAAATGCTGTGAAAGCGCATACTACCAGCTTCTTTCTTTCAGTTAGTCTCAAAGGTGCTAGAAGGTCCCCTTGAAAGATCAAACCTGTTTCCAAAGCACTTACAAATTATAGTTTGCCAGTTTAGATAAAACAGTGAACTAGCTTGCACACACCAGGAAAGTAGGTTGTAAAAACTGTTGTGCGGGGTAGAGGAGGAACAACATGTGTTTTCAGCTTCTCACTTTTCATTCATATACCACGAAAACACCATGGTTAGACATCGGCTAGAATCCCGCAGGTGCCTTTGCCTAACTAGCAGTTGCCTTTTTAACAGGCTCATGTAGTGGTGACAAGGGAAGACAGACAGAATTCAGGTAGTGCCAACCAAAGTAGACCCATTGAATTTTAAGTGATGACTCATTATTCAACAATTGGTTTACTGGGTTTTATTCTAGTTAGGACTACTGATAGGATTCAGCCCCAAATCTGAAGCTCCAAGCAGCATGCTTTTTCAATGTCTCACTTCCTCCAGGGCCACCGTGATCACGGGCCTTTCCCTCCTGCTGCTGCCAGCATCTATGCCAGTGCTTTCAGGCAGTGCATGTCCACAGTGTCAAGTAATCAAATGTGACATCACTTGCTACTAACTTGGTACTAAAAAGGACATTCTTGTGGTCCTTTCCTCGCAGGTAGAAACACATCTTGTATGTGTAGGCAACATTAACTCTTTACTTTTCCTGTAGATTTCTTGGGACTAAAAAAATACTACCTTGTGACATTTTGAGGGGATTTCTATCGCTGGTACAAATTTTTCTGTTAAAGAAGTAAGGCTAAGGAACAAATTTATTTTTTTATTAAATGTGTTATAGCTGTCATTTTAATGAACAAAATGGCCCTACCACTTGATGGAGCTAAATCTCCCACCTCTACTACTAAACCTACTCAAGTCAAGGCTCTTTCCCCCTGCCCCACCTCCCCAACCCAGCTTTGATACTAGAACAGAAACCATGTTGAGGGGAAAAGTGCTTGAAGCAACTGAGCAGGCCTTTGGTGGTGTGGCTGGTGAAGGAAGATGCCCCACCACTGTGTGCCACTTTTATGGTAAAAATCAGACATATGTACACAAGGTAAAAATCAAACATACGTACACAGACAGATAACAGGAAACATGAACAAGCCAAACATAACTTCACACTGTTTTATGCCCTGTTTTATTCACAAAGGCACATGTTCTGGGCTCTTCATACTTTATGTTTTTCATATGTGCTCACAAAGTGCAAAACATATGTGGCTGTATTACTGGCAAGCTCTCCTCACCATCTCTAGAGTGCCCATTTCAGGAAAAGGTTAAGTAATATGAAGTCAGGAGGACCTTGACACATTTCTAAAAATGGCTCACTCTTTCCAAATGGGTGTATCATAGGACAACTCCCACCCACCCTACTACATTACTTGCAAAATATATAGTTCCCTCAAATGTGTTGCTTCTGGGCTTCTATGAACTGGTGTCCATTTGCTTTTGGTGGCAGTCAGTTGCTGCATGACAACTGTGCATGTTTTATTTTTTAGGGAAAACCAAAACAGACAGAAAGATTATGCACAGCTATAAACTCAGCAATCCATGACGATAAACTCTACAAGGAAAGGTTCCTTTAAAGCTACTTTTCCTAAAACTGTAATCCTATACCTGGAACAAAAGTCTAGTGAACATAAAAAGGGGTTTATTTTTGAGTAAAACATGAGCCAGGCTGTGCTATAAGAGCCCAGCAAGAATCTTTCTATGCAGTCAGTCCTTTTAGTGCAGTCTAACTGTGCAATGGTCAGTTTATAGTTCAGTGTGCCTAACAGGGACAGAAATGGTAGGGCCCAGAAAAAGGTTTTAAATAACATCCAGAGCCCATGCTTCTCTAGGAAGAGAAAATGCAGTAAGCCACCACACAGGCATCTGTGTAAAAGAAGAAAAAACAATTCAGTTTCTACAATCCCTCCTCTCCTATGTGAGCTAGAAGCCACCATCACAGCCATCAGTGTGACCTCCCATCTCCACTGAGAGGCCATTTATTGGAGAGGGCAATGAAAAGGTGACCTTTCTTCTTGTCCTCCACCAGAAACTACCAGAGATGTCCCCTAAGAAGCAAAGTGGAATGACCTAGAGTGAGAACAAGCATCAAACCCTCCACCGAGCCTGTTCCAGACATAACTAGAAAGCCTTCAACATTAAGACTCTCTTTAACAAGTATCAGCTTGCAGGAGCTTTCTCTTACCCTCAACCAAGACAATTTAGAACTCTGAGAGGGGTGCTCTGTTGCTGTCTATCATCATCTTTGATTCACATACAATACTCAGTAGCAGAAAGTTTGGTCCTTCTCCTCTTCTCTCACCCTAGATAGTTCTGTGAAGAGGCCTGTTGAATTGTGTCTCAAATAACATGGGATCAGGGTGGGCTAGCTTTCATTTTTTCTCAGGAATGTTTGTTTTCTCCTTCCCTCTCCTCTTCCTCCCACTGTATTAATAAGTATTTTAGTTTGCATTTCTAGTGGAAATTCTGGGTGGATCTGTATAGCTGGGAACAATCAAATGTCATTTACTTCCATCCTCCACTATCCCTGACAAATCTCTCCAGATCACAGTAAGCGATAAGACAACCTGGCTGTGATAAGGCAACCTGAGTACATGGTCTTCTGGAAGTATAACCATTCCAACTACCAATAACAGTAGGTACATGGGGTGGTTATACTTCTAGTAGACTATGCAGGGGCAGAAGCTCCAGATGATTCAGCCAGGTTTTCTGATCCTGAAGCAAGTGGAGAAATGAGGAATGAGGGATTGCCTAGTTAAAGGGACACAGTGAATCAACCAGCTGGGGTCCTGCCCAGCTCTGGGCTGGCAACTTGCTCTAGTGGAATCTGGAGTCAAAGTCACCCTTTATTTCCTTCTCTGGCCAGCCTAACTATCTCCTTCTCTGGGGTGCAGGAAGGATGCCTGGGGCTTTCCACATTTTTATTTTTCAGTGTGCATGGGCTTAACCAGATGAGGAGTGGACAGTGGAGAGTCCTTAGGATTGGTGTGGCTCTGTGTGTGGTGTATGAAAGAGACAGACTCGTTTTTCAGGGATTTCTGGTTGAGAGTGATGCCTTCTCTCGTAGTTATGGTTTGAGGGCTTCATTTGAGGGAGTTCCTGATTATTACGTCCTGGAATATTATCATAAGCTATGCTACTTGGTCCAGAGCTGCTCAGAATTTTGGAGTGCCATTCCTTCAGGGTGTACAGTCAGGCTGGTCACCATTTGGCCATAAATACAGGAGCCAAGCCAATCATGACAGAGAGTGAGAAAAATGTTGCGGGCTGCTCCTCAAGCCCACCCAACATCCCACCTGTACCCAACATCCCATGCATACCTGATGCCTGAGATAATGGGAGGGGGCAAATTCTTAGCAATTATTTTTGCAATGAAGATTGTAGGAAGAGGTGTAGTAGGCAACATAAATTCAGATTCTTTCCGATTAGTCTCACCCTCAAGCAACCCTTGCTCTCTGCCTAGTTTTTCCTTCCCAAATGTATCCCAAGCAAAAAGTTTGTTTAATTCTCCAGCCCAAGTGGTGCCTTGTTTCAAACACAGAGACAAAAAAAGTTTACAGAAGAGCCCATAAAACAACACTGAAGTAATAAAGCTGCCCATCTCCATTGGGAAGCTGAGCAAGTACAAACTGTCCTGCACAGTGACAAATGATGTAAATATCTCCAGTTGATCTCCCTGCTTTGCCACCCAGGCAGCAGGGGAATGAAAAACACAAATGACAGTTTAATCACCAGCCACTTGTAGCTAAGTCACTGGCACTTCAAGGTCTGGATTCTCAGATAGTGCAATTCAGCATTACACCAAGAGTGAAATGCAGAGGACATGGGTGAATCCATACTGATTAAAAGAAGGGGGGAATCTATCCAAAGCCCACACAAGCTTATGCTGGGTTGTAAAGAGACACTGCTTGGAATAAGTGCCCCCTCCCCCCATCACACATGGTATTGCAGATATCAGAGGAACAGGAATGCGTCCAATTACATCTTTTATTTTTTATTTTTTAAAGAGCAACATATGTAATGCTAGACTCAGCTGATGGGGAGAGGGGTTTCCACTGAAAAATATGGCCTGAATCTATCAAGGAAAGGGACAGTTTAACATTTTGTGAGATCCCAAGACAGATTGGAGGGGAGGATAATGGAGACTTTACTAATTAAATTCTATGTTAGGTGGGCTATGACTGAACTTTTTCATTGGATGACAATTTGGCAAATTTTAACCTATATAGTAACAATAAAATGTTTTCCAGATGAAACCCTATAGGGAAATTGAGAAATTGAATGTTGTCTGTCTAAGAAAGGAGAAGTTAAGCTTCACACAGGAGAGGGTCAGCTGGATCTCAAGAGGTTACTTTTCTGTTGCTAACAGGAGTTGAAAATTTATTACCTGTCTTTTCCTGCTCCTTCTCACTAGTTCTCACATGGGAACTAGTGGAGTGGCCTCTGCTTGCATCCCTTAGTACCATCTTAACTAACAACATTTCAAACAGAATGTAAGGCTGAGACTCTAACATGATCACCATTATTCTCCTGCATGATTTTAAACATCTTTGCCTGATGAATGAAGCCAGTATTTTATGTGAAGTCGAGGGTTTTCATGTCCGGCATCCATAGTTTTTTGTGTATTTTTCTACGTGGCCATGTTCTAGAAGAGTTTATTCCTGATGTTTTGCCAGCACCTGTGGCTGGCATCTTCAGAGAATGCTGGCATGGAAGTAAGTGGGGTATATACTGTGTGACTCTCAGCTGGGAGGAATGATTTACATGTTAGTCTTATTACACGTTAGCCACAGTTGCTGGCGAAATGTCAGGAATAAACTCTTCTAGAATATGGCTGCATAACACACACACACACACCCAGTATTTTATGCTTTGGAGCTATTTGTGAATTTTGCTGTATTTTGCTGCTATTGAATTTTTTTTTCTGTTGAACAATATACTGATTCCGCAAATGCTACAGGGACTGGTGGTCCATATTTGTACCACAGTATTTTCTTTAGATAAAGGGATGTGTACGATTTTGTCTATCTATCAACTGACAGAAAAGTTCCAAATCAGCTCTCTGGAGTAGATTTAGAGAAAATTCTAGCAAGAGGAAAAGAGCAAATTCTGCAACTGATGGGCAATCTTCTCATACAATATTAGGCAGAACCTAAAGTTACATGTGTTCTTTTCCTGTTTGTTTGTCATTTTTTGAAGATGGTATCAGCTGGTATATATCTTTGTATATATTAGATGCCCAAATACACAGAGATTGTTCCCTCTATT
Organism: Urosaurus nigricauda; assembly: GCA_034509955.1. Classification (NCBI taxonomy): domain Eukaryota; kingdom Metazoa; phylum Chordata; class Lepidosauria; order Squamata; family Phrynosomatidae; genus Urosaurus; species Urosaurus nigricauda. The sequence goes on along the minus strand of JAOEGL010000001.1, from coordinate 190,719,901 downwards.
TCAACTATTTTTTCAAACCTTGCCCAGTCACCTCAGGTCCTGTTCCTCTCATTCCATCCTGTGAGGTACCATTTCAAAAGGATGTATATACATTCTAGAACTTCTAGTGCAACAATATTGCTACAGTCTGCCTCAATTCTTATCTTACACTTCTTAGGAGTCAGCTGTGGTGACTGATGATATCTGACAAATCTGTTCCAACAACTGAAGTTTCTTAGCTAGTAAGTGTGGCCCAAAACATTTTCTTGCCTGAGTGAGAGCAGCAAATGGCATGTCTCCTCCATCTACTTAAGTTTAGGTACAGAGTACCTAAGGACAGCCAATCATTTTGGCACAGGAGACAAGAAATCTCCCAAATGCCTCCCTACTTTCCTAGTCAAACCAACACAATATGAATGAATTAAAGATGTAACCATCTGTTGCTCTTTTATGACACTACAAATGTTTTCTCAGATTTTCTGACTCTACTAATGGTAAAGACACTTCTGTTAGGGTGGTTTGAAATATGTATTTCTCCTGCTTATATCATATTTTTTATGTATGTGGTGCTCCCCTTCCTCAGCATCCATTTAAACACAGAGACATCTCCTAGGGCAGTGATTCCCAAACTTTGCTCCTCCAGACCTTTTGGACTTCAGCTTCCAGAATGCTTGACAGTTGATCAAGATGGCTGATGCTTATGGGAGCCGAAGTCCAAAATTCTTGAAGGACCAAAGTTTTGGAATCCTTCTCCTACAGCATGGAAAAGGACACCAAAGGGTACTTATGTAGATCATTATTATGATAATCATCCTTGAAAGTCTGAAACTACCATCATTTTTCTTCTGTTCTAGAATAAAACTAGACTGGAGAAGTAGCTTGTGCCACAATAGTCAAGCAGTTACAAATCCACTTAACTGCAGTATTGTCTAGCCACAATTCACCACATTGCCTGCAAGAATATCAGTTGGAACCTTGTCAAAAGCCTTACTGAAATCATTTGGTGAGACTGACTGTTAGACTGGTCCGCTATAAGTCAATTCTTTATATGTGCTTCCTTATCATGATGAGAGTTTTCTTGCTCCAAATGGAAGGAAATGAAGTAATTGAAAAGCCCCATAAAATGGGTAATGTTAAGCAGAGACTACTATACCATGAAATATTTAAAGCTGGTGGAAAGATTCTTGGGATGTGTCTTTCTGTGCTTGAGTACTCCTCATGCATTACATTTCATATGTGTATATCTCTTAACATTTTTTAAAATTATATCTCAATATGCAAAGAACCAATACAGTACAATGAACAGGAATTTGAAAATTCCTGTGACATATTTATCACTAAATATTGTGTGAAACATACCTTATATTGAAAATGACTGGAAATTGCCCCTGTGCTTTGAAATTTGGCACTGACTCAGGTGCATAGGCAGCTAAAGATTATTCCATCTGTTCCTCCCCCTTGCCTCTGCTGTGTAGCACACCTGGAATATTGTTATGGAAAAGGACTTGTGCATAGCAGAACAGGTGAGGAATGGCAGGAGGGAGGACCCGGGGACCATGGCAGTTTTGTCTCATGATTCACTGGCAGGCTTAAAGGTATGGGGGATTGGAGGAGGAAAATCTCTGATGCAGCCTGGCAATTTGATTCCTCTGTCAAAATGTATGCATGATCTTTTGTGACATGGAAATGGCCTGTGGAAGTCATCCAGTGTCCTTCAGCTGCAACATGTAAGGCACTGCATATGAATCGCTCAAAGCTCTGCTGATGTGGAATACAGCACTGCCTGGATTCCTGTCAGGTTAAGGTGCTTCATGCAGTAAACACAGCAGAGTGAAAGCACATCCAGCTAGTCTCATAAAATCAACCCCTCAGGCCATATACAATCTCATATGTTCAACAAAATTACTTTTAAGACAGAGTTCCCCAAACTCTAGTTTCTGTAAACACAAGGCTATGCTGGTGTTTTCCGTTTCCGTTTGCATTTGCCTAGCTTTTTATACGGAAAGCAAGGGCTACCCAATGAAAGGTCTTGGTAAAAACAAACTAAAATGCACACTGGCCCTTACACTCTGGACTTGTGCATACCATTTCAGACTGAAAGCTGGGCTTATATGGCTGAATACAGTGGTCCCCCGGGTTACGAAGGTAATCAGTTCCGGGATTACCTTCGTATCCCGGAAGTGTTCGTTACCCGGGGGACCGCTTTCGCCAATGCACAGCGCGCTGGAAGCACACTGTTTTAAAGCTTCCGGGTTGTGAATTTCTTTCGCAACCCGGGTTTTTTTTCATTGGCCGGGGGCTTTTTTTTCTCCCCCGGCGGTTTCGGGTCCCGGGGATTTCGTTCCCCGGGGGATTCGGATCAAGGGGGACCACTGTACTCCATTACAAGCAAATAAATGACTGCCCTTACAAAGACCATGGGTTAAACAGGGTTAGTATCCCATTTCCTGACATTTGTGCTGCTGTTGTTTTCTCTTTAAATACAGGCAGCAAGCATTTGTAAGTATGAAGGGATGCAATCAAGATAATGCCATCACGGCAAGAACTAGTCTAGAATCATATGTAGGTGTTGTTGTTGTGTGCCTCCAAGTCATTTTTGACTTATGGCGAACGTAAGGTGAACCTATCATAGGGCTATCTTGGCAAAGGGGTATGTCTGAAGCAGAATCCTACTGTTTATCAATACTGCTGCACAAGCTATATCCCTGACAAATGTACCTAGGACAGGAGCACTGCATACCAGTGCAGCTACTGCCTTCTTGATGCTTCAGTGCAAGAAGTAATCCATCAACAGTACACGACCCAGGATGCATTGGCTCTGCCATGATCACACTAAATGATCAGGTCATTCATGATCAACAGTGCTGCCATCTGGAACAGTCCCTTGCCACATCTGACAATCCCTGATGAAAAAATGAAACAAAAAACCTCCCAAACGCTTATGAATACAAACTTTAGCAGCATCTACCAATACCCCCAAAACAACTCTGCCCAGTATGTGCAGTAAGATTCTTAATCTTCTCTTTGATGTGTCTCTGATTTCTGCACTGATTCACACAACAGCTTTATAGTGCTATGATTCCACTTTAACTGCTATGGTTCTACTCCATGGAATCCTGAGACTGGTAATTGAGGGAAGGGCATTCAGAATTCTAAGATAGAGCATTCTAGTGCTTCATCAAACTACAAATCCCAGGATTCCATAGGATGAAACTATAGCAGTTAAAGTGAAATAATTATAATTTGGTAGTGTGAATGGGCCTGAGAGAGTGGAAAGAGAGGCAGCAGAGGCAGAAAGAGTTCCAGCTTTAGCATAAACACAGCAAATATAGAAAGGGTTTGAGAAAGGGGAACTGTACAGCAGGATTTCAAGTGCAATTGTGCTATTAAGTACATGTTCAGTGCAACTATCACAACACAGGACAGTTTAGCTATTTGCCATTAATCAATTAATTAATCTATGTATTTATAATGCCCATGCTGCATCTCTGAAACATCAGCAGCAGTTGGTGACACTTGTTCCAATGTAGAAAAACTTGGGAGTGAACTCTTAGGCTACTTTTCAGTCAGAAAAATAACAAATGGTATTAAAAGAAGCACAGTGAAATTGCTACACAGATTTAACTTTAGAGCGAAGCGTACTTTTATGGATATCAGTGTACCTTTCACCCTTAGCTACAATGGATTATCTCCTAGCCTTTCCGTTTTAACGCCACAGGACTTTTGCTAACTATTTTTCACCAAGACACCAACTTTTCCCAACCACTGAAAATTCATCTCTTGCGGAAGTTAAAGCCAGCAGTTTCTGCCATATGTCAGCAAAAGCTGGAGAGATGGCTCGAGGAAACTCAGCCTATCCACTAATAAATAGAAAGAGAATGATTTAATACAAGCAGAAAGCTTTAGGAAACTGATGCTTCCTGCTTTTTTGCTGCACTGAGGTTTTCCATCCCACAGGTGAAAGGCAGAAAGCATTATACAATGTAACAAAATTAAAAATCACTCTAGATAGAAAGGAGCTGCCTGGCTCTTCTCCCCACCCCAGAGCATCTCCACTGACTCAGAAACAAGTTTAATGAGGAGGACAGTCTGAATTCCTCTCCTCTTTTGTTTCCCTCTACAGGTTTTATCAACTCGAGGCATCCCATTTTCTTTTCTTCAGGCCAGCATTAAGCTATTAAATGCACCATTTCACCCTGCTTCTCTTTTACTAAATGTCAACCTTCAAATTCAGGGTGACAGTCGTTCCTGCATTTTGAGTCCCTCCTCCCCACCGTGGTCCCTCTCTAAAAAGTCCTGGCACAGCCCCTGCTTTGGCATTTGCGGGCTGAAAAGGAAAAGACCTCCACAAGAAATATTCATCATTCCCACCTCGTTGCACTTCTAATTTGCTCCTGATTTTTAGGTTAAGCTTCTCCATGGCTGCCATTTATTGCCCCAATCTTACATCTTAAAGCTTCACTGCTCCTTCCCTAGGCACTGCAAAGGTAGAGGAATTTATCTGCATCCTTATTTATCTCTATTAGTTGGCCCAAATCTTACTAGGTCTGGGGGTAGCTCTACAGTGATAGTCTAATGTTCTAATATTCCTTTTTGAGCCACTAAGTATAAACAGACTTGACTGGGTTCTAAGCCACAATGAAATGAGAGGTGTGGTCAGGAAAACAGAACTTTGTTCTAGCTCTTCTGATTTAAATAAAAACGAGATCCTCACCCCTCACCTGATAAAGCAGGGATGGGAAAGCAAGAGTAGTTGGACTCCATTTCCCATCAGCCCTAACCACCATAGCCATGATGGAGAATGCTGAGCATTGCAACCCAAGAATATCTGGTAGGACCACCTCACCCTTTGATTGAAGCTATATAGTTGGCAAACTGCAGAGTATCCAAAGGCAGTCTGTGCAGTCTGAATAGATTGCTACTTTTCTCCAGAATCCTGGTGCCTTTAACATCTGCATCACAGGCAAAAATAAAATGCATGAAGCATGTCTCAGTGTGGAGACATAAGGGATGGGAGAAAATGCACCACTTGAAATTTTGCCCCTCAAACAGCTAGTAGAGGCATTATAGAAATGTGTGTGTTAAGCTTGTCATACAAATCAGAAGGACGAAACCCAGATTGCCATGATGCCTGTGCTTGCCAAGTCAATTTGTGCAACCCCCACAGAGTGCACAGGGCATCCTACAGGAGAGGATCGACTGGCCTCTATAATAGGAATGGAATGATGATTCAAAAAAGTTTTAAAAATTGTCAGAGAATGTGTTTCTCAAATACTATGAAGCCCTGAGGTGGAGAATCCTAGAGTTAGGAGAAGCTTCACAATTCAGGGTTTATTCTGCGCCAAATTTGCACATGGGCTTTTTATGTGGAAAACAGCCTTTTCTGTTTCCTGTGCAGAAATGCTGCCTTATGCATGGACTCATGTGAGCATGTGGGGACATACATACACACCAAGAAGCAGCATGCAACTTTTGCTTAGAATGTTTCTTGCTAAGAAAATGCTACTTTCACCACCATAAACCTCTATGTGTGAGTTTTGCACAGAAAAGGCCCTGAACTGCAAACAGTCTTTGGAAACTGCAGAGTTTTCAAATACTTTCTGGTTGAGAGAAGAAAATTGTTGAAATTACTTGTTGCTCCCCTTGACACTACTGCAGAATTAGCTCCTACTCTGTAGGCACAGCTGTCTTGATTACTTGATTAACACAGAAACAAGAATTTTTCAAGCAGCTTGAAAACTTTTTCAGGAAAAGTTATTTTTCAAAACCTTTTCTTTTTTTCTATTTACAAGGGACTGCACTCTGTTTCTTACCCCCTCATCCAGGGACCACATCTTGTCTAGTGCCACCTGCTGATGTTAAAGCCATATTGCAAATGTAAACAGCTTGCAAAGCAGCAGTCATGTGTTAGTCTTTTTTTCTCTTTTTTTCTTTGCACACACACATTCATGTTTTTTAAAAAAAATCATAAAAATGTTAAAAAATCATAAATTAATTCATGCAGTAACAAAAACTGCTAGAATAAATGCATTTTTACCTGAAATTTCATATGTGTGTTCACCAGGAAAAGCTGCAATAGGTTCTGTAAAAAAACCAGAGGAGTTGCAAGTTAGTTACCTCCAAAACATCAAATTATAGATCTTCAAAATCTCTTAGAACCTGGTCACTATGCAGACAAGTGCAAACCCATAGAACATCTTTGTTTAGCTTGACCCAAACAGAAACTTGATTATTTTATTGCCCTCATTTGGTGGCAATGCAATCCTAAACAACTGACAGTGCAATCCTAAGCATGGCTACTTGAATATAATGCTTCTCCCGGGTCTTATTCTCTAACAAATGTGTTCAGCATTGCAGATTGACTTAGCAGATCCCCTACCCCCCAATAACTGTCGTGGAAGAATGTCTCCGAGTAGTCATTCCCTAGATATTTGGGAGTCCAAAATGATGGCAAGATTCTTATTTATTCTTCCCAAAGAGAATTTAATCAATTTAAGTTAAGTTAATCTTAGAAATGAGGAACTGAAACAATTCCCCATGTCTTATTTTTGGCACAGTCAGTATAATTTCAGTTGACTAGTATTTGGACCTAAAGCTTATTGTGTGGGCCTGGGAAATTCATCCATCATTCTACTCTTCTTACATCACCAGGGTGTTGCACTGGCAATCCCATGCATCCCTAGTGTCCCCAGGAGATAGAAGGGGTTTAACTACATAGACTTTAGGAAGAGATGGATCACGGTACTCAGACAGTGAAGTGAGCAATGCTTTCAGCTCTTGATCTGCTGTTGCACAGTCCCATTGATGATCAATGGAGAACATATGCAACAATGCTTATTCTTGGTATAAATTAATTGGTCCCAGTAAGTTTTGTGTATATTAAAGAGGAAAGAGTTAGGATGACACCATTACACCACCCACAACTTTTCTGAAGACGGCAGACTAAGTGGTTGCTTTAGGATTTTTTTAAAGAGAGAAGAATACTGGAGGGGAAACACATGTGGTCATAAGTAGTTCCTAAGTGGAAGGGGAGAGCAGAGTAAGGATCCAGGTCTTTCTGAAAGATTTCCATAAAGAAGGGGGTAAAAAGAATTTTCTGTTACTTTAAATTCTCTTAAAGAAATAATGGCTTGAATCCTATTGATAATTCCAGCTACAGTAGTAATTTCCTAAATGGTGAGGGAGCACTTATAATTCAACAGGTCTGCTTTTATTAGGACTACCAACAGTATTCAGGCCAATACTACCAATTTATGAGGAACACCAGGAAATGCTTTCTAAAAGCAAGAGGAGGTTTTGAACAACAGACTGGCTAATATGTCTCGGAGATGCTTAAAGTCTTGGGGATTTCTGGTTTTTCTTGCCTTTTCTTTTCTTTTTAGGCACTGGAATCAACACCACTTACAGTGTTATGTCAGGAACTCCACGAATGTGTATAGATTTTCCTGCATCGCTGAGGCAGAGCTGTAAAGATAGGCTTTACAGTCAAGGGGGAAAATGCATTCAAGTTGAGACATGTCTGCATACGGACTCCTGTGTGTATGCTATCAGCTCCAGCTGATGCATAGCCTTGTAGGCAATTAAAACTCTTGCCTTTCCTTCTTCTGTATTCCACATAGTCTGTGATGAACAAGTACACGGCTATTCAAACTGGAGAAAACTCATCCCAATTTCCCAATTAGGGTCAAGTGACATGATATGTTACAGTCATTACAAAAGCATGCTCAAACTGACAATTTTGTTTTGTAGAGGAAAGGGGAGGCCCACTGCCTCAATCTAGAATTAAGATTCTGATCCAGGCCATGTTCCCAGAACCAATTTTTTTACAGCTTGAGCCCTTTCCTTCAAATACTGCTGATTGCCATTGAATAAACTTTCTCACCTTGAAAGTGAGGGTCAGAGAGGCTGCTGTTTCTTTATTTGATTTTTAAAAAATATATTGTACCTTTTCCATAAAATGGGGCCAAAATTTATTCCATCTAAACTGTCCCCAGTCTCAGGCATTCTCTCTTCACCTTCCCAGATTGTACAGGTTTCCACAACTTGGAAGAAAGATGTTTTTTTAAAAAAAATCCAGCCCTTTCCCCTTTTAAGGAAAAATAATAATCTTCAGTCTGGTTTATTGTTTAGAAAGAAGGAAAAGCCTTTCAGATTTTTTGTTTTTTTAATGATTTTTTTAATGGTTCTGTATTTTGTCTGAACATGGGAGTCTCTTGGCTCGATGGCAGTCACCCTGCCAGAGAAAGCAGGTGACAGATTTGTCAAAAGGGAAAAATGATGGTATTATGAGTTATTACATCCTTTCCTTGAGTTGAAAAAGAATTTGATTACTTGTCTAAATTACAATTTTAAAACACAAGCTTGCTACTTCAGACGCTTCTCTCACTTTTATATTCCTAAAGGCTGTGGGTTTTCTTTTTACACAATATGAAAGTGCCCTTTTATTATATCATACACTGAATGACTCATCAGAAGACCTCACTTCACAGTCCAGTACTTGAGCTTAGCGTTTTTCAAAATCCTACTTTGAAAGACACATTTCCACTGGACAAATAGGAACTCCAGTTGGGGTAGCTTGTATCAGAAACAAACTGGCATAAGAAAAACAATTCAAGCCTCACTCACCAGTCCAACAGCATGACCTCAGTCTGAAATCTCCCTAGCTGCTTTTACAGTAAAACAACAACAACAACAACAACAACACAGCATCAAACCATGAGAGTGCTTCTCTCACATCTATTTTGTTCCTCAGGGAGCTCTATTACGTTACACATGAAGCATGTATACAAGTGCAATACTAGCCTTTTCTGCAGCAAACACGTCAGCGTGGCTGATGTGCTCACATCTTTAAATGTACATGCACTGGGGAATATTAAACAGGTTCCCAGCTGTGCATAAACACGTATTAAAGGAAACACACCTTGTTGTTCATGGCTGTAAACCCTAATCTATCCTCAACACTTAGGTCTTTTATGTGAAGTGCAGAAATGTCCTGAAACATTTCTAATAGTGGTGTTTTTTAAAAAGTACTTAATGGCTAACATCTGCATTCCACACTTACCTGGAATTTTTTAGGCAATTTTTATCAACTGAATTGTGTATTTGTTATATTGTTATATTGGTAATTTTGTATTGGTCAATGACCAAATATACTTTTACTACTACTACTACTACTACTACTACCTGGAGATCACATACTCTCCTCCTCACAATCCCCCAGTTACACTGGAATTATACAGTTGAGAGGGAAAGACACTCTGCATATGTCATAATTATATCTCACCTGCTCTAGGGTGAACCCCTGAAGAGCTGTGGCTAATAGATCTTGGAAGATGTCTTGTCCTAGATTAGGTTATTCATTTAGCCCAGTATCATATACTTGGATGGACAGTCATCCTCTGGTGCCTAAGGCAGAGGTCTTTCACCCTGATACTTTGACTGGAGACACCAAGGATTGACCCTGGACCTTTGTGCACACAAAGGATTGGTTCTCTGAGGGTGTATCCATACTGAAGAAATAAAGCCACTTGACACCGCTTTAACTGCCATAATTCCATCCTACAGAATCCTGAGATTTATAGTTTGGGGAGGCACCACAGCTCTCTGACAGACCAGGCTGAATATCTCACCAAATCCCAGGATTCTACAGAAAGGAGCAAAAGAGAGTTAAAGTGGTGTGAAACTGCTTTGTTTTCGCAGTGCAGAAGAGCCCTCACTGAGCTATTTCATGGACATTTATTGCATATCTGTTTATCTGAACTAGGCCAATTTTCTTTGCTTTGCTAGTAATTTTGACTCCTTAACCACCAGTGACTATATTTAAGCATTTTTGCACAAGCATTTATACAAACTGAGATTCTTTTTGTTCTGTTCATTTTAGGGAGGCTTCCCCCCTTTTAAAAATATTGTCAAATGATGGGGAACTGTTATTAGTATCACAGGGGGTGGTGTTATGTTGTGGAAGCAGGGAGATTAAAAATGATTGTCAAACACTGGCAGATAATATTTTACCATATGAAGCATTAACAAATTAAAAGGCCCCTAGGTAGGTAGCCAGCACAGTTCAAAGAATATTCAGAAATCCAGAAAAAAAACAACATGGCAGGTTCTGTTCCTAGAGTAGCCATGGCTGAAATAGTGGGAATTACTGAGCGCCACCTTGATAAACTGCTAAAGGAAGGGCCACATTTGAAGAGTATATAACACACTCTGAAGAGGACCAGCACTGCAACCCTCATCTTCTATTCCAGCTTTTTGGGTTGCTAGATTTGGCTGGTGTCGGCTGGAAACCAATTCCAGCCAGGTCAATGGGAAGGATGCCACTGCTTGTCACAATCGGCCTGGTATGAGTTGGACAAGAGCTAACCTTTTTTCATGGGCTCCTGGCAACCGCAGAGCAAGAGTAATTTGCAGGGTTCATTTCCAAGTACTCTTTCAATGTTGACATGCTGCTGTGCTATTAAAATCCACACTAACAGGCATCATGCTGGTGGAACCAGCATTGGCTTCAGGCCTGTTTGTGGACTAGAAAGAGCTCTGGTTGCCTTGGTAGATGATCTAAGAGAGGAACTAGATGTTGGAGTATTAGCATCAATGCTTGTTTTGTAGATCAATGGGGCTTTCTAGATTGGCAAAAAGAAGTGTGTTCATGGCTGCATGAAACTCTAGCCTTTAGATGAAAAAAAGGGAAAGTGTGCCATGTAAACGCTTTTTTTGCGTTTTAGGGGAAAAGAAGCGCCTTTAAAAAGGTGCTGGTTTTCCCAGCTTCTTTTTAAAAAACTGCAGAACAGCACAGCTCCATCTAAAGTCTGCGATGCAGCTGCTAAGCATTAAGGAAAAGGCAACTTCATGACACACTTTCCTGCCAATCTAGAAAGCCCTTATGTTTCTTTCCTTGAGAAAGGGTGTGTCTTCTATGCATTAATACTATATATCACTATGGTCATTTGATCAGTGTTGCTTGTGAAGAGGCTTTTTTCTGGGGGGGGGGTAGTAAAATTTATTGCCCTTTCTTCTCTATTTTCTTCCTCTCTCTGCTTTCACCAAGCATGGAAGCAGAAACCAAGTTATGCCACTAGAGATGTTTCTTCTTACTTACTTACACACATGAGAGTCAGCTCTGGGGACTCTTCTACCAAGTATAGTTTTCTCTGCTGATTAGTTATTTTTATATAATCTAGATGTAGCAACAAAGTAAGTTTCTTTTTACCTACCAATGTATCCTGTTTATTTGCCAGAAGCTCAGAGCCAGTAGATTTTTACCAAACACCTGTGGAGTACGTGCTTGTTGCTGTTGGTGCTGCTGGTGCTAAACTTTCTTAACCACGAACAACCAAAACCATAATTAATTTTCCAGCACTAGAGAGGTGGAGTGTTGGTTCTGCTGGACCTCTCAGTGTCTTTCAGGACCACTGACCATGATATACTTCTAGGTTTCTCTCTGAGAGGGGACTTGAGAACACTGCTATTCAGTAGTTCCAGTCTTTTACGCAGGGACGAACTCAGAAGGTGGAGTTGGGGGGACTCTTGTTCAATTCCTGGCTGTTTTCCTGTGGGGTCCCTTGGGGTTCTGTTCCTTATGTTATTTAGCATCTGTATGAAACTGCTGGGAAAGGTTTATCTGAAATTTTAAGGTGTGGTGTCACCATTATGATGACACTCAACTCTATCTCTCCTTTCCACCTGACTCCATGGACTGCGCTTCTGTATTAAATCAGTGTCTGCTGATCAGTGATCAATATCAGTGAGCATATCGAAGCTGAGCCCATAGGCAAGGTGTGCAAAAGATACACTGAAATTTCTAAGTAGGCTTCTAGGTGATCTGAAATAAAAGTAACGATTTCTGAGTTTCAACTGTTTAACAACAGCAGACACAAAATGACTCACCTCCTACATTATACTGCTGAAACTGGGAAAGTGTAGGGTAAAAGAGGAGCAGACGTTTGTACTGAATGAGATCAGTTCCAGTACTGAAAACAAATTCCTAGGCTCAAGTGTACATCTTTCGAACCAGGCTCCAGCTGTGCAGTGGGGGAAGTTTCAGGATTCTAGCAGAAAACCAAGTAGATCTGGCAAGCCTGAAGTCTTCCTCCACCTGAGCTGGATGGGACAGCCTCCTGTAGCAGGCAAAACATTTGAGGCCCAGATGGCACCAACATGGCTGTCGTTCTGGTGCCAGGTAAAAACCTTGTTACTTGAACCTTTGGAGCCCAACTGGTTTAACCCCAGTGCACATGATTTCAGTTTATTTTAGACTGTTTTATCCAATTTTAATCTATCTTCTTTTCACTGGTTACATTGTTTAATATTTTTAATAATAATAATAATAATAATAATAATAATATTTTTTATTTCTAGCCCGCCCCTCTTAGCAAACAATCGGGGCCTTTTAGCCTTTAATTGTTTACACTGTTATAAACTGGTAAAGTTGATTTTATTGTATCTTTAGACAGAGCGGAGAACATAAATATTTTAACAATAAGAACAGCAGTGGCAGCAGCAACAATAATAATCTCAACAGCAGTCCTGGGCTTTGCTCAGAGACACCCAGGCTGAAATCCTCACTCAAATGTTAATGTCCGTGGGAGACCCTGAGCCACTTTGTCCCCATTTCTCAGTCTAACCTCCATTACAGGGTTGATGTGATGATAACAATGGGGATTGCTCCAGTCATATCCTCTCTCCAATATCTTTGGGGTAAGGGTAGGATACAAGTGAGATAACTAAATAAAATCTACAGCTCTTTATCAGCTTCTGCAGACAAAAGTAACAGATGGACAGGGAGGCTAATGACAGAGGAAAAACAACATTTTTGTATATTACATTTTCTTCTTCTTCTTCTTTTTGGCTTTAAACTCCAAATCAAAACACTTCACAATGCTTGCAGCAAAGTTTCCTATCTGGCTTTCATCCCAGCTCCCAGACTGATGGATTCCAGAGCAAGATTCTGTTTTGTTATTAATAATGCTCTAAGACTTCCCTGCTGATTATTTCTTATTAATAAAAGGGTCCTATTGATTTGATCTACCCTTACAAGCACATAATGCTAACTGATGCCTAGTTTTTTTTCCCCCTCATATATTTTCCCTTAGTGTCTTCTGGACTAGAACTTTGGCCATCCCCTGCCATTACAGAAAAAACACTTTACTCTTTCAGTACCTGTCGCTCCAGAAAAAAAGAGAAAACTAAAAGAATTCGTGAAATCTGCTACAGTGCAGACCAAGGGGTTCTGCTTGCTTAAAAACACCAAGAGATTGCTTGCTTGGAAGTTTGTTTTCTGACCTATACCTCTGCTACATAGAAATGATTCTCACATAAGACCAATTCTATTGCAATGACTTACTATAAGGCAACCTTACTCCCCCTTCTAGAGGAAAATCTACCAGCCTAGCCTTGTCCCTAAAATGCTGGGGCTATATATGCAAGATTTTCCTCAACTGCCTGGAAAGGATGTAATTGTGTCACTTTCTCAACAACTGTTTTCAGCCCACAAACACTCTCATCATTCAGTATGCTCTTTGCGTTAACTTGCCCACAATGCTGTCCATACAGGGATGTCAAACAGTGGAAATGTTGGTCACAGCCACTGTCCATCTTCTCTGTGCTAAAGAGTTTCTAAAGCACTCTGGGAACCATTTTGCTTAGTTATGTATTATCACAATAGGGACTGGAGATTTTTTTTGGGGGGGGGGGGAAAGAGGAACATCTAAAGGCTGTTCCTCATGAAACGCCTGCTGTGTGGTGGCCACTTGCAACTGCATCCATGTTATGGCTGGACTATGAACTGAGAAGGCTTGCATCAGCAGCCCATCTATATGTGCGTAAGTGTCTTGCCACAGGCATCAGACACCACAGAGATGCCATTTCTCATAGCTTCGACACAGCCATTGTTTTTGTGTGTCATAAAAGGCATCAGGAAGAACAAGCCACAAACATGCGCCCTAACTCCAGCTACCTAACTCATCATCATCTCATCTGACATCCTCAATGTCTGTTATGTGGAAGAAGCATCATCATAATAAAGCCTTTATACAGATGGTCCCTTTTAAACATGACTAGCCTGCTTCATGCAAATTAAGTTTTTACTTTCCACTGTCAAAGTGATACAGATGAGAGGCATATTTACATACCCATACAGTTCTCCAAGGAGGTATCGGTGCCTATCCGGACATCATTGATGGCAATTTCTCCCGAATGTCCTTTGCTTATAATTCCCTCAAACACAATCTAGGAATGAATATGAACAGAATAGAGAGTGTCATGCTTTCACAGTCCCCAAACATCCCCCGTGCCCTTCAAAGAAAGTATGTTAAAATGTTTGGATCCTTTTAGCAAAAGATGGTTGTATTTTTCCTTATTGTGGCTGCCTTCATGTGACAAAGGAATTTGCAGGGTAAGAAAATCACCTGAAACACAACATTTTCCACAATGTCCAGTAACAGCTTATTTGATCATCACCAGAGAAGCCAGGAAGGGGAGGCAAATATATTTTGTCTGCGCAGCAGCCTTGAGATTCTCTCCAAGCTACCTCCAGTTTGACTTGCAAGTGATTGAGGAGAACATACATCATATACTTACCAGCTCCTCTCTTTCTGTCCAGTACTAACAAGCATGTGGGAGAATCTGTCTGTCTGTCTGTTTGACTACCTATCTAATGACAGTAACATTTTTATTTGATATCAAAATTCTCTTACTAGTTTTGGACCAAAGAACCAGTCAAAGATGCATGAACCTTGAATATAAACTTGGTGGGGGCAAAGTGAGAGAACACCTTTTGTATTCATTATATTTCAGCCTCAACTTGCCTGTTTTGTCATCTTCCTTCTAGGACACAATACTAGTCCTATGGATTGTTTCCTTTCTGGTTTGGGCAGCAAATAAGGCACATTGATTAAATAAACTAGAAGAGCAGCTTCGTCCCTTTGGGATGCTCATCATCCTGGGATTTTTGACTCTGTTACCTAGGGGCAGCTGTTCTTTTCCTGACAGACAGAATATGTTGAGGGCCACTTGGTCCTGCACATTCTCCACTCATGGACTTCACACAGAGACTTTAACAAACAAGTGAGAACTCCAAGGACAGAATAGTTGCCAAATGACCCAGAATGTCTCGCCTGAGGTCTTGGCCATCTCTACATATTCTCAGTGGCCATGAAGAAGTGCGGCTGTTCAAACACCACATGAGACACAACCCGCACTTTGGTACAAGGAAATGCAAATGCTGCATGAAAACAAAAGAAATACAAAATGAGCTCCTTGCCTTAGCTAAATTATGCAACTCTGTGCAATGTATGCAAATGTGCTTGTCAGGTTTAATTTCCGTGCTTTCTTCCAAATGTGATATTGGCATTTTTGCCAGATTTTCTGACAAGCAGCAGCATGGGGACTAGAAAAGAAAATATGGAGAAGTGAGAAGCCATGGGGAAATGTGGCCAGGACAGCACACCCAAAGCTATGATGTGGAGGCAGACAGGTGCGTGCACGCGAATGCGCGTGTGCACACACACACACACACACAAATCTAGTTCTGATGCCAGCACTGTGCAGATTCTTCTATCCTCCAAGCCAAAAAAAGTATTGCATACTGAACATATATTTAAAAGGCTGCAAATACATTTAAAAGTTATAAAATCTACACATATGGATGGCTATAATCTTCTGGCATGGAGTACTGAAAATATCAGTACCACATTGCCTACGTGTAGATTGATTCCTGTCTTTTCCCTAACCCATCCTATTCACAGTGCAGACTTAAAAATGTTTTAACAGTCATTCCCTATTCCCAGGAAAGCCAGGGAGCTGTAGTTTTGTAAAGGTGAAGCCAGAACCTCTCCAAAGGAAATTCAAAATGCCAAACCAAACTGCATTTTTAAACAAATCTTTGGGAAGGAAAAGCTATGATGGTTCAGCTAGTCTAAAACAGATTTGAATGTGAGCTACATCCTTACTTTCTCTGGGACTCAATTTCTGTGCTGGATTTTGAAGATAATTCTGCCTTTGCAGAGGCATAATAGATATGTGCATTTCAGTTCTCTTTCCTAAATTATCTATTTATACACAGATTTCTGCTGTTGTTTAAGGGCTCTGAGAGCACTGAATTCACATTGGGAGCTCATTTTGCACAAACCCATCTTCTTCCAGACCAAGGAAGCACTAATTGCTTCCTCCCCCCCCCCCCCCCGCCCCCAGAACAGTTTGGAAAGAAAGAAAGAAAGAAAGAAAGAAAGAAATATTTTTTCAAAAAAAAAAAAAAAAGCAAAAATCTTGGTCTGCTCTTGCGCCCTCTACCTGGTTGCAAGATGCACTTTTTTTTAATCCCTTGTGACTTTGTGGCTCTTTGACACAGAGTACCTGATAATCATCTAAAGGAAAAATGGGGGGGGGGGGACACATTTACAAATGAGAGGAATATAAAAGGCAACAGTATGAACAAAGACCTAAATCTATGTATAAAATAGGCAAATTCTGAATAACAAACACACTGTCTTTTAGTTACTATAGCAACATGGAAAACACAATGAAGGAGAAAAGAGCCCTGCTCAACAATGTTCTCTAATGATGAATGAAACAGGGTCTGTTGATGTGTTTGAAAGGAGTACAGCTGAAATTCACTTGGATCTCAACTTCACAACCTTCTCAGCAAGCTCACCTGATACTCCATATCATAGCTAGGGAGAATGATCCGCCCTTCTCTCCACTCTTCCCCTTGATCCTCCCTGATGATCCACAAGGCCTTGTTCTCATGTGATGCTTCCCGTCGCACTTGCAGCATGGTCCCGCTCCCACCGGACACCTGGTAGCGGAAGATCATGCATACCGCACTCCTGGGCAGGAAGATGGTAGGGCTGACAAGACGGGCATGCTGTCCTTCTCTTCTGGCACTGCTCTGCAACCGCAGGTAAGTCTTGCCATCTAGTGAAGGAGAAGATAACATCTTGAATCATAATTTGCAATGGAAGTGACATCTTGTTTTTATCAACTAAGCTCAACCAGGAGCTCATGAAGCAAGAGACTGATGATCAGTGTTCACTGTTCCCAGTAATGACGACACAAGAGTAACATGGATGCTTATACTCCCCTAGCAGATTGGATGGTTCTGTACTGTAATGAAATACTGAGGAAAGTCAAAATTCCTGATTAAAGAAGTTTATGTCAGGAGGATACGCCCGTGGTTTTGAAACTCATGTTTGTTTCTTGACACTCATGTAGGGCAGAAGGAAATGAATGGCGTCTTCCCTGCTGAGAGCAGTTTTTCCATACAGCTGCCTCAGCCCGGCACCAAATCAAGACTTTGGGAATGATGGCAGCCATTTCAGAGCAGAATTTGTTGGCAGGGAAAGGATGAAATAACTGCACCCCAAAATTTCCCACTGCAAATGTCCCTCTCTTATTCGTATTTATATCAATTTGACACTGGGTTCAGGATCTGCATTTGCTAGGGAAACATAAAATTACACCCCAGTAATAAAAACTTTTCAGGACATTTTCAGTTCTCATGTTTACAGAGTTCACAGGGTACACCAACCAAGTATCATGCAGAAGAGCACTCATGGTGCAGTGGTCTACACTGATTTGAGCCCTGCTTCTAGCTGTTGACACAAAAATCTGTTTGGGTTCTGGATATTCCAGGAATCACGTTTCCAGATGATTCTGCTCAGTGTTTTAAGATCTTTTGGGGATGCACTGCTTTGTGTCCTGTCGTCAGTAGAATTTGAAATAGTTACTTTTTTGGACTGTCAGTTAGATTTTGGAAATTGTAGGCCAAAAAAACAGCTTTATGAAGTTTTGTTTCTGACATCTGTTGGGGTGTATGGTAGTGTGGGAATGCAGAACCTCCTCATTTTGTGGGCTCCTATAATTTTCTCCCCACTAGCTTCCTGTAGATTAGTGAAGATCATTTTGTTGGGGGGAAAAGCATTCAGTTTAGATTAATTATTTGAGCATCTGGAATCATTGCTTTCTTTGCTGGCTGCTTCATTATTGACACCACTTTTGTTTTATTTTGATTTGATGATTTCACAATGTTAATTGATACTTCACTGATTTAGTATTTTATTGTTACCTATAAGCAACTTTGCAACCTTTTCCTGAAAAGGTGCCTAAACATTAGTTAAGTAATTACAATTAGGCTTTACTATAAAATGGGGGGAGGGGGGGGAGAGATACACTTTCCAGGTTGTCCTGTAATAACAACAACCTCCACTTGTTCCCACAGTGAAGTGAGCTGTGTCTATATGTTTCAACTATTTTGATTTAAACTTGCATTATATATTGTTTTAGCTATTTTTAACTTCTATAGAACACTACTCTGGGTCCCACATGGAAAGAGGATATTAAATAATTAGGGGATATGAAATAAATAAATAGTCCCATCTTGACAATCGTCTAGCCTCTCCTATTTCATTTTTCACCTGGATTTCGATTTTTTAAAAAATCAATCTGATTATATATATTTTAATCTATTTCCCAATATTCATTTATTCAAGGCCTCTCTGCAACTTTGCACATGCCTAATGTTTCACAAGCCTTTATAAAGGCACGTAGAAAAGTCTCCCATCTATCATTGTCCAGATTTTGCAAACCACCGCAAAGTCAGTAGAGTATAAAGGGGAGCATATTTTATTAAATAGAGTTTACAAAAATAACTGCACTAAGCCTGTCTTCAAAATACAAAGAACAAACTACTTGTCATTGGAGGAGAAAACCAGGCTGTGCTTGGAAAGAGATGCAATGTAAGAAACATGTAAAACAGGAAAGCAAGAAATAATGATTAAGGAAGAAAACATTAAGAATGTCAATGCTGATATGCACTAATACAGTGTGTTAACTTAAGAAAACAGCCATCACACTTGACCAATAATATCTAACAGACTCCCAAAAAATTAGATGTCCAGGTCAGAATAAAATATGCTACCTAAGCAGTCAGTCACCAAAGCCTGGGAAAGGCGGTGGACTACAGTTCCCATAATTCTCAAGTTAGCATCTGGGAACTGTTGCCCCAAAATTTGACTTTGAATATCATTTAAAGAATAGGAAGCCTGTCTGATTTTGCATCAGGTTCTCCTTCCTATCCAGTTCAATAAAATAGAGCATTAAGTCCCTACAATGGCTTTGCTACAGCCAACACTGGGGGATAGATTGTTCAACTTGCAGTTTAGAATTCCAAGTTTCTAATCCTGTCTGACTGCAGGGCTGTCTCAGGATTTTCTGCAGCTACTTGTAGAAGAAAAATTGGTAGCCCAATGGCAATGGCAGTCCTTTAACTAGGGTTGCCAAATTGGATCTGGTCCTGGTTCTGTAGCGTTAACCCTTGGAGCAGGATGGGCTACAACAGAGCTCTATCAAGCTGGATGAAGGGATGTGATGTGGAGGAGTGCCCAGCTATGTCCTTGTCACTGGATTCACAGCAAGTACGGCCATTGCCATTGGGCTATCAATAGCAATAGTCTGTTGCTGTGCATCTGGCAACAAGAAGAGATCTGGGTACTCTCCTACACCCCATCTCCTTGCTCTCTACCTGTAAAACAATGGCCATTTTGGGATGGGATGGCTACATCTGAAAGATGATTTTTGGAAGTTGAGGGAGGACAAGTCCTTCATCCCAATTGGAGTTTTACTATATCTCCTGCTTCAAGACCTCTTAAGGTTATCAAAGAGCTCCATCCCAGATCCACTCTAGCAACCCTGCTCTTAACGCAATGCAACATGCAGCCTCTCTGCCTCTTGATTTTCCCTCATTACTTTAACTACATGCTAGGAAAAGCTTCATCTGGTAAATTTGTGCTGGTTGCACTGGCTTTGAAGACATGTGAGCTCTGTTTTCGACCCCCCCCCCCCCCCATAAGCTAGGTCCTTGTAGCTAGGAGCAGAATAGAAGGAAAATCTCATACAGAAGGAAGAGTGAAAATATTTCCCATTATCTGTTGGCAGAGGAAATGAATACAGATTAAAGGCAGAATCCTATGCATATTTCCTAAGAGCAAGGCCCACTAATCACTTCTAAATAAACATGCATGCTGTCAACTTGTAAATAGCATTAGTGTCAGTTATGTTGTTGTTGCTGTTGTGGCAAGCCTTCAAGTCATTTCCAAATTACGGCAACTCAAAGGTGACTGTATTCTGAGGTTTTCTTGGCCAGATTTCTTCAGAGGGAGTTTTCCTTTGTCCTCCTCTGAGGCTGAGACAGTATGACTTGCCTAAGCTCACAGAGTTGATTTCCACGGCCAAGTGGAGATTCAAACCCTTATTTTCTGGAATCCTAGTCCATCACTCAAACTATTACACCGTGTTGATTTAAAAGACATCAACGTTCCAAGAAAATACTCCCTTACCTTCACCTTGCTATTAGCAAAACAAGCCCAATAATTCATATGGGAATAATTGCAATGACGATCTTTGTGCTATGACATACACAGAAGTTGCTAATATGGAGAAACACTAATCACAGCAAGAGGAGAGTAGGTTTGTCGGATAGAAAGACAGTACATTCCATTGACTGAGACAGATCAGTAAGGAGGATGTCTGTTTCACCAGCAGCCATAAGCATGGAACTCTGCTGATTAAGATACTGAAAAGCTTAAGGCAAAAGATTGACATAATTAGGACAAGTGAAAGTGCTGTAATCGGTGAGGAAAAATTGACTCTGTAATCATGACATTATCAGAGGTTGTTGGCGGGGGGGGGGGGACTCATATTTATTCTCTCTTAAATTTGCTTGTCTTATAAATCAGCAGCTGCTCCCTACCACTCTCTCCACCACCCCGCCACCTGTCAACATTACAGACTCTTCTTAGGACTGGGAAGACAAACTCACTTGGTGTATGTGTGTGTGTGTAGGAGGGCTCTTTTTTTCTTTTGCTTCCCACTCTCTGACCCATCCCATCCCCACCACCAGGTAGTAAATACTTTGCAATCAGAGCCTAGCTGACAATTTAGTTGATGATAAGCAAAGCAGAACAGTGCTCATCATCTTTCTCTTTTCCTTCTTTCCCTCTTCTTCACATTGCAAATGATTAGCCCTCGAGCACAAACAGCAGGATGAAGTTGTTGCTGTCAGTGATCTAAGTAAAGACTATTCAAACACATGGAGCAAATATTCAGGCCATAATGGGGATAGCGGTATATTTTGGGTTGAGGGTGAAGCTCTGTCCTTGAGCTTAGTATGGCTGCCTTGGAAGGTTAAGGATACGCAGCAGTATCACCTTGCTACTTTTTTATCTGTCAGTGCCCCCCCCCCCGCTTCATAGGCACAACAATAGGGAGTGATTGGCCCATTCCATTTGGTCTCTTAACAATGCCATGAAAAACTTCCCTCCTCCCTTAACCCCCAAATTCTGCCAACCACTGAACAAGACAGCAACTGTGCTTCCCTTTTATGTTACAGGTTGAGTGTCCCTTATTTGGAATTCTGAAATCTGAAGTACAAAATCCAAAACATTTTTGAACTACAACACAAGTAGCGTAGTGTGTACCCTGTACTATATTTGAGAAGCTGGAGAGAGATGTGAGAACCTGTGAACGAACAGGGATCCGTGTGTCTTGCCATTTCACAGATCTTCAGCCTCTCTCTCTCTAGTCTCATTATGTATATATACAAATACATGAATTCCACCCCCCCCCAAGTATTTTGGATAAGGGATGATCAGCCTTAGACTGGAACAAGCATATTTAGGTGATAAAATGTAGACTGATTAAATGTAGTTCATTTGAAGAGAAACAATCACCTGTAAGAACAAACCACCACTCAAGAGAAAGCCCTTTGGGTTTCCAAACATGGGGTGGGTGAGTGGTGGTGTACCTGAGATGCCGTAAAATGTGACACAAAAAAGCCTTATGAGGGCTTCATATCATTAGCCTGCATTCTTATCTTTGCCATGGATGATGGATTCCATAATGTAATTTAGTGGGAAGGAAAGGCAGGCAATTCATATTGTTGTAAAGAGGCTAATGTGGCTCAAATGTAATGGGATAGTTTGTGGTTGATTTCATTAGGATACAAAGAGTAGGATGGGGAAATTGGGGGTTGTGCAGATTTACCAAAGGGGTGGGGGAATTCAAGTGTTCTATAATTTAGTGATTTATATTTAAATTTTAAATACATATGCGTGTGTGTCTGTGTATACGCATTACCCTTTGACACAATATCTATGATGGTTTATAAAAATGAGATTAAAAAACACAATTAATTCTGACTGTTAAGCAATGGGTAAATTATCTGAGCATTTACAATCACTTTCAGTTATCAACTGATGTCTTTTTGCAAGGTCTGGTGGTAAACCTAGTGTCAGGGCTGTACCTCTCCAGACTGAAGGTGTGCTTCACATTACTGAATGTGCCCCTGCACAAAAAAAAATCCTCCCAACAAACAAAACTAGATCACAGGGGAAAAAGGATTAAACCTATCCTTTCTCTTCACAAGCATGCTTACCACAGACAAGAAGTCTCTCTCTCTCTCTCTCTTTCTGTGTGTGTGTGTTTTGCATTGGCCAAACTGAAGTTACAACTCTTCCAATTATTGACCTTCCCGTACCTTACATGCACTGGACACAATCCAGTACAAAATTAGATATGCTTAAGCCTAATTGAAATCAATTGGATTAAGTGCACCCAAATATGTGTTGGATTGTGGCCACTGCCTTTTGAACTATCCTTTACTGCAAAGGAAAATAATTATGCTCTGCTTTAAACCTTGGAAGGTTTTGTCTTCAACCCAATGCCATTGTTACGCAGGTATTTTTTTTAATTCTCATATTCAAATGAATTGACATATGCTATAGAGCAGTGGCCAGATTCCACAAAGTTGCAACAGTAATCTTTCCTTTAACATCAGTTTATTATATATGTTGTACCTTCCCTCTTTTCATTTTTCAAATTCTTCAAATTCTTCAAATTAGGATCCTTCAAATCATCCTTCACAGCCATCTTTGCATTCTAAATGCTCTGGTATCATGGTTAGCCTATTTATTTATTTAAAAAAATATACCTATAGATAAGTACAATAACATCCAAAATTCACCAAAAAAATGACACTTTAGTTGGACCAACCAAAATGCACAGTGTATATGTTGAAAACTTTTGAAGCTCCACTGGGTTTCTCCATCAGTCAAAAGTTTTTTTAAAATCATACAAGAGAAAGAAAAGAAAAAAAAAGGTATCAATATTAGCCATAGGCCTGTATTTTGTCAAGATGTTGTGGTTATTGTCCTTAGTTCAAATGGTAAGGTATTCATGCAGGTGGGTACTGGGAGGTTCTTAAAGTCCAGGAAATGAACTTTAAATTTCATTAGCAAGACAAAACAAACAAACAAACAAACAAAAACAACTACCATATTTAAGATCCCGTTTGTCTCGAATCCTTTGTGAGGCTACAACCTCCTTTGTTAGGAAGAGAACACTGAATTTCTTAGGAAGCCTCCATGCTTTTTCATCAAGAAAAGTTTTAGGTGTTGTTAAAGGTAAAACATACCAATGCAGTCCCAATTTAAAAGAAAAGAATTGTTTCACCTTTGTTGGTGGTAGAAACTCCAAATAGTAAGTCCCAGTCAATTGGTCCTCTCTTTATGGTTATTTATTTATTATTTGTTTACTTGGCTCAACTATGAGTCAATCTCAATTTTCTTAACAGTTTATTTACTTAGAATTCATGACTTATACGATGGACCACACAAGAAACTCACACAAGAATGCAGTACATGGTCTGGATACATTCAACATGTTAGATTTCATCAAGACAGACTTGAGGTCCATAATGGGAGGGCCAATGCATTGCCATATGGTGAGACATTAAATCATCTGAATGATTCGTATCACTAACCCTTTCCAAATGTGCTGCTAGGTCTGAACTTCTGTCAGGAACAAAATGATTCTCCATAGCTGTACCTGCTTCAATAAGCTGAATAGCTCATGGTGACCCTTTGACTCAAGCTATTTTTCATAATTCCCAGACTTCAAAAGTGATTGACATCTAGTCTGATGAGAACTCAGTTTGAAGAAGTAGATTTTCAAAGGCAAAATTGCTCTTAGGCAGTAATCTTCCATAGAAATTAATAGGTGTCAGGCACTCGAGTGTCACTCTGGCACCAGAAATTCTACATCCACACAAGTAGTATCATAATGTAGCCCTCTTCATTAAAAACATGTAATCAAAATGTCACTGGATTTAGAGGAGCTGTATCAAAGAGTGAAATTTGTCCAGACACTCCACCACTTTTTTTGCTTTCCTGCCAAAAGGACCAATAAAAGAGGGACACTTGTAAGCAATCAAAGCAGCTATGCGACTGTAGAATCACATCCTCGGAGGGAAAAAAAACTGTAAGGCTGGGATCTCAAAGTTTGTTCCAGTAGGAAGTGGCATCCTCTGAAGCGACTTTTACTTACAGAGTAGAAGATCCCTTTTGCTAATTCTCCCTTTTCCCTACAGTCTCTTCTATCCTTGGAAAACCTACTCCGGGGAGATGGAGAGCAATCTGGAATAGTGGGTGAGCAGGGCTGTGGGAAGAGGGAGAATCAGATGTTCTCCTCCATCTTTCTCACAGGATTCGCCACTGAATCACATAATGGACAGAAGGAGTCCCATTCGCATAAGTTAGGAACTTGTCCTTTATCTTGTAGGAAAGGTAAATGACACCTACCCAATTGGTACAGCAATTTTCCATCTGTTGCTTGCTGAACACTCACATATGGAACATTAGTACATGTGCTGGGTCTATGTGTATGAGATCCAAATTGCTTGGTCCAAACTGCTTGGACATTTTCCAGATTGTAGTAATTAACAGCATTAACAATGTGCATTGAGGACTTCCAGGTGTGGAATCCATCCCTAGTGTTGGATGAGCCCAAGAGCAGCCAAGCATCCTCTGCTCTTGGGCACAATTCTGCTTCCCCACTACATACCCCTCAGTATTCAGACAAATTTGCCCATTTTACAGGAGCTTAGTTCAGAGTTTTTAACAAAATGTAACAATAAAAATGAACAATATGGAAGGAATGGCTTTCTGTCATGTAACACCTTTATGGAAAAAAAATAAAGGGTGTGCGATCCTGGTTCCTCCAATGCGTCCACAACTAGTGGGTTTTTTGTTTTTTTAAAGAGGACCTTGATTGGGCAAAATGGCTATCTAAAGGAATGTAAACCAAGGTGTACCTTAAATCCACATCTGGAAAAATCAAGGATGAACTAGGGTGACCCTTCAAAAATGGCTGTGAAGATTAACTACCAGTAACACTGTTCAAGAGGTTGGATCACATCTGTTTTTCCTGGAGAGGGCTATTTTTAAAAACTCTGATTAAAAATGGGGTTGGGGTAATGCACCTCCTCCTTCTCATCATCTAAAGTGAGGTAACTGTTCATCTTGAATTTGTTTTCCAGCAGGTTTTACCCCGCAGGGTTCGCCAGAGACAAGTGGTTCCCTCTGGAGTAAGCATGAGCTGAAGAAGCAAAAAGAATTATTTGGGTCCTCTGTGTGAAAGTGGCAAGGAGATAGAATCAATAAGCAATGGTTCCTCCATTCAAGAGCTTTTTTATGATACATTAAGAATAGATAAGAACAGATAAAATACAAGAAGAATCCAAACAACAATCATACTGTTATCTTGAAGACAAAATTGCTTTGCTAGCAAGTCCATCCAGACACCAATTTCAAAATGCTATATATGTTCTAAAACTATTAAATATATCTGCTCACATCTTTGTTCCTCTTCTTCCTATAGTTGTTGGTTTTCATGGTTAAAAAGGAGATACTGTCTTTGATTCAAAAGGAATTAGTCAAGCAAAGACAAAGCTTTCTGAAGCAGAAACCAATGTCCCATAAAGTCCTTAACAATATTTCTTTGACTCTTCAGTATTAACACAGATGACATTACACAGACACACACATGCATTTGTTTTATACCAAAATTCTTTTAGATAAACCCATTGCTTAAATCTACTATTTAACAATTCCCCACACTTTAAAAGGGGGAAAAAACCAACAGTAACAACACTCTGATAAATTGCTTTAAAACGCATTCCAGTATAATTCCACAAGATCTGAGAAAGGACAATTCACAGGTACACATTCATTACTTGATGCTTACTATACTATCAAGTAGCTTTCTGAGCATGTGAATTTGGATACAGCTTCACAGAAAGAATTTTCATATCAGCACCAACTATGCTTTTCAATGGACCAGTTCATTCATGCAGCTGACAGCCATCAACTGTAGAGGAGCTGTTATGTATACCAATGCAGGAGCCAGTATAAGTTGGCCATGTTATGGAAAGTAGAATGGGAATGCAGAAGACACCACTTTTTGTCCAGCACTGACTACGCAAGCTATATTTCTGGTAGGAAGCTTTTCCAATTTTAAGGAACACCTGAAAGATACTACCCTTTCTTGAGAGAACTATCCATTTAACCTTACTCTCTGCTTTGTGATCTTCAGCCAGTTACTGACCCATAAAACATCTCTTCTTGTTCTTTGGCTGCTAGGTCTGTTCACCAGTTTTTGGTAAGGAACTATGTCCAAGACCCTTTGAGCATGCAAGTCAACCATGATGGGAATGCTGGAGATTGAGTACAGTGGAGCTAAGGGGTAGCAAGCAAGTCTGGTTCTGTGATCATTCCATTAACTAAGGACAATGTTAGAACACCCTTATTAGATGGACAGAAGGGAGGGATTCAGGTGCACCTTCCTCCCACTGCATTTTTATCTTTTATTTATTAAACAATTTTTAAATTGCACCGATAGTGTTATAGCAGTGAAAGAAGACCAATTGATTGAAATTCCATGCAAACGTTCAAAGCATAGTCAACTTTTATATCTGAGCTCCGAGGCTC
This sequence comes from Urosaurus nigricauda, assembly GCA_034509955.1. Taxonomy (NCBI): domain Eukaryota; kingdom Metazoa; phylum Chordata; class Lepidosauria; order Squamata; family Phrynosomatidae; genus Urosaurus; species Urosaurus nigricauda. The sequence continues at coordinate 190,693,106 of JAOEGL010000001.1, read as the reverse complement.
CATCCCAGTAACAGTTAGCTGAAAGAAAAGAAATATAGAGACCCAGGCTATATGAAATGAGGGAGACATCTGTTGCAGGTAGAATAAGGAACCAAAGGACCCTGAAAGAGGTGTTTTTTCCAAGGTTACTATGACCAGCCCCATCCACAGATGGAAAGTATACCTGCTTACTCTCTGAGCAACTCATCAGCTGCCACCCCACATATGACTGTTGATCTGGTCGAGTGGGCATCAGGGTTTTTTCATCTCTGCACTGTAAATATGAGTACACAGATATGCGGAAGTAGGCTGTACCTGCTCCTACATTATTTTAAGACTTAAATGGCCAGTCGGTCTAATGTCTGGAAGAATCTCAGGAAAGTCTTGTGGTCAAATAAACAAGGCTTGCCAAAGAACTAATTGCCAAGGCAACTTGCCTCAGCCCAGCCATTCCAGTCATTCTTATTTTATTTTTTTGCAGTTAATGGAAGGACAGGAACAGGCAGCAAAAGAATGGAGGAACCTGAAGCAAAGAAATTAACACACACACACACACACACACTCCTACTCTGAACTGTTTGAAGAAAGGGAATTTGGCAAAAACCTTTGAATAATACCTTCAGGATAGAAAATGTGTATTATCCCCCTTCTGCCTCTTTGATTTTAAGAAGTATCTGTTTCTAGCAAAGAGGCAGTGTATAAAGCTGATACTAAACATCATCAGGTGTTCAAAAGATAGTTTCCCCAAGGGCTGAGGGCACCCCACTTACAGAATTTCTGTCTGCTGCTGCTGTTTCTTTGCAAGGATATTTATGAGGCTATCTGGCTTCAACTGAGCAAGAGCAGCAGCAATGTTCCACTAAGTGATACTCAGGAAGTGGCAGCACAGTGTAAGCACCTTGGTAAATCATGGACTGATCTTCCCAAACAGCCATCTGGAAAGCTAAACAAATCACCTGGCTAACAGGAGAAGGTTTCACAGGTAACATTAAGTATCTGTTTCTCTCTTTCCTGCCAATGGGGTGTCCTGGAAAAATATAGTTTAACACAGTGTGAACTGGGAATCCCACAGATTACAAGCTAGTGGTGCATTTTATATATTTAAACAGCACATTGTGCAAATCTGCCACCCTCCCTCTGTCAAAGTCAATTGCCTAAGGAAGATGATCTCCGAAGCACAGATGGGATTGTTTCCAACAAAACAGATCATGTTAAGATGCACAGAAACCAATAACCAATCTCAACAATGGCCCTTAGGTGCTGCTTTTTCACCAGGCACAAGTTATCTTGAAGGTGATCCACCCAAGACAATTCAAAGCCAATATTTCTGGTCATCCACACTGCTTGTTCAGGTCAGCATACCTTTAATTGCAGAGTTAATAGAGAGACAATTCAAGAGTTAGCTTGCAAAAGAAAAATAAGCTCCACATTCCTGCCTTTTTTAAAAAGAGAACAAATTATACCTATCCTACAAATTTTAATGTCCAACTGCTGCCTACAGAGATTTGCCCTGAGTTTTTCACGAATGCTTCATCCTGTTCAGAACTGACTCTTACAAAATCAAAACTAGTCCACATTTAGCTCCTTTGCTTTGCTGAGGAAATGAAATGGAAGCTTTTGATAGTGGTTGCAGTTTCCGGTTGTTCCAAGGGCTTTGTCTGTGGCATAATTGAAGTCTTTAACAGTGCTTGGAAAGTTTACTTTCTTGAATCTACAGCTACCAGAATCCCCAGCCAGAATGCACAGTAGTTATAATGGCTGATGATTCTGGGAGTTGTAGGCTCCATCCAAAGTCTGATCTTGGTGAGCTTTTTCACACACACCCATTACAAATGCTGCTGAGTTTCTGCTACACAATTTGTAAACATGCAAGAATCCCGCTGGTGTAGGATGGAGAGGTTATAAAATGAGGGGTTATAAAATGTCCCAGAGAGGTAGACCAGCTAAAGCAGTAAATCCTTCATCACAGGCCAATGGATATGTTAAAATGAGGCAGTAGCAATGAAGCAAGAAACTGTGCAAGAAGACTGGCACTGGTGGGAGCCTCATCCCACCCTGCAGGCTCGGTTGCTACTACACAGGCATAGCATTGTTACCTTATTCTTCCATTCCCTCTCCCCTTCCCCTGACAGGCCCAGAAGGCAGGAGAAGAAAGGGAGGCTAACAGAGATGGCTTTGAGTTGTGTAGTAATTGTGTTGGTGACTTGAGCTTAGGGCTTGGCAGCATGGTGGAACTTTGTTTCCAAACAGCCTCAAGTCAAGAGAGTAAAGCGAGTCCCTTTACTCTCTGGGGCTGCTTGGAAGCCCCTCTTTCTTCAAACCAGTGGGGAGCAGGGGGGAGAGAAAAAAGAGCTCGTAGCTTGGTACTGAGGTTGAAACATAATGGTAGAAAAGTATAATGGTTAATGTGTTGAATTTGCATAATCAGAATGCAAATTAATAACATGCATAATTACAATAATTTGCATAATATAAAATTAGATGCCTGGCTAGGAGGGACTGGAATATGGCGACCCTATGCAGGGTATATGTTCATGCTAGAGAAAAAAGGTTGCAAAGAATGCAGCAGCAGCATCTGAAAAGACTCATCCCCAACCTCCCATTTCTCTGGAATGTTAAAACAGGGGAAACCAATGCATAATTTGTGGTGGATTCTAGAAGGATTAAATCCTTTACAATTGTAAAGATCTGACATAATATCTAGGTACACCAGTTTGAGCCCATACTACTAAAACTCTACCCAGTCTTTCTCCATGATATCCTTCTTACCCTGCAGTAGCCTTGTTTGGCTAAAAGAGAAATCAATCCACAATGAATGCAATATTTATACCAGGTGGGCAGCTTGTCTCACAGGAAAGAACCTTCTCAATTTGATTACCTGTTAATTTACTTGCCAAGTCATCACCATTTTATTTTCTAAATAAAAATCCATCTATCAGCCAAATCAATGAAGACTTACAACACTGCAAGCCTGCACAAAGTCAAACCTTTAATGTAATTTGGAGGAGCCAGTAAGATGATCTGGCCCATCACTTCAATCTCTTTTAATCAAGCTTGATTTTTCTGAACGGCACATTGACTGCAGTTTCTGCTAAGTTTATCTAGAGTCCTGTTATTGTAGCCTACTGAATCTCTCTAATAATCAGGCTTGTGTAATGCTCAGATGCAAAGCAGGAGGCTAGTAGCCTCTGCATACATTTTTGCTTGTATATGAATTGTATGTGCATGTGTAACATGTAGGATTCAGTTGTGGCATTATCTCTCCATCCTACCCTGGAACACAAACACATACCAGGGAGGTTTTCACTGCCTTGTCCCATACTGAGTCCACTAAATGATGTATCATTTATCATTGTTAAGTCAACTCAATGGCTGCTATGCTACACCTAGGCAAAAACAGGAGTTTTTTCTTCACCTTCTTTCCCAGACAACAGAAGAAATGCTCAAATCCCATCACTCCCATGGGTTATTGGAAAGAAATGAGATGAAATGCAAGCCTGTCTGGAGATGCCAGTGTGTAAAATGTGTGCTGGTTGTGTTGGCCCAGACTCAGATGGAGATATAACTGCTTATCACTATGGGGATCCCTGGTTTTGGTTGTCACCAATTGTCACCAATAGAATAAGAGCTCATGCAAATTCATTAATGGGCCTTAATGTTCAGGTCTGTAATGTAACTAGGGTTGTGGCAAAAAAGGGAGACATAAAGTTGTTGGCTCACCTTTGTCTCAGTCTTGAAATCACTAGGTAGCACAAGGAATGCCATTTCCTGCTCCTAATCGCCTCCCAATCTACTATGAAGATATTTGGCTTTATTATATACTTAGTTTACTAAGTAAGCAATCCTAGTGATTTCAACAACTGACTGCAAGGAGCAGGGAGGAGCTTTCCTAATGCCAGGGCTGCCTGAGTCTATATCTGAGACACGAACAAGTCTTCATGTAGGATACAGATTGATATATATGTGGGGGGGGGGGGCGCTCTGATATGCTTTATAAATGCTCTTTAAAGGATAAATCAATAATAGTAATGATCTAATTATAATTTCATATCAATTATATAATTAATTACTTAACTAATACAACTAACAATAAAGGCTGCCTTGTCACTTGTTAGCTCAGCGTCGGCTCTCTACTTACTGGCAGCAGCTTTCCAGAGCTTCAGAACAGGGAGTTACTAGAGGTGGAGCCTGGTATCTTTTTCATGTAGTGCCTCCTACCAAAAGATACTGACTTGCTCTGAATGAGCCAAAGGCCTGACCCACAACATTTTGCTGTTGTCCAATTTGGATGATCCACACCTCAAGCTCCAGTTCTGGTGTGGACAGACTGGATGATGTCCAGCACATTCTGCACTAGAAACACGGCTTTTTTTGCTTTCCTGCCAAAAGGACCAAAATCTGAAGTCCACTCTTTCTGGATCACAGCAGCTGTCTGCATGGGTGTCCCACCAAGCTGCCTGGCCAAGCGTCCACTGGAGGTTACTCATTCTAAGGTCAAAATTAGGTGCAACCTTGTGCTCATCACCTGGGTGCCTCATTCTGACTTCAGAAGTGAGCATCCCATGACAGCAGTGTACATGCTACGTGACTCAGCCATGGCGGTGTGGAAACAGAGGCCATGGTAACATGGTAACAGGTATTAGGGCAGTTTTGGGGCCAAGATACTTTGGTCAGAGCAGACAAGGCCTTAGATTGAGTCACAGTACTGGCCCCTCTAGCTCACTATTGTCTGCTGTCACTGAAAGTGACTCTTAAGAGTTTCAGTCAAGAATCTTTCTTAACCGGTACAGTACTCTGAGGATCTAAAGAATGAATCTCAGACCTTCTGCAGAAAACCACGTGTTCTACCACTGAGATCCAGCTTTTCTCATTATCACCCCTTTCCTCGCCCCAAACCTATTTAAAGAATAGGGTTCACTTCATCATCTTCCATAACACTCTGTATGCTTCATAAATATTCATCTAATTGGTTCAGTGGCACAGCCTTCTTAGCTGGCTGAAGTCACAGAGTTCTACTACTTGGCCTCCCAGTGGAGAAATTTGGCTTCGGAGTAAGAAACCATGCAATTCTAAGCTCCACTTAAGGCTCTTCCAGACTGATGTGAAGCAACAAGAGCTCTCTCACTTGCCATCAGGAATTGCTGGTTTCCTCAGTTTGTTTCCAAGTTTGAGTGAACACAGTGTTCTTGCTGCTGTTATCCTATATCTAAGAAGTGGTACTTTCTAATTCCTTGCCCATAATACCCAACAAAAACATTTCTGTACCTCTAAAATGGTTTGAACTAACATCTAGACCTCACACCAATATTTTCTTGCTTTCTTGCAACTTGACTGGATGTGAAAAAAAAGTTCCCTCCCGGTTTTGATAACTAACACTGAACTGAAGCATTCTTAGGCATTTTCAACAACTTATTTGAAATTAAATATCATCTATACATGATCTTATACTTATTTTCTTTTAAATTACTACACAAGGAACACATTTTCTATTTTTAGTCCACATGTTTTACCATACATCTATTTGAATGCTATGCCCAAAATTTTGCATCCACCGTATCATATAATCTTTCATTGGTTTATTTTCTGTCTCTAGTTTCAAAAAGTGCTTATAACATTTTAAAGTACATAATTGTCATCCTTACAAAATTCCAAGTAAAACCCATTTTCTCTTACCACTATGGCTAGAGCTCTCTAATCTTATCTCTCCTTGAATGAACCAATTAAGATGTCTGCCTTCTTTGAGAAGGGTATCTCTTGACTTAAGCTTTCAGTTGTCTTGTTCCAGATACAGAACATCATTATAAAATAACCTTCTCCTATTTTTAATGTATCCATGCTTCAAAAAAGCTTCCTGTAGTGTGTTGCCTAATATTATCTTAGGAAAAAAAATCTGCTTCTAGTTGTACTAGACTCACAGAAGAGCCTTATTAATACAATGATTTTAAAACCAGCATGTACCTTAACTTTATCATACCAAAAATAACCATGCCACCAAAATTGAGGCATTGATGATGGAAGAATGGATTATAAAGGTTGATGGATTAACCCAAATTGCCAAATTAACATGGATTTTAAAGGATAAACTAGTTGAAGAGTTTTTGAAAAATTAGAATGATTTATGGTCTTTTTGAGCAATAAGAAATCTAACTATGTAATAATTTGTGGTAGTAAAGTCAGTAAAATTATTTAGTTGGTTCTGTAATGCTGGGATAATATATTTTTGCTTTTGGATTTTTCTGTTTCTTTCATTACTATTTAGACTGGGGGATCAGAGCCTTTTTGTGCTTTAGCTAGATAATGTTTAATGTATCAGATTGTACAATGGTTCTCAAACAATGGGATGGGACCCCCCAGGGGTGTGCAAGAGTTGCCCATGGGAGGCGCAGAACTTGGAGGCTCTGATCCCTTCTCCTCCTTCTCTTGTAAAACCTTTTTACGTGTAAAATGTACACATGCTGAGTTTAAGTATCAATTTTAATTAAATAAACTTGTTCTAATTTGAATGATGTTACTTCCTTATAAAATGTTAAAATATGAATATACATGTGTAAATGAAAATGACATTGAAGGTAATTTGGTCAATCATTATTCACCTCTTTTCAGTGCCTTCACTCACTTCTATAAGTACTGGCTCTGGATGTTGTGAGAACAAGTGTGGGCATGCTTTCTTTTAAATGGAAAAATGGACTAAAACTGATTTAGGTAAACAGCAAGGGAACTTTCACTTCATCCAGTTACCCACAGTCTTTCCCCTTCCACCCTTGCAGGGAGGAGGAGGAATGAACAAGGAACCCAGTTTAGACCACAAGTATTAAACCACACAAGTCACTTGGGCCTTTTTATTCCATTAGGATGGGAATAAATTGTTGCTACTGTTGCTAGGGTTTACAACTGAATAGTCTTTGACAAGAATCACCTGTGTTTTTTTTTAAAAAAAGAAAAGCAAGAACTATTGGTACAAATACTGTGACCCCCAACATTTGCCCTGTCTGAAGGAGCCCTTAGTTCAACCAGATATGCTCGCAGGTAAACGTGCAGAGGCAGTTGTAGCCTAAGCCTGGTTTGACTGGATGATGCAGGAAGCTCTGTCACTGCAGCTAAGAGGGGAATCTATTTGCCTATGGAAGGCATGTGAAAATCCATAGGGAAAAAATGTTTGCAATCTCTCCACATGGCTCGAGGACTGAAGGATGCATGTAACAGGAGCTTTCAGGGGATGGCATGGAGATAATCTGTGAAGCTGGAGGTACAAGGAACATGGGGCTAAAAAAGGAAACATGAAGCTGCCTGAAAGACTATCTTGGAAAAAATGGAATGAAAGCAGTGTGTGTCTGGAGGAGTCATCCCCAATGTCAAAAGAGAGAGCTGTAAAACTGTGTGGGTGTCCACCCACACATGAAATGGAAAGCAAGAAGGCATCAGGAGACCAAGTGCTTCTTTTGTGCAGACTTTACTAATTGAACCTCTTTCAGGTGATATTGCTACACCAACACTTCCTTTTCTGTTTAGACATTTGGCAAGAACCTGATCTTCTCTTTTATTCCACTCTATTTAAAGTTTGTTTTGTATGGCTAGCCTATGAAGAAACCAGAGCATTATCCATAGGTTTCTTAAAGAGCACGCCATGCTGCCTCTATGGAAGTATCCTATTTGTAGCCACAGGCCTTTTACACTGAACACAGAGGGACCCTTTAGCATTACAGAAGTACAGGATCTGTCCAGTCCACAGAGTGAAAACAGTTGCCCTATGGCTTTCCAGTGAGGGAGGGAGAGGGGTGAAGTTGGGGCTGCCAGATTTCAAGACTTTTTTTTGAAAAGAAAGCAGGGGTTTATTTTTCTTCATTCTTTCTTGCCTGAGGCCTAATGCTGTCTTTTAGATATGGCGGGGGTGTGGTGGGGGCTGGAAAAGTATAAGGGAGTGGAAATGTGACAATATAACAATTCTTTTTCCAGTTCCCATAAAACAAGAGGGTCTGTTTTAAAGGTTGAGTGTTTGGATTTTTTCTTTTAATCTAATAAAATGAGCAAACAGTTGCCATGAAAGAAGAAAGCATTTTACCCCATCATTTCTGAAAGAATAGGTTTAGCGGCATCTTCCTGCCCTCCCAAATAAAAATAAATTTAAACGTTTTAAATGGCCAAAACATTTCAAATATTTTCAGAAATGCTCTTGTAAGGGTGGTGTTCTGTACCATGAAAGATTTTACCTTAGAAGCTAAAACAAGAAAGAGCATACAAGCCTGCTCAAAATTGCAAGAAAGGGCCATCCAAGAACAGTCCAAGAATCTCAAAGCGGTGTAGATAGGATAAGTATTGGAAACAAACTTCCTACGGCAAGGAAACTCTGGCCACATTGTTTAGAACAGCCACTTGCCACAACAGCTCATCACTATGAGATTATGAAACTTAATGTCCCTGAAACCTATTCTTTCAGACTACAGACAAGCTGGTGGTTATTCACAATGGCATGGGACAGTAGGAACTGCACACCAAATGCAACTGTATTCTTTCTGATCCAGCACTGTCTTCCCCAACTTGAAGTCTTCCAGATGTCTTGGACTATACATCTCAGCATCCCTAATCTGGAAGGGATGAGGATTTTAGTTCAACACATCTGTAGGGTATGGTAGTTGGGAAGGCTGTAATAGTATATGTTATAACCTATGGAAATGACACACAGAATAGCTTTGTTTCTGCAATTAATTAACACATGACACAATGGTCCAAAGATGCACCAATGCTAGAGTTCTTCCCTATGCTGTGTCATCAGCATGCTGCATAAGAGAACTGGCAATAACTCAGTTGCTCAACATTCATTTGGATTGTCAAGGTTCTCAGTCCACTGCTTGGTTTCAGGAACAGGAATTCATGCAATAGGTCAGTGGTACATCAAACTGAAAATGTTAGTTGCTAAAACCAGGGCCCTTTACAAGCACACTGTGTTCTACATCTGAGCCACAACATGCCTCAAGTATGTAAACTATGCATCACTGTTGGTAACTCAGCCCCAATGATTTACTCCCAAATGACTGTTCAAACCAATTAAATTGCATATACTCTTACAGGGAAGATATGCATGGGATTCCACTGCAAATCTCTTTAAACTTTAAAATGGGAAAGATTTTGTGGTGTGGGCCAGATCTCTCCTCCACTTGAAACAAAGATGAAACCACATCTGGGAGAGTTTGTCTCCCTGGCACTTTAGATGGAAACAAGGTTCAGTTCCTTTCCTGCCACCTACCTTCTCCCTTACTACTTCCCTGCCAGCAGCAACACAAAACAGGAAATGGCATCCCCATGATTTGCAGTTATTGATTAGAAATATCAGAGACTCCAGTTGTCTAGGCAGGAGGGAAGGACACATTTTGGAAGCTTTAAGTGAACCTTTCTCCACTGTGCCTACATTACATGCAGGATAATCTCTTTCAGCCCTGTTTTCTCAGTAGCTTTCAACTTCTGGCCTATACCTCTCTTTCTGGCAACCACCATGCTGTCACAACTCCATTTTCTCAGAAAAGAACAAAGTCAAATGTCCAGATAAATATCTATGCAAACAAACAATTAAATTCAATGTGAAGTCGAAGGCTTTCATGCCTGGCATCCATAGTTTTTTGTGGGTTTTTTGGGCTGTGTGGCCATGTTTTAGAAGAGTTTCCTCCTGACATTTCGCCAGCTGACTTTTTGCCAGCCGCAGAAACTCTTCTAGAACATGGCCACACAGCCTGAAAAACCCACAAACAATAAATCCAATTTTTGTTTGTTTGTTGTTGTTTGTTAGGGCTCACAAAGTATAAAACTTGACATCTGTCTGCAATGCAAACGTGACTCCTGAAATACATGACCATATGCAGAGTACACTTTTTTTCACTTGAATGACAACAGATGCACATCTACCCCCTAACATATTTGCAGTTCATAATGCAGTCCTTCAACTAAATGCCTACTGGTTAACCTTCCCCTCTCCCAACTTCTTTCCAGCCATTACTTTCTTTGCCTCCTTAACAGATGAACTCTTCTTAAGCTTCACCACCACAAGCATATTACCAGTGAAAAATATGATTGATGCTTTGGGAGGCATTCACCAGAAACTCACCATACACAGACCACAGAAACTGACTCAAGTACCATACCCATCAAGAGTTTAGGGGTATGAACAGCTACAGAAGAGGCTGAAATGCAGATGGAGTGCTCTTTGACTGAATGGGCAGAACAGCAATCCATACAGGAGCCATCTAAAGCAAATTGCTTCTTTACCAAACATATGCAGTCATAAACTCTTATGGAAAGAAAAAAGAACAATTAATTATAAGCAGCATCAGGGGAGAGGAAATGAAATGAAAAATTGAGTCTGAGTTATAAAAATAAGTAATTTTTGCCTACTTGCAGGAGGCTTATTATATTAATTAAACATTATTACAGTGAACGAGTTGGGGAGGGTTATGAAGGCTGGGGCTGCCTGTAAGTGTTCTCTCCTGTTGCCTGAGGCCACAGTCACCCTCTGATGTTAATCTTCTAAAGCACTCCAAATGCTGAAGAGATAAACACTTGAAATACGAAAATGTTTCTCCACCCCTCACCCCACTGTCACAGACACCATGACCCCACATCAACCCAAGATATTCACTAGATGCCCAGACAGTCTGGTTCTTGCTAAACCAGAATATTCTGTAAGCAATGCGAATGTATCAAACCTCACCAGGGAAGTCACTGTGTGTGGACCAATCCAGACATGTACAGTGGTGGCTGATCTCTTCCATGTCAAAGGGATAATGAACCTGCTCCATGTTTAAAATGGCCTTGAAATGAGCTATCCAAGATTGTGAATGCTATCCCCTCAAAATAAGTTCATATTAAAAACCAGAGCACATTCACCACACGATTTAAAAGGGAGCCACCAGCTACTCTGGATGCATCCATGTCCATCAAACATTGCCTTTCCTGTTTGGCTAAAACCCTGAGGTAAAAAGAGAGGATTTGTGTGTTGTACTCTGGTAGATTTCTGGGCTCAGAGTGTTTTCTTTCTAAATGCATTTTTGTACCAGGCTCCAATTGATGGATCCTGGGTTATTTTTTTTCAAAAGTAGATCCCATAAGCCTGAAGTCTGCTGACCCTAGGATACATGAATGCATACACAAACATGAGCTATGTTGCACCAATCAGTTCTTTGTGTAATCTTCTCACAAATAGGTTATGTGCAGCAACTTTCTCAAATGCACTAAACAGCACAATCCATGGATGATGTATATACAGGACACATTCTGATATGCATGGAGCAAGGAACCACTCCATCAAAATGATACATTAGATACTGTAACAGCATTTTCAGGAGCCTAATATTATGATTTTGCAAATTCATTCATGTACACATGCTTGGAAAGCCAATAACCCAGATGCACTGGGGATTTAGTTAGAAAGCAAATCCTTACTGCCAAAGCCACTACTACAAAAGATCACTCTCTGCTCAGATCAGTGGTTTCCACACTGAGTTTCAAATAAACCTGAACCTGTTAGAAGATAGCCAGAGCTTAGTACCTAACAAGTTGAAGATACAGTTGCCATTTGCCCTGGGAGTGACAAGATGTGATAATATGCCATTGATCTCAGAAAGATGGCAGAAGTACAAATGTTGCTGCCCCTACTGACCCAGTAGAGGGGCAGTCATGTTTCCCCACTATGCAATGAGCTTGAAAGTGACAGCACATCAACTTCAGTTATCTTTTCAGCCTATGTGGCAGGAGCTCCATGTGCTAGCTGCTAGGACTTTGGGAAAGGAAGGAAAATCAGCTGCCAGACCATCTTGTCATGGAAGCTGATATAGTACAGAGTAATCCTTTTATTAGAGAATATTTGTAAATACAGTATAAAAACCATAAATAATACATGTCAGATCCAAAGAATGCAATCACAAATAGAAATAATAAGACAGTATATTAGGAGTAAATACAAAGCAAAATCGTTCCTAGGATAGATTAAATTCTTAAAACATATTTTAAAAGAAATAGAGAATACTAAAGGAGACCAAAAATATATATTTACTTTTAGATCACAAGCTAATGTGCTTAAACTAATGTACCTAAACAGTTGCATGCCACACATAGAATATACTGTATATACTCATGTATAAGTCTAGAAATTTAGGTCAAAAAATTGACCCCCAAAAAACTGAGTCGACTTATCCACAGGTCAATGTAAGTACTGTATCTTAACTGTTATTTAAAGAAAGACCCATCCCCTGGTGAAAAGCAAGAGTATAATCTGTCCTGGAAGCACTGCCCCCCCCCTTTACTCTCTCATCCATCCAGTCTTAGGAATAAGTACAAAGAGTTATGTCTGATGGACTTTTGCAAGTTATTTGACATTGTTTTGCTTGGCTTCATCTTTTAGATCCTTTCCTATATGCCCCTAAATTTTACCCTCGACTTATGCATGGGTCATAGCGAAATCCATAATTTTGCCCCCAAAACCTGCCCTTGACTTATACATGAGGTTGACTTATAGTTGAGTATATACAGTAAGTAGTTTCTAGTACTGAAATGAGAGGGAAATTTAAAAAAAAAAAAGGAAAAGAAAGAGGAAATTATTTCCAAGCTTGACCATCTCTACAGGAATAGCAACTGACTCTTCATACTTCAGGTGGTGACCTGAAATGTCTTCAGTGTAAATATCTCAAGACCATCTAATGGTATCTGATACCATTAGCTTGATCATAAATTTGGTATTGAGCTTTCCACACTCATTTGCTGGATCCCAGGCACCAAGGGTTCCAATTAGTAACACATGGACAGAGACCTCATATCCCCTTTGTCTCAGTACATCAGCCAGAGGGGCATTTTTCTTGTGTTTATGTTCTCTAGCCTCCCTCATAGCTGGACTCCTGTTCTCAAAGGGGATTGTGATGTCCACAATTGTTGTCTTCTTCTGGCCTTTGCGGCTAATGACTACATCAAAACTGGCTAACCATCTCAGGCACAGTTCTGTTTATAGAAATGGTGCCCGCTGAGGCTGGGATGGATTTTGCCATGGATCTTTACAATAGGCCTATATCCAACCATCACATTAATCTAGAAGGGTATACTTTGGAATTTGAACTCGCCAAGTTTATTCCTCATCCCTGGGGTTCTTCAGCTGAAATATGAGTGAGGACAGAACAAACAAAACAAACAAACAGCTTCATTTATATACCGCTTCATACCCTTAAGGAGTGTCTAAGCGGTTTACAATTGCAAGCTATTTGCCCCCCAACAATCTGGGTACTCATTTTAGCGACCTCGGAAGGATGCAAGCCTGAGTCGAGCTTCAGCCCTTATGCTGGTCTTGAACTCGCCACCTTATGGTTTTGAGTGAGTGGCTGCAGTACAGGCATTTAACCACTGCGCCACCAGTTTGCCACCACTTCTGATCATCCTGTGCTGTGTGCAGGAATGTAGGCTTTGCTTTAGGGCAGTCCTCTGAGACAACAGTTCTATGAAGTCCCACAGTCCCATCCAGGACCACACATGAACTGACTACATATCCTATAACATATCCCATAATCTGCTGCAATGCTCTGGTACACTGGAACAAGCACTTTAGAGTTGGTTTGTAGAATGTTTGATAAAGTAAGTGTCCTCTAAAGAAAGAAAGTCTGAAAGCTACTGCTGTGCATAAAGACTGATATTTAACCAGCTAAAAGCCAAATTAATCACCAATCCATTGTTCTTATATCATACAAATCCCCCCTTTCTGGTTTGCCTAATAGAGGTACACTATCCTTCTTTTCAGGAGCCTCTTAGATCAGTCAATCTAGTTATCAGCAACAAGGAACAGCTATCAGGGAGAATAAATTGCTAGTTATCAAAACACTGTCATGTTAGTGAAGACCCACTGGAAAGCAGAGGGGGAATCAATTGGATTTATTGAATATCCATGCTCATCACACACAGATGTTACTGTGATTGGTGTTAGTGCACTCAGGTAGCCTTAAGGATAAAATTTAACTGTGTGAGAGATCCCCCTCAAACTGCAGGCCCACTTCTAGTAATCCCTGGATTTGTGGTGTGAAATCTTAACACATGTCCACAGTGCAGGGAAATGTTTCTTCAGTGCTGGCAAAGCTTTCCTGTTTTCTGCATGCCTAATGAAGAGGCTGGGGGGAGCATCAATTCCAGGATCTGTTGCAAGAGCAAAAGAAGAGACCTCTTTTTTGTTGTCTACATTTGTGCCTGATGTAGCACACCAGCAAGGGCTGTCCCTCTAGTGTGTCAGGAAACGGGACCATATTTGGGCCTGTTGGCTACCACTCTTCCTTTCTTTCCTGGAAACTTGCTATGGACTCTCAACCCATGGCTCATGGACCAGTACCACTCCACAGATCACCCCATTGAATAGCACTGGTGTACACCACACAAAGACTCATTTTTTAAAAAAACCTCAGTGTGGTGTTACAGTTCTAAAAAAATGGAAGACAATTCTTTTGTCTGAGGACACAATCCTCTGTCTCAGGAGAACTGTCAATGCATCTATTTCAGGGCTCTTCCTCTATATGTATAAGTGCAAATACAAGGCAGAAAGCTGAAGACCTACTCACTGCCAGATTCAAGGACGATATATACGCAAGAAAGTGACTACAGCAGCAGAAGAAAAGGCTAGGGTGTTTGAAGTAATAAGGCATATATACACCAAGGTTCAAATAGGGACTGAATTGTTCTAAAATAATAAGAGATTCCCTGGTTTACAGCTAATTCAAAGCCAACCCAACCAAAGAGAAAAAGCTCTCCCTCAGGACAGTACCATTCAGCATACAGTAGGAGGGAAGACTGCATGTTATTTTGAATTCATTATGCATGTGAAAAGTTGGAACATTATCCAAATAGTCTCTTTGGGATGTAAGCAATAGCAGCATGATTTTAGCCATGAGTCAGCATTCACATGTGGTATCTTAGAAGGTCTTGTTTTCTGAAGATATGAATCTGAATTACAACCTGTTTCTGACTGGAAAATGTGTCACATTTGTCTTTAAAATGGTATGTGTCGAATTACAAAAGAATTACTAAAAAGACAGTGCATTCATAGAATCGTTAACATCATATTTTTAAGAGATGTTTCAGGAGTTTGCTCTTTAATGCATTGTTCATGAGTCATACATAATAGGTCTGTTCCTTTAGAGATCACATGAACTGACTTACCTGGATAGGCCCCAATCCCTGGTCCTGAATGGCTAGTCCAAGTGTTTCTAGAATGGAAAGCCCATGTAAATCCTGTTGACGTATCATGAGTCCAACCACAAAGATCTCCAGGAAGATCAAAGTTGCAGTTGAATCCTACAGGGATCTGGAAATCTTACAAGAAGAACAGAACAACATAAAAATGGCATCAAAGAAAGGGCAGGCACATAGAACTGCTACCTAATAACTAACATAGCTGACAAATCATAAATAGTTAAGGAAGTATGAAGTCTCTGGCATGCACACATGCGTGCATGTTCTCTCTCTGGCTGCCTCACGATACTTTTAACATATCTCAAATTTCAGCAGCAGATCAGTCTTAAGTTCCAAATCTTCAAAATGTACATATGCACATCCCTCAGCTAAGCAAATATAAAGCACTAAATGCTTCCCATTTTTCTCTTTTTAACACTTTTTTTTGAGTGTAAAACCCTGCTAATCAATGATGAATTGCCATTTTCTCCACCCGCGCTATTCCATTCCATGATAGTGGGAAAAGATAAAGATAAAGATGATGATGATGATGATGATGATGATGAAGAAGAAGAAGAAGAAGAAGAAGAAGAAGAAGAAGAAGTAGTGTTGACATTTGCAGACTATAAATAATCAAACCAATAGGCAGCTAGATGACTACAGTGAGATTGTTCTGTCAGGGTTGTGTCTTAAGAAATGTTGACCATAGCTTTAAAATCATTTTATATAAGTAATTCAGAGCTGTATCTCAGGGCTGTTTCACATACACAGTAAATACCTCACTGTGAACATGATCAAACTCCAATGAATTCTGTTGTTTCTAAGGTTCTAACAGACAACTTGAAAGCTTTATTGGTAGCATTCATTCTGTTAGCTATTTCACATCTGTTGTGTTGCAATAAATAAACCAAGAATGTGAATGTATAGATCTCATACCAATGGGAATAGCTTCAATCAGGAATGGGGAACTGTGGTCCTCTGTTTATTACTGGACTACAACTCCCATAAAGACTACTAGCTATGCTGACTAAAACTGATGGGACCTCAAATCCTATACATATTTTAAAACTCCTAATTTCAATCCCATTGATTGATTCCAAAGGCATTTTGGTGTCCACAGCCTTTTCTGTACTGTGCTTTTGAGTCCAGCTAGAAGACTCAGCATGAAGGGTAAGAGGCCCTGCTGATAGTCTGTATTCCAGCCTTGAATTTCCCTGATGTATACAGTTTATTGAAGACTAAAAGTGCTTCATTTATAAAATGTCAGTATATAGAGAGACAACTGCTTCCTTTGCAATACAAGTATAGGCAATAAGAAGAGCTGCAGAAAACAAGAAAAGTAATCTTCGAGTTAATTTTTCAAGATGTGGGATGAACCCGGAAACTAGTTCCTATGCAAACCTGTGCTGGTATACTTTTGCAATAACAGAAAATAAGAGGGGATCTTCCACAGATTTCATGCTAGTTGCAGTGCTCCAGGTCACAGGTCAAGCAGAAAGCCAGTTTTATCTGCATTTCTATGCAAAATGGTGGTTTCCCATAAAGGTGGATAAACGCATGATGATGTACGGAAATTTATTCAGTTTCTAGGGGGAAGAGTTAGTGCCCAGAAATGGCCATTCCAGGGAAAGAAGAAACTTCAGGGTATGTGAATTCTGGAGGAATTTTCACATGGGAAGGCTGAAAGAGAAACTGCTATACCATATTCCAAGCAACAATAGTGACAATATCCCTTCACATCAGGAAGGGCAATTCAGGACAAAATATTGCAGTGCCAGCTGCAGCCTGTTTGAAGTTTTCCTGAATCAGGAGGAAGTTTTAAATCACCAAACCTACAAAGATAATGATCACTAATGCAGAGGTTGGGAACCTGTGCATGATAGCTGTCAGGGCAGCCATTAATACAGAAATGGAAACAATCCGTCCAGGTTTCAAAAAAATAAAATTCATAGTTATACTCATTACTAATATTAATAATGGACATAGTTTCTTTGGATTTATGATCTAATCTAATTATCCTCCTGAGAGAAGTATTGTTTCTTTCAGACTACCATAAATCTGACTGTCCAAAGAAATGTGAACCATTGTTTGCAGAGCCTGAAAAGGAAAACCATAGCTAAATCAAACGTTTGTGAATTCTGAGAATGAAAAGCACAGCTAGAGCAAAGTAAAACAATCTAAACTATCCACAGTTATCCTGAAACATGCAATTGGTAGAAACTACTAGTTTCTTTGTAAGTGGAAAATTCCATAGTAATTCAGTGAAACATAGCAGTTAAGACTAATTTCACATGAGCAAATAAACCTGAGGTCTAGGCTATGTTTCTTGAGACTGCAAGTGGGGTATTGATAGACAGAATGATTTTTGTTGTTGTTACTGTGGGTCCTCAAGTCATTTCCAACTTATGGTGACCCTATCATGAGGTTTGCTTGGCAAGTTATTTCGGGGGGGGGGGGGGGGGTTGCCAAGGTCACTCAATGGATTTAAATGGCTTAACTGGGATTTGAACCCTATTCTCTAGAGTCATAGTCCAATACTCAAATCACTAGACCACACTGGCTCTCACAGAATGATGTATTTATGAATGACTGTTTATGAAAATAAAAAAAGAGAATACCAGCATGTCAGCATGCCAATGTAAATTATCCAAATAATGGGGATTAGGCCTCCTGCCACAAGGTGACTATGGAGGCCCAACCACCCCAAAGGTCCTTCTGGCCTTCCTTCCTAAAGCAGGGACTGGCCATTGGGCTGCACTGTTCTGACTTGCACATTCATGTATCTCCTGACGGGATGTGTGCAAACTATTTAATAACAGATTTATAACCACCAAGTCTCAACTGTTTTTCCCATTGAACTATGAGAATCACCCTCTTTACACTCAGGTTACCCCAACTCAAAATTTCTAGGGGCAGCCTTATGAGGATTGGTCTATTTGAATAAAGAATTGGTCTATTTGAATAAAGGAGAGGAAAAGTGAACTCTCTTTGGGAAGATACCAAAAGCAGTCTCTGGACAGAACAAACATAATTACATCAGAGTTGGTCCTTTTTTTAAAAAAAAGGACAAACATCCACTCTTAACCATACAGTAAATCAATGGAGCATTTTGTGAAGTCACTCAATCCTTGATATTAAATAAGCTCAGACTTATGTACAGGCCTCTCTACAGCCTGGGCTGTCAGTAGTAATATTATTCTGCAATCCCCAGTTCCCTTGTCTGGGAAACTAGAGGAGAAAGAAGAGCAATCACTTAGCTGCAAACACATTATTGACAGCAAGATGACTGGCCTGACCAAACTGCATCTCAAGACAAATTTGTGGCTCCCAAGCAGTACAATACTGGCCCATATCCAACTCACAGAAGATGCAGTTCAAGACAGAGAACTATCTCACTCTCAATCCTGGTCAAAGAGAAAGGGAGGTGGGAGGTAGAGCACATAATACTATACTTCCCAGTGATGCTGCCAAAAACTGCACCATTCATTCTCCACAGTAAGTATCTCTGTAATCCCCTGTTGTCGGATTTGGACGCGCCAATTGTTTTTCTGATTTGAGCAGACTACTGTGTGTGTGTATGAGTGAGTGAGGCAGGTCACAATATGAGCCTGATGCCCGATGCGTAAAGTACTGTGTGTCACTGGGGGTGTGTAATTGTATGAGTTTAGTGATCTTGGCCAAGTCACCCTTTCTTAGCCTCACAAGATGGCAATGGAAAACTCCACTTTGAAGAAACTTGCCAAAAAAACCCTCTGATAGGTTTGATTTAGGAGCTCCATAAGTCGGAAATGACATGACACCACATGACGGCACACAACAACAATGTGTAGACAAGATCCTAAAGTGCAAAGACACAACTTTGAACGCTCAAGGGAGGATATTCCAACCACAATACTCCCCTTCACCATGTATTAATGTGAGAAATGGACAGTGAAGAAAGCTGGCAGAAAGAAAATCAGTTCATTTGAGATGTGGTGCTGGAGAAGAGTGGTGAGCATACCACGGGTTGCCAAGAAGACAAAGAAATGGATTCTAGAACAGATCATGCCTGAACTCTGCCTGGAAGCCAAGATGACTAAATTGAGCCTGTTGTACTTTGGTCACATCATGAGGAAAAGTGAATCATTAGAAAAGACAGTGATGCTAGGAAAGGTAGAGGGCAGTAGAAAGAGAGGAAGACCAGATACCAGATGGTTATACCCGATCAGGGAAGCCATGGACCTGAGCCTACAGGACCTGAGCAGAACAGCTGAGGAAAAGGAATCTTGGAGATGTCTCATCCACAGGGTCACTATGAGTTGAAGTCAACTTAAAGGCAGTTAACAACAACAAAGCAGCGGTTCCCAAATTGGGTGATACACCTCCCTGGAGGCAACTGAAAGCTCCAGGAGGGCAGTAGGAGGGAAAGAGGATGGCAAGGGGACAGTTAGGGAAAGGGGGGGGTTGCAGGGGGGGGCTTCAGAAATCACTATCAGCATGGGCAAATAATATAAGATGCTCTCTGATTCTGGGATTGAGCAAGTTTAACAGGTCAGAGTTATTGACAATGGCTGTCAGCAGCAGCTGCTTTGACTATAGCAGGGGATGGGGATGGGAGTCCCTTGAAACCATGAGTGGGACAAGAAGATGCTAGGAAGCAGGAACACTTTGGCTAGAGAATCTGTAAGGGGTTGTGGGAAATCTGAGGATTTAAGGTGTGAGAAGCAGTGTGAGAAAAAAGGTGGAGGAGTGGGCAACAGGTAACTAAAGTAGGTACCTATGTATACCTGCGAGAAATGGCAGGAAGAGAGCTGGAATAAGTTGGACCATGGAGAGCTTGAGTTGCCTTCTGATTTCAGCATGTGGAAGAGAACTTTAAATACTATGTTTTGACATGGCTGAGAATGAGGAACACCTTCTAGAAAGACCAGTCATAGGGTGACTATGAGATTGGGTCAGGTTGGGTAGGGTGGCATAGGGTAGGGCAGCGTGAGAGGAGGGCATATAAGACACTTCTGTTTTGCTTGCTTCAGTGTAGCTGCCTTGGGCTGGAGGTAGCTAGAAACCTCCACAAGGGGCAGCTGCTGTACTGTTGGGTGCAGCACCTCTTTGTCTGAGAACCTCTCCACAAGTTATGCAATACTGACAGGCTGACTCAGTAAATACCTCCATTCTCCACACAGCCATCGTTACACTCGGTTGCTTCCTCATCTGTGGGAAACTGAGTAGTGATCTCCTCACTCTTCAAGGTAGGCTTCAGGGTCTCTGCAGTGGACTTTACTTCTGGAATTAAACAAGGAACAAAAGGTCAAAGAATGAAACATCTGCTCAGATTAAGAAAGGACATCAAATTGGGTATCAACCCTGTGTGGCTGGAACAGAGAATTGCCCACCCCATGTAGCATGTGGTTTCATTTGCTCAGTGGAATGTTTCAGGGAATGTATCCAAACTCCAGTCATGGCAGACACTTTAGCAGAACAAAAAGGGCCCTGTATTTTGTGAAGTTGTTCATTTCATAGGCACTTCATCCAGGTTTCTATGCTACTCTCTTTCTCAAAAAACTCTGGCATATATGGCACCAAATTCACCTTTGTTTTCTGCCTGTAAATGCTGCAACCATTACATGACAGATTACACAGTGAAAAGTTTGAATGTGGTTTAATATTGTGGAGAATTCCTCTCTTACACAAGGAATTGAGCTAAACTGGTTTTATTTAACTAAACTACAGAGCCACTGGCTCTTCATTTGCTGTCACCAAGGAGAAGACTAAGACCAGCCTAGTTAAACTTCCTTGTGCCCAAGTACTTAATGCTCTTGGTAGCTGCTAACATCTCCCCTGCTAGCTATGCTTCCTTCAGAAGCTGGAGAATGTTCTTTGGGGGACTGTTTTTTGGACTATACCTGAAGCCCAGTGACCATGCTGGCTAGGAGACTCTGGGATTTGTACTCCAAACCATAATGTTTCCAAGCTCTGATTTCCTTGGAGAGCTCTTCATCTGGTGCATCATAAGGCAACATAGTGACTAGGATAATTACAGTCACCACAACATGTGCAAGAATAGGAAGAGAAGGAGGCAGCCAGCCCATAGGAAAAGTTGCAAGTGAATTGGTGGATCTGAAACCTTTGATTTGGTAAAGCTTATAATTCAATGAAGGATACTGATACTTAGGAATGCACATCTACAGAACAGGAAATATGCTCTGGAAGTAGTGTGTGTATTGCCTTCAAGTCACCTGGCAACTTTGGCGACCACATGAATTTCATAGGCTTTTCTAAGGAATACATTTTGACAGTTCCTTACTTTGAAATATACCCTATAGCACCTGGTGTTCATTGGCAGTCTCTCATACAAGTACTAGGGTTGACTCAACTTAGCTTCCAAGATCAGATGGAATCTGATGACTTCTTGCTGCCCTACACTGGATCTAAAGAGAAACTAAAAGAGAAACAAATCTCCAGATAAACAGTTAAGTGAATGGCTCACAGCTAAGGCATGAAACATAGAAAGAAACCTTCCTTTTGTACAGAATAAGAAGGTAAATGGAAATGAACTGGGGGAAGGGAAGCCAT
This sequence comes from Urosaurus nigricauda, assembly GCA_034509955.1. Taxonomy (NCBI): domain Eukaryota; kingdom Metazoa; phylum Chordata; class Lepidosauria; order Squamata; family Phrynosomatidae; genus Urosaurus; species Urosaurus nigricauda. The sequence continues at coordinate 190,671,398 of JAOEGL010000001.1, read as the reverse complement.
GACGTTTCCCAAATGCTACAGATGTCAACATGGCTCAAATTGCTTGTAAAGCTTGATTTACAGATGCAGAGGAAATAAACGAGGCTTTCATCTTTGGACTCCAGTGGAAAACAATCTCCTTTATACTTCAGGTTCTTACTGGTTTCATTTGAAAAACAAAAAGCAAGGAGAGTTCTGCAGAAACTGAGATCTCAAACAATACATTATTTTTTTCTGCATAAAAGGGATGCAATCAAGAAAAGGCAGATATACTCAAATATATCTATGTATAAGAACAGGTTATTCAACATTATAAATGATGCAATTACAAGTAAAGGACTAAAGAATGTGATGTGGCTCTTTGCAGACAAGCATCTGGTTTTATACTTTGGCCAATCACTTTATCCTAGAGCCCCACTGCCACATGGCGGGGGGGGGGGGGACTCCTGGAAACTACTCAAGAACAGGTATCAAGGACAAATTAAGGGACAAAAGGGACAAATAAATGTAACTAAGCCAATTCATAACTCGTAATATAGTCACAGGCTGTTTTATTTTTTAAAAGAAGAAAACTAGGTTGGAGTGGCACGTAAAGAATGTCATTACCCTCACAACTCTGAAAAATGTTTGTGTGACATATGAAAGGCTGTTCAAATGCAGTGCCAGAAGAAAGATCAAAGATGTTGTGATAAGGAGACAGAAACTCTGATTCAAGCAAACTCCAGATCTGTGCAAAGAATAAGCTACGAACACCAATGTATCTAGTGAGAATTTTATAATTTTGCATAAATTTGTTCAGTGCTGTATCTTGAGGCCAACTTAACTGGGCTTTTGGGTAATATGAAAGTTCTTGGTACTGATGACAGAAACAGAGAGATAGGTAAGTTATGGAGAAGTATGGTATAGAGCAAAGAAGGTATGATGGACCCAAGTGTTCTTTTTCTTTTTTCAACATAGGTCAAGCTGACAGTGTGCTGCAGAAGCATTTTTTTAATGTTTATATCCCTTTGCTTCAAATAACTGTCTAGCACGTATCTTGCCACATGAAAGGAGTATCATCAAGTCCATTCTGTCCACACATTCACATGTGCAAAGGATTGCTTCAACATGTCCTACTATAAAGGCTAGTGGGAGAAAATGATGTATAAGGATGTAAAACATCAGATAAATGAAAAATGGTTCCTTTTCATAGAGTTCATCCACAATAATGTGTGTCAAACAACCTATACCACAACATCAAGTGTTCTGGAAAGACATTCTACATGAAGACTCAACCATGCCAGGATCTGATTTAACATTAGAGCCTCATTAACACTGTGGACCTTTGAACTTTCTTCCACACCCTTCTTTTACATTATTATATCCATATAAGTATTTATTTATTATTTTGTTAATAATCATTGCCAGACAATAGTTGCTGTTTTTATATGTTGTTATTTATACAATTCCAGAACTGTAATAAAAAATTGGGGGTGGGGGGGGGGGGAAGCTGGTGTATACACATGTATAGATTCTGCTCCCTGAACACTGCACTTCTTTGTAACTTTGTGAACATTTTGAAATGTGTATCCATAACAGAGAGGGCTACCAACTGATACTTGGTTCTAGAAGCCAAGACAAAGAGAAGGAATAAATTCTTAAGAATGAAAATCCAGAAGCAAATAGCGGATTTCCTACAGAATTCTGCATGAAAAGAGTTGGCAAATATATTCTAATTCTATTTATATAGAATTCTATATAAAGGCAAAAGCAGGAAGAAAAAGTATTAAACACTTTCCTCTCACCTTTCCTCCCATGCTTCTGCTACCAAACTATATTACAGAACAGACTCCAAGAGGCTATTCGGGATCCTGGCAGAATACCCTGCAACCTGATAGCTGCCTGATTTGTCCGTTCAAATTTGTCACGGTGCCATAAAACTGCAAAGGCATCTAAGAGCAAATGGCATTCAAGATTGAAACTGATCAAAATGACTACTGAAAAAAGACACAGTAAAAAGTCCAAAGCTGAAAGTCTCATACAGAAAATGGTTTTCCCTTGTGCTCAGAGATTTACAGTAGGAAGACACATGACTGTGTGAGAGATCTTTGAACAGGAAAGCCTCATCCTGTGCTGCATCCTTTTCTCTTGTAATTTAGAGGCTCTCTAGTGTCTTGTATGGTCAATAGAGCTGTATGGGTTTCATGCCAGAATACAGCGAAATTGCCACAGCAGTGGGAGCTGCAGCAACAAGGCAGGCAACATGCTTTCTATGAAGGGGAAGCAAGCAAAATGGCCTCACTCCTGCTGGGCAGGGTATGTGCTGCAAGAGGCATCTGTGGATCCTGTTACAAAGCTGTTAGCAATGGAAACCAGATGTTGTTAAGTTCAAAGGAGGGAAGAGCAGTCACGAGCTAATGTTCGTCAATCTTCAGAGAGGGAAAAAATGTTGGCAGCACTTTGAAACAAGCCAGCTGTTGACCTACTGCTTCCATTCTGCCCCACCCCTCCCCCCTTCCTTACTAACCAACTATAAATGGCAAATGTTGCACTGAAACTAACTTCTCTTGGGGCTGCTTCAACTATTATTCCTTGAAGTAAGAAACTAATCTTTCAGTATAACGTATAAGTGTGCAAGTTAAGTCTGAAGTGGCCATTTACTGCATGCTCCAATCAATTAATAAGATTTATTCATGGTGTCAAAAACAAGGGCACAGTATTATCATGGCTCACAATCCCTTGAGGGTAAGGGACACACAAGACTGAGAAGCAAAAAGCATGTTCTTCAAACAGACATAAGAGCTTGGGGATTTTGAACCCAAATTGATTCCACTCCCACAAGGTAGCTGAGTCAATTAATAGGCCCCATAGGGTGAGGTGTAATAGGGGTGAAGGCCAAGCAAAGCATGAGTGCCTCACTGACTACTCAGAATGTAGCTTCATTATATCAGAAGGCAGAATATTGCTCTTCCTCCCTCTCAGTGATACACAGTACTGCCTCTAACCAGGATGGCCCACTTGTGCCTGGGCTGCACAATGGGACTGCAGGACGGGGCTCAGTTGACTGAATGGTGTCCTGTGGTGGCAGTAGTGGGTGGCATCCTACACATATAAAACTAAAACATAGAAGCACAAGCTGATCTAGAACCTTTCTCCTAGATATCTATTAGTCTACTTGCAGGGTTTGGGTTGGGTTCCCCACCACCACCAAGGAGGTTCATTCAATTATGGCAGCTCTAGCTTGCAGTAAGTACTTTACTTACTGAAGTGGTGCAGTCCAAACTCAAGTTTATCATTTCAGAGAAAACTAAGCCAGAACTGGTCCCTCTGTTTGTTAACGTGGCAATGAAGCATCCTTTTGTCCACCACATGTGATTGCTGTTTGTTCGATTTATATCCTGCCTTTCCTCCCAAGAGTTAAAAACAGAACATGTACATGGATCTTCCCCACTCCTCTACTTTATACGCATGAAAATCCCTCATGAGGTAGGTCAGGCTAAAAGGGAGTGGATGGTCCAAGGCTATCCAGTGAATTTTATGGCTTGGGGGAAACTAGAATCTAGACTTCCCAAGTCCCACCAGTCCAAAGCCTTATCCATTTGCCACACTGGTTTTCTGTTCTACCAGAGTTGTTCTACCTAAGAATGTTAAAGAAGACAATGCACCCACCCTTGCCCCTTCCCCATCCCTATTTCTTTCACCTTCCTGTACTATTATATGGAATGTCAGGCAAACAGCCTGCTCTTGTTACATGAAAGACTTTACTCTAATATTTCCAATGTTTTGTGGCAACAGCCCCCAAACTCTTTCCCTTATGAAATTCTTCATACTGTAGCAATAATATGTACCCATGGACAGTTCATGTGGATAGCATCACATCTCAATCAGGACCACATGGGAGGTATCTACAAGTAGGAAGGGACAAGCTAAAAAAGGCTTGTGGTGCAGACATTATTTCAGAAGAAATGAACCTACCAATGCGGTGACAATGGAATGTATACTGTGGAGCTGGGTGGGTGCTAACCTTCTGAAATCCCACTCTGGGCATTTCTATCAAATCATTTAAAGCTATTAAGCATCTTGCTATTCTTTTTGTTTTATAATCCGATGATGAATGTTTGCAGAATGATATGTTGTGTGGAGTAATTATCTAAGGGGTAATAACAATCCAGTGAAAGGATAGGCGGGGGCTGTTTCTTTGAGCTTCTCACAGTAGAAGCCCATACAAAATGCTTTTTACAGATGTGGTTTCTGAATGGAAATCAAGCCTCTTTTACCAGCCACATCTGGAAAACAGATTGAATGATAGACACAACTTAACAAAATAAAGAAGAGAAAATATCCTCTGGCTTTAAATGATTTTGTTGTTAGTATACTGCAGTTGTGTGTTTTGTCATTTCAAATTTGCACTAAAAGCTGATGGGGAGCGTTAAATCCATTTGATTGTTCCCATAGTTTATAATTGCATGTCAAAGCAAAGATGAGCTATTTACTTATCAAAAAACATGCAGGTAACACTTAGATTACTTCCACTGACAAATATTAGAACCGTTATATTAAGCAGAACTTGGAAACTTTTATTATATTCATTATTCTTAAAATAATGAAATGCTGAAGCCATACAGAACACCATCCAACCACTGCTCAGTAATGGATGGGTCTTCAGAATGCTATTATTGCATTCATTCTTCTTAACTCTATTCATAGAAATGAAAAGAAGCTCAAATGGGTAATACTGAGAAACTAGTATGGTGCGGGGAGGGGGGGATTGGCATGCTCTGAAAAATCCCAAGGTTTGCTGTAGAATTTTTTAAAAAATGAAGAGGGAAAATCCTCTCACAGTACCAAAACAAAACAGAAAAGAACAAAACAGTGAGGACTAAGTACGATGCATAGCTGAATGTCATTTGAAAAAGGAAAATGAAAAGACCGGACTAGCATGGAGATTTATAGAAGGAGGTAACAGCAGGCAGACTGGAACCCTGAGCAGGAAGACTTTTTCTAAGAAAAAGTTTTGTTGAAGGTCTCACTTGTTAAAACAAATGCCTAACAGACATATAAATAAATCCATGAATTATTATGTGAGCATTTCAAAGAGCTATACAAAGAAGTATTAAGAAATTGCATGACACCTATTACAAATTCATCCAAGCTGTGCTGCATTAATAACAGACAAAAAGAGATCAGAGTTGATCTTCAGAACACAATCAAAACTTTAATGAAGTCCAGACTGGAATAAGTAATAACTTTGGGAACATGCTGTTTCTCATGGATCCAATATCTGGCAGTACACTAAATGGGAGTATAGTCAGCCCTCCGTTTTTGCAGGGGATCCATTCCTGAAACCCCCCATAAAACGGAATTTCGCACATATTCAAGCCCCATAGGCTTGAATGAATTAACTGAATGGATTGTTTGATTCCATGCTTTAGGACATCCTTCCCCAATTTGACACTTCTGAAGGCACTACAGTACAAATCCCAACATCCCCAACCATTAGACTGCAGCTTTGTGTGAGGCGCAGGAAAACAACTTTAAAATTATAAAAAAGAGCATTTTTGAAGGAGCCAATAACAAAGTGGAACTCTAGGGGGCAACAGAGACAACCAAACATGCCATCTATAAAACTCATGTTTTCTTCTTTTTTTAAAAAAATATTTAATAAATAAACAAACTAATTAACAATAACACAAGAAATAAAATCCCATTCCTCCCAACATTAACAGCAACAAATTGATTTCCAGTTTCCATCTTATCAACAATTATGGAGTAATTCTTTAAACCCAAGATTCCATGCTCTGATTCTAAACAAGTGAAAAGGTTTTCTAACAATATTCTTCTAGATTCTGTCAACTTGTTTTGACTAAACAGTTTTTCCTGACTTTAATTGACTCTCTCCACTGGCTCAGGAATGTTCCATTCACAAGAAGGATCTCTTCACTGACATTATAAAAATTATTCTGTGTAGCTTCATAAGCATTAATTATGCATTTTGTGCTTTTTAGTTGGTCCAATAAAAATATCATTGTTTTGTGAATTTTGGATTTTGTTTTATTATAAAAAAATGCAATGTACAATTGGCCCTCTGTATCCATGGATTCTTTATTCATGGATTCAACCATTTCCCATTTTATATAAGGGGCAACATGCTCCATTTTGGTATCCACACAAGGTGGGTGGGTGAGGGTGAATCCTAGAACCAAACCTCAGCAGATACCAAGGACCCACTGTATTATGAAAATAAGAGTCCTAAAACCAAATAAACCCTTTTCTCTGTGGTTGGCCAGGAGGGACAAGCTAAAAAGGAACAGAACAATGGTGATTCCATTCCTTTTCCAGTGTTACTGTATTTGTAGTTTAGTTGCTTTTGTCACTGCAGGTGACCTGGCCTCATTACAAAGATATGCTTTGTATCACAGAGACTTGTAGGATTTTGGTGTGCATTTTTTTTTTTTTTTGAGTAACTAAAATCCCCAACTGTTTTAATAAGGTTGTGTCTGCATTGGCCAGCACACTCCAGTAGCAGCGCAGAGTATTCCGATCCTGGAGCTGGCCAACTGTCCCAGTTACAAAGTCCTCCATTCTGTTATTGGACGGTTCAGACATCCCACTGAACCAAGTGTCATGTCTGTTCGCTTTGAGGTCACAACAAAATGCCCAGCAACGATCACATGGCTGGGTGGTTTTTTCTGACCTCAGAATGAGTGACTGGCAGTAGCAGTGCTGGATGACTCAGTGGAATGTGTTTTAAAGGTAAGATTTTTAAAATATGTTATGGGGGGTATATTCTCATTCTGCTGCTGGATGGTCTGGACAGTATCCAGTCTGTTTGCACTAGAACCAGGGTTTGTGTTGTGTGTTGTCCGGTCCTCCTGCCAAGTGGAGCGGGATGGCCTTTTTATTTGCAACTTTTTTAGTTGCAAGAGAAAAACTTCTGTATTTTACTTTTTAATGAGAAAGTAAAGAGCACCTTAGAAACAGCTGACAGTTAATGTGTTGTTTTTTAAAAAAAGTAATTTTCTAAGTTGTCTGCCACAACCAGTTCATGATCTTTCTTTCTTTCTTTCTTTCTTTCCTTTCCTTTCCTTTCCTTTCCTTTCCTTTGAGGAGGCTTACCTGTCCAATCACACCCAAGCACTTCCAATCTCATTCCAATCCCTGCTGGAGACCATCTTTCTGGGTGAACCCTGATGAACTGTGCAGGAACAGGATCAAAACGTCGGACTTCAGGGGTATCGTAGTGCATGTTTCCTTCAAAAATCTTGGAGACAAACAGAAGTTAAGCATGAGTCTTCTTGGCTGATAGCCACTAAAAACAAAGGGTTAGTGCAAAATGTATTCTGAAAGGGGCTGCATCATTCTGGGACAGCTGTTGCTCTTTCAAGTTTGTTTGAACTTCTGTATTTTATTGGAGCAGCAAATATGCCCCCCTCCCCAATAATAAATCAGAACAACCTGGAGAATGCAAGTGGTTACAAAGCTGTAACTGGAAGAAGGGAATGTAAGAATGTTGAAAAGAAACTTCCCAACTTTTGTTTCTGGCAGTTTTCAGATCACACAAAAGCTTCCCATCATGCACAGGCATTTTAAAACAGAATCCAAATGACACAAGAGTCCATGGTATTTGCTTAGTTTTCTCAGGTTGATTTGATCATAGAATCATAGAATCATAGAGTTGGAAGAGATCACAAGGGCCATCCAGTCCAACCCCCTGCCATGCAGGAACTCCAAATCAAAGCCTCCCTGACAGATGGCCATCCAGCCTCTGCTTAAAGACCTCTAAGGAAGGAGACTCCACTACACTCTGAGGGAGTGTGTTCCACTGTCGAACAGCCCTCACTGTTAGGAAGTTCCTCCTGATGTTGAGGTGGAATCTCTTTTCCTGCCATTTGCATCCATTGTTCCACATCCTAGTCTCTGGAGCAACAGGAAAAAAAAACTTGCTCCCTCCTCAATATGATATCCCTTCAAATATTTAAACAGGGCTATCATATCACCTCTTAACCTTCTCTTCTCCAGGCTAAACATCCCGAGCTCCCTAAGGCGGTCCTCATAGGGCATAGTTTCCAGACCCTTCACCATCTTAGTTGTCCTCCTTTGGACACGCTCCAGTTTCTCCACATCCTTTTTGAATTGTGGTGCCCAGAACTGGACACAGTATTCCAGGGGGGGCCTGACCAAAGCAGAATAGAGTGGCACTATTACTTCCCTTGATCTAGACACTATACTTCTATTGATGCAGCCTAAAATTGCATTGGCTTTTTTAGCTGCCGTATTGCACTGTTGACTCATGTTCAGAAGAAATGACATGAAAACAGTTTTTCAACTGCCTAATTAACAACAAGAGACTAGCATATTCAAAAGATGGCATACATATTTACCATCACCTCTAAGGGAAGGTCAAGAAGCAGAGCAGCAAAGGTTATTAGCAAACATTCCCTAATTTCAAATGCAGTGTTGTTTGACCAATGCAACCAAAGTGCCCAGGGAAGCTGCAGAATCTCCTTCCATGGCGCTTTTACAAATCAATCTTGGTTGACATTAAAAGGTAAAGGGTTCCTTAAAATATATTAGCCTGTAAAACTAAGGGGGGGGGGGTTATGCTAATTTGTGTACTTGGTCATTCTTCCTCAACCTGTTTTCCAAATTCACTGAACACCAGAGAAGGATTCTCTGACTATGGATCCTAAAGGCTTCTCCATCAATTGCTAATGCCAGGATCCCATAGAATGTTGTCATGGCAGTTAAAGTGGAAGAAAACATTATAACTGTGTAGTGTAAAAGGGCCTCAGATTGGGAAAGGGCTGATTTGTAAGTTTTATGGCTTTTAGTAACAATGCAACAGAAACAACACAATCAAGTTATCTTTACAACACAGTTATACTTGATACCATTTCAGCTGTCCTATGGAAACCTGGGATCTGGAGTTTAGTGAGGGATTTAGAATTGTCTGCCAGTGAGCTTTAAGTCCACTGTTCCTGAACAAAGAATTCAAACTGCATTTTCTCGTACTTGCTACGACTTAAATGTGTTTAATATTTTTAAAAGTTCACTCTTGTTTCTAATATGATAGTTTAGTTGTTTTCTAATTGTTTACTATTATGAGTAATTTTGAAGTGTATTCTGTTGTAATCTACTTTGTAAACTGCCTACGCTAGGTGAAAGGCAGACAATAGAAAATAATTACATATGCAAATATACTTTTAGATACAAAATCTTTCCTTGATTCAGAGGCTCTCTAAATTGCTCTGGAGTTTAAAAAAAAGGCACAAAACCAAACCAAAACAAACCACCCCTCTTAATGACCTTATGTTAGCTGCAACAGAGACTAATGTGGAAAAAAAAACCAAGATAGGGTATTATTTGCTGATTTCTCCGCTGGCTGCAGACAGAAAGACTAAGAAGAAAACTCCCCCAGAGATGCTCCCAAAGTGGATAAAACAGGAATCCCCCCCCCAACAATTGCTCTAGAAAACAAGTACCTGAGAAGCAGTCCAGATGGCCCAAACATGGCACTTAACCTTGCTTCAGTACTGGACTGGGCTACTTCCCACCTCCCTGTCCTCTCCTCCCCCAAAAGAGTTTCTGACCAACTGAGAGTTTCACATAAGAAAAAAAATTTGTTGCTGTCAAGCGGAATGCAGTCCATCTGACAAAACCACACAGCATGCGTTGGCACAAAATGTGCATCCTCTTAGCCAGATCCTGATCCCAGATACACTGACTCAAATCTGGTATGGCTCTACTGACTTCTTGTGTAAACACAGCCAGTTTCTGTCTCTCTTCCCAATTTCTTTCTACATCACACAGAGGCCAAAGCCTGGTTACAAGGAGGGATGGACCAACCAGTGAACCTCTACCTGCAATCTGAAATTAAAAAACCCAAACATAAAGTGAATGTCTCAGTGAATTAAAAAAAAAAAGGCCTCAGCTAGAGAGCACTGGACTAGATCCCAAGGCCTCTCCCAGCTTATAAATGCTTTTCAAGTGTTGGCATAATCATGTAACTTCTGCCCGAACAGGAACTTCCTATACTCAGAAAATGACTCAAATAGAAGAGATTCCTGCTCACACACTTAACCAGTACTGTTATCTAATCAGAAACACTGCAAACAGTATAGGATGCAAGTAATTATTATTGAAAGAGAGCTGTGAGGGTAGTGTATGATACTCAAGGAAATACTGTGTTTTACACAAAGACTGTGAGCTAGTGGGATTATTTCTGAAAAAATATTTTTACTGAAATATGTTCAGCCATGGTAAAATTTTCCCATGAAGAAAGAAACAGACCTTCAGGGAAATACACATGCAGGGAACAAATGAAAGCATCAGTGAATAGCAATTTCATATCCCCCGCTGCATTCCTGTGGAGACTTCCTACCTTAGCTTGCATTGTTTTGGGGTCCTGTATATATTCCCAGTCTTTGCTGTTCATGCTGTAGGCCACTTTGAACTTCTTCACGAAAGCACGGGCCTCTGCCACATTGATGCTGTCCCCACCTCGGGCCCCTTGGACAATCACTCCTTTTACATTCTTAGGGACTCCCAGGTCCACCTGCAGCCACTCCTCTCCAGGCTGTGCTTGAGGGATTCGTGGGAACCATCCAGAGCGGCTGCTGACCAGGCGCGCAACACTGGGAACCCAGTGGTATTCTCTGGTAGAGGAAGCCGAAATCTGGGAGTCTGGGATGAGGCCCGAGAGCATCCCAAGCATGTTTGAGCAGGGTGAATCTGCATGAAAAGTGGACGATGGGAGAAAGAAAGAAATGAGTATAACACAAAAAACAGATTTATGATGTAAGTAGCAGAACAGCACGGGAGGAGTAACATCCCACTGCGACTAACTGCTAGGTACTGAAATGTCAAAACACTTAAACCAGCTGTGCATTGCGTTATAACAGTCATCACAGGCTGCAGGGGCCCCTCAGTGGATGTTCAGAACATCCTCACTATTGCAATCTTTGTCCAAATTGCTCTCCACTTCCATTACTTCCAGCTAGCCTTGTCTTCCCAGCCCTCAAATCTCTGAAGTCAATAGAAAAAACAGCACATCCAGTCACAGCATCTTGGCTGGTACTCCAGTTCTCTTGAAAAAACAAATATCAGTTAAGTCCATTCAAATGAGAGATAACCCACAAGTGGAGACCATAATATTAAACAATTCAGACAAGGGCTTGGCTCATATAGTCTTTTTATGTGGCAATAAAATATCACTGGAGCCACAACTAATGTGAGTATATGTGTATGTTTGGGGAAGTGTATAAGGAGAGAAGCTGGCCTACAAATACTCCAGCAAATCAGGGAAGTGAGTTATGGGCATGTCTCAGAACATTCTGGGAAAAATTTTTGTGGGTTTTTCAGGTATGCAACTGTGATCTAGAAGAGTTTATTCCTGACATTTTGCCTCCATCTGTGGCTGGCATCTCTGAAGATGTCAGCCACAGATGCTGATGAAATGTCAGGAATAAACTCTTCCAGAACACGGCCACATAGCCTGAACCACTCCCCCCCCCCCACATATGCCGGCCATGAAAGCCTTCTGTGAAAGACTTCTGTGAAAGACTTCAAAACATGGGTTGAGCTAAGACATGCTGAATTGCAGTTTTGATAGCTCAGAAGTCTCATTGGCATACAAAAGGAAGCCAGTTGTAGTGACCTCAAAAATCACCAATGCATATCAAAATGGTGCATGAGCCAGGGCTTCTTGGTTTATGCATGCACATCTCTTCATTCCCCATCAGTTGATAACTACAGCATCCAAGTGTTGATTTTCATATGAAGAAACAATAATCTTTTAGGAATCCCTCCTCCCCAACTGCTTGGCACAAGCCATTAGCATTGATAACAGACAACATAACCAGTTGGATCATCCCTTTTGTTACAAGTATGTCTCCTTCCAAGCTGCCAGCAACTATCCTAATGCCATGACTGGAGCAGCATAATATGGCACGTTCCCATCAGCCCTCATCATCTCTCCTCTTTGAGCCTATTTTATATATCTCACTGTGAGAAACAAAGGGGCTAAACAGACAGGCAAAAAGAGGTACCGTACTTTCAGTCTGGCTTGAGGGTGTGGCATTTAGATGACACATGCCTTGAAGCTAGCAGGAAAGTGCCCTCTAGGCAACTTATGCAGAGAAAAGATGTTTCAAAAAGAAGCAGCTTTTTCTACTTCTTCCTGGCTTGAAGCCATGTCATGTGGTTATGACATGAGCACTCCAGCTGCCTTGGGAGCCACTGGTGTGGTTGGTGGGGTTTCATTGTCACTGCTGGATGGTGCTATATTTAACTTCAGATCACACCCCCACACCCCTATGTAGGTCAGGGAGGAAGAAAAGAAACATCATTCCTTACCCTGAAGGTACTTCTAGCATCGTCCACCTGACTCAGGTGGACTATATACCATAATCTGGATAATGAGACTAATGAGTTTGAACATATGTGATATGGAGCAATGACTAAGAACTACACTTAGTAATGTGGGCTTTGTCTGGGCTATCAAGACCTCCTTCAATAACTTAGCTGAAGTATCTCTGAACTGTTAGTCTGAAGTGTCTCAGGGCCAAAGTAAATATGAGATCTGTAAATGTATTTTACAAAATGTATTTGTAAAAAGCATATTTTACAAGTAAGTATGCACTCTGAAAAATGAAAACAGCCACTGGGGAGATACTGTTGGTGGGGGTGATCATTCTAAGTTGGCAGTAGGTATAAATGGAGACTTTCCTCTCAAGGCAAAGAGCAGCTTCAAAGGGACTACCTTCATCAGGATTTCAGTGGGGAAGTCAAAAGTTAATTCCCTATTTTTGTTTACTGCAATACAAATCACAATGCATCTGGGAGAAAGGACCAAGAAAGCACCTCCTTATTCCTTCAGAGGACACAACTTCAGCACAGATATAACTTCAGAGGAAGGTGTGGTGGGCAAGCCTTTGTCAGAAGCCTGGTCTCATTTCTGTCTGAATTTATATCCATTAGGACCTGCAGGTGTTGGGACTATAATCTCCATTAGCCAGCATAGGCACTGGTGAGGGATGATGCAAGTTGTAGTACAACATCTGGAGGGCTGCATGTTCCCCATTCAGAGGAAACCTCTTGGTAGACTGAATGTAGATTACCCTTCGATGAAACAATGGGGCTTTCTAGATTGGCAGGAAAGTGTGACATGAAGTTGCCTTTTCCTTAATGCTTAGTAGCTGCACCACAGCCTTTAGATGGAGCTGCGCTGTTCCGCAGTTTTTAAAAAAGCTGGGAAAACCAGCACTTTTTAAAAGGCGCTTCTTCTCCCCTAAAACGCAAAAAAAAGCGTTTTCATGGCACACTTTCCCTTTTTCTCATCTAAAGGCTAGAGTTTCATGCAGCCATGAACACACTTCTTTTTGCCAATCTAGAAAACCCCAAAATTTGGTTTCCTCCATACTCAGAATTCTATAGTGCTCTAAAATAAGCCGGCTACATTATCCTCAGTGCACTATAGCTGCCTCTGCACAGGAGGTTCCTCTGTTGCAACTGTGGAGGCAGCTAGACTATTTTCCACATTTATAAGTGCTGGTGGGAGTCTCTTATTGTGCCTTATATTGGAATATCTTAAAAATGCATACCTGTGATCCGACAGCCATAGAGCTCCAGTCGCAGAGCAATTCCACTATGCCAAACTTGGGGGCGAATTCGCACAAATCTAGTCAACACTGGAGCATGGATTTTATTCAGAACTACTTCTGAAGCATCAGTGTTAGCCTGAAATATCTGGAAAAGAAAGAAGGCAGGAGGAAGAATGAGAGGGTGTCAGTATAGCTTTATAATTTCATTATCCAAATATAAAGGGAAGGAATGAAAAAAGGGGAGAGATGAGAATGGGAGGAGTAGAGAAAAGCAGAGAAGATCATAGACTGCCAACTTTTTAATTAGCTTCTTCTCCTATGCCTATTCAGATATTTTCTGATGACAATGTTCACTTTCCATGACATGGAAACTTTCACCTCCCAATTTCAGCTACTGCTGAAGGCAAAGAGCATCCTGGATGGATTTGTTTTCCTGGTCAGTTGACAACATGAAGGGGAAGTCTAATGAATACATTTTCCCCCTACTCTATTCTGCCAGATATTTAAATGCAATCTCAGACAAATCAATTAAATAAAAAGAGCTTCTAGTTTTGGATGGGCAATTCTGAAACCCCTTGGCATAATTCCCAGGAGTGCAAGATGTTCAAAACACTCCCAAAATCTAGAGCCCACTTGCCTGAAATAGAGCATACAAGCAAAAATTAGCAGTATTATTTGAACTACTGACTTTACGCATTTGTGCTTCGGTTTCAATATTTACAAAGTGGGCGTATTAATGATTATTCTCTTTTGTAAACCTTGCCAATGAAGATTCAAATTGCCCTGTTAATAATCAAGGAATTATTGCTGCCATTGGAACTCTTTAATTTTTGCCATGTAAATAACACTCTCTCTAAAAGAGAGGCATGCCAGTCACTTCCCTTCCATCCACACTCACTTTCATACATTTGAGCACACAAAGACACATTGTAAAATAAAAACATTTTTAACAAGACCTTAATTTGGTGCAACGTATGTTGTAGCATTATTCAAACAAACTCCTGTCTTACCAGATGGTCATAATCAATAATTACCATATGGACCATCTTCTCCCATCCTCTTCCTTTCACTACTTTAGTAGCTTGGGTAAGTGTCAGCAAATTTTGTTCCAGGCTTTGTCTTCTATGTGGAACAAGGGGAAAAGACACAAAGAGTGCCTAGAAAAAAACGAAGCCCCATTTCTACCATAGGAAACTTGAGAAGTTGCTTTTGAGATATGTCCCCTACATGCCAGGAGACTGGGGGCCTTGTGACTAAACCACCATTGGTTTTCCAAACCAGAAAATTCAGTTTTCATTTGATTTTCCCTTGATATGGTTAACTCAGTGCTGAAATCTTAACTGAATTTGCACATGCCTTCCTGTGTATCTCGTTCAATGCTGGATTAAGTAGAGCTGAATCTACCAGTAACTAACATTGACTGCAAAGGGGAAAAAAGTTAAACCACTTAATCTTGGAGTCCTGGGATTCAAGACAAGGCATTGTTTGAAGATCCAATGGCATTTCCCTCATATTTCAGGAGAACAAGCATTAAAGGGATAATACAGATGTTTCCTGGGTTTGAAACAATTAACTTTTAGTCATCTTGGGGCAGAAAGAGTTTGCCAGAGTCCATGTATCACAAGTGCAGTGTCCTCTATATGAACCTACTCTCCACAAGAATGCACGAGATGGCCATTCCCCAGCATGAAGCGTGGGAAGCGAAGCACTGATGTAAACCATGAAAAGTCACAGCATGCTAACAGAATGTTGGGGAGCCTTTGGGCAAAAGGCCATTCATAGGCCTTGTTAGTCCCATGCTGCTCCTGGACATTTTAAAGCAAGGCTGGTAAGAATGTGTGGTCTTCCTACCTGGTGTTGTTTAACTCTAGTTTGCTCCAGCCCAGCCAATGGTCAGGGACAATGCGAGCAGGTATTCATCAACATCCCTAGTTCTGTTATAAAGGGAAGACACTGCCCTAAAGGGTGTACAAAGTACATTCCTTTTGCACTGCATAAACATTGCCAGCCTTTTTTAAAAAAAAACACAATCTGCAATACCCAGACTTGGTTTCCTTGCATTTGACCACATGAAATATTGTTGTTCTCCTTGATCTATTCCATTCTCTATCAATTAATAAAATGTGTGGGTGGGTGGGTACAATGGCCATCATAAAGGGGAGGTGTTTTGTACAGTTTTTTTTTAAAAAAATTCATTCATTTCTGTAACTGGCACCCATAGAGGTAAAAATAACAACAGCCTTATGCACAGATGCTGGCAGAAGCAGGGCCTGATTTCAGACTTCTCAATGGTGTCTGTGCCCTATGCTTGACTGAAACTGCTGCTGACATTGGTCATGCACAAAAGATGAAAAGGAATTATTACAATGGAGAGAGTGTACTAAAAATAGGGAGATTCTGGGAGAGGTAGTCCAAAAACAGGAGCCTTCCAAACCTTGCAGAAGGGATATTTCCAGCATGTAAAGGAGAGTATAAAATATATTACCAGATGTTTGAATGATTCTGCAGCTGGATTGGGATTTGGGATGTTCTTCACTATCTTCTATTCAGATGAGCAGTTATTATTTATTATCTTTTAATTTGAGAAAATGAAAAGCCACAATTTATGTGGGAAACATTTGACCCTCCAGATATTTTGGCTTACTTCTTCTGCAGAGAGCCAGCACAGTGTTTGAGTGTTGGACTATGAGCCAGAGGACCAGGGTCTGAATCCCTGCTTGGCCACAGAAACCCACTGGGTGACCTTAGGCAAGCAACACTCTCTCAGTCTAGGAGGGAGGCAAAGACAAGCCCTTTCTGAACAAATCTTCCCAAGAAAATCCCATGATAGGGTTTGCCTTAGGGTTGCCATAAATCAGAAATGACTTGAATGCACATAACACTATAAACAACGTCTGCAGTGCCTTCCTTGGTAAGGCTGGTGGGAGTTGTATGCCAAAACCTCTCAAGGATTAAAAATTCCTTGCTCTGATTTAGAAGGCGAATACAATTCTCTTGGGAGTCCAGCAGATCAAGTCCAAGAGATTGTGCCTGCAGCTGAAGAATTCCTCAGACTTTGCGTAGTGGTGAAGCTCTTGCCTTTAAGAGAGTGAAGTCAAGTGAGAGCGTAGCAAGGAAGACTTTACTGGCAAATCTGTGTTGATAATTGTGATTTGGAGTAGATTTAGTGTGGAACAGAAATGCTAATCCAGAGAATATAGATCACGCTGGTACCGTTTAGAAACACAGCATGGTTGATGTGATTTTAATATCCTACTTTATCCCAACAGAACCCACCCACCCCCATTCCCTGATCCTTTCCCTTGCTCAGCAGCCACCAAATACCCTCTTCCAGCAGGAGGCCTGGAAGCATCAGTATCTGCTGAGACTGGCCTTCTTGTGCACTGATAACTGAGAATACATGCGGGAGGATATATTTCGACACTGCAGTAAAGCCAGCAGCTTTGTGTCAGCCCACAAAGCTGATCTGCAGCATGTCATCTAAGAACCTAAGACCAGGGAGACCAATCTGGTCTTCCTTATGCCTCCCTTATTCCAATTTCCTTCCTAATCTGACTTTGCTGCTTTCTCAACTTCTGCTACAACCCTTTCCTTCTTCAAACTCCAATCTAGGTGCCTCTGAATTTTATTTATTTTTTCTCTTCCAGCCACCTACTCCTCTGATTTGTTCCATATGGCCATCACTCTCCGTTTCCTTAGTCTGCACACACTTGTTTTCGTTCAAAGCCTTCTTTGCTGTATGAAAAGTGGGGAGGCATTGTTTATCTCCAGTGGTGTGCAGTGTGCCAATAACTTTGGCAAGTTTCGTTTACACTCCAACAAGTGCTGGTGGAAAGGGGGAGTGGAGTGGGTTATGGCTGTACATCTTTATCGTTCTTTCTCCATGGCCAATAAACAGCCCTGAGATACAACTCTCCTTTCAAAGAGAAGAAAAAAAGTGTTAATAACCTTACTGGTGCAACACCACTTCAGGCTACATTCATTCATTAGATACCCCATGATTCAGCCAGGTGCCTAATTCTAAACAGATGGGCAAAGCCTAAAGGTTTTTGGATTCTTCTTGCCCAGGCCTTACCTCCAGAAAATTGCAGGATTTAGGTTCTGTGTAACTTGTAATAACAATCAGACAGAGCTCTCCTGGACAGATTGTGCCATTTCAAAGGCCAGGGAGCAACTGTTGTTAGCCTGGGCTTCATCCTTTCCTGAGCAATAATTGTCTCCCAGCTACTGCACACAGACAAGAGTGATACAGAGCACAATGTCCAAACTAAATTACTTGTAGTATTTCTTCCACGGGCTTTAAACGGTAACAATATTATCTCTTAAATTCTATACAGCTTCAGTGTCTTTGTTGCTCTTCTTAACAATGCTTTTTGTCATGAACCTTTGCCACTAAAAGCCCCCAAGATGCTGTCTTGATCAAATTCCTGAAGTTTGTTTCCAAAGTTCAAAATACAAATGGCTTCATGTTATCATTCTCCTTAATATTTAGCCTGTTCAGCTAAGGACACTTTCCAGATGAAAAGGTTGGTGTGTATGTGTGTGTGTGCATCTCTTTTTCAGGTTTGGGGCATTATCAATGCAGGGCATCTGACACGTGTCCTACATGCCATGAAGGATCTGTGTCAAGCCCTGTGCCAATAGATTTTAGTCCAACTGGCCCAACAGGGACAAGGTGCACAAGTGGCGCATTATTGCTATCACCAAGAACAAAAAGGAATTTTGACAATGGCTAATTTTCTTACCACTGACCCACCAAAATGCCCTTTTCTACTGATGGGAGTCTTGTCTTTACTTACAGTAGTGAGCCCTACTTACTGGTACAGTCCTCCCCACTCTTCAACTCCCCCCCCCCATTCCAGTTTAGTAGAAACTCAAACCTGCTACCTTGATGTAGAGGCAAGAGCAACTGAGTTATGTGCATATTCTGAACCAAACTGATTCACCCTGCAGTTCCTGGACTAATGAGTACACTACCAAGTAATTAGTTTAGCATTTAGATTTCATACGTCTCTGAATTCTGTAATGGAGTTCTACCTTAAAACTGTTCTGTGCAAGTTGTGTGCCTTCATCCATGCCCAGCTGCTGCCATGACCACCTTAAAAAGATGGCTCCAAATCATTTTCAGACCAACATGATATAATAATGGGTGCTGGCCATCCCAGGGATGTGGGGGAGGGAGAGAAAAGATGGTTGCATAAGCAGCCATCTAATTTCCATGCAAGGTCCATCAGAGCCTGGCATATTAACACTTCACATCACTCCCAGAGGCATTTTCAACCCCTTTAAAAAAAAAAACACAACAACACCAAAATCTGTGTGGTGGCAGTTGGGCTTTTGAACAGCATCTGTTATCAATTCTTTAAAACCACCCTACAAAATTAGATTTATTTAGGAATGCAAAAAGCACCAATGGCTGTGCTGGCTGTGGGGTTTTGGCAGCTGTAGTCCAAAACCCCAACTCTCCCAAATTCTGCTCCAGTTATATCACGGTGCACAGCAGTGGCAGCTGGTACCTCCCTTGTATGTGCTAACCTGTTTCTGGATTTTAGGTCACACTTTAATGGAGTTGTCCAAGGTGCTAGAACTATTTTGGGGAAAGGGATAATGCTTTTAACATTTGGATTATAACCTAAAGTAGTTCCACTGGTGTGGAAACCACCAACAACCACTGTTACAAAGGACATATGCACTTATCATCTGCCTCTTCCTGGTTGGAGTCAGCCTTTCTGAACAACAACAAAGCAACTCATTCCTGCTCTACAGGATTTGGTACCCAAAACTGAGAACTCATAGATAATCTAATCTTCACAGGCATAGTACTCAGTGCATTCAGGATATCAGTACCATTTTATGTTTCTTCAGACTGACCTCCAAAATCGAAATATGTTTGAAAAGCTTAGGGTCTGCTTCCTCCTTCGGCAATCCTTGAATTTGATCTGTTTCCTGAGAGTCAGAATAACCTCTAGGTTTTATTGAAAATAAATGCAAAAAAGCAGATTCCCAAGGCATAAAGAGCATTACTGAGCTACTATGCTGAAAGAAAACATAAAAAGCTCTGAGTTCCCAGAAAGCAGCTTTTTGTCATCTTCTTAACACACGAACTTCACACTCTTGCACAGATTTGATATATTTCATCCCAAACATCCTTTATACTATCTCAGATACTTACAGCAGTACACAGGCATTTGCTTAGTGGTACCCTAGTGTAACAGCATTTGGTGCAGTCATGTTGGCCACATGACCACTGGAGTCGTCCTCGGACGATGCTGGCTCTTAGCCTTAATAATGGAGATGAGCACCATCCCCTACATTCAGTTACAACTAGACAGTCATGTCAAGGGACTACCTTTCTTTTACTACCCTAGAGTACAAAGAAATTCTAACAACACTCATGCTCAATTATGGTCCATGTACTTTTTGGAAGGGTGTGGTTTCTCTTTCAGTCCAAGAGCCAAACTGAAATTCAGAGGAAATCTTGAGATTAACACCCTAGTAGAGGGCAGGGTAAAAACAAAACAAAACAGGAGGGATCAAAAATATCCAAAGATTTTAGCTTAACATTCTTACTGCCAGCAACTCAATTAAGAGAGGCACTTCAATATCTTTTAGAATGAGGGAAAAGCTGCACAAAACCACACTTTTAGGAAACTGCAAAGGGATGGCATAATGTGGAATGCACTTCCGAGTGAGATACGATCAAACCAATCCTTCCTGGCCTTTAGGAAGAAAGTAAAATCATGGTTGTGGGACCAGGCTTTTGCACATTAATGTAATGCAGCACTTCACTGGGACTGGCTAACGTTGATGGTCATAAGAACACGGATTACCGCTTTGGGATATGGAAGGATCATATATTGAGATCTTAAACTGTTTGATTGTTAATTATTGTTGATTGTCCTTGTTTTAACTTTGCTGTATTTATGTTTTAAATTGTATACTGCCGGCATCTAATGATTGCCTTGTAAGCCGCTCTGAGTCCCCCCTCAGGGGTTGAGAAGAGCAGGTTAGAAATACTGTAAATAAATAAATAAATGAATGAATGAAAAGGGTTGCCGGGGGAACCCTGGTGCTGGACTGGGAGACCAGGAGGATCGGACACATCTCCAGAACCTGAGATTCTTTGCAGTTGCTGTAGTGCAAGGGCGGGCAAAAATGTGGCCCTTGGAATCCCTACCAATTTCCCAAAGCTTTCCAACTCTGTGAAATATTTTTTAAAAAACATTGGTGGTATTTCAGCAATTTTTGCTTTTAAATCACGCTGAAAGCTCTTCCAAATGCATGAAAATGTGAAAATATTCTCAACTGCACCCCACAAGCACCCCAATCCCCCAAACTATCTCTAAATGCCAACTGTTTTTTTTCAGGTTCACTTCCTGTTGCCATTTTGAAAAGGTGTGCAGAGGGAAATGGAGGTATTTTTGGGCTTGTTGGTGCAGGGTGGACTGTGGGAGGGTTTGGAGGGATTGTGCCCTGGCCTCCATCTTAGTTAACCACATCTACTCTAGTGGCTCACTCCTGGTTGAACTATTCATGAACCACATGGAACTCACAAATGGTTCAGGTATGACTTCTAGAGAGCTTAAGATGCTACATACGGCAAGCCTGCTCAGCTTGTGAGAGGTAAGGCAGGCCTACTCAATTTATCACAATCCAAGCCAAAGCAAGACACCAGCCATATACTATCAGCCTGTTAGGACCTTATCAACTTTAGTGTTCTTCTGGCCAATGCAGCCAGGTTTATGGAGCCCCTGGTAGCATGGTAAGGACCATTGCGTCCAATAGAGAAAGGTCCTTTGTCATTCTGTATCTTCTCTCTCAGAATACACAGGCCTATGTTGGTGTCATGTATAAGACCTCCTATGGAACTGACTGGACATTTTTGTATGATGTGTAGCCCCTGCATTCAGTTAAAGGTCATGGAATTAGTTGCACAGGTAATGCTGCCATGCAAAAGATGCATGCTGCTGGCTGATGCATATTCCTCCCCTCCCTCCTCACCCTGAAACAGGCATCCTTTGGATATACATTCAGCTGTGCACAATCAGTCATGCATTTGGTTACCCATGTAGTTGAGCAACATTGCCACTGATTGCAAGCATTGCATAGTACAATCAATGTATGACTCCACAAGTAGAGGTTTATGCTACAGAACTCCGGCCACTGTGATCAAGGAAAGTGCTGCGGAAGGAAAGGAGGTGGGCACAAAACAGAGAACCCTTACCCACAGAGTTAAAGCTTGGCTTTGGGATGATCAAAAGGAACACAGTCTAGAAACTGGGAAAAAAAAGTGTGCAAACACACGCGTTCATTCCATGTCAGCCTAAGCAGAGCAATGTGTGCAAAGTTGGCTAGGCAAAGGAGTTACATATTTTTATTATTTATTTATTTATTTATTTCAAGGATTTATATCCCACTTTTCTCCCATAATGGGATTCAAGGTGGCTATTATATAATATGTAAGGTTTTATATAATATTTAAGGTTTTATATAATAAGTAAGATCAAGCATGTTGGCAAATTAATGGCTTTTCCATTTTCTTTTTCCATCCAAGGAAAAGCCAATTTGGACTGCAATTGCACCAAAGATGCCACCCAGCAATCATCTCACCCCATGCATACACTTAACATTTACCTCTTGTTTTAGGCTACAGGCAGAAATGTTATTGATAATCAATAAAACCCGACTTACATAATTAATTTGCTTTTAAGACACTGAAGGACTGTGGAGACATGAGGCCGCTCAGTGATGTGAATGTACCCCTCCTCTCTTCCTCCCCATCCCTTCCAATTCTCCTCAAGTGTAAATCAAACTCATGCTGCTCTTCATGTTAAAATGTTCCCTTGTCAGCTCGGCCCCTTTTTTTAAGCTGCATTAGTTCCAGTGGATGTGGGAACTCTGCCAGCTGCAGTGTCAGAAGTGAAAGCCAAGGAAAAGAAGGAGGGAGGGAGAAAAGCGCATTACATCCAAGAGGCAGCTTATGATCCCAAAGACCCTTCACCTTTATTTATTTTTAGTGCTGGTTTTTGTCGCCAAGAGTTTTTTGAGGACGTTAAAGGGAGAGACGAGGGGATGGAGGGGATGGGAATCCAGAAGAAACTTCTCTCCCTCTATGCGTGCCTGGGCCTGTCTCCCTGGACCTCTCAGATTTAGCGTTGGGATTACATTACCCCCATGGAGACAGAAAACCCAAACAAGATTAGGGGTTCATGACTCTGGATGAAGGAGAAAAGGGAGGGAAGCCTATGGAGGTGATCAGAGAGAAAGGATTTCAAATGGGGAGCAGCAGGATTTTAGGCAATCAGAAGGAAAGACAAGCAAGGAACAGCACTGACCAGGCCTTGGAGAAGTTACTTTTTTGGACTGCAACCCCCAGAATCCCTCACTAACCTTGTTGGCTGGAGAATTCTGAGAGAGATGGACCAAAACAAGAAACTGTTCAAAACAACAGTCATTGAACAAATTCTTATGTGATACTTGGATGCTGAATGTGCATTCCATATGTGTGATTGACTCACATATAAAATGAATTCATTAGCTTCATAAGAGTCTTGAGTGTGACATCTGAACTTGTCCTTGTACACTTCAAGATCCTAGAGTAAATGTCCACCCCAGGCCAATATGGTCATGGAAGATGGGATATGTTGTCCTCCTAATGAAGACCCAGTGTTGTGAAATCTATACTAGGAGTATAGAACTATGCTAGAATTGACCCCCCCCCCCACACACACACTTGAAACTACACTCGTTCCTCTCCATTTGTGGACTTGGAGTTTGCGGTCTCACTCCTTCGCAGATGGCAAGCGGGGAGAGAAAAAATGGCACGTGCGGAAGCATGCCACAACTGTAACCAATGGGGACTCTAATATTTGTGTTTTTCCAGATTCGTGGCAGGGTCTGGAATGGATCCTCCATGAATCAGGAGGGATGAGTGCAATTTACAACTGGGGGTTAAGTATGGCATTCACTGCAGAACACTGCTGCATCCCAGTAATCAGTGGGTGCCCAGCTTAGATCCCTAGAGGCTGTTTGACTTCAACTCCCAAAAACCTTAGCTACTGTAGCCTGTCAGGGGGCTTTCTTTCATATTATGAGAGTTGTAGTCCAATAACAACTAGGGACACAAGTCTGGGAAATGAGGCATTAAATCAAACCATAGTTTACTTCCCTTTTTTCTTGTTTGTGTAAGTGGTGTAGCCCTGGAGTCAAATTCCTACTTGTTTTTTAAATAATCCCAACCTCTTTGGCCCAACTTTTTTCAGAGGTGTGTAGCAACTACACAATCTTACTCTGAATTCTTTGATGTACTGGGAGGATAGTGCACAAAAGTAATAAATTAATTTATCAAAGGATAGGAACCATAGCTGGGGAGTCTGTCAATATCACTTCATTGAGATTCTAAGATGTGATGTGTTCTTTCACCTCCAGAGATTTTAAAGCACTCAGACAATATATCTTACTTCTTAAAACACTGAGGGTGATTGTGTAGCCCTATAAACCTGTTAGACTATCACTCCCATCATTCTTTACGACTGGGTATATTGGACAGGGCTGTTGAAATCTGCACCTCAGAAATAAGGGACAAACATGTTGGTGCTAGCTTTTGTTCCTTCATTTGACATAGATGTTGTAAAACTCATGGAGACAATATTAGGATCACATAGTCCACGTCGTCTTCAAGTGGTATGAAAGGAAAGGTGTGTGGACTTTGGAAATGCTGAAGTAGCTTCTGACCTTGAAAATGTCATCCTAGTTCTCTGTGTGCTGCACAGCCTTGTACAGTACAGTTAAATATTAATTTGCACAGAAATTGTTTTAAACCTGTGAAAAGAATACTATTGAGGCTGAGCATCCGTAATGTGAAAATCCAGAATCCAAAACAATCCAAAATCCTTGAGCACTGACATGACACCATGGGGAAAATTCCATACCTGATCTCATGTCATGGATGATGAAGTACTTACATATAAAATGACATAGGGCAGGAACAGTGGTGGTGGTGGTAAGCTCCAGCCACCAGGTGTGCATTCTTTGGGCTAACCCATCTTCAGAGAACTCACTAGTCACCTGCTTCGAATTTTGAGGTATAATAATATAGTAGTAGTAATAATAATAATAATAATAAATATTTATTTGAATTCCACCTCTCTCTATGGAGGTAGCAACTGTGGTACTGCTGCTCATTTATTTGCAAGGTGGAAATGGTGGGCTCCACAAAGGCCAGGGAGCCTGATGAATGCATGCCTGGTAGCAGGGGCTTTTTGCTATCTCTGTTGCTGCCCTGGAGCACTTTTTGACCTGGTTGCACTAGGTCTCCTGTAATTATTTTCCTGAATATTACCAGTTGGTTAAATCAAATATTTAATGTTGTTGAAAATGTGGTGTAAAGATTTCATGTTCACACCTGAGTCCCATCTCCTTATCTTTTTATCTTATTATGCATATGTCAATATTCCAAAATCCAAAAAATACTGGTTCCAAGTATTTTGGATAAGGGATACTCAAATTGTGTATCTATATCTCTATCCTATCTTACCATGAGCCAGCACCAACACAACCTTAAATTAAACCCTAACATTTTAGCCTTTTGAGGTGCAATATGAATAACTTGAATGTCTCCCCCTTCTTTCTCTTTCTGATGGACATCTCTGAAATGGGCCACTGAACTCTTTTGCAACAACTGTCAGAAAGCTGAACTAGACCAAGTCCCATCTCTATATTGGCTAGCCTCCTCAATTCCCATCTCCTTTTTAAGTACTTTGCAGTGGTCCAGCTAAAGATCCTTATTATCATTTGCTCCACCAGATTCCTGGTAAGTAAAGATGGTGCCCCAATATAGGTAAAAAGGTGAGTTTTGTTGATATATAAGTAAGGAGAACTTGTGGCTTGCTTGTGTACATGAATATGTCAGTTCTCCGAATCAGCAGGCAATAAGCCCTCAGCAGAGTCTGAAAAAAGTTATTGTTTTTGGGCTACAGCTTCCAGGATCTGTAAGGCAATCTGGGGAACTCTCAAAATGTATACTGCAATAAAGTAACATTTCCAGGCTGTGGCCCTCATAGGCTGGAAGTTAGACAGAAGCAAAGCATTTCTAAGCTGGAGTAGAAGGAAAGATGTTTCTGAGTTTGGGGAGACTCGCCTCCTTACCTACCACAGTAACCCTTGCTCAAGTGTGGAACTTCTCAGAAAGTAAAAGTCTATCTTCCACAGAGCCAGAAGCCAGGAGCGTGGGATAGAGATTTTCCCCTTCTTTGTCCTGCTTCTGTCCACCCCTCATTCTCACCATCTTTTTCACAGGTTCCTGAACACTTGTTGCAATGTACATGTTAAGGCTTGGTGTCAGGAAGATTAAAGGTTGACTGAAGAAAGAAAGAAAGAAAGAAAGAAAGAAAGAAAGAAAGACTCCCCTTCCCGCTAGGAAAAAAGGAGATTATTTGATGTTGTTGAGGCTGGAACAGATGTCTGGAGAGTTCAGTCACTTCCGGCCAAGTATCAGGTATATAAATGGCCTTCTGTGGCCTTCTTTACCACCTCATTCTTTCTTGCTAAACCCAACACTGCTCTCTATGAAAAGCAATGCAGCCATTCCCTACTGCTATAAGCTCTCATTAATCTTGTTTTTCCTCCTCTTTATTCAACTTATCCCTATTCCCTTGCCTTTGGTGCACAGTATCAATGCTGACAGCAGCCAGGGACCTGGAAGTCTACTAGCCTTCAGAGCTGACAGAACGTTTCCCCTCCCCATGTTTCAGTCTCCAAGGGTGTGTGTTAGGAAAGGGAGGGGAAAGTGGTCTCTACTTTTTGAAGAAAATATTATCTTTCCTCTCCAGCTATGCTAGACACAGCTTTGGTGCTCTCTCTCTCTCTCTCTCAATTTCTTTTATGAAGATGTAGATGTTAGCTGACCCGTCGGTAGCACAAGTTAAATTTGGCTCAGAGCCCACCTTACAGATTCAGCTGAGAAGGGACTTGCTGCAGTATTTAGCAATATGTGTCCATGTACATAAGTGGGATTTGACAGAGTCCTCTTCTATTCTCTTTTCCTTCCCTTGCATTGGATGGCATCAAATCAAACTGCGGCAGAATTGACAAATCTATTTGGCATGACATAGTTACTTGAGCCATGCAGTGTGCTGCACTCACATTTCACACACCCCTTGTGGATTCTGAGCATTAAATGCAGATATTTGGGGAGCTTATGAAGGAAAGCCCCCTTGGAGAATGGGGGGAGGACAGGTAGCTCCCCATCTTCAACACTTTCAACCAATCCAATTTGCTCATTCTTACAAATGAAAATGCTTTTGCATTTCCTGCAAATAAAACTTGCAATAATACAGAATGAATATGCCCCCCCACATGCATCCATTTTCACATTAATGAGACTCATACAGAGCTCAACTTCCTGATGATTTAATTGATAAGAAAGACTGACATCTCATTATTCCACTATTATACAGAGGAAATGTGATAAAAGCATCCTCAGTCCTACCTGACTCTTCTCCCCTATAAGCCCCATGGTTCACCCCCCTTCATACTTGCATATCAATGGGACCAGTGGCATCACTAGGGGCCTGCACCATTTGGCACCTCAGTTGGACTCTCCCCCTGTGCTCCTCCATGCACCATCCCCACACGTGCTCCCACCCTCCCTCCCCCCAACACTCTGTGCACAAGGAAAAAAAATCTTAGTAGGTGGGGATAAGAGTTAATAGAAGGGGACCGTGGGCATGGAATCCTCTGATCTTCTGGTTGCACATGCCTAGAATACTCTCTGTAGTTAAGAAGGACAGGCACAAAGCGATCCCAAAAGGTAGGTTAGAGCCTAAGCCTGTGCAGCAAGCACACACAGATTCTTGCTTCAGACTATCCTACTCAATGAATAAAGGCTGGGAGTGGAGCCAATAGGATAAGATGACCAGAGGTGGGGCTGAGACCTGCAGATCTTGGAAAAGCTAATTTTTTGGACTGTGGTGGATCCACACATGCCCATAGTCAGCATGGCCACTGGCCTCATCAGCCAGTGGATTCTGGAAGATTTACTCTGATAAAGTAATTCCCACCCCGCTCTGGTCAGGATACATGGCTCCACCACTGTATGGGGAAATCACTTTTGAAGGAGGGTTTTTTTCTGGATTAATATGCAATGATGTATTGCTAGCTGGGATTGATTAGCAAAAACAGTCACTGAGTTGCCTACTGATTCTTCAATATTATTTGCTTCAGATGAGGACCACTAGACTTCCATGTTATATGGGTTTAACAGAAGAGAACCAGATGTGACAAGAAGGCCTTATCAAAACCCATCTCACATCTCAGTTTGCTGTGAATGGCAAATTTCCTATAAGTGACAATCTCAAGTAATTTACTGTCTTTTCTTCCTGCACATGATTTTAACTGTTCTCCAGATCCATGAACGCTGCAGATATAATCTCACATGAATCATCTCTTTCTGAATCCTGAAACTTGGCAGAGGTTCATCAAAAGCAATGCTGCTGAGAGCTCTAAGGATTTTGATTTTCTTCCTTCTTTTTCCCTAAAGAGACTGAAACATGCTTGGCTTCCTAAGTGTAACTAAGACAACACAAAGTCAAGTGGGCTCAGTGCAAAGCTTGGAAAAATAGCTTTTGGGATTAGAATCCCCAGAATCCCCCAGCTAGCATGGCCATTAGGTTGTGCTAGCTGGGAGAAATGTAGCAGATCCAAGCTCTGTCTCAGTGACTAGTAATTCAGATGGGTGAGGGTTTTAAGAAGCGGGAGAAGACCAGGGGGGATCCAGGAACATGTGAGCTAGCCCTGCCCTTTTCACACCAACCAGGATGGTCTGAAAAGAGGTACAATCCAGTTAAGAGTATTGCATGCATGACCTTCACAGTCAGGAAACCTGTTTGTGCCAAGGAGTGTAACAGCATTTAGTAGAATTGTTGTATTCCTTTGTCAGACATTACCGCTCAGACCGGGAAGACTTGGGGCGAGGAGGAGCTGGTACATACATCCCTATGCCCATGTCTTGCTTACAGTGTCATCAAGCCTGCTGAAGGGTTCAAGTCCAGCACAAAGCAACCTAGCATTTTCAGTGCTGTAACTTTTAATACTGAGGGCATAAAAAAGAATCTAAGCAACCAATGAAAAGTAGGATGGCCCCACAGGCATATGGAAACAGCAAAACTGAAAACAGACACACAAATATGATGCAGAACTCAGGGTATATGTGTCACAATCCTTCAAACAACACCAGGCCATTATAGGAAGGTGGATCTTTTAGCTTTAGAAGTATGGTATGCCTCCATCTGCCTACCACCATAACATCCTGAAATTTTTGTCTCATTTCAAATGCAGTCCCAAGCAGTCTTTGGATAGAAGACCACCAGGTAGGTCTAGAAAAAAAAATCATGTCTGACAGCCTGAGTTTATTCTTCTACTGTCCTTTGGTGTTGGAGCTGGTGTTTCAGAAGCAGAAGGACCAACGATCTGACTAAGCTGGGGCAACTTTCAATGTTTCAGTGCCTACGCCATTATTGCATTTAACTGATATAACCAGACACCCCAACCTCTTAACTCTGGCAAAGGAAGGGAAACATCAACTCTTTCCTCTGGCAACCAATGAAAACCTCCCCAGCAATGTATTCCAAATGGGAAGGGGAGGCAGTAAAATACTGCAATTCAGAGTTACTGACCACCTCCCTTGGACACAGCAGAGGAAGAATAAAAGAGGGACCCACAAAGCCCCTAACATTCACAGTGTTTCCTTTAGGGAGAGTTGCCAGGCAGGGCAGAAGAAGCTACCTTCCCTCCCAGGCCAGAGCTGACGCCTTTAGTCACACACCTTATTTCAAAACATGCTCTCCACCCCACCCCATCACCCTTCAACTCTTGGCTTCATATGGTTTTCTAGTTAAAGAATTCCTGTTCCACACTATTCTTTAGTAAAGCACAGAGGTCCGGTTCAGAAGTGTCTTCACAAGGATAGCTCAGATGACTGGCAGCTCTATTACCTCCCCAAGAGCAGCTATGGCTCTATTATACACAGTTGTACTCCACACACACAGAACTTCCTCCCTCCCCCTTGCACACCTGGCCTCTGCCGCCTGCCCCTGGCCCTGCCATCACCCCACCCACACCAAGCACATGCTAAGCATTCAGAGGTGGAGGGATCAGCATGGGTCAACACAGGCATATTTATAGACAGAGCCAGGCCCAAGCACAGAGTGCTCAATGCATCACTGCCAACCACTGCTGAGGCTACAGATCCCCTCTCCTTGACAAACCCAACTGCTTCTCATTATTTATCGTTGGACTTTATACTCTAGGACATTGTGATCCCCTCTCAGGATTTGTGCCCTTTCATTTTCCAGGCCTCAATAACTCCTAAACTACAGTTTCATGTGGTTTTGTGATTGTTAACCCAGCATGTGGATGAGGCTCAGGCCATAAATGCTCAATGAATCTTGTATGACAAAAACACAGGCTTGCAAAAGCATTTTCTACTTCATTTACAGTCAAAAGGCATACCACAGGCACTCCCTCCACTGAGCAAGACACAGCAGCAGCCAGGTTTCCCAAGGAACACTTTTGTTCTCATCCTTCAGTAGATATGAAAGATGACTTAGGGATGGATGGGCTGAGCATGCTCCATGTTTATATAGACTCTATCTGATTTAAACCTTCCATCTCACAAAAAAAAAAAAAACAGAATTATTGCAGGGAAGGAAACACTTACTTTGTGATTTTTTCCATGCCGGTACATCATCCAGTCTTCACCATTTGTGCTGACCTCCAGTTTGTATGACCGGACATAATATCCATTCTGTGTTTCTCTGGAAATGGCACCTTGTGTTGCAATGGCTGTCAGCACTGTGAGAAAGCGGAGATCCACCTACCGGTTTTGGGACAGGTATGGGAGAAAAATGGAAGGGGATTTACAAAACCAGCAACATAAGGGAACCTCTTGTGACAGGAAACATTTAAGGCACTGTCAAATACAACACTCCTGAGGCAGTTTCAGACCTAGGAAGCTATTTAGAACTAAGAAGTCATAGGCATCAAACTTGCCCCATGAGCACATCATTTGTATGTGGGATCATGGACCACAGTAGATCTCTGAGAGTCACTGACATGACAGCACACAATGGCAGCATGTTGGGCTCAGGGCACCTGAGGACTCATCACACTGGGCTGCAGCTGCTCTGAGGAAGATAGGTCTGAAAGCAGACCTGAGGATCGGGTGCTCAGCTGGTATAAATTAGCATGACAGTATTTCACTTTTAGCACATTGCTGTGACACAGCTGAAGCTTTTGCCACTGGCCATGTTCAGAGTTTCCTATTCCATCTAAGCTCTGTTCCAGTGTAAGAACTTAATAGGATCAATTTTAAGACCAGCTGAGTTAACATTCCTGGATGTTCAGCATGTAAGCCATAGAAGGAAATGTTTTCAGCATGCCTGGGTTTGTTGCAGTTCTCATAACTGAGGAAGAGTACCACATTTTGGAATTGCTTACCCGTCCATTTGTCCCTCCCCCCCCCTTTTTTTGTCTCACTGGAATGATCTGTAAATATTTCTGGAATCAAATCCTCTCTGTGCTTCCACAAAATCCCCCAAACAGTGGTGCTCCTGTCTCAGCTGCATGCCACAATAAAACAAACAAATAAATATGCACTGGAGGGGAAGTAATCTGAATGGAAGCAGGCTGTGTGCTCCTCTACCAATGTGCCATTTATCAAACAAAAGAACATCCTACCCCATCCCCATGTTTTGCTAAATCTGTTGCAAGGAAATGCTGAGAGATATCAGTGAGGTAAAGGCATTTTCTTGATTCAAGTAGGCTCTCCTTTTGGGGAAGGGAAGCCCATCAGAATTTGGGAAAGTCAAATCTTCTGCACTTCTGCACAGAATCCCTCAGTGTAATGCCTGGCAGATTCTGGGGAGTCCAAAAAAAGGAAACTTTCCTAATCTCTCTGACCCCCAACAAAACAGCTGAGTCTGAGCCTTCAAAACTTTGGCCCCTGACATTACTGACATCAAATAAAATCAAAGCTCAAGCAATAGAACCTCTACGAAATCATTTCTGGTAGAAAAAGCCTGGCACACACTGGGGGCAAGGTCACAGCTCTTTCACACATAAGATCAGGTCATAATATTCCATCTCATGCTTAGTGACTTCTTTGCCATGTCGATTAGAAAAGGTCACCAGCATGCCGGCCTGGTAACTGTGCTGTGAGGAATTGGACAACTGTTGCAGGCCCTGACCTTCCAGGGCTTCTCATGTTGAACGTCCTTTAGCACTTGCCACTCCAGGACTCTTTGCTGACATGAACTGGTCCTGTGTAGCCCCTGCAGAGTCCTTTTCCCTTCATACTTTCCTGCTGGAATTCCCAGCTGCTGGTTCGCATCACCAGTTCCCCAGCAGAATAAATATTATTCTAGCTGTACTTGCCCAACACATGCAAAAGAGTCCCACTCACTCACTATTTAGAGCCAAAGGGGCTCCTAAGTGGTCGGCTGCTCCCTCTCTTGGCCTTCTGGAAAGCCCATCAAGGTTGGGGGAAGGCAAGGGCACCAGGTCAAGCCACAACATCTGCAGGAATGTTAATGGTTCAGCAGGGTTGCCTTCAGTTCATGAAGACCAGAGTCACACTCCCTTTGCCAATCGGCAGTTCAAGCGGCTCCTGCTGGGACCCAGCAGGCAACAAGAGTAACAGAAGATTCTACAAGCTTCATGTTCTGGGGTCAATTGCACAGCATGATAAATCAGTTTGGTTCAAGGGTAAAGTGTTTGTGTGAGTGGCTCAGGCGGCGGGGGTGGAGGGAAGGAACCTGAAGGCCTGGAGGACAGTGGCACTTCCTTTGCCAAGAGCAGCTATGTGTCTAAGCTAAAAAGATGCTTGTCCCTCGAGCATTATCCTGCCAAGGCTGCTACCATGGACACACAGCGTGCTCACTCCTGCCAAGCCAAGCCAAGCCTTTCACAGGAGGATGCTGGGGGGCAAAAAAAAGTAGACTTGGCAAAAATGACTCAGACATCACAGCACAGCAGTTATCTGGCAACACAACTGTTGCTAAGCCTCACAGGATGGCTTCACTCCCAACCTTTCCAAACTGTGTTGGTCTCTCTTTTTAGCTATTGAGTGGTATTATATTAGCAACTGAAAATACCTGCAGGAATTCTTTGTTGCTATCTACATTAGGTGTCCATCCATTATCATCGCTGTTGAGTCGACTTTGCTGTGGGGTCCACCTGCCATCAGAGTAAGTGGAAGAAGCAGTGATCTGTTCATTAGAGATTCGGCCAGATTCCATCCCCAGTGGGCTGTTGCACTGGAAGTCTAGAACAAGAAGAGAGCAAAAGATAATAGGCATCTCTCTCTATAATTATCTCATATTCCGTTGCTACCTAAAAGCGGTGCCATGAATGATAGACTCACATATTTGTCTAATTCTTTTAAAAACCATTTAACTTGCTAGCCCAAGATATTTTGCTTTCCTGAAATGGATGACAAGACAGCATGTGTACACATATACATGTACATAAATATAGGTACTCATACCACATACAGAAGCCACCTGGACTGGCAAATGAATCTGTGCTCAGCACCATCTTAGTGGTGGACTTCCTCTACTTGAAGGCAGCAGTGTAGCTTAAGGAAGGGTAGGAGAACCTCCAGCTTACGGAGGGTGTGAATTCAGTTCGCTAAGCCCTTCTGCCCCCTCTTAAGTTCCTTCATGCAATTGTCCTGATTAATGCAGGTATGCCTGATTAATCTAAATAAATTTAAGTCTCCAGGACCAGATGAACTATATCCAAGGGTATTAAAAGAACTGGCAAATATAATCTCAGAGCCATTAGCAATAATTTTTGAAGACTCCTCGAGAACAGGAGTAGTCCCAACATACTGGAGGAGGGCAAACGTTGTCCCCATCTTCAAAAAGGGAAAAAAGAAGATCCAAACAATTATCCTCCAGTTAATCTGACATCAATACCAGGAAAGATTCTGGAGCAGATAATTAAACAGAGAGTCTGTGAACATTTGGAAAGCAATGCCATTATCACAAAAAGTCAACATGGATTTCTGAGAAACAAGTCATGCCAGACTAATCTGATCTCCTTCTTTTTTTTTTTTCTTTTTTTTTTCTTTTTTTGATAAAATTACCAAACTGGAACACAAAGGGAATGCTGTAAATATAGCATATCTTGATTTCAGTAAGGCCTTTGACAAGGTCCCTCATGATGTTCTTGCAGACAAGCTGGTAAAACGTGGGCTATACAATGTGACTGTTAGGTGGATTTGTAATTGGTTAACCGGCTGAACCCAAAGGGTGCTCAACAATGGCTCCTCTTCATCATGCAAAGAAGTGAGTAGTGGCATGCCACAGAGTTCTGTCCTGGGCCCAGTGGCATTCAACATCTTTATCAATGACTTGGATGAAGGAATAGAAGGCATGCTTATCAAATTTGCAGATGACACCAAATTAGGTGGAGCAGCTAATATCTCAGAGGACAAGATCAAAATTCAAGAAGACCTTACTAGATTAGAAAGCTGGGCCAAAGCTAACAAAATGAATTTCAACATGGAGAAATGTAAAGTACTAAACTTAGGGCAGAAAAATGAAATACATAGATATCAGTTCTGTGCACCAAAATTCAAAAAGGATGTTGAAAAATTGGAGCGTGTCCAGAGGAGGTCCACCAAAATGGTGAAGTGTCTGGAAACCATGCCTTATAAGGAAAGACTTAGGGAGCTGGGGATGTTTAGCCTGGAGAAGAGACAGTTAAGAGGTGATATGCTAGCCTCATTTAAGTATTTGAATGGGTGTCACATTGAGGATGGAGCAAGTTGTTTTCTGCTGCTCCAGAGACTACAAAACAATGGATGCAAGCTACAGGAAAAGAGATTCCATCTCACCATTAGGAAGAGCTTCCTGACAGTAAGAGCTGTTTGACAGTGGAACACACTCCCTTGGAGTGTAGTGGAGTCTCTGTCCTTGGAAGTCTTTAAGCAGAGACTGGATGGCTCTCTGTCAGGGAGGCTTTGATTGTGATTTCCTGCATAGCATAGGGTTGGACTAGATGGCCCTTGGGATCTCGTCCAACTCTATAACACTGGGAAGGCAAGGTATCTGAGCACATGCATCAGTGTGTTGTCTCAAAATGGTGATGCCAGAAAACAAAGGGATTAGTCTCTAACCCACTCATCCTCTCCATGAGGAAGCCACGTGAGCAAGGTCAAAGGAATTGTCAAGCTGGATTGCAAGTGAAAAGTCTTTTGTAAGGCTCGTCAAGAGAGCTTTGATGTTGCTTACCTTTCCATGGGCGTGGAAAAGCGATGAAGAGAAAGCCAGGTGCTTTCACTGGGGGTTGCAAACATTCCTGTTAGGATTCAGCAATAGAGTTCTATACCTCATTGAGAGGATTTTGTTCTACTGAGCCCTGGTGGTGCAGTGGTTAAATGCCTGTACTGCAGTCACTCACTCAAAACCATAAGGTTGTGGGTTCAATACCAGCAAAAGGGCTCAAGCTTGACTCAGGCTTGAATCCCTCTGAGGTTGCTAAAATGAGTACCCAGATTGTTGGGGGGTAAGTAGCTTACATTTGTAAACTGCTTAGACACTGCTTAGGCGGTATGAAGTGGTATATAAATGCAGATGTTTGTCTACTGATCTTTTTCTGAGCAAGGAAGAGCAAACTGATAGGTCTCAAAGGGTATGACTATGTTCCTGGTGTCAGAGGTGTGCCCATATACCCTTGATATAATCCAGCCAACAGAAGTCTGTGGATGGGTAACCCACTACAATTTCCCATCCCTGGCTTGAGAGTTGCTGGGTAGGCCACATACACACAGTGCTCTGCCCTACAATACCAAAACAAGTCTACTATCTAATGTCTGTCTCAGTTTGAATGGATGGGATCAATACTTTAGCTACTGGCCTTCTCATATTTTGGCACTGCTGAATGTGGAAGCTCCACTTCTGGGCCACTGGAAATTCCATCTCAATAATATTTGCTGTCTAAGCATGATATAGAAGCTGTGAAATAGCATATAGTAAAGAAAGAAAAAGACAATATTCATCACAAACAGAAGAGACAAGTGGTTACTTTACATATTCATGGATTCTTGACATGACTCCCAAGTCTTCTATTAAAATCTTCTATACAACCTTTAATGTGGAAACTGAAAAAAAGATCTGCAGATAACAATTTTTAAGAATTTTGAATTATAAGTCTGGCTTTAGATTTTCCACAGCAGTGTTGGGATGTAGCATAGAACCTTGAAAGTTAGTGATGACAAAACCTCAAATCTGAGATGTAACATATCATACCAAGGAGGGAAAATATGAGCCATGCCTTGAAATTCAAATGCTGGAATTCAAAGTGTCAAAATTAAAAATCATTTGAATACTGATTTTCACGTCATCACCACTTCAGGGTTGCAGTTGTGCTCAGCAATGAAGAATTAAGAAATGTCACACAAACATGGCTGTATTTGTGGATACATGCAAACACTCAGAACTTCTTAACTTACTCTCAGGCACTTCCTGCTGGACCAAGTAATAGCGAGCAGAGAAGCCATCTTTAGCCACAGCCAAATCTGTGTGGAAAGTGAGTGACAAAATGCCAGTTGTTGAGCGTATCTCTGAAGGGGTTTTGGTGCCACAGTATCTGCCAATCAAGGGACTCACTACAACAAAAACAGAAAGAAAGCACAATTTACTTCTTAGTTAGACCACTGCCACCTTGCCTCCTTTCCTTCAAAAGCTATAGACAACAGCTGTAGTCCTGTATACTTTACCTGGAAATAAGTTCTGTTGAACTCAGTGAGGTTTACTTCTGTGTACCAAGGTATACAATTATTGTGTGACGCCTAGAATAGATTTATCAACACTTCTAATGCATCCATTGTTTCACTGACATGCATATTTGTGAGTGACAGATTACCAAATATTTTTCTGCCAGCTTCCCCCAGATATTGTGTTTAAAGTGACATACAAAGCCTTCTTGAATGCAACCAATCCTACACAATTTTTTATTTTATACTTTAAAAGACTTGCTGAGATCACAATACTTCTGTACTTCTGAGTACTTCAGATTCTGCTTTCTGATCTGCATGATCTGATTACATAAATTAGATTATTCAAAGGTCTCAGTGTGCTGCAACATCACCTGCACAGTTATACTGAACTAGAAAGGGTGATTCTGGCACAAAAATAGAGAAAGGAACTCCATCACTGTTCAACTTAACTTCTGCCCTCTACTAAAAACAAGGTAACAATATATGAGATTGGATAGAGCTGTAGAGTGTTAGCAATTTATGACCTTTATGGAATTCTTCAGTCTCAAAATTGATGCTGTTAGCTTGACAAGAGCCAGATACGGAAGACAATACATCACTTTAATTCTTACCTTGAGGAATACCGTCCCAGATGTCCAGCCAATCATATTTGCAATCTCCTTCCCCAACTTGCAAGGGGTCATGCTCGAGATCAAAGGTTAAAAATTGAAGGATGATCTCCATCTTTGGCTTGGCCATGATGGTGAAGGCACAGTCCAAATTGTGAGGGTATTTATCAGGAAATCCAGGGGATTCAATAGTACCATTTGAACTGGTGAAGTTTCTAGAGCAATCTTCAGAGCCTACAACAAGAGATAAGACAACTAAGACAGGAGGACATTAATATACTACATTGTCAGCCACCTCATTCACAGTAGCCAGCCCTGTAAGGTGTAATTTATAATTGTTTTCTTAAAGCACTTAAATCCCTCATGCGGAAAATTGCTACAGCCTTGCAAAAGTATTAATTATTAATGTTACTGTCCTTGTTTTATTTTCCATCAGAGCAGCAATTAGCAAAGCAGTTTCACTGAAGTGACACTTGGAAGTTTTGCATCTCAAGCACTGAAAGAACAGCACACGAACAGGAGCAGCTTTCAGAATGGTAAAGTCAAAAAAATCCGGGGGGGGGGGAGGCAGGATTGGGGGCTTGCACGAGGGATTCTATCAAAGGGAGAAACAGAGCCGCCATTCTCATGTGTCCATATTAACCATCACACCAGAAATGTAAGCAATTCCAATCTGCAAGGAACGCCTTCCTGACTGCCGACAGCGCAGACAATATTACCACTTATTTAGGGATGACCCAACACTGGCCTCTATTGTGCCCCAGCCTGCTAAGTGCCTTTCTATTTCTTGCCGACCTAAGGTGCCTTGGGGGGGAAAGGAGGTTGCATTCTGTTCAGGCTATGACTGCATTCAAACTATTGCTCTGTGGGGACCAGACAATTGACAATTGAATTCTCTAGGCTACAGGTCACTAGAAGAGAGGAGGGAGAGAGTGAGGGAGAATGTTACAAGACCCCGTGGCTCCTGGCTGTAACAGAGGATCTCTGGTGTTTCATTATGAGTAAGTTGCTACAAAGGGACACAGTTGTAGTCCTGAGCAATGGCTAACAGACGGCCTACAACTGCCAGCACAAAAGTGGATGTGCGCTTCCGCTTATAGCAAACCAAATCAAAACAAAAACTCTGGCTCCTTCAACAGGGGCGGGGGCGGGGGGGGGGCGGAAATGAACAATGAAGTTACACTAATGGATATGGAAATCTATTTAATCTGATGACTTCCAAAATGAGTGGGACTTAATTGGATCACCTGGCAATGTAGACTTTGATTGACCAGCTCTGATGAAGGCAGTTGAAAACAAATCACTGAATTTGCTAACACAATAGACAATATGTAATTGGCTCTTTCTCTTCCTCGTGTTTAAAAAAACAGTTAACAGAGGACGCTGAACAAAAGACCCTGAGAATAACAAGAGACAACTACATTTATTTAGTTTTTGAAAAGCTGACAGGTTTTTTTTTTTTTAAAGTATTTTCCTGCCAATGGAAGGACAGCAAATATGGGGTCAAACTATCCTTCCATGGAAGAGACTTCCAGAGCCCAGAAGCAGCTTTCAGGGAAGCCTCATCTTCTGTCCCCACCAGACAAAACCAGGAGAGTGGTATGACTGAGAGCAGTGGTTCTCCTGCAGCTCTCCAAGTCCGATCAGGTTCATATGGAAGACAGTGACTGTCCCAACTGTTTGGGCCTAAGCCATTTAAGGCAATAAAAACAATCCTCTTCTGGCAGGCCTTCCCCTTCCCAAATTGATCAGATCCAGAATGCAGGAACCAGTCCATTTGACTATGCTCCCTTATCAATCATCATTTGTTACAAGCAACATTTGATACTACTGTTTTTTATATTGTCTATTATAATGTTATTTTAGAGAGGGAGGGATAAGAGGGAATGGGAGGGATTTCTATTGTTTTATTTTATTGTACTGTATAAATTGTATTTTATAAACTCTGTTGTTACCTGCCTCAATCCCCAAAACGGAAAAGGTGGGATATAAATATTTATTTATTTATTTATTTATTTAAGTCATAACCAGTATTTTGACTCATGCCCAAAAAGAGAGTACAGTGGTCCCTCCACATTCACTGGGGTGACGGACCCCTGTGAATGTGGAAAAACTTGAGAGAACACCTAACTGGTAATCTCCAGGTCTTCCAGCGCAACCCAATGGTCAACATCTGCCAGAACTTGATAACAGAATCATGCTGTAGTGTTTTCTCTAGGAATTTATCTAGGAATTTCTAGGTTCTCGGGCACAACTCTATGGTCAACCTCTGGCAGAGTTGCACTGGCGGACCTAGAGATTCCTAGAGAGAACATATTAATCAAAGCCACAACTAATCAAATCCACAAAAGTCAAAGCCACAAATGTGGAAGGCCAACTCTAGTCGCCAATGGATGGGAGCCAGTGCAGCCCGAAAGGTTTGAGTGTTGTGCTATGACTCTGAAGACCAGAGTCTGAATCCTTGCACAGCTATGTAAACCCACTGAGTACCCTTGGGCAATTTCTCTAGGAATTTGTAGGTTCTCAAGCACAACTCTATGGTCAACTTCTGGCAGAGATGCACTGGCGGACCTCCCAGGAGTAAAAGCAAACCTCCTGAGAATAAATCTTACTGTCCTTTCAGCCTCAGAGGATAGTAAAAGCAAACCTCCTTGGAATAAATCTTGCTGAGAAAACCCAGTGATAGTTTTGCATACAACAACAACAATAATGCCAGTGGATCTGTTGTAACAAGGATGAGGGAAATGAGGGAATGAGGAAAACTGAGGGCCAGTACAGACTAGTTCTTTAAGGCGCCCCCGTCACATGCTAGGGTTGCCTCGGTGTGGGGCTTCCACACGCCCCACAACCCTAGCACGTGACGGGGGCATCAAGATGGCAGCACCCTGTTTACATGGGCACTGCCATCTTTACATAAGTGCCGTGCAGCATCCACGCAGTGCGGTGCAGCGCGGCACTTACGTAATGAGTGCACCAGGGGCGCATTTATTACGCTGCGGCAGCGTTGAAAAGAACCTGCTTTTTGCAGGTTCTTCTTCCGCTGGCGGGAAGCCATGTAGTTTGGCCACTGCGGCTTCCCTCCAGTGGAAAAACAGGCTCCAGGAGGGTGCCCTTTTGGGCAAAGACTAACTTTTTTTTAAAAAAAGCAGTTTAAGGGGGTAGTATGTACTGCCCCTATGTATTAATTACCCCTATATTATATTATTATTACCCCTATAAGGAAGAGGGGGAGAAAGGGTTCAAACTCTGGCATTATAAGCTTCTAAAGTTCAAAAAAAAAAAAAAAGCCAATGTTTCTGTTCCTAAGTGTAATTGTAAGTCAGGCTGCTGGTTGTTGCTATTAAAATCATTCATTAGCTGCCTCTTAATGTAGTGCAGAGTGACAAATAAAACAAAACAAAGGAAGCAGTAACCAGGGAAATAGGAAAAATACACAGCAACTGCAAGAACAAACAAAACTAGCCAAAGAGAAGTGATGGCTTTTGCACCCAACTCCAGAAGGCTACAGAAGATGGGATCTCTGATACGAAGACTGTATCTTGAAGCAACTGGTGTGAAGGCTCATTGCCATGATGGCCCTTCCTAAGTGCTTTCAAGACTTAAGAGTGGTGCCTGAGGGTGTAGAGGGCGGATGTAGAGAAGCATTCTTTGGCATATATGAAATCCAGACTATGGAGGGCTTCTTATAGGTGAGCACTGACACATTCAATCGGACCCAGAAGCACTACAGCTGTGGCAAGCACTACAACTTTGGAGACACTGACTGGATACCATTCTGACTTCCTATGTCCGTAAGGAAACATAAGTCGATACATGGGACAAGCTTAAGCTTCTAAGTTGCTTTTCAGGCTAGGTTCACTTAGCCCTTATTATAGTAGGGGAGCCTGAAGTTTAGGGGTGCGCAAGGCCTACTCTAACTATGCAGGGAAAGAGAGGCCTCCACACAAAACAAAGCTGATAAACAAGGGCTTTGGATACTACAGCTACCGCCTTTTCAAAAAGCAAAGCTCAATCAAACAGATTCAAAAACTGTTTCAAAATATTACATTTTTAATCTCAGAATCATGTCTGTGATTGGCTCTATGCTTAGATAACAAAGGAAACATGAAATATGTTAACAACGGATCCTCTTCCCCTGTCAGCCCTTGAACAGAATTCCAGAGGTTATTTGCACACAAATCCAGGCCTGCAGCCAAATGCTTTGAGTGGGGGTGAGGGCGAATATAAGGAGGCTGGCATAGGTAAATAAAAAGTAGGTGGGGTGTGCTACTTGTAGCTACATTACTAAATAGGATTTGTAGACTTCATCGGGAAATGAATATGTGTACAGGTGAGTCTCAGAAAATCCAGAAGATGCAAGCTCCACACAAATCAGACTACTCTGTGAGCATCCCAGAATATTCTAGCCATGAAGCTGACCAACATCTGCCCCTGTTATCTTGGACACTCTGTTGCAACCCCAGGCAACTGTCCACATCTGCATCCCACTCTGCTACCCAGTGCCACTGCTGCTGGTGGGAGTTGCTTACTCTGAGGTGAGAATAAGGGCCCAGAATCAATCACAAGGCTGAGCACCTCATTCTGAACTCAGAGCAAGGGACCTGCATCAGTGGCTCAGTGGGACACATTGTAAACTTGCATTGCAAGGGACGGCTCTGGAAGAACCAGAGCAAAGACTAACTTTTTTAAAAAAGTAGTTTAAGGGGGTAGTATACAGATGGATTAGTGCTGAATTGGCTGGATGATGTCCAGACAGCTTACACCAGAAGTGGGAATTGGGTCCTGCATCATCTGAATGCCTTGCCAAGAGGGCAGGGGAAGGATATTTATTTGGCCCATGTAGACAACTGCCAAATCTCTGCTCATATGTGAAGCTGACTGACTATTTATTTATTTGATGATATAGCTGTGTTAGTCTATAGAATCAGTATGTGGGGAGATCTTGTAGCACCTTTGAGACTAATTGAAAGAAATTGGTAGCATGAGCTTTCGCAGACTTCCGTCTACATCCTCTACTTCACACAAATGCATCTGACGAAGTAGACTGATGTCTACAAAAGCTCATGCTATCAACTTCTTTCTTTCAGTTAGTCTCAAATGAGCTACAAGATCTCTCCACATACTCTTTATTTATTTATTTGTTAGCTCTCAACCTACCAAGGCCCCTGAGGCAATGCAAAATGAGTAAATGCATTTGAAACATTAAATACATACTGTAAATTAAAACATTTTAAAACAGACTAAAGGCCTGTCTTTAAAATAGCATTACACTCAGAGACAATTTAAAACTACCTCTCATTATAAGAGTCAAAGGCCAAATGAAATGGCACAAACTTCATTGGCAATTGCCCTCTGGAAGGGAAGTTCCATCCTGATGTCTCTTGGGAGGGAACTCCACACTTGGGCTGTTGCTACACAGGAATCCTTGCCATGTGTGCCCCTCAGCTGAGCCTCATAAAATGGTGAGTACACACAACAAGGTTTCTGCTGAGGAGCTTAAATATCAAGCAGACTCATATGGGAGGAGGCAGTTTTTCTGGCCCAAAGCAATTTAAGTTTTTATAGGTCATGACCATCACCCTCAACTGACCCAGAAACTAGAAGTCAGTGCAGTTCTTGTAAGGTTATGAGGTCTCTAAAATGCATACCTGACAAGTATCTGGCTGCAGTATTTTGTACTACCTGTAGATTCTGAACATTTTTCAAGGGCAGCCCCACACGGAACACATGCCTCTAAGTCATTTTTGACTTAGGATGACCCTAAGGCAAAGCTATCTTAGGATTTTCTTGGCAAGTTTCTTCAGAGGGCATTTGCCATTGCCATCCTCACCCCAAAGGTCAAAAAGGAGATGCACATATTTGTGTAAAATGTGCTGCTCCTATGTATTTTTGTACATCTAGCTACCAACGGTCTGTGCAGTTATGTGTGCGTGCTTGAATAATCAATGCGCTCCTCTGCATTTATGCTTCCATGCCTCATTAAGTCGTTTGGGTAAAGTAAGAGAAACTATTTCTCCCTCTTCCTTGCTACTTCCCCCTCCCCTTTTCTGGTCAGTTCCTTCATGGTATTTATTTTCTGTTCCAGAGGTGATGTAAATCTTCTATGTGTTTCCATCTGAGATGCTAACTGTGGAATTTGGGCTGGCAGCTAGTTCATGTGACCAAGAGCTTGGCCCCACTCTCCTGATGCAAGACACAGCCTGGCCTCTCCAGGAGTACACAAAAACATTGTCTCGCCCACGCCTTGCCAGTGCTAAACAAGACCTATTTTTATTTCTCAAAAATTCTCATCCCCACACTCACCAATCTGACAAATATTTAGACAGGGCAAATTTTTAAAAGGCTTCTAAATTATCTCCCACCCCCTCCCCGCACTTTCTCCCAAGAATAGTTTTGTATTTTAAAAGGCATTATGAATAGTTCCTCTTGTGTGGTGCTCAAGAGGCGCCCGTCTTGTTCCCTTGATGGCACTGCCAACAGCCGCCCGTTTAAGCCAGCATTACACCAGTTACAAAACCCTTGGTTTCTTGAAAAGAGGAAACACAAGGCTATTGATCAGTGCTTGAATCACATATTCACAGGAGGGAAGAGGGGGCAAGCTCTGTGCAGATCCAAGAGAGAACAATTTTCACTTAGCCTTGGCTTTAACAAGCTTTTCATATATGCAACAGAGAAAAAGATATACTGTTTGTAGTTGTGGAATATATGAGATCATTTAATGAAGAAGCTTGCCTCTCATGCCAAGGCAGAAATCAAAATATATTGTCAGTATGGCACTGA
This sequence comes from Urosaurus nigricauda, assembly GCA_034509955.1. Classification (NCBI taxonomy): domain Eukaryota; kingdom Metazoa; phylum Chordata; class Lepidosauria; order Squamata; family Phrynosomatidae; genus Urosaurus; species Urosaurus nigricauda. The sequence goes on along the minus strand of JAOEGL010000001.1, from coordinate 190,627,668 downwards.
AATGTTTTACCTTCTCAGAAGTGTTGATGAAACAGCTTTGGAAATGGGGCAAGCATGGGGGTGGGGGATTTTACAAGGAATGTTAGGCTTAATAGCATAGGAGATTCTTTTGTAAGGAGAGGAGGGAAAATCTCGACTTTGTTCAGCCTGAGCCCTTGTTGTTGTTGTTTTTATTGTTGTGCACCTTCAAGTTGACTAAGGCTAGCCTATCATGGGGTTTTGTTGGCAAGATTTGTTTCAGGGAAGTTGCCTTTACCTTCCTCTGAAGCTGAGAAAGAAAGATTTGCCTAGTCACCCAATGAGTTTCCATGGCTGAGTGGGGAGTTAAACCCTGGCCTCCAGATTCATAATCTAACACTCAAACTACCACACTCTGGAATAGTATTGCCTCAGCCTACCAATGGTCAACCAACACCTTCCTTAATCATCAGATACTACAGAACCATCACTGATCCACAACATTTGCTTCAACACTCCAAAAACTAAAAGTTGGATACAGGTCAGCTAAACAGCTAGGCAGCATTGATACCCAGGCTACTGCCACACTGCAGAGCAAATGCAGTTTGACACTGCTTTAATTGGCATAGCTCCATCCTATGGAATCCTGGGATTTGTAGCTTATTGGGGCAGCAGAGCTCTCTGACAGGCAAGACTAAATATCTCACAAAATGACAAATCCCAGAATTCCACAGCATTGAGCCACAGCCATTAAAGTTTGCTGATCAGCCTCAAATTTGCACAAAAACATAAGACATCTGTATTAAGTCCAGCTATCATCTTTGATCAAAATCAGTTCATGAATGTGTATTCTAGGGCAAAAAAAATTTACAGAAATCTGTAGTGTCTGTTGGGAAAGTAACTAACAAAGCTGACTTACTAATCTCTTCATTTTTATCCTTTTGGATAAAACGTCAAGTCTGAAGTTCTGTTATCAGATTTGATAATTTACCAGACATACAGGGACTCCTTAGAAATCATTGTGGGAATTACATTAAAACACTACATTTCTTCCATGAGAAATAGATAGAAGGATCCAATGTAGTCTTCCGTCCATACTCTGGCCAAAGCCAATTCCTTAGGTTCACTAGGGATGTTCAGTTCACACCAATGAGCTATCCTATTGACCATGAGTACAAGTTTCTCATTATGAATGTTTTCATCTTGTTTTAATCTTGTTTTTAAGTGTACTGTTATTTAATTTTTAAACTTTTTGTTTACCTTTAACTGTATCTTGTTTTTTTTAAAATGCCTTAGCTCCTGCCCAAGTAGAAAAGGAAGGCTATACTGTATGTACTTGACTATAAGTTGACCTCATGTACAAGTTGAGGGCAGGTTTGGTGGCCAAAATATGAATTTTGATATGACCCGTGGATAAGTTGAGGGTAAAACCTAGGGGCATGTAACAATGAATCTAAAGGATGAAGCAAATGAAAATAATGTCAAAAAACGTACAAAATTCCAGCAGGCATAACTGTTTGTGCTCATCCTAAAGGCTGGATGGATGAAAGAGTAGGCTCTTACCTTTCATCAGGGCATGATTCCGTTTTTGTTTTTTTTTAAAGTTAAAGTACACTACTTACATTGACCCATGGATAAGTCAACTCAGGTGTTTAGAGTCAAATTCTTTGACTAAAACTTCTGGACTTACATATGAATATATACAGTAAATCAAATACATACATATAGTTAGTAGAGGGTAGGCAATAAAAGAGTTGTGTCTCCCTGTACATTTAGATACTTACCTGTTTTGTAGATCTCATAGCGCAGAGAGAAGCCAGCGCCCTGACGGGCATAGTCCGAAGTAAACTTAATATACAGGGAAGGGCCGGATGAGGTGATCGTAGGAGGAGCAATGTTTCCACAGTGCTTGCCCAGAAGGTCAGCAGTTTCACTGTCCCCATCCCGGATCTCTATAAAATCATACCTGTCAATGTAGGGGAGAAATGGGGGGGATTAATAAGAGATAGGGAAAACATTCCAAATGAAAATCTTTTGCTATTATTAAATATGTTTCACATGACAGTCACTTTTCTACAAACCCAAACTCCATCGTTTACACATCAGGCAAGAGGCACTATATTCAAATTAATTAATTAGTGTCCCGTTATGTAACCTCCTGTTTTCAAATTATCCTGCTAATAGGAATTCACTATAAATACCAGCAAAGAAACAAAGCTTCGAGGAAGTTCTGCTCATTTATCAAAAGCATTTTGTTATCTGAATGTTTTAGATGTCCTATGAGCCTCTGAGATAAATAAAGTTTTATAGCAATCATAATCCGTAAAACACATACTACCATAGATTTCCCTGCTTTTCCAGCAGTTCATAAATCTTTTGTCTTTCTGCTTACTTTTCTATAAAAAATCACGTTTGGCTTGCTTGTGTTTTGCTATAATCCAAGCTGCTGGTCTTTGCTGGCTCTTTGTGTGCAAAATTAATAGATGCAGCAGAGGTGTCTTTAAAGTGCACATATTCCGGCTTCATGACACTACATTTTTAGAAATGTATGCATCTGCTTGTTTTACTTCTTACTTTTTTTTTTGGTCCAAGAATGGCCTTAAACACTTTAGTAACGCTGAGACTGTGCTCAAGGACCATATGAAAGTTTAGCTCCTCTCTCTGAAACTAGGAAGTCAAAGCGAGACCCACACTCTGCCCTTCATGGAAACTTGCACCAAGCTTCGTGTTTCTTACTTTGGTTTTTAAAAAAGGGGGGGGGGGAGGCTGTGGGTGATGTGAATGGACTAGACAGTCTCCCTCCCAGTTCCTGATCACACCAAAGAGGCCAGAGGTGACCTGAAATGATCAACAGGAGAGAAATAGCTCAAAGGAAAGGATAAGAAGAGCAGCAAATATTGACTGTCCTTTCATTTCCTCCACATTCTGGATATATTAGACACTCTGACCTTGGAGAACTTCAAGTGCAAATGCAAGATTAGGATTGCTTTCTCTTGTGACTAAAGCCATCCTGGATCAAGCAAACTTGATCCAAATATGTGTAAGTCTGGAACGTCCATTGAAATGGGACGCAAATTTAGAACACCCTCCCCATCTACCTTTCGAAGAATGTAAACCACAGTGGAAAGATAAAAAGGCGGAAGAGAGAGGGAGAAAAAAAAGAAATGAGGCAGCACTTATAAACTAACAAGTATTTATTTTAGCGTGTGCTTTTGTGGATATAAACCCACTTATTCAGATGCAATACAGAGAGATATTAAAACTTCAGGTTATAAAGCATATTTACAAAACTGGGGCAGTGGGACAGAATGTAATAGGATCTAGAAAGATGCAAATCATGACAATTGCCTGAAATTTTCAAATGAATGCATAATGTGAAACATGTCTTTCACATCTTTACAGCTGTCAGTTAGGCTGCAAGCACACTGCAGAAATAATCCAGTTTGATACTACTTTAAGTGGCGTGGCTCAATGCTCTGGAATCTTGGGATGCTTTGGAATTGTCTTCTGGAGCATTCTCGATTATCAGTAGCATTAGTATTAGCAGTATCTTTTCTCCAAAAGATTCAAGATCATAAATTGTTCAGTTTTATCCTGGGATTTTTGTTTCTTGCATTTCATTGGCCCCTGATCTACTCTGTATATCTGTGTGCACACATGCCAGATCCCTGCATCAGATGAAGTAGACTGTGGTCTATGAAAGCTTATAATGCAATAGATTTATTAGTTGTATGTGTTCCAGAAAGCAACTGGGGAGAGGGGTGTTGTATCTTGGGATACTAGTGCAGTCACCATTCAGAACTGGTATTTCTGGGTGTGCTCAGTAAGCAGAACCCTATTTTCAAATTCTAGGGAGCTTGTTTATCTGGAAGACTGTGCCAGGACTCCCTTCTGTATCATGTCTGTTACCTCTTGCAGATGTAAAGGGTGCTCCTTTTTAGTCCTTGGCAGGAAGAGACAAAAGCTAACCTTGTTTTATAGCCATTCCTTGCTGTTCAAACCCTGAAGTTTTTGACTACTCAGGAAGAACGATCACAACATCCAGGTAGCATTGAGGCAGGAGGCTATTTTCTATGCCAATTATCTTGTTCTGCTCCTCTGCCTCTCACCAAACTGTTATGGATCAAACTTGGAGACAGCCAGGCTGTATCTATCCTCTGGGCCTCAGTTGCCAAATAGAGTGTGGAGGGAGCACTGACTGGAAGCATTGGGATTTCCTGGCAGTCCACACTGGGGATAGGGGGAGGGAAATGGCTCATCATGTTCCATCCTCTCTTCAAAGTGGCTGTCCCATAAAACTAATTGTCCACAAGGGTATTAAGTTGTAGCTGTGGCTAAATGTCTGGCCGTCAGATTGTATAACTTGAGTATTTTAAACCTTTGGTCTCCACGCTCCATTTGATCCCAGACGGATGTCTCCAGAGTTGTGACTTTAGAGTTAGACACATCTTTACAAGATCAACTCATATAAGTGAAACACTTCAGGCACATAGTTCCATCACAAAATGAAGACAAAACCTTTAAATTATGCTTATTTTTTTCCTTTCTGGATCACCCATATTTAATATCAAGTATGAGGAGTTGTGCCTCCTCGGCTGCTGTTATTAGTTGTGATTTGTTTCATTCCTTGAGAGTTTTATATTTTTATATATTTTATATTTATGTTTTAAATTGATTTGGTTGTTTTTGACAGCCAGCACAGGATAGTGGCTTCAGTGTTGAACTAGGATACATGGAAGACCAGACTTCAAATCCCCACTCTACCATGGAAACTCACTGAGTGACCTTGGGCAAGTCACACTCTTTCAGCCTCAGAGGAAGGTAAAAATCCTCTCCAAGCACCTTCTGCCAAGAAAACCCTATGAGGGGTTCACCTTAGTGTTGTCATAAGTCAGAAATGACTTGAAGGCACAGAACAACAACTTCTTTTAAATTATTTTGAAATACATGCTAAATTTGTAAAAGTAAATAAATGCTGAGTCCATCACCCAAAAATAATTGGAAACTGCAGGCTGTACCTGCAGGTTAGATTTGGTCACATTACAAGAGCATTTCAGTGAAAACACATGGCTTTCAGGAAAGTACCTTCTATTGTACTTTTTCATTTTCTCACTTAATAGAGGCACTCCTGTATCATGTTGAAGTGTTGAAAGTGGTTCAGGTTAGTTCAAAAGTATCCCGACAATATTCTTGTAAAGGTAGATTACTCTGTAAACCTGTTGTTGTTGTTAACACCCCATCAATTACAAATCGGGAGGGTTGAGGCAATACAGTTGGCCCTCTTTATCCATGCATTCAACCATCCACAGCTTGAAAAAAGAATTAAGTTCCAAAAAGCATATGTTGATTTTATGATTTTGTATATAATGGGACTTGAGCATCCCTGGATTTTGGTATCCATGGGAGATCCTGGAACCAAACCGCAGCAAATACTATAAGGCCCACTGTAATGGCTTGATCTAGGACTCTAGCAAATTCAATACTGGGGCAGATTTTAAAAAAGAGTTTAGCAGATTGCATCTTATTCACTACACTAGTGTGTTCTTCAGTTGTTCCAATTTGACAGAGACAGTCCCAATTAATCTTCTCCCAACTTATTGTTCAGAGAAACAGTCCCAGGTCTGTCTTCTCTCACTTTCCTTTTTTTTTTGTCCTTAACTTGTTTCAATTGCTACAATTGAGTTTACAAGAGTTGAAAACATTTGGTGCTCAGTTAAATTAGCAGGTGGGAAAAGAAATGAGAGGGCAGAATCTTAAACTTCCCAGTTGCTTCAACGGCTGCAACCTCCCCTAACTTGTGTGTTCTTCATCATTAATAAATGTTGTCATCTTGGCCATGTTGCTTGGTCACATACCCCAGTTTTCATCTGTGAAATCTTGGAAGGCATGCCCTGTTTTCCCCTCCATTTCTTTCCTCTCTGTATAGATGGGCTCTTGCTGTTCTCCTTGTGTGGCTTTGCCTCCAACCACACTTCTCTCACTGACTGACTGGTCTTTTAAGGTCAGGTCCAAAGCCACTCTCATTACATTTCAGTTGGCTTGAGTCTCTCGCAAAGTATTCAGCAAAACCCAAGGGATGGAGGGGCTACGGATTTAGAATAAGAGTGTCTGTTGCAAAAATCTGGACTTATTCCTCAAAATAAAGATTGGCCCCAATTTTATTTCATTTTATTTTTTTCATATGTGGAGGCAAGCCAAGCCTGGAGAAAATTCCCCACTTAAGCATTAAGAGACATAGTTGTGTTAGTCTGGAATATCAATATGCAAAGGGATCTTGTAACACATTTGAGACTAATTGTGTAGAAGATGTTGTAGCATAAGTTCTTGTAGACTTGGTCTACTTCCTCAGTCATGAAGTTTCCTTTAAATATGGCAACTCATCTGACACTGTTTCATTCCTGTCTAGCAGTCCCAAGTCTGAACCTTCTCTCCCTTCTCCCTCCCACACCAATTTGTACTAAAGTGTGGATGTGTATTGTGAGCCATCCTGCACTCAGGATAACACCATCTGTAAAAAGCAGCAGCCCTGTCTCCTTTCCTCAATTTATTTGCATTGTGTCAACCTGTTAAAACAGCATGTTACCACTTTCCTCCTCAAAGGGGCAGAGGAGTAAAGAAAGCGATACACTGACAGGCCTCTGGCTTTGTCACAAGATCCTCTATTTGTGAATCAAGAGTTGGAAGAAAAAATAGCTTGTTGGACACAAAAGGACTCTCATGTGACTCATTCCTTTCCTTGCAAGACTTTCTTGCAAACTGCCAAACAACCACCCTAAACAAACTTACAGGGATTCAATGTGCTACAGCAAGGAGAGCTACTCTGTAGTTTCCATTTCACTCCTTTTCTGGGATTTAATCAGGTTTCGCTCCTGGAACAAATACTGGAAGCAAAGATACCTTCTCTCTGGATTGTTGTACCCTGGTTTCTCTGAATTTGCTGGCCAGGCATTGGCCCTGGGCCTACAGAAGCAGGAGCAGGGGTCCATTCAGAGTTGCAAAATGGAATCTTCCACCAGTACTTGTCCTTCATTCCTCCCTCTCACCCTGTTACTTAGGACAACAGCCTGAGAATTAAGAACCTAAAAAATGAGGGAGAGAAAGGCAAGTAGAAGATTACAGGGGTTTTAATTTAAAAGGGGTGCCTCTCCTTTGAGTGATGGCTTGTAAATTCCAGGCAAGGAGAAGGAAGATTGCTGGAAGGTCTAGAAGATGACTTCAAATCTGGGTTTGGAAACCTAACGCGAGTTTATGACCAAAGTGACCACGAAAAGATAAAAGCTAGCCGTCAACGGAGTCAACCCACTGCCCCTACTCATCATAGTAAATATTCTAAAATACTTCTGTGTTGTGATCACACAACTTGTGACCTCAGGCCACTGTTAAGTATCATCAGAACCCCATCTTTTGTTTCTTCATAGATAGTACTTCTGGGACAGATAAGGTTAAAATCTACTAACAAAAACAGGGAAGCAAGAATGATGAAACCCACAGCAGTATCTCCTGTCAACAGAAATAAAAGCATACCTAAATCCCTTTAAAATCCCTTTAAACTAATTTGTCCCACTGATTTTAAAAAGCCTTAAGATCAATTTAATTAGGGCTCCTCTAATTTTTCACCCATCTGAAAGATTTATTTCCAAAGACTCTGACTTTATTTAATACCCTGAAGAACAATAATTTCAGAATACGGTAGCACTACTGTAAAGTGGGTTCAAGGTGATTATCTGTTACACTTCTGTGACTTTACTAAATTACATGGAATTGTATTAATTAGATCTAATCACCGCGTACTCATATCCCTTATCTGGCTATCAGAAATTTGAAATACTCCAAAGTCCAGAATTGTCCATACGGATGGCTGACATAACAACACTTTTGCTTTCTGCTGGTTCAGCTCATACAGCACACCTGTGTCATACGCAGGTGCGCCATACATGACTTTCATCATACACTGAAAGTCATGCACCATTAGAAGAAATGGTGTGCTCGCCCATGGTGCATGCTGCATCGCACCTCAGGCACAAGCCCCACTGTTTTTAATGGGGCTCCATCATACGGAATACTTCCCTTACACGGGAGGTCCGGAACAGATCCCCCATGTAAGGGAAGGGAGCACTGTACAGATTTTGCTTCATGCACAAAATTATTTAAAATATTACGTGTAAAATTACTTTCAGGCTATGTGTATAAGGTGTATATGAAATATAAATAAATTTCATATTTAGACTTGACTCCGATCTCCAAAATATATCATTATGTATATGCAAATATTCCAAACTCTGCAAAAATCTCAAACACATCTGGTTTCAAGCATTTTGGACAAAGGAAACTAGACCTCTATATATTTTTATTTAGTGAAAGTTGAGCATAAACTGATAAGGCATTTCTTTGCAATGCTGCTTTACCCATTTTAATGTTTCCAGAATACTGGCTTCTGCTGCATATTTAATTCTGTTGTTTTGGGATTATCACTCAGAGTGGGGTTTCACATGCTAGTTGTTCATTTACAGAGAGCTAGTCAGTCTTCCTGCTCAGAAATGAAGCTAAACAGCAGCTGTTTTTCAGGAAGCCTAGTGTCATCTCTAACTTAGCAAAGCTTACTTACATGTAAGTGCATCAGGTTGTCTTTTGGTGTAACCAATTGCCACATCCAGCTGCAAGTAAACATGGTACCATGTTTCATGAACCACACAATGCCTCACCTGTCAGCAGGGTCATAGCCAGGATTTTGGGAAAGGGTCCAGACTAAATGCCACCATTTATTGGTGGGGGCAGGTAAACACGTTGCAAATACAAAGTTTTTTTAACATAAATTAACAGAAGGGGGTCTGGACTCCACAGACACCCCCGATTTGGCTACGTCTCTGCTGTCAGCAAGTTAATTCACTTATAAACAAATATTAAGGTTCTCTAGAAATGCTATATGGCAATAACTAGATTTATTTGCAAGTAGGCACCCTGTGGTAATACTCGCTAAAAGAAATAAGAAGTAAACTTGTGGTTATTCAGAAATCACGTGGTACAATATAGACAGTTCAAAAGCTCTTTAGGAAAGTATTACTGTATATACTTGACTATAAGTCAACCTCATATATAAGTCAAGGGTAGGGTTTTGGGGGGCAAAAATTATGGCTTTCAATATGACCCATGGATACGTCAAGGGTAAAACTTAGGGTCATGTAACAAATGACATAAAGGATGATGCAAGGGAAAATGATGCCAAAAAACTTAGAAAATTTGGGCAGGCATAACTATTTGTGCTCACACTAAAGGCTGGATGGATGAGAGAATCAAGGGGATCCATGCTTACAGTATAGACCTGTGGATAAGTCCACCCAGGTTTTTGGGGTCAATTTTTTTTAACTAAGATTTTTAGACGTATACGTGAGTATATACAGTAAATTCCCCACAATATAATGTGGAAGTGTTCCTTGGTAACAATCAGATGCAGTGTTCAGGTTAGATTCTGAAATACAGCATGTTTAAAAACAACAATAATAAATGCAGGGAAATCCTGTCTATGCTTAAAACTTCTTCCAAACTAGAAGTGAATCTACTCCTTAAGAACCAGCCCAATAGGAGTGGCAGAGTTGTTCTTTGTCTGGTCTCTAGAATCTCTAGTGCTGATCTGTGCTGATGGGTGTCATGTGTCCTCACACCAACACTTAGGAATGTAAGACTGACCCTCACAATTGCTCTAGCAGTGCATCAGCTCATCCATAATGTATGGAGGGGGACTGTTGTCATTTTAATGTTGATTGTCATCCCAATTTTTTTCCAGCTGCTCTGAATGCTTCCATTAGGGAAGAGGAAAGAAGGATATTATTTTTAAAAAAGATAAGTAAGAGAAAACTTACGGGACAGGACTGTTAGCTTGCAGCACAATACCTAGTTACCTTGGAAACATAAGAAAAATGAATATAGTGACATGCTGAAGCCATTCATAACTGAACACTGGAAGGATCAGAGCTTAGTAATGTTAGTGAAAACAGCCAATAGTGTTATTTGTTTCTGTTTTTTAATAAAATATGATTGCAGAAAAGAAAGAAACATAAAAGAGAAAGAAAACAAAAAGGGGAAGGGAAGGAAATGCATAGAATATGTATAAGGGCTCAGGATACACATGAATATATGCTGACCATATTTAGAAGAAACACATTTTTAATTATGTATGTATGTCTGTATTTGTGCATATGTGCTCATGAGTAGCTAAAGTCGTAAAATCTGACCATGAAAACAGATGGGTAATGTTTAGCTTTTCAACCTTAGAGAAGAAGTCTTTTTGCAACAGTAAAAACAGACACACACACAAACACACACACAAACACAACATGCATGTTAATACTAATCACATTAGATGGGCTAAACATAAGTTGTAATTATTCTTCCAAGGCCAGGCACTAATGTTTAGAGGAACAGACTAACAAACAAACTCACTGCTAAGCTTTGTTTCTATTTTCAAAATTTCTTGCTTCTCTTATCAGTCAAAAGTACAAGTAGACAAGAAAAAATGTGATAATTTGCCTATGCTTACAGACTCCCATCTATCCTTTAGTAAAACAGAATGTCCAATTAGTTGTACTGCATAAATTTTTTCTCAACATGAAATGGAATTGGTAAGTACTACAGAGAATGAGTGAAGTTGAAGGTACTACAATTAACCTTGGTAAAAGAAAATTAAACTGTTTATTTAAGATGTATCAGGAACAGGCCTCTTCAGATACTGACTTTTTTCTTTCAGGACTGGTCTTTTTTGTTAATCATAAGAGACATACATATTATTCTCTTTACATTATTACACATACTCCAGTATCATCATTCTCCCGTGATGATCTGAATGTGTCTGAATATAATATGTACACCAAGCCTGCTGAATCAGATAACATTATTTAGAGCACTGGGGAATTTTCCAGTTTTACTTTTTCCAGAAACTCCAGATCACTGGCCACAAAGGAATATTACCTGCATTACACTGCCAAAACTCAATTGAAGGAGACAGGTTCTTTCTACAAGGACATTATCATGCCCAAAATATCAATTTTTGCTGGACCAACATACTTTAGTTCTAAAGAAGTTTTAGTTATTGAAGCTATGGCAGTTTTCCATTGGTTAATTTACACAAAACAATCTCTTTGTTCCTTTTCATCAACATCAAAATTACTGCTTTCCAACAAACATAACCTAGACTTGCCGATTACAGTTTCTCCAAGATTATGATTAATGTTCTGACACAACATATTTTCTGCAATTAGCATATGCAGAAAAATGGCCAAGAGCTTACTCAGTTTCCTAAAAGCCATTAACGTGTTAGTGGTATAACAAAAAAGGTGGTATTATTGTGTGCTAGTTTATCCCCCCCCCCCCCCCAAAGCAAGAAATTACTACTAACACCACAGTGATGCATTACTTCTACCACTACAAAGTTTAATGATGGTCTCAGCACATCATTATATTCATTCTTCTTAAAAGTAACTTGCCAAGCTGAGTCTGGCAGTAACCAGAGAACAGACATATAGCACTGTGTGATCATTTATTTTGCATTTCCATTAAGGTACATAGAAAATTGGCCTTTAGACACCAGGCACATTTTAAAAAATCTAAAGTTGTCATTATTTTTGCTTTCATTAATCACTAATAAGATGAGTCACCATCTGCTTGATCTTCTGACTAATTTAATTCTTTGCATGTGCTTCCTGGACACATGGAAGTTGCAACATATATGTCAACATACCATCAACCAGCAGAAGGAATTGTTAGATTTTCTTTCCCTCCAAATCAGCTGAAACATTACAGTTTTAGCAATCTGTCAGTGAACAAGCTACATGAAGAACAAAAGTAACAATGTTTTACTAATTTGTTACAAATTTTATTCTTTTTTAATTAGTTTGGCTCCATCCACACATCTTAAGAATTTTTTCTTTCTGCCACCTATCCTTAATAACAAATGTTGCATACAAAACAGGGATTAACGTTCCATAGCTCTGAGTCAATGTCACATCTCAGCCCAGGAAGATATAAAGCACATAATGATGGACAAAAGACCTCTTTCACAAAATCTGAAAAATCAAAGATAAATTTAAACCAAGAGTGAGGATGCTCTATAATCAGCAATGACGAAGTAGAAATAAAAAGATAATGGAATCAATACATGGAAGAACTATATAAAAGAGATTAAAAATGATAGATTAATTCCAGACAATATTGTATGAAGATGAATTTCCATTTTGAAAAAGATAAGTTAATGAAGCTGCACTCAGAGTATCACAAGGAATAAATGACATACCGATACAGCTGCTACAGTCTATAAAGATGGGATTTACTTTAGTTCTAACAAAAATCTGTCAACAAATATGAAAAGCAAAACAATGGCTCATAGATAGGAAATGTTCAATATACATTCCAATGTTGAAGAAAGGGGACAGCAGGGATTGCAGTAACCACATGGCATTAAGTTCTCATGCAAGCAAAGTGATGCTCAAAATTCTACAACAAAGCTTTTAACATACTGTAGATAGAGTGAAAAATACCAATGTCCAAGCTGGGTTCAGGAAAGAAAGAAGCACTAGGGATCATATTGTTAACATATGTTGGTTAATGAAACACTCGGGTTTTTTTCGCAAGCCGGGGCCGTTTTTCCGGCCCCAGCTCTTTCGTAGCCCGGGGTATTCGTAACCCGGGGGACCACTGTAAATCCATAAGATATATAGATAATGAAAAACTACAGATCCCTCTTAAAGAAATGGGTGTACCACAACCTTTGATTATATTGATATGTAACCCGTACTCAGGACACGTTACTGTTAGGATGGATTATGGTGAAATGGAATGGTTTCCAATTGGCAAGGGGGTTAGACAAGGTTTCATTTTACCATGCTATCTGTTTAACTTGTATGAGATATCATATGTAAATCAGGATTAGACTCAGGGGAATAAGGTGTGAAAATTAGAGGAAGGAACATCAACAAATTAAGATATGCATATAACACCATACTACTAGGAGAATATACCAAAAACTTGGAAAGATTATTGGAGAAAGAAAGTGCAATGGCAAGTTTACAGTTGTTCATAAAGAAAACAAAAATAATGACCACAGATTACTTAAATAACTTCAAAGTAGATAGTGAAGACATTGAAATAGTTCAAGATTTTCCATACCTTGACTCCATCGTTAATCAGAATGGGGACTGCAGTCAAGAAGAAGACTAGGACAAACAGCTACGAAGAAACTAGATAAAATCCTGAAGTCCAAAAATATATAATTGAATACTAAAGTTGGGATTGTCCGTGCTATTATATTTCCAGTTTCTATATATGGTTGTGAAAGCTGGACAGTGAAGAAAGCTGATAGGATGTAGTGCTGTAGGAGAGTTCTGCAGATACCACTGACTGCTAAGTGTGTTCTAGAACAAATAAAGCCTTAACATTCCCTAGAACACTGAGGCTGTTGTACTTTGGGCATATCATGAGAAGACATGACTCACTAGAAAAGACAATAATGGTTGCGAAGGCAGTAGGAAAAGAGGAAGACTGCATTCCAGATGGATAGACTCAATCAAGGAAGCCATGGCATGAGTCTGCAAGACCTGAGTAGGACAGTTAAAGATAGGGGGACTTACAGGTCTCTCATTCATAGGGTCACCATAAGACAAGATCATCTTGAGGGCAGTTAACAGCAACAAAATCATGAAGAGAGAGATTTTTTTTGCCAAGATTCTTCACCATGAGACAAACACAAGGGATCTGAACCTATGAGAGTTAGCAGCATTCAAGACCCATTGGCATCAAGCAGTTTGAAATTAATCACAACTAACTTTTACCATACATTCAAGACAGAGCTCGATAACACTTCCCCACAAATATCCCTGAATGGAACTTCCTTAGGAGGTGTGTTGTCTTAGGACGTATGTGGTCCTTCCTTCCTTCCTTCCCTTCCCTTCTCTTTCTTTCTTTCTTTCTTTCTTTTTTTGCAAAGCAGCCCAAGTGAAAAGGTAAACAGAGACAGCAAGAGGGGAAAGAGATACAGCAACAAGTCAAACATACTAAATGTGATATAAATGTTAACACAGCTCCCTTTGCCCTCATTTTCTGGTGCCCCTCCTGCAGTCTTCATGTATGCAAAAAATCTCCAATATATTTTTACCACCCTTCTAAAGAGATTTGCAAAGTGAGGGATAACCTATATCATGATATTTCTGCTGTCAGAATACACTATCCGGGCATTTGGCTAGAGATTATGTACTTTCCTTTAGAAGAAAAATGGAGAAAGGGAGGAGAGAGAATGATTTCATTCCAAAGGACTGGGCATTCGGACAAAAATCCCTGTTTGTTTTAACTATGCAGAGACTTCTGCTTTTTCTAAATTTCAGTTAACACGCACACCACAATCTTTCCAGTGTGTCACTTTTCAAACCACATTAGAACAGGATTTTTCTAGTACTCAGATGCTCTGGTTTTGTTCTCCAGTTTGCAAAAGAAAAACAATTCCTAGAATTCCTAGTTTCATTTCCAATAAGATTCTGTTTGTCTGTTGCTGGGTGGAGCCCTTTTGTGCCATGATGGCATCCAAAGCTACCTCAGCCAATCATCAGATGGCTGTTTTTTCAAATTCAAACACACACAGTGGTGCCATGGATTCAAAGTGGTGCTTTCTTTCCCAAAGAAAAAGTGCAGTTACTTCAGCTTGCCTGGAAGCCAGTCCTCTGTAGCCAGTAATCCTCCTGCCCTTTCACATCAGCTGTGTGGAGAATAGCTGCCACTTCTCAGTAGTGAGGTGAGAGTTTCTGTGCATACACTTGGACAAATTCATCCTTTCAACTATTCAGAAACATGAAAAAAGTGCCCACAACTCAATCGCACCTACTACACAACAGGAGACATTTTGGCTGGGCACCAGCCTCTGAAATATGCTCTGTTCATGAGTTCAAGATCAAGCTATGTCACTTCTGGCTAGTTCCTGGAAGAGCTTAGAAAAGCTGCTTTGCCTATGGCTGGGGGATTCTGAGAGTCGTAATCGAAAGCTCTGATTTCAGGGATTGTTCTAACTGCCATCAAATCCTGATGATAGTGGACACTGGTTTTCAGATCTCTAAGATGCAATGAAAGTGGACAGACAGAGATGGGTTCAACTTCCCTCATAACACCAGAATTTTGGGTCCTCCAGTGGAAGCGATCAACCGTAAGTGTGGGAGGTACAAAAGAAAGTGCTTACTTACAATGCACAACTAACTTATGGAATTCATAACCACAAGATGTGGTGATGAAAAAGCCATTGAAGCTTGTGCCAAAAGAGGTGGAACCAACTTTTACCAAGAAGTGGAACCAAGCTATTAGTTAAGATCACTAAATGGAACTACAACATACAAAAGGAGTATACACTCCTGATATAAAGAACAAACCATGTAGGAGGAGTTGTTGCCTTGGTAATCTGTACACTTTTTAGATATTGAATAGTCGGCCCTCTGTATGCACAGATTCCATATCCACAGAGTCAACCATCCACAGCTTTTAAATATATATAAATTCCAAAAAACAAACCTTGATTTTACCATTTTATATAACAGATACCATTTTATTTGTTATTTAATTTATTTATTATTAACCTTTATTTATATAGCACGGTAAATTTACACAGTGCTGTACATACAATCTTATAATTAGACGATTCCCTGCCCTCAGGCTTACAATCTAAAAGACACAACAAAAAGAGAAGGGAAAGGTGGTGGGGAAGGGGATGAGGCCCAGTGGTTCTTCTCTTGCTCTGGGGCCTGGTCCAAGACAGATGACTGCAGAGAGGGCACGGCTACTTAATACATAGTTATAAGGAGGCATCCTGGGGCAGACGGCACAATTCTGGGAATGCATCCCTAAACAGTATAGTCTTTAACTTAATTTTGAACCTGGTTAGAGAAGTGATGAGGCGTGCGTGTGGGGGGAAAAAGGTTCCAGGAGTGAGGGGCAGCAAGTGAGAAGGGACGAATCCAGGACAGGGCAGTGGAAATCCTTGGCTGGGACAGGAGACCTTGACTACCAGAACGGAGGGTACGAGAAGGAGTATGAGAAGAAAGAAGTTCAGACAAGTAAGGAGGGGCCAGTCCGTGGAGGGCTTTTAAAGTCAACAACAAAAGCTTGTACTGGATGAGGAAGGGGAGCCAATGAAGGGAGGATAAAAGAGGAGAAATATGGTCAAAGCGGCGAGCGGATGTGATAATATGTGCAGCTGAGTTCTGGTCAGAGATTAAAGGATGGAGGTGAGAGAGAGGAAGCCCTGTCAGAAGGTTACAATAATCTAGTCGCGATACCACTAGGGCATGGACCAGAGTCTTGGCAGTGGACTTGGCAGTCCTATTTAATAGAACTTGAACATCCACAGATTTTGGTATCCACGTGTGGTCCTGGAATCAAATCCAACAGATACCAAGGGCCCACTGTACTTCTGCAACCTAAGGTTGTGATGCAGTGGGGCTCTCCTTGATGACCTAAATACCCTAAAGGTACCAGATCCCATCTGATCTTGGTAGCTAAGTAGGGTCAACTCTGGTTAGAACATGGATGAAAGACTGCCAATTAATACCAGGTGCTGTAGCTTTTATTTCAGAGAAAGGACCTAGCAAAACCACCTTTAAATATTCCTTGCCCAAGAATACCCTGTGAAATTCATGAGGTTGCCATAAGTTGACAGGCAACTTGGAGGCTCACACACACACAAGGCTCTTCTTATGCTCCCATGGCACAATATATGTCCCGTGTCGTGTGAGCAAAAACTGCTAAGTTTCATGGGCAAATTACACAGTCAATTACTCAAACTGGACTTAAATAAGACTACTGATTCCTCATTGCTAGCAAATAATGTAATTGGACTAATATGTACTAATAAAAGGAAGTAGAGGATGAAATTGGTAACAATGAGCTGTATGGTAAGAAGGGCCTTAGTTTCTCACTACCCTCCCATATCAACACCCTATTCTCTGAGAAAGCAAAATGCACACCAGCTGTGTTGGGAGAGGTCATAAGGCAAGGGACCGTGTACCATTCTCTGTGCACGCATATGATAGTGGGTTTTCATGGGGCACAGGGCTATGGCACTGCTAAGTGTGAAGGACTTAATTTGCAGCGCCTTTCCATATCCTTTTTTATTAAACAAGATATTTTCTTCAAATCAAACCATTCAGATATTTTATTTTGTTCTTATTCAGACTAAGCCACTTCTAATGCCTCTTTTGGTCTCTTGTGGCTAACACTTATCCATTTCCCAGAAATTCATTTCTCTGTTTTCTCCATTAGCCCTGAAAACATTATAGACAAAAATGAAGGAAACAAACAAACAAACAAACGGTCTATTTGTTGCTCTAGTTTATAGCACTCAAGAGAAAAGCTGTCACTTCATTTCTGTCCTACAGTTTGGTTCTAGTGCACCAACCAAGAAAAATAAAAAGAAACACACTATTCTCTTGTGAGTGAATGAACTGAAATTTTATTCAGGGATTGTTGGCAAGATTACTTAGCCAAGCACAAATGCAAAGCTATTGCCCTATATATGCTGGGACAGCCCAAATAGAAATCAGAGCTTGAGATGTGTTAAATAATGAGATGAGTGGCCCAGATATTGAGGGCCCCTTATCTCTCTTCCAGTTCTGGACAGGTGACCAGATAAACCATACATCACAGAGAGTGTCCTAGGAAGCTCATCATAAATGGAGTTCACAACTGAATTTCACACTGCACAGAAAGACTTCATGTGGGATCAATATATTAGACTCCCTGAAGGGGAAAACTTTAGGGAGAAGTGTCATGTGATGTTTCCTAGGAGCAACTAGTTGTTCTGAGATATGAAAAATAACCACACAGAAAATTTAAAAGTGACTGGGCAGTGGGGGTGGGAGGTATTAAAATAGCCTTTTGAATCTTCTGGAAATTTTCTCCTTTTTCCCACAATGGAAAACTGGCCTCATGATTGTCTTCTTCTGAAAACAAACATGAGTTAAGTCTATTCATCTGAAGTAAGAGGCCTGAAAATATGTTAATATTTTGGACCACGTGCAGCATGAAAGGGAACCATGTGGTTCTCTAGATGTTGTTGGATTGCAACTCCCAGCATGCTTCGCCACTGGCCTCTTCACTTCCCAGGAAGCTGCACTCCAACAATATCTAGAGGGTCATACATTTCTCATCCCTGATGTAAAGAAGGCCAAGTTATACCTACCATTACCTGATTTCTACCAAGCTCTGAACTCACAAAACTTGGCATCAATCAACCTGAGGATTCTGTTGATTAAACAACATATACTACTTTCAAACTAAAAGAATTCTCTAACTGTTTACCACAGTATAGGTTGGCCATACTGCCTGTACAATAATAAATCCAGAATATCAGTTGCTAGTAAAATTATTTAATCCAAATGCATGGGGATCTTTCCTTCAGTTTTCCTCAAAGGCAACTGCAGTCACACAAGGAGATTGGAAGGAAGGTCAGAAGCTCTTCCGAGAGCTCTTCCTCAGTCTAACAGGTGCTGCTTCTTCCCACATTGCTGAACTAAACAAACAAACAAACAAAACCCTTCACTCTCCAGCCATTTTTACATATGAACCACCTTCGAGGAATGGCCTCCTCACACTGCTGCCCAATGCAAAATGATAATCCATCAAATCTTTGCTTGATCTTCACTCTCCCTCCTCTCCTAGAGATTCTCACCTTGGCCCACTTCTCTGAAAAGGCAGTAAGAAGGAAAACCAGGGGGACACTAAATGGAGTTTAATGCAAAACAAATCAGGCCTTGTTTAAACTACTTTCCCCCTATAGTCTAACAAACTGTTCCCTCCACTTTCCTTCTTCCCGCCTCGGTAAAAGGCTAAATGCACCGACCACTTCTAAAGATCACCCATGAAATATAGCCTTTTCTAGTGTGCTTCACAGTTTACTGCTCACATGCAGGAAGGAAAATGAGATAAGATGTGCACTATTATTTTAGCTAGGCTGTCTGCAGAAATTACATAGCCTTGTTATCTCATAGAAAGGAGGCAGGCAAAACACAAATCTGGATCCAAACTTTTCCAGCCATTTATTATTATTACTTTTATCAGCAGGCATTTATTTCTGTGGCACTCATCACTGCCTTAACTGAGCCCTTGGCAAATACAAGCAAGTTTATCCTCACAAGACCCCTGTCAAGCGAGAAAAGAAGAGGGGGAGGGTCAGCATTTTGCCCAAGGTCACACAGGAAGTTTGCAAGCGAGACAAAAATAGAACAGAGCCTTGGTTTGACATATATTGTAGGAGACTAAGCCTATGTCAGATAAGCAACACAAAACAGAAAGATTAAGGTACTAGGTACCAGTTAAAACCTTAATCTTGCAAGCTTCAGATAACTGTTTGCACTTTTCAATCCTGTAGTCAGAGCTGGGTCAAAGGACACAATCTGATAACAGACCCAAACACTATGTGGTGCGTTTCCCCCAACACTTGATCTAGTGTTGTGTATATTCCATACAAAGGTACATTGTGGTGCAAGTAGAGTGTAAGACTCTGGCCAACATCAAGAAATATCTTCGTGTTAACTTTTTAAAAAAAGTTACCATAAGTATCTAGTCCTCATAGCTTGGCTGTGCCATCATGGTGATATATCTGGTGTCATCTCAGGAGACTGGAATTGGAGTTTAGTCAGTTTGCACAGCTTCTGAAAAATGCTTCCAGCAGGTTAGGAGAAGTCAGAATCATTTACAGAAAATTAAGCAGACATGTGTAATTCATTCAGGGCTTGGAATATGATGTATTTTGTCAAAGAACCTGAAGCATGATCCTTATCCTTGTGGACGTATGTACACAGAGAGATTGTGATAAAAAAGCCAGCCTGTTTCCTCGTTCTGTTTCACATATATAGAACCACAAGCAAGCACTGATTCCAAGCTTCTAAGAGGAGTGACAAGCCTTTGTGTTCATTCCATATCTTCATCTATCCTACTCCTCTGCTCAGTTAAGGACACACAAGCACTGTGAAGAATCTGGAGATGAACATACCTGTACAGCAACAAGATCATGGTATGATGTGTACAGAGCTCTCGGTATGCAGTCAAGAGGTGAAGAATTGTACTTTGTCCATATATCATTCAATCCTGGCAACTTCCTACTAACACCATCCTGCAGGATGATAGGATGCCTGGTTCTGCTCCATAGCTTTACTACAGGTGTGTGCATGTGTACCAGGGATTGGGCTGTATTTCACACCCACATTTCATTCCCCTGACACCATTTTATCACATCCCTTTCACATCCAAACTTCAAGTCATGTCATGTCATTTCCAGTTTTGGCCATTCTGTGGACATGGAGGGCAGAAAGAGTATTCACATTTCTGGCTATTACCATTCATTTCATTCTGTTTTGGGGCCAGTGTCTTCTATGTGCAATGACATGGACTGTGGGAGCAACTTTTTCATGCCACACTCATTTTAGAATGGAGATTTCTTTGTGGTACACCCTCAGCCGTTCCTCTGAACCATAAAGGAGCAGGGTTGCAATGGGGAAGATAAGGGTTGAACCAAGAGAACTGGGGAATAAATGCAGACCATGGTTCCTATCTTTGATTTCAAGATAATCCCAAGAGGTGTTTTCGAGTCCACCTCTTGACTCAGATGCTGTGAGATTACAAACTGCAGCAACTCCAATCCAATATGGCAGATGGGAGGAATAATAATAATAATAATCTTTATTTCTAGCCCGCTCCTCTGTGAGTACAATCGGAGCGGGGTACAACAAGATTAAAACATACAAATTAAAACACTTCATTGACCCATTCCCAGCCACCCACCCCTTAAAAATAAATTAAATTAGCAATAATTTAAAATCAACAACATTAAAAACATGATTCATTCTCCATAGTTCTTACATTGAGGAAAAAAAATAGCACCAGGCAAGGGGTCAAATTCAATTTATAGGTCCCATTCGGAGCTGGGATCTAAGAGGTGTCAGGGAAGGCCTGCCGGAAGAGATGTGGCTTCATATAAATGTTAAATAGCATCGGGGACAGGATGGCGCCCTGAGGGACGCCACAATTAAGCTCAATTTTGGAAGAGCAACTGTCCCCGAGCCTCACCCTTTGGGATCTGCCGGAGAGGAAGGACCGGAACCACTGAAGAGCGGTGCCCCCGATCCCTACCTCCCTCAGCCGATCCAAAAGGATGGAGTGATCTATAGTGTCAAAAGCCGCGGAGAGATCCAAGAGCACCAACAGGGTCACACTACCCCTGTCAATGCTCAAGCGGAGGTCGTCAGCCAGTGCAACCATGGCGGTCTCAACTCCATGTCCTGCCCTGAAGCCGGTTTGAAATGGATTGAGATAATCGGTTTCATCCAAGACAGCTTGGAGTTGGGAGGCGACTGCTCTCTCGATCACCTTGCTCAGAAATGGGAGCAAGGACACTGGTCTGTAGTTGTTCCTGTCCAGGGGATCAAGGGAAGGTTTCTTCAGGAGAGGCTTGACAGCCGCCTCCTTCAGACACGATGGGACCGTGCCCTCCCTGAGGGATGCATTGATCACATCCTGAAGGAATGTTCTCAATGAATCCCCTCCCTGGACGACCAGCCAAGATGGACATGGATCGAGGGAGCATGTCGTCTTCCGAGTACTGCCAAGGAGCTTGTCCACGTCATCGGTACTCACCGATTGAAACTCATCCAGTAAACTGACAGCAACGGAGTTGCTGGACACCTCGCCAATGGATTCTGACAAAACATTGGCGTCCAAGTCGTCTCTTATCCGAGAGATTTTATCTGCAAAGTAGGTGTTAAACAGCAGGCTGTCGTCGGGTCAAGTAGGGGGTTCGGCGCAGGAGGAACCTGCGTCAGTTCCCCCACCACCCTGAACAGTTCTGCTGAACGGGACTCTGAAGACGCAATGCGTGCAGAGTAGAAGAGTCTCCGCGCTGCACGCAAAGCCTCCCGATAGGCGCGAAGATGCTGCCTATGGCGAGTTCTGTCGGACATGAGGCGAGTTTTCCGCCACTTGCGCTCTAGTCGTCGTCCAACCTGCTTCATCTCTCTGAGTTCGTCTGTGAACCAGGGTTTACGATTGGGAGCGGGTTGGAGAGGACGCTCGGGGCGATCGCGTCGATAGCCTTGGGAAGATCGGTGTTCCAAGTATTCACCAAGGTTTCGACTGGATCACCGGCGCTACCAACCATTAATCCCTCTAAGGCCTTCTGGAAACCAATTGGATCCATTAGCCTTCGAGGGCGGACCATTCTAATGGGTCCACCACCCCCGGGGGGACGGAAAGTGGCTTTCAGTTCCATCCTGATCAGGAAGTGATCCGTCCATGACAGTACGGAGGTTTTGGTTATCTCCGCCCACGGATGCTCCTGTTCCGTACTAAAAATCCCATCGAGTGTGCGACCTGCACAATGGGTGGGTCCGGTGACCAATTGGGATAGGTTCATGGCTGTCATGGATTCCATGAACTCCCGAGCTGCTCCAGATAGATCAGAAGGGCTGGTCTCCAGAGGGATGTTGAAGTCACCCAAGACCAGAAGTCTGGGGGACTCCAACAGCAACTCAGAGACCAGCTGAGTCAGCTCAGTCAGGGAGTCTGTTAGGCAACGGGGTGGCCGGTAAACCAACAGAATCCCCAAGCTGTCCCTGGTCTTCAGGCTAAGGTACATACACTCGATGTGGACTGTTTTCCGGACAGGTTTCCTGATCAGAGTTAGGTTGGTCTTATGGACTATGGCCACACCGCCCCCCCCCCCCCCGCCCACTTTCCCTTATCTGCTCGCTGACCGTGTAACCCGCTGGGAGAGCCTGTGCCCATGTAGCAGCACTGGCCTCTCCCAGCCAGGTCTCAGTAAAGCATGCCAGGTCGGCCTGCTCATCCACAAGAAGATCATGGATGATGTGGGTTTTACCTTTGGCCGACCTGACCAAAGGAGCAGATTAAGGGATTGTGGAACGGTTGGTACGCTCTCCACATTATCCTGGGAAACATTATCTGAAGGCTGCAGTCCAGCAACTTCTGGAGAGTTACCTGATTCTCAGCCTTAACTCTTCCCAACTTAAGTACCAGTTACCAGTACCAGTTCTGAGAGCAGAGGAGAGCTGAACATCCACATGTGCCAGAAACTGCTAGGAGGAAGGTTTCAAAACAAATCAAAAACCAGGCCACCAAATCAAGAGATTTAGGAGGGGAAAATCCTTGTCCATCCAGTCAGATGTCAGCTAACATCTGCTGCATAGAAGGACTTGGGAGGAGAAAACAAGCTCATGTGTTTGAGGGTGGAAGATGGTAGGAACGCAACCACACTAGGGTGTTGTCCAGGAAACCAAGTGAGGATCAAATAGCACAGGTAGCCTGAGTAACCCCCAACCCCATAGTGACCTAAATCCATAGATGCTAACCAATGGAAGGGACACCACTAGACTTCCCCTTGTCACTAGCCAGCAAGCCACAGAGAGAAAGAGAGAGAAAGAAGCATGAAGCTGAGAGTGGAAGATGCTCTTATTAAGGACCAATAATACTAATCTAAGAAATCACTCTGTAAAATAAATTAATTAAAATAAATAAATTAATTCCACATAATAACAGCTGATTCAAGACTGAACACTACAGTATGTTATATGTGTAGTATGCAGCAGAGGCTTCCAGCTCAAACCCAATGATTAGCCCCACTAGAGGAGACCTGTTAAATCAATGATAATTACACAAATGATGATTTAGCATTCAGCAGTTAATTCAAAAAGTCTACTCCAGTCAGGATTAACAACTGAATTCTGTTTAGAGTAAGCATGCAAAGGCCTGTGTACACTGTTGTTATTATCTGCCATCAAATAGGTTTTGACTTATGGTAAGGCTATGAATGAGACACCACCACAAAGCCGCCATTAACAGCCTGCTCAAGTCCTGCACACTGATTTTTTAAAAATAAAATGTAAAGAGAAGACTAGGCTGCATGCTTTGTACTTAACATATTGTGCCGTGTGACCCTCAATGTTATCTTCATTCCTGTGTCTTACTGCAGAAATATCATAAATTGTCTTCAGTGGGTGCAGAAATAGAGCCAACAGTTCATTTACTACAATATGGCTCAGTAGCCACTTGATGTAGCACTCCTCTGCATCACCCCACCAAGTGGCAAGGAGTCACTGCTTTTTAAAGTAATTTCTGCACACCTCTTCAGAAATCTGAGAAGCAACTGAGAAACAGTAAAATTCCCCTGATGACTCAGAAGGACAATATAGGCCAACTAGCTGCTAAGCGGGTTACACACACATTTTAGTAAATTACATTAAAGAGTAATCACAGAAAGTGCATGCGGATTCAGGTCTGCTTATCTGTCGATGATAAAATAAGGATTGCTAAAGATGTTCTTTAAGCATTGTCTCAACTATATCTCAAGAAGCATAATTCTCAGTGCAGTTTAAGACAGAGTGAGAAAATGTGAAGTCAAAGGCTTTCATGGGTGGCATCCATACTTTTTGTGGGTTTTTCAGGCTTTGTGGCTATGTTCTAGAAGAGTTTATTCCTGACATTTCACCAGCATCTGTGGCTGGCATCTTCAGAGAATGCTGGCCTGGAAGAGAGTTCTCTCTTCCAGGCCAGCATTCTCTGATGCCAGCCACAGATGCTGGCGAAACATCAGGAATAAACTCTTCTGGAACATGGCCACAAAGCCTGAAAAACCTACAAAAAACTATAGAGTTAGAAAATCACCTCCACTTTTCCTAATTCTGCACAGTTGAGAACCATAGGAGGAAAAGGTTTTGGTTTTGTTTTTTTTTTAAAAAAAAACAACCCCCAAAACAGTTCTTCTCAAATGGGTCAAATTTGGGAATCAGTTCAACAATCCCCAATAAGGAAATATACTAAACACATGCCTTCAAGGTTTTCAGCAATTTGGAATTCCTGAGTCATATCTTGGCTGTTTAATTCTATTTGCATCCGTAGAAACAATCTCTCTAAAGTCCTTTGACCTTCTATTTTTAGCCACAGTGCTCTTTTGTTATTAGCATTCTAAAGAGGAACCCAGAAACATTGAAAAAAAGAAAAAAGAATTGAAACAATTTTTTAAAAACACCCACATCACAAAACCTTATTACCACATTATCCTACATTCTAAAGAAAAGCATAGCCCCCATCCTCTAGTTATAGAAGAACGTGCAACTTGCAGGGACATGTGTGGCCTTAAGAAATGATATTCACACCTTCCTAAGGCTACTGCAATCCATTTGTGGGGAAAATTGGACTTTGCTTTCTATTTCATTGCGCTGTCACTGCTCGGTGGCACTTGATCATTAAAGGGAAAAATATATATCATAAAAGATATTACAAATGTTCAGTTCTGAGCAGTAATCGATGACAGGCCAGGCCAGAATAATGTCCTCATCCCATGCAGGCCGAACTCCCGGCTGAAGAACACCTCAGAGCAACAGAGAAGTTTGGAGTTGTGGGAGAACATTACAGTATCAAGGACCTTTGCAAGCTGGATCCCTCTTGGGGGATTAAGGGAAAAAATATACAAGATATTTCAATGTTCATGTTTGGGCAGTCTTGGCACAGGTGGACTGGGTGATCACGGATGTCACAGATAGTAACAATTCCTGTGACTGCTCAAGTTGGTCATCCCTCCTCCTACCCCACCAATTTACATAATTGTGGAGTTGCTACCACCTATATTGTACTCATTCATGTATTATAATAGTCCATGCAACTGTATATACCGAGGGAGAACTGGAACTGCTCCCCTTATAGAAGAAAACACCTTCTGTGAATTGGCACAGCATGAGGTGGCACACCGTAAAGGTGATGTTGTTGACTGTAGCACTTCAGATGGCACAGTGGGAGGGAGGCTGTTCTCATTTCTGAATTTCACCATGGGTAAAAACAAACATACACAGACACCACCATCACCACCCTGCATGCAGTAAATTATCAGTAGGAAGGTGTAAAGGGAGGAAAGGAAGAAAGAAAGGAGAAATTTAACATGCGCCTATGGCTGGTCGATGCAAACAGATTAAACTGGGCCAAAAAGCCCCTAACTTGCAAAGCTAGTTAAATAATAGAACTAGAGGGTTCCTAGCTCTATTACTCAAAAGACATTGTACACCTATTTCATATTTTCCTATTTCCCAGATGTTTCCTGGTGAGAAACAAGGCGAAACAAACAGTGAAGATGACAGCATTACATCTTCAGAGACATAGCGATGTTAGTTTGGACTATCAGTATGCAAAGAGTTCTTGTAGCACCTTTGAGACTAACTGTGTAAAAGCAATTGTAGCATAAGCTTTCATAGACTTAGTCTACTTCCTCAGACAACAAACTATGGGACTGAACCGACAGGTCAAAATAAAGCTACTTTGGGCCACTTTGGAAGCGTGCTGTTTAAAAGATGCATGCATCCTAACAGGCTGGAAGCCGTGTCAAAACCACGCTCCAGTCCTAAGGACTGGAGCACAGCTTTTGCACAGCTTCTGGCCTCTTAAGAAGTGTGTATCATTTAAACAGCATACTTCCAAAGTGACCAGAAGTAGCTTTATTTTGGCCTGTCTGTCCGGGCCCTTAGTTGTGTGTGAGGCAGAACAACTGGAAGATAAACACCTCATCTAGAAGCAAATCTAAACAATTCTCTGCCTGGATCCAAAACAAGTGTTTAAAGAATTTGATTTTTATTGCAGAATGTGAGTAATTTGGTATAGAATCTGGATGTTGCTACAAACTGATTTACTAAGTATAGACTATTGCATAGTAATGTGAAATTGTTAGTGTAAAGTGAAAAATAAATACATACCAGGTCAGCGCAAGCTGATAGGGTTGATTTCTGTGTTACCTGGCTTCCTTTTTTGAAATACATAGTGATATATGTAACACTCTTCTCTATCAAAGAATAATCTAGATTTAGTTGGACCCAACAGAAACACTGAGCTGTTTTTCTAGGGAAGGAATGTTTGTTGTCATGTGCCTTCCAGTCATTTCCGACTTATGGTGACCCTAAAGCAAACCTATCAAGGGGGTTTCTTGGGAAATATTTTTTCAGAGGGATTTTGCCTTTGTTTTCCTTGGAGACTGAGAGAAGGTGAATTTCCAAGGTCACTCAGTTGGTTTCCATGGCCAAGTGGTGATCTGAACCAGAGTCACAGTCAGTTCTCAAACCACTACAGAGCACGGGCTTGTTAAGAAAGGATAGTACAGGGAAATTACTAGTTAGGGTTGAAAATACTTTTAAAATAATTTAGGATATAATTAAAGCAGATGAAAGAACACTGTACTAGTAGTACATATAGAGTGTTAGATTAGGACTGGGGAAAAACAGGTTCAAAATTCTCACCCAACCAAAATGCTCACCTTCAGTCATTATCTCCCACTCTCATCTCCCTTACTACCGAAATACTCAAGGCACCAGATCCTTGCTGATCTTTGAAACTAAGCAGGGTCAGTTCTGGTTAGTAGTTGGATGAGAGAGCACCAAGGAATACCAGGTGCTATGGCCTATATTTCAGAGAAAGGAACTGGCAAAGCCTCCTCTGAATATTCCTTCCCTTAGAAAGCCCAATGAAATTCACGGAGTCACCATAACAGGTGGCTTGAAAGCAGGCGCGCACACACACAAGCTCCTTCATGTAATAATAACATGTGGCGCATGTCTATCACCTTGAGCTCCATACAGATAAAAAGAATAATAAATGTAGCAAAAAAAATAAGAAGAAGCCAAAAACATCATGATAGATAGATAGATAGATAGATAGGTAGGCAGGCAGGCAGGCAGGCAATGCCACTCCTATGTCTTGCAGTAGAACAGCCTGGAATTCTAGCATTCTAAGTGAACACCTCATTCTGTGTAATATATTGAATGAATCTCCTATACAACTTAAATGAAGTTCCTAAAAACATTACTGAGCTGTATCATTCTATAGAAAGGACATGAAACCCATCACTGCACATTAATTCTTAGGACCGTTTATTTCTCCCATTTGTCTTAACAGCAGAACATTAAAGATGGGGCAAGATATCTCCCGGTGGCTGCTTTGCTGAGGCAGCCTGTTTCCTTCAGTGATTTTTAAAAACTCTCTTCCAGTTCACACTCTGGCACCTCCCCTGTCAGATGAATTATGAAGACATTGTTCTGGCTGGGCTTAAAAGGCAGCCCTGACACAATGAGGCTGGATTGAAGATTGAATTTTTCCTTCTATGCCTTAGGGAGATATAAAGCCTGGTTGTGTTTCAAGTAGAACATGGTGACAGGGTCCAAACAATAGTAGAAACCATTTACTGCATTAGGCTTTACAAAACAAAATCATATCTTAATACTGTATTATGCATATTTTTTTAAAATAAAATAATGATACTGATCATTTCTTTCACTGAAGGAATGCCACACTGCAGAGCTACAAAAATGACTAATGCATCTGCTGAAGGCATTCCTCTGGCAATATACTGTTTTCATTTTTTCTTGACTAGGCACAGGGCTCAAATATCCAACATAAACAAGTACCCAGAGGCACAGGCCACTAGTCAGAAAGAAAAGGACAACAAGGTCTGTATCACTGAAGGAAGCAAAAGAGCAAAGGTCCAGAATGTTCTGCTCTTAGCTTTGCACTTACCTGGTTACTATACCAGTTTTTTGCCCATTAATCCACTGGTATCCACATGTCCTTGAAATCAGGGGGAAAAGTCATCTGTGCCAACAACCTGTTACACAAACCTAGTGCAAAGAAGAGATATACTGTACTTACCAGGTACAGTTCCACTATGCACTATGTCTAACTTCTTTCAGACACCACAAACTTCTTTCAAGTTAGGAATTAATAATATCACTACTAAATAACATGGCAATGTTTGCATTGAGAGATGTAGTAGTTTGAGCACTGGACTATCGAGACCAGGGTTCGATTCCCTGCTCAATCCTAGAAACCCGCTGGGGGACCTTGGCCAAGTTACACACTCCCAGTGCCATACACCCTCTGCCATCCACTTTCTTCAGACTATGCATAATTTTATCCACTTCTACCATGTTCCCCATTTTTCCCTCTTTCCCCCAACCCCCAAAACAAATCAAAGAGTTGCACTTTTCAGATAGGGACTAGGAGCTGGCATAGAGACAGTGGTTGTCTTTACATCGGGTTCACAATTGATGAATGACTGATAAAAATAAAAAAGCAAGCCAGTCATCAACACTACCATTTTTTGGATGAGTACGTTTCCTTTTATCAGCCTTCATACAACATATCACTTTCAGGTAGGCGTCTACTTTTCCTAAATGTCAAAATCACTTTCCTAGTAGTTGTATGTAAATGTAAATAGGAAAGCAGGTGGAAGAGAGGGGCCAGAGCAGAAATGATAAAATATATATAAATGGTCACCAGGCTGGATCCCTGTCATGTTCCTTTAAAGGGGTGCATCAAATACTGGGAAAGGTGTATCTCTTCATTGAAAATAGTAATGCGGTATTACTGCCAATTAAGGTAGACAATGCTCAGCTAGATACCTGATAGTCTGATTTAGTATCAGTATATTCTCTTAATACAGTCGGCCCTTCATATCCATGGGGGTCCAGTTCCACCTCCTCTCACCCATAAATGCCAAAAACCATGGGAACCTCAAGACCCATGGTTTTTAATCGTGATGCACCATTTGCATGACCCCACTGCAGCAACTGCGTCCACATGCCACCTTTAGGGACTATTAAAAAAAGGGATATGACACCAACACATGACACTCTGCAGGACTATTCTTACAGTATGGAGCAATAATCCCCTTCAGTACTATTTCCCATCATATGGCTTGAGAGTTGGAGCATTACTCAAGAAGATCAGGATGCAAATCTCTCCGCAGCCATTGAAACCCCCTGGGTGACCTTGGGCAAGTCATGTCAGCTTTAGAGGAAGGCAATGGCAAACCTCATCTGAATAAATCTGACAAAGAAACCCCTAGGATAGGAGCACCATAAGTCAAAGATGATGGGATGAAAACATGATAGAAATACCACCAAGAATTACCACTGACACCATGGAAGGATATTAGGATCAGTGGTATCAAATGCTAACAAGTGGTCCAGTGTATCTACAAAGTCTTCTTCCTCCAACTCTTGGCAAAGATACCCTGTCAGCAACCTATGGGTTTCTAACTTAAAAACCATTTTGAAAGCTAACTGAAATGATTCATCCATAGATCCATATGGCTGGAAAAACAAACTCAGAGATACTTTGCTCAGAAATTTCAGGACAGCCTACATTTTTCCAGATTCAACGGGGCATCACAATCCCCCTTTAAAGATTAGGGTCCACTCACTTCTCAAAGAGGCACTCACTTATTAAAGTGACCAGTCTTAGCTAGCTTTAACCAGTTAGATAGGGCAAGGAGCTAAGCAGAAGTGGCAGGTCAAACAGCTGCAATGGGGTGGCCCACACCATTTTCAGGCACGAAAAAATGAACCTTATCCAAAACAAATAGCTTAAGTGCAGGCCAAGAACAGGAACTGTACTCAAAGTGGGTGCCTAGACTGAAGCGGATGGGAATGATTTTATCAGCAAAGTGCTTTGCAAATGTGTCAAGTGGGCTCCCAAGTACTCCATCCTCCTCATCTTGAGGCATAGACAGAAAAAAGCCCAATCGGGGAAAGCGTCCCTGGATGGTGCTGTGCGGTGGTGTGCTGGCATGAAAATGAGGAACACCACACTACCATCTATGACCCCACACAGGCCTTGATGGGGGCTTTTGCCTCTGTTTTGTTACTGATCAAACCCAAGTCCTTCCAGCCTTTATACAGTCTTAAGAAGCAAGATCACCACACTCTCATGCAAGCCAAGCACCTGTTCTCTCTGACTTAGCTACACTGCAGCTTCTATGCAGGTTCATTGTTCCCACTAATTGGTGAAAATGGGTGGGTGGGAGAATGGGGGGCATGAAGGAGCAGACAGACAAAATGGAAAGGAAGGAATGGATTGGTACATACACACCGTAATTGGGGAAGTGGCAACCTTAAGCAGGCAATTCAGACACCCCTATTATATGAGCCCTCCCTCTCCAGCTTACAATAAAGAATCCCTGACACTGAGAAATCTTCTGCATTCTCTCTCACTCTCGCTATCTCTTACTTTCTTTAGCTAAGTCAGAGCTTTGTTTCAGGACGACTTTTTCTCCCAAGAGGCCTTCCCTCTTTATTTTGCTCCATTCCACTTGTTCAGTTCTCATACAATACAAGAATTATAATCCCCTGAGGGAGGGAAAAAGATAAGAACAAATTATTTCCTTTGATACCCAGGTCATAGTGTAGCACCCACAAGTCCAAGGGCAAGGCGTAAAGGAGGAGGGGGCTAATAACAGAGAAAGACAGAGCTAGGTTCAAGAGAAACAGGGAAACCTGCCAGTGGCGGCAGCATGTGCTACCAACATTCTTTTGGCTTATCAAAAATCATGGTGGTGCTTTGATCCTGAGAGTCCTTTCCTTACCACACTACCTTTATGTTCTCCAGGAGTTAGTCAACAGTTCAAAAGGCTGGTGTCCAAAAAGAATATTTGGGCAATGCTAAAAACCCTAGGGTTGCCTTAGGGTTGCTATAAATCAAATATGACTTAGAAGCACACAACAGCAACAAAATTTTGGGATAACAACTCCGAAGTGTCTATACTGACTGGCGGATTCTACAATAGTACAAAAGATAATTTTCCCAAGCACTGGGTAGACAGTTCCCCCACAAAACCAGACTAAACCAAACACAACCCAGGCCAAACTGTCAACCAACATCTGTTTCTGTTGAATAATATGACAACTCTTTTACAATCAACATCTTGTTTGTGGGGTTCCCAGAGGCAGCTGCTTGGTCAAGAGCTAGCAGAATGCTGGATTCCACAGGATTTTGGTTTAACCCAGCACATTTCTTCTTACCAGTACCTTTTATCTCAGCAATCATAGCGATCCTGTAGGGGTAAGTCCAATATTTTTGTTGTTTGTGCGCTTTCAAGGCATTTCTGACTTCTGGTGACCCTAAGACAAACCTATAACTCCAATTTATTTATTGTTAACTACCTTTGAGTCAACTTCAACTCATGGCAACCCTGCAGCTGAGACTTTTCCATGAACAGCCCCCCCCCCCCCCCCCCCGTCTTCAACCTCTGTGCTCAGGTCCTGCAGGCTCAAGCCTGTGGGCTCTTTGACTGAGTCTAACCTTCTGGTGTGCAATCTTTCTCTCTTTCTACTACTTTCCACTTTTCCTAGGATCATTGTCTTTTCTAATGATTCATTTTTCCTCATGATGTGGCCACGATATGATAGCCTCAATTTAGTTATCTTGGCTTTCAAACGGAGTTCAGGCTTGATCTGTTCTAGAACCCATTAGTTTGTCTTCTTAGCCATCTTGGTACTTTTGACAAGTATCACACCTCAAATGGGTTTATTTTCTTCCTATCCACCCTCTTTACCGTCCAGCTCTCACATACATCCTAGGGGGCATTCACACTACGGAAACCACCCAATGTGAAACTGGGTTATTTCCTTGCCATTCAAACTCACCCTGAATATAATTGGTGCATTTTATGTGTGCATGGGGGGGGGGGGGGGAGACACAGAAAAAACTTTACCTAGGATATTCAATAGCATGTTTTTCCCCCATGGCTTTATAAAAGAACTGCATTGATCCACATCTGCGTGGATATGCTACCAAATCAGTTCCACTCACTCTGTATCTAAAATGATGTAGAGAGATTCAGGAACCCAAAACATAAGGAGAATAACATTCCCAATATGCATTGGTGTGGTGATCTGCATCTCCTTGGTACAAAAACCTAGTGTGAATGCCCCCCCCCCCCCTGTCATCTTTTGATTTTTTGGCTGCAGTCTCTGTTCTGATCAATACTTGAACCAAGGTATGGGAACTCTGACTTTTTCAATTTTCTCATGGTCCTGGGTGAATTCTTGTAGCTCTTACATGGTCGTTATTTTTGGTTTTTCAACATTCAGCATTAATCTGCCTTGGCACTTTCCTCCTTGGCTTTCTTCAAGGAGGTCTTTGTTTCTGCTGGAACTATTGTGTCATCTGTATATCTTAGGTCGTTAATGTTCCTTCTTCCTACCTTCACTTCTCCTGCCTCCGAGTATGATATTTTCCGCATATAGATTAAATAAATAGGGTGATAGCATGCAGCCTTGTTTGACTCCTTTTCCAATTGGGAACCATCTTGTTTCTCTGTATTCGGTTCTGATGGCAGCCTCTTGTCCTGACTATAGGTTATGCATCAGGACAATCAGATGTTGTGGCATTCCCATTACTCTAAGTGCAAACCAGAACTTTTAATAATCTATGCTGTCAAAGGCTTTGCTGTACTAAATAAAACACATATAAATTTTCTTCTGAAATTCCCTAGTGTGCTCCATTATCCAACATATGTGCAATGTGATCCCTAGTGCCTTTTCCTTTCATGAACACAGCTTGCACCTCAGGGATTTCATGTTCCATATATTGTAGGAGTCTTTACTACTAGAATTTTGATCATGACTTTGATTGCGTGGGACAACAGAGCAATGATTCTGTAATTGCTGCAATCTTTTGTCTTCCCTTTTTTGAGGATGGGAATGTATATTGATTGCTTCCAGTCTGTGGGCCACAACTTTGTTTTCCATATTTATTGGAAGATTTTAGTTAAAACTAAGCTTGGCTCCGTCTCTGTGGATTGAAGCAGTTATATTGGTATGTCATCTGTTCCTGATGATTTGTTCTTTACAATTACTTTGACTGTGGCTTTCACTTTGCTTTCCAAAATCTTCACAAGTTTCTTCTTCCCATACATCATTCATCCTTTCACATTTTTTTACACAAGTCTTCTGTGTATTGTTTCCATTCTTTTTCCCCCCATCATGGTTGTGTATTATGTTCCTCTTCTGATCATAGAGCCCCCCATTCTTGGTTTAAAATTCAAATTCTTAGGCTGCATCCACACTAGAGAAATAACTCAGCTTGGGACTGCTCCGTTGTGGGCCCACAACAAACTCCAACTCCCACAATTCCATAGCCTTGAGCCAGGGCAGTTAAAGCAGTCCCAAACCGGGTTATTTCTCTAGTGTGGATGCAGCCTTAGATTTTGTGAAAGAAACCTGTTGTCCTTCCTTTTTTGTTGTCAGCTTCTATTTCTTTGTATTTACTGTTGTAGTACTTCTTTTTATCCTTAGACATTATCCTAACTCAAATAGTTCCATCTGATCACCCACCTAACTAAGAGAAGGCAAGTTTTGTGACACTTTGTGGACTTCTACAGAAAACTGTTAAGAGCAAAGGTCCACAATGCTCTGCTCTTAGCTCTGCACTTTCCTGGTTACTGTAACGTAAAGCAGTGACATACTGTATATGCACCATCAACAATGCACAGCACTTTCTGGAGTGACCTTCTGTCCAGATCCTTTACTGTGAATTTTCTTCCTGGATTAAACTATAACAGGTAGTTTGACATCAAGAGGTAGAATCAAAAGATTTTAGCTTTTGCTTGGTGTTATTTTCTGGGAAGGGGGATGATTAATGTATCATTGCTTTAATATTTGTGTAACATGGTGTTTTTTAAATATGTTTTCTATTACTTTGTGTGGGATTCTGATACTGTACCTAATAAGCTGTTTATTAAAGAAGGAGATGGCAAGAGACTGATCAGATCACTGCAGGCTAAGGTGAGTGGTTCCTTCGTCCAGTATTAGATGAGTGAGTCTTCTCTCCCCACCAACTGGTTCTCATCAGCATCCTTGGATAATGATCATCTCCTATGGAGAGACCTGCTGGTTCCTTCTGCTTCTTTTTTATTCTTGGAACTCCAGAGCCACTGAATGGGAGGGAGGGGGAGTCTACTGCCTACCCAAGGGACAACTTTGGCAGAGCCTGACAAGGACAAAAACTCCAGTAGCCATTTTCATTCAGCACCTGCCTGGTTTAACTTGTCAACCAACTGTGAAATCATTACTTGAAACACACTAGTGTGGCAGGATAGGACAGGGACCAGAAGGCAAGGCAGGCGGGGACAGGCAAACTCCCGACTTGGGACCATGACAGTCCAGTAGTAGCCAGGCCATTGTTTGACATTCTTTTCTTAGTAAACCGACAGCATCCAGTAATCTGGATGAATGGGGAAAGCAAGTAAAGGGAGTAGGTATAAGAAGTTCCTCCTGCTGCTGGAGTCACTGGGTATAAAAAAAAAAATTCCCAAAGATCCGTCTGTTTAATTATGCAAAAAATCATCTGTCTTGGATCATATGCTATCAATTCAACTATGACAGAATTCTTCTGATGAAACATTAATAATGTGCTAAGTGAGTCATACTCGGCTACATCTATAGGATCTGTACCAGGGTCCTTAGAGTTTTCCCCCACCCAACCACAGCAGCATCTCTCTCTCTCCCTCCTGCTTCCAATTAAGTTATCGGTAAGGAAGGCAAAGTCTAGAAACTGCAAGAGACCTCTGTGTTGCTGTAGTACAACCATTCACTGCCTCTGATACTTAATACATACAAATTGGGCAGGGACAGGTATGCATCTCGAAAGATCTAGACCCCAGTCTGAAGGCTGAGTTCAATCTGAACCCGTGGCAAAGTTACCACTGCGTGTTAGTATAATGGGCCAGTCCAGAGCTCAGACTTGAGCTGGATTAATCCTCCAAATGTCCAAAAGGTATCTGGGAAATCTGTCCTATTCTTCATCCTATTTTTGAAGGGAGTATCTATCTATCTCTGTTTAAGAAATTTAAATGCTACAGTCTGAGCTTCTGACAGTTGTACTCTTTACTTCCAGGAAACATTCCATTTTTTTTTCCATTTTCTGTTTTATGTATTTTGTTTTGTTTTATTTTATTTGTTGCTTCCTACAAGCTTCCTCTGTGTAGATATACCAAATGCTATTCATATTTTGAGCAGGTGAACTGCAGCAGCCACTTTCCAGGGATGAAAGGTGAACTGGAAAACTATTCATATCCCTTTTGTGAAACACAGATTGCTAGATACTTGTAAATAAATCTACATACAAACCCAAATTCAAGTGTTTCTCTCTCTCAACATATACACACACCCCACAAAACCACAACACTCCACAACACAACCCTGTAGATATCAGAAACCTGTATTTGCAAACTGCAAAAAGGGAACATACATCAGAAAGATAATAATCTCCGTGCCAATATTTAAAAAGCTCCTTGAGTTAAAGCCACTTAATCCTCAAGTAGCTAGAAAAGAGCAATGTGCTAGGATTAGATGAGAAAGAATTCTATTACAAAACTGCCAGAAAAGTTCTATTTTACAAGGAGCAGAGGATAATAGATACCAACAACTGCCAACATGAACAACAGCAGATTTCTCCAGTGACATTAAATAATCTCAGTAATTGGCCATATACTACTTGAGGGTTATGACATCTAAGGCTGTGCATGCTGAGGGTTTTTGTGGGATTTTTTTTAGTATGTTGCATCTGTTGAAATTTGCCCTGTCTACTGTGTGTTTTTCTTCTCATAATGCTCCAAGAATCTGGATTACCTCATCATTTCCATATCAGAGGCCACAACTAGGAATCACACATGGCTACCACCAAAAAAAGCAGCTCCCATACCTCTTCCCCCCCCCCCCCCGACCCTCTTCCTACAACAATTAGTAAAGCAAAATGTGTGATGATGTCACTGTGTTGCACATTCCTCCATACTTGCTTGCAACATGATGGTATCACATTTGGCATTCCTAAGCATTAGTGGCACAAAAAGAAAAGGAGGCTACTGACTGTGGTGACAAACATGAACTGCCTATAAAATCTGTCATGGGAGTGGGATGGGGAGCAACAGAAGCAGCAGCCCTTACAATTATTTTCACATATGACAAAAATCTTCCAGGTAGAATCATAGTGTTGGAAGAGACCGTGGAGGCCATCCAGTCCAACTCCCTTCCATGCAGGAATACACAATCACGACAGATGGCCATCCAGCCTCTGTTTAAAAACCTCCAAAGAAGGAGACTCCACTATGTTTTGAGGCAACACAGTCAAGAAGGCATTTCTTACATTTAGGCTGGATCTCTTTTTCTGTCGTTTGAATCCATTGCTCTGCGTCCTAGTCTCTGGAGCAGCAGAAAATAAGCTTGCTCCATTCTCAAAATAATAATAATAATTATTATTATTATTATTATTATTATTATTATTTTATTTATTTGTATTCCCCCTCTCCCTGTGTTGGATCGAGGCAGGTAACAGCAAGTGGGGAACAGTTAGAAAAAAAAATTATAATAAGATTGGAAAACATCCGATGTGAGCAGTGAGACAGATGGACTGTTAAAAATCTGAGGAGGTCGGTTAGGGAAGGCCTGTCAGAAGAGATCCATCTTTATTGCCTTCTTGAAGGCCTCCAATGATGTTATATGGCGGATCTCCTCCGGCAGGTCATTCCACATTTTTGGAGCAGCAGATGAAAAGGTCCTCTGGTAGGTTGCCACCAGCCTGGTTTTCTTTGGCTGCAGTAGGTTCCTCCCAAAGGACCTGAGTGTGCGGGAAGGATTGTATGGGAGGAGGCGTTCCTTCAAGTATGCTGGACCCAAGCCATGTATATGGCATCCTTTCAACTATTCAAACATGGTTTAAACATTAAACATTTATCATGTAACCCCTCAATCTTCTCTTCTCAAAGTTAAACATACCCAGCTCCCTAAGCCACTCCTCACAGGGCATGATTTTCAAAGCTTTCACCAGTTTGTCCATCCTCCTCAGGACACACTCCAGCCTGTCAACATCCTTCTTGAACTGTGATGATGAGAACTGGGCACAGGTAAGGTCTGACCAACGCTGGCCACGGTATTTAAATAAAACCTAATACTTGGACTGGAAGAAACACCAGTCTTGTCTAGCACTGAATTCCCTCCCAATCTGGCTCACCAGGTGGCTGTGGGAAGGCCACAAAGAGAATTCAAGGGCAACAGTTCCCTTCCAGTCAAGTTCTAATGTGACATGTTGCCTCTAATACTGGAGATAATGTACAACAAGCATGACTAGTAGCTATTGGTAGCCTCCCTCCAACCGTGCAAATTGTCTAATTGCCTATTAAACCTCCCCAATTTGTAGCAGTGAACTCCACGGCACTGTGAAGAAGGACTTTCTTTTATCCAACCTGAATAATCCTCCCTGAAGTTTATAAAATGCGACAGACCCAAACCTTTCAACTTATGGCAACCCCATGAATTTCACAGGGTTTTCTTAGGCAAGTAATACTCAGAGGTGGTTCTGCCAGCTCCTGCCTCTGAAATATAGCCCACAGCAACCGGTATTCATTGGTGGTCCCCCATCCATGTACTAACCTATGATGGCCTCATTTAGCTTCCAAGATTAGACAGGGTCTTCTACCTTTGCCTGCACCATACATACCACATGTACATGAACCTTAGTCCAGCTTTCACAAAACATTGATAGGTGATGTGCATTTACAATCACATTGCCATGAGGACGGAAATGCACATGCTCATTGATACTCTTTTATGTGTCAGAAAAGAGATTGAGGACTAGAACTGAGAAGGGCAGCTATGTTTTTTTAAAAAAAACTTTTTAACCCCTGCCATTGACAAACCCCCTCTGAACAAATCTGGCCAAGAAAACCCCATGACAGGATTGCCTTAAAGTCACCATATGCTGGAAATTACTTGAAGGCACACATCAAGAGCAACAAATTTTAGAATAGCTCCCATTCTAAATTTGCATGGAACTCATACATTTAAAGATAACAAAGTGTGTTTGTGTGTGTGCGTAGCTCCCATTCTAAGTTTGCATGGAACTCACAAATTTAAAAATAATGTGTGTGTACGTGCATGCATGTGCGTGTGTGTTAGTATTAGTAATATGTAAGCACATTTGGACAAGCTATGCTTTCTTTATCTTAAGGGTTTGGCAGACTCAAAAGCACTCGTGGTTGGCTGTCTTCCCAAATGAAATTACAAAACATCTTCTGCCAAGATTTCAGTGTTTGGTCACCGCTGAAATTGGTACATCCCCAATAAACAAATAAAAACTTTGGGAAGATATTCATTTTAATAATGGCAAGAGATAATTCAACTTCAACTTTGTCTAAACTGATCCTAAACAAGATGGATAAAATGTGCTTCTTTGCAAGTAAGTTTTATGAGTGTTGTCCATTAATTAACCATTTCCCCCCTAAGATTTACATACCAAGAAATGTCCATCTATTCAAAACACTGCAGTAAGATAAAAAGATATTGCCCACTCCACCCTATTGAAAGCTTTTTCTGCATCAACGAACACCAATGCAGCATCTTCCTTTGTCTCACTACACTTGTTAATTATGAATAAGCCTCTTTTAGTGTGACTAGATAATTGTCTTCCTGCTGTAAAACCAGGCTGATCCTGATGTATGTTATTACCAATTATCTTATTTAACCTACTGGCTCAATGAAACATATGTTGAAATCCTTACTTGAAAGTAAAATTTGTCTATAAAAGTTTATTTCTCTAGTATCTTTATCTGCTTTATAAAAACCCTCATTCTTGCATCTTTTGAGGAGTTGGGACTATATCCTCTTCTCCAAGCTTTAATAAAATATACTTTTTAGTAACTGAATCATTAGAAGTTGTTTTATAACATTCTGCTGGCAAGCCAAAGAGTTCTGAAATTATGTTTGGTTTGAGCTTTAGAGAGTGATCTAATCAATCTGTGTCTCAATTATTGTTGTCGTTGGTGATCTTGTTTCGTATGTCTTCCAGAATGCTGCTAATATTTCTGCTATCCGGAGCATCATTTCAAAACTCTACAAAGCATAACAGTTCAGTGATAAATTCTGTATTATTTTGTGTTTGCTTTGGCATCTTATTTCTCATAGACAGAATTGGTATCTTTTCTTTCTTTCTTTCTTTCTTTCTTTCTTTCTTAAACATTAATTTGCCATTTTCATGGTAAAACTATCAATTGGTTTGCTTTGTTTCTTTTTTCCTAATATTTGTATCACAGAATTCAATCCCTTCTATTCGGGTTGCCATTTGTTATGGAATACCTAAAAAATCCTGGATTAAAGGGACTAAAAATACCCCAGCTGGCTGGGCCAGTTGAAGCAGTAAATCTGATTTCTCTTTCACTGCAGGCCGACTGGTAGGTTAAAATGTGGCACTGGCAATGAAGCAGGAAACCATGCAAGAAGACTGACGCTGGTGGGAGCCTCATCCCACTCTGCAGGCTCTGGATGCTACTGCACAGGCATAGCATTGCCACCTTATTCTTTTATTCCCTCCTCCTTCCCCTGACCATACCCAGAAGGTAGGAAAAGAAAAGAGGCAAGCAGAGAAAGCCTTGTGCTATGTGATTGTGTCAGGGTCTTACTCTTAGGGCTAGGCAGCAATGTGAAACTTCATTTCCAAAGAGCCTCACTGCTTGGAAACCTCACTCTCTTCACACAAGCGAGAGGGGAAAAGAAAAAAAAAGAGCTCTTTGCTTGGTACTAGTACTGAGGATGAAACATAATGGTAGAAAAAGTGCAATCATTCATGCGTTGAATTTGCATAATCTGCATGCAAATAAATAATATGCATGATTTTAATAATTTGCATAACATGCAAATTGGATACATGGATATGTGAGACCGAAATGTGGTAACCCTACCTTATATGTCTCAGTGAAGTCTACCTGTGTAGTACTTTTGAAGTAGGCTACGGCTCCCAATATTCAGTATTACTGGCTACTTTACCTAATGGCACTTCAGTCCAGCAACAGCTGGAGGGCTACACTTTGCCCACTTGTCTTACACAGATCTAGTTTATTAAGGTAACATAATACTTTACTAAGAGAGGTGCTTACTTCTGAACAGACATGTGTACAATCTCTGAACTTCCAATTTTATATATTGTATGCTTTATTGCTTATTCAAATAGGCCTAGTTTGCAACCCAAGTTAAATTCCTCTTGAATACAGAAATAGAATTTGACAAAAACAACAAAATTCATTCAGTTTTTCAGCTGATTCTGACCTTTTAACAACAGTAACCAGTAAATAAATAACTTTCCTATTTATTCCTATACCTGAAATTGGTTGCTCAATATTAATATGCAGGGAACTGGACAAGGGAAGTAAGGTTCCTGTCTGACACACTTTCATCACCCTGTTGGCCCTACTGGCTCTCTTGATGGCTATCCATACTATTCACTATGGTATCCATCTCAGCCACTTCTCTGAGATCAGATTTGGGGGCAATGTAATGCAGTGGTTTCGGGCTTTCTTGGAGGGGCACCAGGAGGTGCTCTTGAAGGATTGCTGTTCGACTCCTTGGCTGCTGGTCTATGGAGTCCCACAAGGTTCTGTTTTGTCTCCATGTTACTTAATATCTATTTGAAACCACTGGGAGATGTCATATGGAGGTTTGGGATGCAGTATCACCAGTATGAGGATAACACCAAACTCTAGCTCTACATTCCATCTGATTCCAAGGAAGCTGTCTCTGTACTGAACCAATGTCTGTTGTCAGTAATGGACTGGATGAGGGCAAACAAACTGAAACTTAAGCCAGACAAGAGAAGTGCTCCTGGTTAGTTGTAAGGCTGATCAGTGAATAGGGACTTTTTCTGTGCTGGATGGGGTTACACTCCCACTGAAATCTCAGGCTCGCAGCTTGGGTATGCTCTTGGACTCAGCTCTGGGCCTGCATGCCCAGGTTTCAGCAATGGCCAGAAGTGCCTTTTGAGTTAAAACTAGGGTGCCAGCTGTGCCCATTCCCT
This sequence comes from Urosaurus nigricauda, assembly GCA_034509955.1. NCBI lineage: Eukaryota > Metazoa > Chordata > Lepidosauria > Squamata > Phrynosomatidae > Urosaurus > Urosaurus nigricauda. Next base: position 190,586,028 of record JAOEGL010000001.1, on the reverse strand, counting down.
GAGACATCAGATCTGGCTGCAGTGACATATGCCCAAGGTAAAGAAAAAACTCAATTTCCACCAAAGTTATAAAACAAGTCGTTTTAGTTTGGAAACACATAGGGTACTAAAGAACTGATGTTTTGTTAAATAAGAGAGCGGGAAAAGGAAATGATATGCTTACATATCTTCAGTGCTTACATATCTTCAGTTGTGTTGTTTATATTTATAACAGCATTCCCTATTCTAGAGATAAGTTTGTATTATGTCCCAAACATTTATGCATGAGCTAATTATTCATCAGTTTTTCAAAACACTGACTAATTATCCACCAGTAATTGCTGCCTCAACTGCTCTTTGACCTCTACTGATGGAAAAGAAGACAATCTACAACACTGGGTTCCTGCCTGGAAGGACACAGCCAAAGCTGGTGGGTCCAAAAGTAATAAACATCAGCTGGTGTTCAGTGAGCATACTGTCAAGTCATAGCCATTCTCCTCTGACTCACTATTTTCAATTCCGCTTTTCTTTATTGAAACTACAAGGGGGAAGCAGGGAGGTAGAAAAAAAATTAGATTTACGTAACATTCATGCTCCTTCCATGATGTTACAAAACTGGCATGCATCAGTTTTTATTTCTAAAACGTTTGGTGTATCTTCATATAACGTTAATGTCTAATCCCCCAAAGAAACTCCCATCCACCATGTGCACCCTCAGCTTTGGAGAGTTCAAAATGTGAGATTATTTCAATATTTCACTTAAAAATCCAGTAGTGGAGTGGGACTGAGAAACAGGGGTGTACTTGAGATCACTTAGTGAGTCCACTGATAAAGGAAGGTACAAATTGGTGTTTTCCCCACATGTAAAAGGTAATGCCACTACAACAGGATCATCAGAGCTCCATGACCTGCTCCTCAACTTTCCTGTTAACTCTGATGCTTTTAATTATTTTCAAAGAGCCCAAATGTAATTTTGCATTTGGGGGTGGGGGTGGATTTTAATACTACACGCTATAATACTGTGTAAACTCAACCTATGCTGCTCAGAAACAAGAAAAGAAAAATGCTCAATTGTGGTTTGTCCTCCCACCATACTTTTAGACCTGAAGGATAGGCCTCTCACTGCAGTAATAAAAGGAAGGGACCTATTGCCCACAGGCACTGTGTGTGTGCATGTGTGTGCACACACACATGCATGCAAGAAAGAGAGATTGGTCCTTATACAGAATAAAATTGTATAACTAGGCTTCCAAGATGATCAAAATTTGGCAGCAATTGACAGAAAATTGTCTGCCAGATTTCTTGTCATCTGGAAAGTAGTTATGATGTTCCCTTGGAGGGACCATCAACATTTTTTTTAACAAAAAGAGCCAACCAGAAATTACCACCTCATTATACAAACAATGCTACTGTGAACTATTAAAGCATTCACTGGTTTGTCTTGATTTTCTATGAATCATATGGATTCTTTGAAGCATTTAATAACTAACAAAGAGGGAGCAGTTCCATCTGAAGCCTCCACCTTTCAAGGCAAACTGTCACTTTGCTACCAGAACAACCTTAAAAGTAACTGGTTACAAATATATACCTATTTGGAATTTATCCATTTCCCCCATGATAATTTATATTAAAACTGCAACTTGACACAGAATAATGTCACTCTTGTAATGCAGCTACAGCTTTTTAATTTCCTTAAGAGTTGTGAGTGTGGCATCACTAAGTGGAAAAGGCAGAAGATCGCACAGGTCAAGTGCTGGCTTGTGCTGTGTTGGAGATCTTGAGGCAGAAATGGAAAGAATGAGAGTTTTGTAACCAAAGTGCTGTGGCTTGTAGAACATAACAATATTAGCTAATCTGGAGAAACAGGAAATCAAATAGATACGTTTCAATAATTGCAACTGTAATGGCAATTAACTACATGAGATGTCAAAAATAATTACTTTTTAAAGGTAACAGTTCCAGCTTAAGCAGTTACTGACACACTATTCTGTCTAACTATTGTCTCAAGAACTGAACTGCCTGGAAGAAGAAGCCTCAGATCCTGGCCCTATACCAATTCTTGTGGCATATAAGGTCTGATTTGACTCTGCAGAAAAAGGACTAAAAGGGGCCAGGACAGTCACAGTGGGAGATAAAAGGGGGTGAAAATTGTGCCCTTTCCGCCTTTGCTTTACTTCAGAGAAGCAGACTAGGAAGATATTTGGTGGAGGCAGAGCATGACTGCCAACCTTTCCCTCTCCTGGGCAGAAACATCTGCTAGTGAAATCAAGAATATGGCAACAACGGTGAAAAATGCTGTACTATCAGGACCAGTCCTGATGGTGAATGGCTACTGTGGAGGAGGGTCCATGTTTTTTGGCCCTTAACCCAACTTTGCTCTGAACTAAGCAAAATCAGGGTAAATCCTGGTGTTTCCCATAAATCCTGGAGTGAAATTCTTGGCATTTGGACAGCTAGATCAAGTCCAAACTGGTCCGATCTAGTTGTCCACATGCCAAGAGCCACATCATCTGCCCTCTCCATGCTAAGCAGTGGAAAGAAAGTGGATGTCCTGTTTTCTGAGCCACCACCACCACTTCCACATGGGCAGGAGCTGTGTGCAAAACCTGCATGGCATGCCATTGCTTTTGCTGGGGGCAGAAATGTGTACCTGGACTTCTTGTTTATCACATGACTTCAGCAAAAAGGGCAACACACTGGGAAGGTTTCTGCCTGCAAGGAAACTGCAGTAGCAGCTCCAAAAATAAGGGATGTGACAGCAAAGCTGATGTCGTGTTGGCCCAGATGGTCTCTGTGTACAAATTCACAGCCCAGATTTGGCCCGGTTAATATGGTCATCATCTTGTTCAGCCTGGGGCTGGTCTGGGACATAATATTCTGGACTGGCCCCAGATTAAGTGGCCAGTGTAGATGTACCTCAAGTCAAACAATGCAACTTTAACCAAGGAAAGTTCACCCAGGGCTATTTCAAATATTGGTGCGTGAGAAACTTTTGATTCAGCCTCCTCAATCACAGACTCCATCACAATCTGGAAGAAACCATTTGTATATCTCAATGCTGAGCATGTTCACTTGGAGGTAGACTTAACTACTTTACTGGAAGTTGGCTTTACACATATCAGTGAACCTCACTCACATCCAACACTGTTAACATTCACAACACTTGCCTCATTTTGATTCCATTTCCCCAGGTATGAAAGTAGGGTAGCAGTAGACCATAACCCAAGGAGGCAATAGTAAAACTTAAGGATCAGTGGCCTTTACAACTGCTCTTTGGCACACACACACCTTGGAAATATATACATGAGCACACATAGAGCCCTCTCTACCACTGTTCATACCCTGCAATGGACAGAGGAAATAAAAAGGGAAGTAACATTATAAAAGAATCAAAGGCACTGAGACGCAATTCTGCTTCTTGGGTAAAAGGTGGGACATCAGATGGATGGATTTCTGGACTGGCATGACAGCCCAAAATGATTAAAGAGGTCCCAGGATGACCACAAGCTTGCTCTCAGAGAAAATCTCTTCACTTCTGTTTCTACTCTTCCCCTCCCCACCTTTAGAAGGCAAACCACTTGTTTTCCCCTGTAGAGTGTTGCACACCATCTACAATATCTTAAACAAGATAGGATGGAGTAATTAAGGAACAACATGAGCACACTGAAAGAAAGAGATTGGGTTTTAAATCAATACTGTTAATATACTCTTGAGGCAAGCTGATCTATTTTCCAGGATCAAGACAGCAGTTTTAAAGCACCATACATGCAATGACTAATGCAGGCCACATTTAAGGCCTGTTTGCTGAAGCCTCACTATACTGGCCTTTTGAGATTTGTCCATTATGCATAAATTTTCCTGCAGTAATTTACGAGGCTTCCTGATTTTTGTTTTAAAAGCCAGAGAGAGTGAGAGCGAGAATAATTTCACTCCAGGGTGAAGACTTGCATGTGAAATTTCAGTTCCTTGAGCCCTCTGTTCTTGGTTTCACAGCATCTTTTTGGCCACTGTCACCAACCTCAACATCTTCAGAGATCATGTGTCCTCTCTGACATGTCACCACCAGAGGGGGCTCCAAGCTACTGCTTCTCAATGCACCGAGATGCACACATGCGAGTGTGAGCATGCCAGAAACAGGATGTCCGCTGGATTATTCATAATTCAATTGAATGTCATGTCCACTAAATGTTGATGGGGAAAACACACTGGGTTGGCTTTTTATGGATATTTCTTAGAAATGTCTTTGTTTAGAGGGGGAGAGAGGCAGCTCTGCTGTGATGTGGAGGAAGCATGTTTACGCAAAACAGACTTGAAATGAAAAACCTTGCTTAACACTCAGTACAATCCTCCAGCATGACGATAAGCCTAGTGTAGAACAGTGGGTGGCACATTTCAGCAGCGTTCATTCAGAAATTGGACAGGTAGGGGGTTGGGGAGGAGAACGCTAGCACATGAACTCCAAAAGCAAAACCAGAATTTGAAAGATGCTGAGAGAGGGAGTGGGTGAGTGGAAAAGATGGGCCTTCTGTGCAGTGATTCAGATACTGATGAGGCTTCTGAGTGGGATTTTCCAGCTGCAGGTGGCAGGGCAAAGAGGCAGAAAGAAGTAATTACAGAGGAACCGGAGAGGACAGCTACGTGACTAACTGGCTCTTCTTTGGAGGTGTGAGAAATAAGTCATCCTCATCATCATCACTCAGCTCCAGGAAGGCTGCCTCAAGTCTCTCACTCTCGGATCAAAAATAAACCTTGGCACGGGCAGGGCAGCAGAGCCTCAGCCGATGTAATGTGACAGAATGGCAACCTTTTAGAAAAGCAGCATGCTCTTTTCAAACTAGATGCCGCTTCCCGGTTCAGATAGCAGATACCCAATCCCACGGCATGGGGGGCTGAAGAGCAGCAATAGGAAAACAGCAGCTGCACTCGCAGTGCTGAGAGGAAGAAATGGCAAGCAGACGGGGGCTATTACAGTTATTTCCGAATAGTTTGGCACGCCTCTAATCAGAGAGCTTCTGTTCCCCCTTCCCCTTTTGCTCTTGGTTTACTGCTGTGTCATTGCTTCTGAAGGGCAGCAGAGCAGACAATGGCACAGCTTCCAACCTTCATTTCTCAAAAGTGCCCATCCTGCAAGTCCCGGCTGTGCCTATCACAAACACACACAGGGCACAGTGACGGAAGGAAGCCAATTTTCTTGGATTCTGAAGGGCTTTCCAAAACTAAGGAGCTTTCCTGGAGCAGAAATGAAGCAGTGGGGGCCAAAGATGCCTAAATTGTGCCAAGTGATGCCTTTCATACTGGGGAAGAAAAAGGCAGAATCTTTTCAGAAGGGATTTGGGAGCACAGGTCTCTGTGTGTATATGCATGCACACACATGCTCGCTCTCTCTCTCTCTCTCTCTCACACACACACACACACACACACAGAGAATGAATCAACTGGCTGCATGAATGAAGGTGCCTCCATGAAAAGTGGGTGGAAACAGGGCAATGCGTATACTTCATTTAGCCCTTTTGAACACCATTTTTTAAAGTCACTGCAATCCTGCAAATCACAACATTATCCAAAGATATTTAAAATACAGTATGGAGACTAGACTTGTTTCAAATATTTATTCTTTTCATTTTTTTACTAGCCATCTGGGAGTGATTTTAAATGAAAAGTACATTTAAATAAAATAAAAAGTACTTTTATGAATATCCATTTGTAAAAAAAAAACACATAACCCCAGCACCCTCCACTACAACCATTTGGAGATCACTACTTCAGTGGGCAATTTCACTTCTTGGATGCTATTAATTCTTTCTTTTTGAATTAGTCACATGGATAATCCCTTCCAATCAGAGTGAATCAACAGAGGAAAGACCCCTTTGCCAGTTCCCCACCCCACAACCCTTGCAGGTCTACAGCAGAACCAGCTATGTGCAGCAAAAATAAAAATACGAATACAAAAAAAAGTATAAGTAGTCAGCAATTCACAACTGTTTTCAACTTATTTTTTTAATGTGGGGGGTAATATTCTCTTCAAAATGATCACTCCTGGAAGGTTATTTTTCAGAACCCTTTTTAAATGTGTGTGTGTGTATTTGTGCTGCACCTGCGGTGATAAATGTGGCTTTGAAAGCCACATGAAGCTCACAGATGGCACTTTGCCCACCTGTGGGCTAACATCATAATGGTACCAAGTGCTATATTATCATGTATCCCTGGGACTGCTGATCAGAAGGCAAGGACACCCTGGTCTCAGTCCCTGGGCAGGAGACCAAGAACTGCTGAGTTGTCCTGATCTGCGGTTGTGCATATGTATGAGCATTATTACAGCATTATAAGTTTCCTTCTGGGTTGCTTGCTGAAAAGACAGGATATGCATCTTCTAAATAATTAAGAAATTATGTTAGTGGAGGCATTAGAACAGCTGAGAGTAAATGCAAAGTAAACAAATAAGCACACGTCCTCACAGAATGGGCATCCAGAAATCATGGGGAGCGTATTTTTTGTCTCTGTTGAAAATATGGGTTTGTTTTCAGCTCAGCCAAAGGGGAAAGTACCCTACAATCACCTCTCTTTGAAAGATGAAGATTTCTACATCGAGACATTATGCAAATTATATACTATCAAATTACAACTCCAATGCAGCAAGGCCAATTACATATATACAAGTGAATTTTACAGCAACTTGCAATGCAGAACAGCATGCTGCTAGTATGTTTTAAAACCACTTTGCACATGCAGTCCTTGTACTTCAAGATCAGATTCTAATGCTGAAGGCCTATTTCTGAGCAGGTAAATCCCATTGCTCCTAGGTATTTGGTAAGCAGCCATAGTCTTTAAAATGTCAACACAGGACATTTAACAAAGTTTAAACCCTGTAAGTTGAAGCTGACAACATTAACCACAGAGAAATTATGCAGGCCTGCTGTAGTATGCCTCTCTTGCTAATGTGATCACATCAGTCCTCTTCCGACAGGTATTTCTGAGCAATGACGGGGACAACAGCTATGATGATAAATAACTTGTAATGCCACAGTAAGGCTTGTAAGGCTACAACTTTCTCCGCAACACTGCCTCCACCATGTAATGAAATCTTTTATCTCTTTTGCATGTTGTTTTTAGTTTTCTTTTAATGCTCCATACCCTTCCCCTCCAGTGAGGGAGTATATTTTACCTTAATGTATCTAGTGCATTAAGAAAAATCTTTCAGTTCCTCTCCATTTCTAATTTTTACACTCTTAACATTCATTTTATCATGTAACCATATCCGTTTGTGATCATTTTCCTGTGAACACGAATATTCCCAAGTATTTTTCTACAAGTTTCTTATCTTTTCTGTTCATATAAAAAATCTGTAAATATTTTGTGGACATTTCTTCTCATCTTCTCAAAATTTATATGCAGTTTTGAATAAGCTACATAGTTATGCAAACAATTTATCTTCATTTAATGTATTCACATCAGTCCTTTTCCGTATTCATATGCATCAGGTGGCATACATAAATGCATTTTGTGCAATTTGTTTCAATTGGAAAATTGCATCGGCAAAGTCAGAGTGAAGAAAAAACCTTCAATGCTTTGGTTCTCCTATTAGTTTTCCTAATAGTGTTCAGTCTGAAATCTGGAAATACAAAACATCTCTCTCATTGTATAATCATACTGGAAGGTGTCAGTTTCTGACCGTGCAGCCCATCAGCAGCCTATGAGCTACTGCATTCCATCCCTCTGAAATAAGTGGGATTCAAAATCACATGGAAAGATTGCAGGATCAGACCCAGTTCTAGACACTGAGGAAATGCTGCACATTTTAGACAGCCTTTAGGCCACAGACATTTAAACAAGGCCAGGAGACCCAAGGGACTACCTCATTAATTCATGCTTTTAATGGTGCTCACTGAAGCTGTTAATTATTTCTTACTAGCTGCTAATTGTTTTTCTTGGACATTCAGTTCCTTAGTCTTGCAGTCCACCAATTGCGGTAGAATCTGTCTGGTTTGTGAAAGAAATGGGCAAACACTCTCTTCTTATGGGAATGCCTATTATGGCACCAGAGTCTAGGACAAGGCTGTGCAAGTTGTGATCCTTCAAATGAGCTCTCACCATTCGTTATGGGAGTTGTAGTCCAACAACACCTTAAAGGGCCAACAGTAGTCAATCCCAGAAACAAGGCAACAGCTGCAGAAGTAGAAAGACCCAGAGGAGTCATACACAAACACACACAATATAAGTCTGCCCTTCCTCTGTATCTGGTCAACCTACCAGAGTCCGATGACTGTATAATAATAATTAATAATAATAATGTTTTATTTATACCCCGCTCTTCAGCCAAGACTATCAGAGCGGCTTACAATTTGTTAAACAAACAGCTTCATTTACAATTGTAAGCTATTTGCCCCCAACAATCTGGGTACTCATTTTAGCGACCTCGGAAGGATGCAAGCCTGAGTCAAGCTTCAGCCCTTTGCTGGTCTTGAACTCGCCACCTTCTGGTTTTGAGTAAGTGGCTGCAGTACAGGCATTTAACCACTGCGCCACCAGGGCTGTATCTGACAGGATCATACAGAACTCTTATATATATGTTTTGTTTATCACCATGTGTCAACTATACTTTCGAGGAAAGTAACAGCAGCAGTGGTTATCAGCATTCTCCTTCAAGTAATTGATATTACCTCACACCCCTGGGAACTGCAATGCCAGAGTCAAGGGAATCAATTAAAACCAATGCTATTAAAGGTGTTAAGATCTCCTGCTGCAAAGAAGGACCATAGTTTGGTAGTAGGCACAGTCTGCATGCAGGTGGTCCAAGGTTCAATCCCTTGATTCTTAGTTAAAAGGATAATCCAGAATGTAAATGGAAAGACCTCTGCTAATTAGAGTGGACAATAATGAACTGCATAGACAAGTAGGATCATAAGGAAAGTCATGCTGGATCACTCCAAAAGCCCATCTAGTCCACTATTATGTCTCCAAAGTGGCCAACCAATGGTTTGGACATGACTATAATATCACCCTCTTGCTCAGAATCGAGGGTCTTCCACACCAGTTACAGTTAGCCCTCCCCTTATGTGGGGGATCCGTTCCAGATCCCCTGAGTAAGGGGGACTCTGCATATGCTCACACCCCATAGGAAAGAATGGGTGTGTGTGAGCATTGGCACGCACGCCATGGGTGTGAAAACCATTGCTTATATTGTCACGCATCTTCCGCATAAACAGGAAGCTGTGTATAGTGCGCCTGCATATGGCGTGAGCGCACTGCACTACCAGATCCAACTCTTAAATGGAAATGCTGAAACCTGGCCCCTACTACAGGAAAACAAATGCTCACCTACAGTGCTCTGGGACCTTGCTTTTCATAGTTCAGCAATTGGGTAATCCTAGACTGCAGCAATGCATCACTGGAATGAATCCCTGGAGTGTGTGTTTAATTGATATGGTTTAACTGATTTTATTAGTTAATTGTTGTTCCCTGCCTCGATCCATGGGGAGAGGCAGGTAAAAAAGAAATGACTGTTGTTGTTGTTGTTGTTGTTGTTGTTTAAAATGGTTATTGTATAATAAGGTTTAATTAGATCATCTTGTTTATTATAATAGTAATATAATTATTATTACATGCAGCATTCAGAAGTTGACCTCATCAACTTTCACTTCACAGTTTTCACCACCCACTTAACCAAGATGTCCAATCCACAGTGTCAGTTTTTAAGGACAGATTATACTCATCACACTCAAGAGATTAAAACAGCACAAGTCCAAGAACAGAAGAAACAGACAAGATTTTTCCCAAGTTGGGAAGGAAGAGGAAAAAGCTCTTACTTGCAGTCGTGTTTCTCAATTTCAAAGTGAGGGTTGAAGTTGAGGATAATTTTCTGATTGGGTTCCGGGGCATAAATGATCCATTCACAGTTCTGGTGGGAAGGGTAGTCTTGTGGGTAGCCAGGTGAAGTGATGTAGCCAGCATCTTTGGAATTCAAACGACCCCCACATGACTGAGCTGCCAAGACAGAAAACAAAAAGAAAAGCTAAAATAAAAACAGCAGCCGACATTGGTTATGAACTTCAAACACATCACAGTGTATTCCTCTGGGTTTGTACTAGTGGATGACTGGTTTTGGAGGTTGCTGGATTTTTTTTTTAACATGTTGCAGGCTCTCTCTCTCTCTTTTAAATCACAATCATGTTAAGTTTCCAAGTACAAAGCACATCTCTGGACACTTAAGAATGAAGATGATTACTCTACACAACAATCCTCCCCACACAAAAATACATTCCACATCTTAGACAGACCAGAAAAAGGAACAGCTATAAATGGGCCCACCTACGCACTTTCAGATGTTGTTGTGTTTCTTTTCTCCCCCTTCCTTCAAACAGCCAACACAGACATCAGATTATTTGGAAATAAATGGAAGAGCTTTTATTTCCTCTCCTCTGTTAGCTATTTCACAAGGCCTTGTATGGCTTTCTTCCATAGTTACCCTAACAGCACCTCACAGATACCACTAGATCCAAAAACAACAATGCTGCCTGTGCAAAAGAGAAGAAAGAAATGCTCATGCAGCAAAAGCAGGCAAACCATAACCCTGAGAGGTCCTAGTCAAAATTAACCCCAGGGCACCACTGCCTTCTTCACACCTTCTACTGCCTTGCGGTCTTCTGTTCCCCCCCCCCACCCCATCCCCATGTCTTTCCTCTTTCTTCATTGAATTGTTTGATTTTATAAACTTGATAAAGCTCCCCTACTAGCCATTAGTTACTGAGCAGGTCATACCATGAGCTTCATGGCTGAGTACAGATTCAAAACTGGATGTTCACAACCTAGACCAATATTCTAACTACTGCACCACATTAGAAGACCTATTTTCCTCAAGATTAAGTCATAGTCCTATCCAGAAATTGAAATACAGATGTGGCCCTCCTTAATCACATATCATCTGATACAATCAGCTTGCCTAAGTATTGCCCCTGCTACACTGAAGTAATTGGGAAGCAATCAAACCAATTGCTAAGCTACCTAATTGGTATCCTGGACAAAAATCCACTTTGCCCAACATCAAGATTTGGTCTTGGGAGGAGACGTTCTACATGTCTCACACAGGCCCACACATGAAGTTTCTGGCAGAACCTGGAATGGTTTCCAGATCATGTCTCAGCAGTCCGTCTTTCAGCTCCATCTCACAAGGCTGCACTTCTATACCCTACTCCGCCTCTTTTCCAAATCTCACTCCCTCTTTGCTTTCCCTTCATCTCCTCCCTGTCTCTTCCAACATTATGAGCCAAGCTAAGAAGTTAGAATTAAAGACCGCAATAATCAACAGTGGTGGTTTTTGTGGCGCTGGCCCACAAACTGCCTGGTAACAATTACATCTTGAGCGAGGAAAGCACTTTCAGCCTTTGGTTATACAACAACAGACCCAAGAGAGTGATTTCATCTTCAGGAAAACATTTCATCTTACAAATGCCACAAATCTGATTTATTATTTCATTACTGGCTAAGGGGTGGGTGGGAATCTGCATCATTTGACACAATTGATACCATACTAAAGAATCCCAGCTATGTGCTTTGACCCACTGCCTGTTCCCACAGCACATCTATCCCTATATGGTACACTATGTTTGTTTTTCCTAGGACCATCATAAATGCCATAGCCTCTCAGCAATATCTTTGCCACTGGGAAAAGATGCTGTCCTGTAGCAGCCTAATACTGGCTGTGCCTGTTTCTACCCTCAAAGCCAGGAAAGGTTACTAATTTAGACTTCAGCTTCCAGAATCCACAATGGATTCCTTTAATACTCCATGCCCCTCCTCTCCAGTGCTAGAGAGGATGTGTCCTCTCAATGCACATAGTCAGTGCCTAGTGGTCACTTCTGATAAGTAGATTGGAGCAGGGTGGAAAAATACTTTTCTGAAGCACAGCTCCCAGCATCCACCAAGGATTCTGGAACTGTGCTTCAGAAAAGTAACTTTCCACGCTGCTCTGATCTACTTATCCAAAATGACTATGCACTGTTGAGTTAGGGCTTCCCTCCACCTCCCGTAAAAGAAAAACATGACTTGACTCTATGAATACCAATAGAAAAACAATTAAATTATGAAGCACTTTCGTGCAGTGAAATCCTTGGTCACATCACCAAAGCTGGAGACAGGAAACTGAACAACAAAGAGTGGGGGGTGGGGATGGGCACAACACTTTGTATAAGTGTATATGATGTGTACGAAGAAAACTCCATGGAAAGCTCTAGGATTTTGTCTGACAAAACTTTTCACACCACACATTTCTCTTTCTCTCCCTCTGTCTCTTACACACACACACACACAGCTGTAGGAGGCAGGGCAAGCTTAGCTTCTTCTGGATGCTTTTTATCTGGTATGATCACATACTCGCTTTCCTAGCCTGTCATAGGAAATAGAAATCTGTGACTGCGATGCAAAGGATGGACATCAAACACCAGATAAAGTCTGGGGCAGACCCTTTAAGCCTCCTGTCCTCAGTCTGAACTGTTAGACTGTTCAGACTTTAGACAACAGTATTACCTTTGGAGGCTTCTCCCTTTATTGTATGCTTGTTTGCTGCTAGGTCACAGAGGCAAGCAGAGAAACCTCTGCCAAAGCCTTTGCTGCTGTTCATCCTGGGAGGGGAAGCCAGGGGTGGCGTGGGAGGGTGCGGACTGTGGAATAAGAAGACTCTTTGTCTCCATCCTAGTCATGCCAGGGAAAACAGAGCTCCTTGGAACTGGAGGTCATCTTGAGGCAGATGGAAAATCCTTTGGGACCAAACAGAGCCCCAGGGCTACCAATTGCCTACCTCTACTATATGCTCATGAGACATGCCCACTCCCATCTTTTTCTCTCTTTTTTTGTAGGCATGCATTTTAGCCCTGCAAAGCTGTAACATTCAAGAATTTAAAAAAATACCTTTTAAAACAAGGAATACCACAAATGCCTAACTGGATCTTCTCCCCACCCACATAGCCCTGTAAAAGTAATTCCATCGAAACCTTTCATTACCCAAAATACGTAGGATGATGACCTCATGGACCTTCAAATAACATAAGAACAAAGCACATACTGGAAAGCATTGCTTTGGTCTCACAGACATATAAGCAAAGGCCAAAATTAGGGACTGGTCAAAGTACTGTCAAATTATATGGTGACTAAAGTTTCTAGGTCTGGGCTATATATTTTTTTTAAATGCTGAGTTTTGGCAGACTATAGAAAAAGGAGAAAAAAGAAAGGATGAAGAAAACAAAGGCTTCAGAGATTTTGCTCCTCCAACGTGGGTCATGCTTGAATATCACCATCTGCATGAAACAGCATGGCCTTGTGAATTATATATTACTTCTCAGCAACCACCTCTCGCTAGGAGGACAGGGGCATTCTTCTCTATATGTGCAAGGTCTCCCTCCAGCTCCAAACCTGCCAGAATTACTGCCTCCTGCGTTTCCACCTCAGGCATGGCCTGACACTGAGGGCCTCAATGGAAGGAAGCAAACAGAGAATTTGGCTCCCTGGCCACAAGTCTATCAGAAATTCTTGAGGCTGAACATCCACGTCTAGCTGGAACTCAGATGTGGTAAACTAAGCTGCACTAAATCACATAATGAAATCAGGCCATTGCCTTTAATGGGTGTGCACAATCCTGTACTTAGTGACAACGCACAGGAGGGAGCCTGCTGCTCTGTGGAGCAGATTAACAATTACACCATTTCCAACACAATGGCAGAGATAGCAGGGATAATTAGCTCCTTGCAAATCATCCCACTTCTGAACAGGCTCTCCCCTCCCCTGGCTCTCCACCCTCTTCCACATGAGCAAGCTAAATCAAATTACATTTTCCTTTGGGCACTCCATGGGGCCACTGAATCCCAGAAGGGTGTCCCTTTTGGACAAGTGACTGAGAACAGCACGGGGCTTAGGCTGTAGAGAAAGAAAAGACTTGAGGCCAAAAACACCGCAGTCGGCAAGGGCTAGCCCAAAGCCACATGCTGACTTCACTCAATACGGATCCGGCCTTCCAGGTGTAATCCAACACAGAGGCGACAGCTGGCTCACAAGTGGGCGAGGGTGTAATTTCCCAATTTTGTATGTGCCTCTGCCAACGCTGCAATACTCAAAAGTCAACGCCCCACAAGCCACAAGGAGAGACCACTGAAAATAGCACAGCCGGAAGCCAACACCTTCAGGAAGGCAGGTCCTCCAAAGCTGTTTAAATGGTTGCAAACTATTTAGTCTACTTCCCACCCTCCTTGCAAGCAAAGCTGTTCTCTCCTTCTCAAAGAAAGACACCCAGCTTTGTACAGAAACAGTGAAGGGAAACAATGGACAGGAAGCCTCATGACTTGATCCCTTGGTCCCCTTGACAAGGGAGTCATCACTTCCCATTCTAGAAAAGGTTGTTTTTATCTTTCACAAATAAAGTCCATCTTCCTCTGTGTGTGTGCGCGCGCAAGCTCATGTGCGTGCTGCTTTGTTCTAAACCACATTGTCTTAATACTTTCTCCTCTTTATACATTATCAAAAGGACTCTATGTGCCTTCCCCTTTTGGAATGTTGTGTCCGGGAGGACTCACAAGAAAGCATTTAAAAGGTAAGAACTTCTCACAAAAACATCTGGTTTTGTTCCATGGAGAGAACTTTCTCAATGCAAAAATATGTACATCAGTGCATCGTTCTAAAATTACTTCCCCTTGTTTAGAAGCAAGGCACACAAACATAACATATGTCTATATAGATTTTATACAGGCAAGCTATACACACATCTTTCCATTAACTTGACATACGTATATGCAACTTACACTTAGATCCCGTATACACTTTTGCACCCTCTTAATTAAAAAACAAAACAAAACACTTGTCAATTTGCGACAGCATAAGCCCTTCCAACAAAAACATTTTGCTTAGGACACAAGGCAAAGGGTTTTGGGTTTTTTTGTTTGTTTGTTTGTTTTTGGTTTTTTTGGCAGGGGGGATGTTTGTGCCTTCTATGTTTCCTCATCCCTTTGTATGGCATATAGGATTGCAATTTATATTTCAAGTATTTTTTTTAAAAAAATAATTAAATGTCAAGAGAAGAGTATTTTTCAATTCCACAGGCTCTTAGCTTCCCACCATATGCACTGAAACTTCAAAATGCAAGTTCATACAACAGCTTCTTTGACTTCATTCTATATTAGAACAATGCAATACATAGCAAACATTCAGCCTAAGCACACATTGCACAAGGCAAACCCAGATAAGTACATAGCCCACCTGCCTATAGCTCCCTCCAACAGAGACCTGCCATGACTGATCCTTCCATGTAACAAGTTTAATCTCTACCTCAGACAACAGAGCACAGGGTGAACTGCACCTTGAATCACCAGGATGGCCTGTCCCTTCCTCTTCCTCCTCAGTGAAGCAGCTGCTTCAAGTAGCCCCACTGGCCCTGCCCTTTGACTCACTTCCACCAGCTAGTCACTGGAGGATGGGTTGAGTTACCTGCTAACTTTGCAGGCCACGCTGGGAATGATCCATCCTTGCCCTGTGGCATTAAAAAAAAATATTTGTACAAGGAGAGAAGAGAACAAAGGGAGACCATTCCAAGTCCCCAGCCCACGTCTGCTAAAACATGTGGTCTCACACTTAAACCAGAATATTTGCTCCATTACTCTTTGTCCATAGGTACTGTTATGAGCCTTCAAGTCATTTTTCACTTATGGTGATCCTAAGGCAAACCTATCATGAAGATTTGTTCAGAGGATGCTTGCCATTGCCTTCCTTTGAGGCTGAGAGCAAGTAGTAGTAGTAATAATAATAATAATAATAATAATATTTATTTCTAGCCCGCCCCTCTGAGCGAGCAATCAGGGTGGGGTACAAGACAAAATTAAAAACAAAACAATCAAAATATCCAATCCCATTCCCACCTCCCCCCCTTAAAAAAGAATTAAACCAACAAGTTAAAACATAGTGCAAATAGCGGACAGTCAACAATAATAAACTAAAAGTTCCTTGAGCTCATCAGGTTGATGAGGATTAGGGACTGGCAAAAGGTTTGGATCCGGGTGACATTAAGCATTTTCCGGGAAGGCCTGCAAGTGACTTGCCCAAGGTTACCCAGCAAGTTTCATGGCTGAGCTGGGAATCCTGGTCTCCAGAGTCACTGTCCAATACTCAGACCACTATGCTACAGTAGAGTTTATCACACGGGAGGAATTTCTCTCAATTGCAAATGGAGCCAATTTGAATTCACGTAAATTCACTAGTTTAGTGAATTTGCGTGAAATCTAATTGCATTAGGAATGCACTCAGAATGACTTCCCATTTCCCGAAAATAACCCCCCCTTGCCCGAAATTGCATGAGATACTCTTAGACGCATTAACGTAAAACTATGATTCTGTTCAAAATGACTTCCCTTTTGCCCAAAATTGCATGAGATACACTCATACGCAATTACGTGAAACCCCATGATTGCGTTTGGATTGCCATTGCATTACACCCCCAAATTCCGTCGTATGATAAACTCCACTGTCTCTCTTCCTCTGTAGTACAGCTGCTTAAATATGGGATATGGAAGGCAGGGTCTTTACAAGCTTCATTTAATTCTTGCCTCTTATTTCAGATACATATAAATATCTGACAGACTGTTATCTCCCAATATAAGTCTGCCTGAACCCTGAGCTCAACATGAGAAGCCCTTCTCTCAATCCCAATGCTTTCACAAGTATAGCTGTTGGAAACAGAACCGAGGGTCTGCTCAGAAGCTGGTGCCTACCCTTTGGAATTCCTCCTTAGGGGACTAGAATGGAGCCCTCCTGGTTGTCCTTCTAGCAGAAGACTAAAACTTTTAGCTTTAGACAGGCTTTCAGAATGGAAAAATATTGAAAAAGGACTGCAGATACTGTAATGGTATTGTTTATTGTGAAGTCAAAGGCTTTCATGGCCAGCATCCATCATTTTTGGGGGGTGGGGGGTTCAGGCTATGTGGCCATGTTCTAGAAGAGTTTATTCCTGATGTTTCGTCAGCATCTGTGACTGGCATCTTCAGAGAAAGATGAATATGAATATCTCACAGATGCTGGCGAAACATCAGGAATAAACTCTTCTAGAACATGGCCACATAGCCCCAAAAACCCACAAAAAACTATAGGTCTTGTTTATTGTTTAAAAATCTTTTAGAGCATATGTTTTTAAGATGATTCTTAGGTCAGATCAGTCTTAATTTGGCTTTCTTTATATTTTAAATTGTAATTTATTTAATATAAGCCTGTTTGAGTCCCAGTCTTGGGGAAAAGGTCAAATATAGAAATAAAGTTGAGAAGGAGGAAGAGAGTCTTCTGATTACTTAGTTGCATTGGAAACAGCACAATTTCTTAATTATATACAGAAAAGGTTTAAATGTACTGTACTAAATCTGTTATCTGATTTCTGCCACCAACTAGGGACCCATACCCACTGACATGAAATCAAAGGGGAGTCCATCCATTAGCCACATTGGGATTTAGTAATCCAAAAAGTGCTATTAAAACTACAGTAAACAAATAAACAGTAAACAAATAAATCAGTAATATTCATCACTGTGGCCATTAATAAAATAACTGTAATGTTTTATTGAGTGGGAAGAAGGTGGGGGTTAGTATGCCCATCTTGAAGTTAACTTAGAGGTGTTGATCACCTCTAAATTAAGTGATGTGTTGATCACTTAAACACATTCAAAACTCCTACAATCTGGGGAAAATATATTTATAAAATGAAGAAAGGTGTGTGGGGGGGGGGGAACCCACCGGGAACACATACATATTTTAGGATGTCACACAACATTTCAATTGAATTACAGAGATGGCTGGCTATTTCATACAAAGCAGCACATATCAGGCTTGTGAAACTCTTTCTCGTAATGCCCAGATAGATAGGGTTATGAAAGGGCAGTTTAAGAGACATACAATTAAAAAAACAGAGGCAGACAATCAATGACTTAGAAATACAGGCATGGTGTAGGGAGGCACTCAGCTACTAGAAATTCATCCATTACGACCTTGGGGCTGAGCAGATGGGTCAGGATAGCACAGGCTCAGCCCATGCTATCCTGGACCTGGTGCATATCCAGGTTAGTCCCCATGCTAACCCCACACCAACCTGGAACCCGCTCCTGGCATGTGCTGGTACCTTGCCACACTGTCGCCTGTACTTAGAAGCCCCCCCCCATTGCCACATTTGATGCAGAAATAGAGCATCTGGCTACACCCATGTACTGAGTATGAGTGATGGCACAGCAAGGTAAGGTAAGGAGAGCAGGGCACCATCTAAACAGCCAGGGTTTGCCAAGGAGTTTCCAGGAAACTCCACAGCAAACCATGGGTCAAATTCCCTCGGAGTAACAGCTGCTGTAGGGAGAGGATTACCAAGAGATAACAGCAGCCAAAATGAACCTTTTCAAAGTTATTGCATCAAAACTGCAGGTGTATGTGTTAGGCATAAGGTGAGCTGAAAAGATGTCCATATCAAGTTGTCATTATGCACATTTACATGGAGAATGTGCACATTTACAAGTCAATATACACATGTTTCAGGAAGCCTAGGGGGAACTACTTATCTCAACAACATTTTGCTCATTCATCAATCAGTAAGTATAATCACCAACAGGGAGCTGTGTGTATCTTGGCAGGACTTTGTGTATTCTCCAGTCAATATGCACAACCACGAACAGACCTCTGTAGTTGTAAAACATAACTAAAGCAAAATGCTTTAATATTAAATAGTCCCACATACATCATGACACATGAAAAATTTTAATACCTGTACATAGCAAATGCAATACTAACTCTAAATCAGGTTTACTCTCCCTGCCCCATGGCATATCACTTTCCAAAGTTGTGAAGGTAGTGTTATAACATTAAGCTTTTATACCAGGTTGAACAAACATCAATATAGAACTGTGTGCACAAAAATAGATGCATTGTATTAGCATCCCTTCTAACAGGAGCTGATCTGTATTTCTACAAGCTTGTCAAACTACACTTTGCAACCTATCCATCCTCTACAAAAACAGTGCTAACACGCTGTACTAACACAGGACAAATTTTTCTGTCCACCAACCTCCTGAAAATTCAGATTTTTCCCTTGAGCCTCAGAGCTTTACTTTAAAGAGCTCAGTAATTGGAGCCATAAAGCTACCAGCTTAATGGTACATTATAATTTTGGAAGAAGGAAGGGTGTTCTTTGCAGGGAAATATAAGGTTGTCTTTTAAATAGCAAGTTTGTCCGTGTTGCTGGAACTCCATAGCCCAGGTGTTACCTTGTCCACTCTCACAAAATGCAAGTATCATCCTCTCCAGAAGGAAAAAGAAAAGTCAGTATGCAATTAACAGTTATTAGCATATATGACACTTCCAAAAGGAGCCCTTCATTACTTCTAGAAATTAAGCTGAGGAGAAAAGGGTGCTGGGGTACTGTAAGAGCTCTCAATCCAACTGCGAAGGAAAGAAGAGCATGGAAAGTTGCATTTCTGAGCTGCTAGAGCTCTATTCCCTTAAGCTGAATTCCTTATTTACTCTTTTCTAAATGCCACGCACATTCAGGTCCTCACTCAACTACCGCCTGCCTTCCAAGCAAAAAAGAAGATTTTCTGCTCATCACAATTCAGTACAGAAGAGGGAAGATTCCCCGAAGGCAGCTTTCCACACCAGCACGTGTGTCCATTTATAGCTCACTAAAGACTCTATCCAGTGAAAGCACAGTGCCTCTTGCAAAAAGTGCTGAGGTCCTTCAACTCTCTAGGCAGACAGGGAGACTGGGTGGTGGGAAGGAACCAGCACCACCCAGGATCAGGCCTCCCACCACCTCCTTTCCACAAATCACAAACTTCCCCTGGCAGAGCTGAGAAACCATGCATGCATAAAAGTGTGCTTAAAGGCTCCATGGATCAATTGCTTAACGTCTCAGGCCTGCTGGGTTCTAAACGCAGTTCTGCATAGCTCTTAAAACCCCACTTGCCCAAGGCCACTTCCTTGCATTATAGTAAAGACCCCAGCCTTTTTCATAACATCTGAAGAACATCTACACCAGCCCTCTTGAAAGGCATGGCTATCCAAAGTTTTCATGTTATACATCTACTCACTGTTTTGGGGCATGTAAGTGCCCTTCATATATCACCTTCAAGATAAGTTCAACCCCTAGGGGAAGTATGGAGGTAAGATTCATATTATATTATACCACATGATCTGCCCAAATATTTTTAATTGATTTTCTAGAAGTAATGAAGGGCTCCGTGGCCCTTTCAGGACAAAGGACCCAGCTGCCTAAGACATTCTAATACACAGTACTGTACTCAGTTCTATCAGCAGCATTTTTTTGCTTATGTGAACATAATGAATGTAGTGGATCATCAATAACAAAGCACACAGTGAGGGCAGTTGCCTACTAGATCTGCAGCTATGATGGAGGGCAAATTAATTTTAGTGCAATACCTCTGCTTTAGTTTAACCTTGCTCGATGCACAAAAGACAGGTTTCAGTACTGGCAGAACTCTCATTGAGCTCAGAACATCCATAAGAGGAGTGGCCATGAGATTCAGAAACACCAGTCATCCAGGGATGGATCCAATGTCTGCCCCTGTAGCAGTTCCTGTCCCCATGGAACCCTTACACAGACACACCTTACACTGAAAGGGGAACAAAATCTGGCTGCAAGCATCTGACAAAGTGGGATCGAGTTTACAAAAACAATGGCTGAAGTAACTGGTTCATCTTTGTTTTTGTTAATTGAAAGAAGCAGATCATGGCCGAAAGAAGAACTTTGGAAATGTTAACTTCTCTGGACTATGCATCCCATAAATCCATGGCCACTAGCTGTGTTAGCTGTGGGAATCTGTGGAGATCAAGTTCAAAAGAGAAACCTTCTCAAGCTCCAGTCTGAGGACACAGGTAGCAGCTGTCTTGCTGAACCCAAGCCTACTTGATCTTTTGAACACTAGGATGGGAAATGGATTCTATGGCAATTGGAAACCTCAGTGGAGGCTGCCTTGATTTCCCAAGTGGAAAGAAGTAAGGTACAAATGCCCTAAATAAATCAATTGAATAAACAAATAGTTGCAGCTAGCGCTCTAGAAGTCTTTTTCTAAAGACATTGGCTTCATTAGGATAGGAAACCTCCATGTGCACATCTCTTTCTTGTTTGTTGTGTGCCTTCAAATCATTTCTGGCTGGAGGATTTTCTTAGGAGGATTTGTTCAGAGGGGTCTTTGTCTTTGCCTTCCTCTAAGGCTGAGAGTGTGTGACTTGCTCAAGGTCACCCAGTGAGTTTCCACAACCCAGCAGAGAATCAAACTCTAGTCTTCAGAGTCACTCAACACTCAAACCACTGCACCATGCTGGCTCCACATCCCCTTATTCTAACTAAATCATGCTTTTTTTTTCTTTTTGAGGAAGCTCACAGTGTGACAAGATGTGTGAAGTGGTGATCTAGGTTTTTCGGTACTCACTTAGAAGTATCAGAGGCAAAAAAATATATATTCCAAAGATCACAAGACAAAATCCCAATAGAGAAATACAGCCTACAGGCATGAACAGGGATCGAATAATGTAAATTTGACATCTTCTGATTTAAACAACAGGGCTTATGAAAGTAATTTATCAAAGAACGACATCCAAGACAGGAGTCACTAATAAGGTAGAGAAAAGACAGTTTCAGCCTGATGGCAAAGGTCATTTTTAAGAGATGTGTCACACGGGTTTAATTTGCGCTGTGGGGTAGGTTATAAGAGACTCCTGAAACATATTAACAACAGTGTGGGGGGGGTGTGAGGTACAGAAATAGCCCCCAATGTGCTACTCTTGTACAAAGCCACAGGCCTTTTGCAACCAAATCACACTGAAAGCGAGCACATACAAGAACCCAACTTTTCACTAGTATCTTTTAAAGCTCAAAATCCATCCTGCATTGCCAATAAATCCTTCACTGTTCACACAGGCAGATTTTTTTTCAAAACTAAATTTCATGCTAGGACAAGAATAAGTGGGTTTTATAGGGTCCCCCCCTCCCCTTTCCTTGGGATTTGAACTAGGATTCTGTTTTATTCAAAGTGACTTCAGACTGTCACGAGACAACCTCATAAACGCCATGTCTGGGCTTAAGTAAAGGAGAAGATCTATCTGCCCAAGAATATGGCCATTTGACCACTTCCTGAGGCAAAGTGGGGAGGAATATAATATATCCAATTTATAGCACAGGACAGGAGTGAGTAATGAACTCCTGAAACCTCAGCATATGGCTTTATTTCCCCGCATTTACTTTCATGAGACGGAATCAGCTTAAGTCCTCCTTCCTTAAACAAAAGATAAAAAGAAGATCTGACTTTAAAAGGCATCACATTTTCATGTTATTTCGGGCCTCAGTCTTTCAAAGGCTCAGTTCGTGTGTCCTTAACCTGCTTGTGAAATATTTATTACATTGGTATCCCAGCCTTCCTATAACTCCCTCAGTTTCTTACCAATAGTTGTGCTGCCCAAAGCAAAAACTTTTGGAGGATCAATGTTTCTCTGTTAATCATTCCAACCTTCCTCTGAGAAGCGTATTTTCCTTTGCCCACCCCCCTACCTTTTATTTATTCAACTCTTATTTGAGGTGTATCTAAATTTCATAACCACCTTTTTCATAAGGTGGGACCCAAGGCAGCTCATATAAATAAAAACAAGATGTAGATAAATACAATCATTACGTTTTTTAAAAAACAGTTACAAGAAATAGCTAAATAAGCAATCATATTCAAAACAGCACTAATATTAAATAGCTTAAAAAAACACTGAGAGTGAGAATGAAAGCACATCACCACGCATTAAAAATATTTATTTACAACAATCATTTACAAGCCAAAGACTTGGTTAAATAATTTTTTAGAAATATCTTTCCTTTGCCATGGAAGAAGGCAGATAGGGTCAATCTATCCCTCATTTGGGAGGGAATTCTCCAGCTTGGGAGCAGCCACCAAGAATGCCCTCTCACAAGTTCTCACCAATCATGTCTGTGATGGGCGGCAGAACTTAGAAAAAGCCATCCTTCAAAGATTTAAAAACTCAAACAGGCTCCATTCAGTCTCTCTAAATTAAGAGAGAGAGAGAGAGAGAGAGAGAGAGAGAGAGAGAGAGAGTCTGTCTGAACCAAGGTCCTGCAGTAGAAAACTCCATAGCTGAGCATGGATATGCCCCATGGCTTCTCTGGTCCTAGTCTGACACCAATATACTACACTGGCTTGCAACCATTCTAAAAATATTCCAGTATTCTGGACAAATTATACTATATATGGTGACTTTGGCTAGAATCTTGTATGCGAATTTATGGAAAAACCCCTTGATACCAACTATAGAGGAATGGTTAAGGAAATTATATGAGGGTATGGAAATGGATATTTTGATAGCAATAATGAGAGGAAAAGATAAGGATATTGTAGAAAAAGAATGGTTATGTGTTATTAAATATAAGGAGAAGATTTTGGAAAACAATATTAATCGGGGAAATAGAATTTAAAAATTTCTTTTTTCTGGGCCTATAAGGAACTAAATGTTAAGGGAAATGGTACAATATATAAGAGACACATCTTTTTCTTTCGCTGTGATTAAGAGGGTAGAAAATTTATCTCGGAAGATGAGAAAATATTATAAACCTAAATTACGGAGTATTAATCTGTGGGTAACTGGGGGCATGTGTGTATATGACAGTTTGTGTTATGTGTTATGTTGTATGTATATAGGTATATTTCATTGTATGTCACTTAGATGTTGTTGTTGTTTTTCTTAGAGAATATGTATGTGTTTATTTGATTGTTCTTTTTAAATTAATAAAATTAATCAAAAAAAAATAAATAAAAATATTCCAGTATTACAGAGAAGGACAATTGTTCTTCAACCCTACATATTAGGCTATGTATAGCAAGAACTGTATGCTTCCAAATTAGTAGGCTTGAAATTTCTTTTTTAAAAAAGGCAATTTTTTTAGTCGTAAGAAAATTTTCAGAATCTATATTGGAACAATACTTTTCAGGGCTTGTCAAAAGTTACATACAAAAATTGCACAAGTTTTTGACAAGTCCAGATCTCCTCACCAGGCAAGGTGTAAAAAAGCATGGCATGGGAAGGAGAAAATGAAGAGAGGCTGACTGACATAATGTGTTGACTAATCATTTCTGCATGAGCAGGGTCTTCATACACAAGTGGTTCCACAGACATTCCAGATTTTGTTCTCCACTTGTAGTCCATGAACTTTCCTATACTGTGCATCCTATTCACTTTCTCCCTACAGTTCATCTAACTAACCGGACAAAGGAGAAGGGTGGGAGGACACACTTTCCTGGCTTCTGAAACTGCTGACGATGGGAGCATCTTGAGATGTAGGAGGGAGGGTAAGAGTGCATGGGAAACATATGCATGTATGCAAGTGTGTATCTTGGCACACATATATGCACACATAAGTGTATATGTGTGTCCCTCCTCCCTGGCCAACTTTAGATGCAGATCCAATACTAGATGTAGGTAAAAAAGATTCTGTACTCCAGTTTTAGCAGGTGACATAAAACTATTTCATGTTGGAGGTATAACACACACCCCGACTCCACCCCCAGGTTGGTGTTATGCCACACGCTACACCACATGGCATGCAGCATCAAGGCACCTCTGGCACTGGGTATACATGATGCAGCACCAAAGGATCACAGAAAAGTCATGCACCAGCAGCTATGGCCCCCTTTCCATGGGGCAGAGTGAAACCGCTTTTTGAAGCTCCTTTTTGCTTCATGGAAAGGCAAGATTGGGGCAGCAGCTTGCGGTTGCCACAGCCCTGGTGCAGTGAAGAGAGAGGTGGCTGCATGCCGCTCCTTAGGGGCGGTCTGTACAGCCCCTGGGTTTATATTTATATACTGTATAAACTTCGATGGAAATATATTTAACGATGCAGTCTCAATGGTCATTTCTTTGTTTGTTTACTGGCTGGAAGTGAACAATGATATGTAAAGGGTAGAATTTAGAATTTTGACTCTGTCACTGAAAGTCATTCTTTGCCCTCCCAGTCTACCCCCAAATGCTTCATTGTGCCATATTCCCTTAAGGGCAGTCAAGCAGTTTGGACCTCCTGCTTTAGGGCTGCTGGGAAGAGCAATCTGGACAAAGAAAATTGGTTCAAAAGAAACAGTTAAAAAATCTTCATTCTTCAATTGAATTTCCTCTCTTAATGCTAATTTTTGCACCACAGTACACAGGTTTGTGCATAAACTGCTGTACATCCATTTGAAAAATGAGAAAAACTGTTTCCAGAAGGCTTGAGGGATAACCCACAATTTATCTTTTAATATTCACATTTTGCTTTTTAGCAAACATAACTGATGAGATTTCATATCCTGGATCACCATAATGTTACTGACGCTAACATCATTATCTGTCATCTTATATCATAAACAAATGTAATTCCAATAGGACATGTGATTTAATAGTGTTAATTTATATTTATGTCCATTATTGTCCAAGCATTACTGCAAATGCAATTCTGGGGCCATTGCTGATAGTTCCGGTATCACAATTCATAGCAACCTCATCAATCATTGGTTCTCCCTACCTAATACACAGCAGCTCTGGGGCCTTGCAGAAGGGCAGTTTTCAGGCACCCTTCACACATGTCTTCACTCATGTGGGTTCTGCTGTCTCCAAAGTTCCTCCTGTAACAGCCTGGACACATGGAAACATGCTACTATTTTAATGCCCCATAGAAAAGTATGACTGAGATATGGGAAATGTATTGTTCATATTGTGTTCATGTGGGATTCATATGGTAAGAGATTTATCAAAACTGCACAAGATGATTATGATGAACACAATGGAGGAAGAGGAGGAGGAGGAGGAGGAGGAGGGAATGACAAAGGACAAAGAGGAGGAAATTTTTTTTCCCTCCTACATTGAACTGAGCTTCATAGTACCATCTGTGGCCTGCATTTGAGATCTATATTAACTGTGATACCTAGGGTCTCAGGATGCAATCCTTAACACACCTTCTAGGGAGTAATTTCCATTAAATACAGCTGGAAATCTGAGTAAACATATACAGGATTATAGTTTTTTGTGGGGCTTTCGGGCTATGTGGCATCAGAGAAGATGCCAGTTCTGAAGATGTCAGCCACAGATGCTGGAGAAACATCAGAAAGGAACTATTCGAGAACATGGCCACATAGCCCGAAAGCCCCACAACAAACTATGGATGCTGGCCATGAAAGCTTTCAACTCCACACTGGAAATCTCTACGGGGAGAAACTGGTCCATATACAGGATAACTTTGTGGATACATCTTACTTTGCATTGGTTTATTCTTGTGACTTTGGATGTTTAATTTAACTTCTGAGCAAAACAACATGAGTCAGGAAAAAAACTAATACAGTGGTCCCCCGGGTTACGAAAGTAATCCGTTCCGGATTACCTTTCGTAACCCGAAAATTTTCGTAACCCGGGGGACCCCCAGGCCTCGGAGGGGAAGGGATGGCCTTCCCGCGGGTCCGCGGGAAGGCCGTCCCTTCTCCTCCGAGGCCCTGGCCGGCGGAGGAGAAAGGAAGAAAGGCCGTCCCTTTTCCTCCGAAGCCTGGCCTCGGAGGAAAAGGGATGGGAGTCCGTCCCTTGTCCCCCGAAGCCTGGCCTCGGAAGAAAAGGGATGGGAGTCCGTCCCTTGTCCCCCGAAGCCTGGCCTCGGAGGAAAAGGGGTGGGAGTCCGTCCCTTTTCCTCCGAAGCCTGGCCTCGGAGGAAAAGGGGTGGGAGTCCGTCCCTTGTCCCCCGAAGCCTGGCCTCGGAGGAAAAGGGGTGGGAGTCCGTCCCTTTTCCTCCGAAGCCTGGCCTCGGAGGAAAAGGGATGGGAGTCCGTCCCTTGTCCCCCGAAGCCTGGCCTCGAAGGAAAAGGGGTGGGAGTCTGTCCCTTGTCCCCCGAAGCCTGGCCTCGGAGGAAAAGGGGTGGGAGTCCGTCCCCTTTCCTCCGAAGCCTGGCCTCGGAGGAAAAGGGATGGGAGTCCATCCCCTTTCCTCCGAAGCCTGGCCTCGGAGGAAAAGGGGTGGGAGTCTGTCCCTTGTCCCCCGAAGCCTGGCCTCGGAGGAAAAGAGGTGGGAGTCTGTCCCTTGTCCCCCGAAGCCTGGCCTCGGAGGAAAAGGGGTGGGAGTCTGTCCCTTGTCCCCCGAAGCCTGGCCTCGGAGGAAAAGGGGTGGGAGTCCGTCCCCTTTCCTCCGAAGCCTGGCCTCGGAGGAAAAGGGATGGGAGTCCA
The DNA here is from genome assembly GCA_034509955.1 of Urosaurus nigricauda. Classification (NCBI taxonomy): domain Eukaryota; kingdom Metazoa; phylum Chordata; class Lepidosauria; order Squamata; family Phrynosomatidae; genus Urosaurus; species Urosaurus nigricauda. The sequence continues at coordinate 190,558,809 of JAOEGL010000001.1, read as the reverse complement.
TCCCCTTTCCTCCGAAGCCTGGCCTCGGAGGAAAAGGGGTGGGAGTCTGTCCCTTGTCCCCCGAAGCCTGGCCTCGGAGGAAAAGAGGTGGGAGTCTGTCCCTTGTCCCCCGAAGCCTGGCCTCGGAGGAAAAGGGGTGGGAGTCTGTCCCTTTTCATCCGAAGCCTGGCCTCGGAGGAAAAGGGACGTCCCTTTTTTTCGGATCCCGGGGGATAATTTTTGGTCCCGCCGGTTTCGGATCCCGGGGTTTTCTTAACCCGGGGGATTCGTATCCCGGGGGACCACTGTACCTCTACAAAGAAAATGGATATAAGCATTTACATGTAATTGTTTTGCATGCCTTCTAAATCATAGGTGTGCACATCACTAGTACAATGAAAGCCTCATAAAGAATGCAGCTGGAGATTTCAGCTGAATGGTCTAGGGCACTTTCTCTCCAGTCTAGAGAACAAACACAGCATTTTCTCATGTTCCTGACCAACTCATGACAAGGACTTGGCCCTTTCTTGTTGTCTGTGTCCACATCAAATGGAAATTCTCATCAAGATGTGCTGTCCCATCAAAGTTAAGTCCTTCTTCCTGTCCAAAACCACAACATCTGGATGGATAGGTAATACAATCATTAATATTGATCCCATTGCACCTCTGTACAAAAATATGAATTCTACTATGGAAATCTGCAATCATTCACTAACATATGATTTTGTCATATGTTTTCAGGCTGTACATATTCAAGGTGTACAGCATAGGATAGAGTGCAGCTAAACCCTGGATCAATTCCCAGTTCATAAGGGACAACATTGTATTGAACCTGCACCACAAATAGCCACCTTAAGTCCCTATATTGGGAGAAAGGCAGGAAATAAAGAAAGAAAGAAAGAAAGAAAGAAAGGATGGGCATTTTTGTAAAGTTCAGAATTTCCACTGAAGAAGCTGGCATTCCAAGTCTGATACAAATTATACAAATAATTATAGAGATGGAAAGGGTCCTATGAGCCATCAGGTACAACTCCCTGCTTAAAGCAAGATCGCCAGCAAAATACACTGTATGAAAATATAGCCATCTTGCATAAACTTGCTTAACATGACAGCTTTCATCTGAAAATGAGGTTTACAATGACTTCATAGGAGACAGATAAAAGGCTGAAACGTGCTTTGTATTTGGTGCTTGAATAGGGATAACCAAGTATAATATACATATACTTGCAAGTCATCTGCTGTGACTGGTACAGGCAGATGGTTTGACTGATCCAATTTCTCTACATTATTTCTGGCAACAGAACTTCAGCCTTTTCCAAACTGCTACACCTGCATTCCTCACCACTGGCTATCCTGGCTAGGACTGGTGAAAACTGCAGTTCAGTTTATATTGCCATGATTATATTGACTAGCAATAATCAGCAACGTAAAGGTACATAACATGATACCACTGCATAAAGAATTTCCCTGGCTCCTCGGCTTCACTGTGAAGTCAAAGAAAGCCGGAACATAATATTGCCAAACTCCCCACCACCACCACCACCATTTCCCCACTGCTAAGCATTACATGGAAATAGACTTAAGCACTCTTGAAAAAAGGCCACTCTGGATCCCCTATTAAGAAATAACTACAGGTTGGTCTGCCTGCTACCTTTCTTGGGCAAGGTGATTGAGAGGGCAATTGCCTTCCAACTCCAAGCTGTCTTGGATGAAGCTGATTATCTGGACCCATTTCAAACCAGCTTCAGGGCGGGATACGGAGTGGAGACTGCCATGGTCACCTTGGTTGATGACCTCCATCTGGGCGCCGACAGGGGAAGTGTGAACCTGCTAGTGCTCTTGGGACATCTCAGCGGCATTTGATACCGTTGACCATGGTATCCTTCTGGAACGCCTAAAAGAGCTGGGTATTGGAGGCACTGTACTTCAGTGGTTCCGTTCCTACCTCTCTGGCAGATTCCAGATGGTGAAGCTGGGAGACAGCTGCTCTCATAAAAGAGAGCTGACATCAGGTTCAAACATATTACTCCAGTATTAAGATCACTGCACTGGTTGCCAATCAGCTTCCGGGCAAAATACAAAGCATTGGCTATTACCTTTAAAGCCCTACATGGCTTAGGCCTGAGTTACTTGAGGGAACGCCTCTCCCTATACAATCCGCCCCGCACTCTCAGGACATCTGGGAAGTTTTATTAGAATGTCCTAATACCAGGCTAAGATCAACGTTTGACAAAACATTCACTGCTGCTGCACCTAGACTCTGGAATGACCTCCTGGAAGAGATCCGTCTTATCAACACCCTAGATGCCTTTAAGAAGGCACTTAAGACAGAACTCTTCCAGTGGGCTTATCCACCTTAATAGATTGAGAGAATAATTCCTCCCTTGGATGACTTAAATGCTGTACTGAAAGTGGTAACTGTGGTTCTGGCTGTTGATTAATTTGATAGATCATTGGTTTTAGAATTTTATATCGATATTGTATTATTGACTTTTATTGATGTTCTCCCACCTCGAGCCATGGGGAGAGGCAGGATATATAAATAAATATTTTATTATTATTTATTTATTACTATGGAAGAGAAGGTGAGAAGTGAGGCATCTGCTTTCAGATACACCATGTGTCAGTTATAACATTTCAGTCAAGATGCTCTTACACCATTCACAACTGACGAAACGGCAGAAAAAAAACAAAACAAAAATGGGATCTAAATCAATCAGTCTAAAGCAACCTCATGTGGTCACCGTAATAATGATTATTTATTTATGTATTTATTTCCTGTCTCTCTTCAAGACTCGAGGTGGGGGGGGGGGGATCAACAGGCAACTTGAAGGCATGTACTGTACACCCATACAATTCACCCTTTTAAGAGGTAGCAGAAATATGCAACTTCTAGTATACAATTAAAATGATGATCCAAAAAGCATACAGCACACAGAAGCTATGTCCACTAAGGCCTAGAGTCACATAGGGAAACAGAGGAGGATTTTGGTGAACCCAGTCTCTTCCGTATTTATCCATTTGTTTCCAACCGTACTATTAAACAATTACACAATAGCAACAGGAGACATGTTCAGAAATAGCCATGATTAGTAGCATCACCAGGCTTGCTAAACACCCAGTGTAGGGGGCTGCCAAAGGGGAGGTGGCAGCAGTGGCCTGCTCCTCCCACCCAGCTTCTCACCCCTCATGGTTTTGTTTCTGGCCTGGTTCCCTCTCTTTGGAGGGAGCCAGGGATGTGGTGAAGCCAGGAGAGGCATATGTTGACCCCTCCACTGCCTCTGCTCCCTCCCCTGGAAGGGAACCAGGCCAGTGACAAAGCCATGATGGGCACGTTTGCCCCTCTGCCACCTTCATCACCGCCTTGGCTTCCGCTCTGGGAAGGGATTAAGGCCAGAGACAAAAGGGCACATTCACCATTCTGTTGCCCTTGCCGCCACCTCAGCTCCTTGCCCAGGAAAAAAGAGCCAGGTTGAGGGCTGCTTGCCCCTCTGCAGTCCTCACAGCACCCCATCTCCCAAGGGATGCACCTCGCACCTCGCCCTCCACAGCAGCAGAAGGAGCACCCCAACAGAGTTTCCCACCTAATGTGGCGTATCACCTGGTGCAATTTGAACTGCCTGCAACCAGCCAGTGACGCCACTGGCCATGTTGGCGGTGCATAAAAATACAACAAAATCCAAAATCCACCAGCAGTGATACCTTTATTGGAACAACTCCAAAGCATATTGCCGCTTGTTGGTTTTGGATCATGGCAACAGTATTTTAGCAAATTCTAAGCTACTCCATACGCATATAGTCCTCATATGGGACTTATATGTGTTATACCTATTATTATTACAATATTAGCAATGCCTTCCATGTCTATTTAGATTACTGAATTTTTGGAAACCTCAGCTATTGTGAAAAAAAGAAAAAGAAAAAAAAGTTGCCATGTTGGCCAAAGGTGAGGGGAATCAAAATGATATCTTTCTTAGGGAAAAGGTCCCAAAATACTGTGCAATTGACATACAGTCAATTGAAATAGATGGTTCCCTGCCTTCAGGCTAACAATCTAAAAAGACAAGAGACAGGATTAAAAGGGAAAGGTGGTGGGGAAAGGGACCAAGTCCAGTGGATCTTCTCTCCCTCTGAGGTCTGGACCATGGCAGATGGACTGGAGGGACTTACATACACCTCTCTTCCTTAAGAAATTGTTGCTGGTACATTTGGGGCTAACACACTTTAAATTCAGAACAATCTAGTAATAAAGCTTCAAGGCTGAGCCTCAATCCAAACCAAGGTCTCCTTGTTCCAAATCCTGAACTGTTCCCTTCAGAAACAGACTGGTTTTCCATAAAACAAGGGGCCACCCCTTTCCTACCAAATGCTCCAGCCTTGGAGCATGCAAATTGCCATAATCATTGGCTCAGCTAAAGCTATGGAGTCACTTGCCTGCTTTTCCTTGAGCATTTGGCATGGCGGGAGGCTGTCCAGCAGGCATAACGCTCTGTGCTAATGTGCGCGACCATCATGGTGAAGTCCCTGAAACCACCATCCCCTCCCCATCCCCCATTCTGCTAAGTTATATGAGGGCTTTTCTATGAAGACACAGGAGGAGAAGGGATTATTAAGAGCCTTGCTGTGAGAGAGCTATTTTGCCTTTATGATGACTTTCTCCAATTCAGTTTTTTGCTTGGAGCCTTAGAGCCACAGCAGAGTTTATTACACATTCTGCAGACTGCCTTAAACACACTGCTTCCTACCGAGCAAATTCTGTCTCAGGAAAAGAAGGAAGGAGGGAGGGAGAAAGCACTTCTCTGCATCCACAGACAACATACCCAAATCTCTTTTCCTCATTAATGAGAGGAGAGGGAAACCCTTGTCCGCAACCTGAATGCTAAGATAGTTTAGAAATGCAACTAAATACAAGTCTGCTCAGGTGCAAGCTTACAACCAGGCATGTGGATGTAGGACAGTAGCAGGGGTAGGAACTGTGCAGTCTTCCAGAAGTTGCTGGACTGAAACCTCCAACAGAACCAAGGGTGAGGAATGATGGGAGTTGTAGCCCAACAACATCTGGAGGGCTGCATGACTCCCAACCCTGGATTATAGCCTTCAGGACTGAAATGATATGATCCTCTACTTGGGAAGGGTAAGCTCATAACATCTGGAGCAGCACCACGATGGAGAATTTTTGGCCCTTCTGATGCTTTGGACTTCAGTCCCAGGAAACACAAACGTTCCCCACAACTCCTTATAACAAAGGAGGTGCCTGAACAATATAACTAGGCTGTGCCTTTTTCAAAGGAGCCAGGAACTTTCCTGTTCACTGTCACTGACAACAATTGGCCGTGAAAGCAGGGTGCTCTCCAACCCCACCTCTGCTGTTCCTTTAAGAGCAGCACAAAACATGCATCCATCTGGAGAAGTGTGTTCCCCCTCAGTGCAGCACCACAAATAGAGCTATTGGTTCTATTGATCTGTTCCCTGTCAAGCCACAAAGACAACTGCAAAACCTGTGCCAATGGGCAGGAAAGGAAAGAGCCTGAATCCTCGCCCCACCCAGTCCCTTCCTGATTCCAGCATTTCTACACCCGTCCACCGATCACTTCAATTACTGGGGGGAAAGAGAGGAGATCCTCTCTCACACAAACCATTCCATGTTAAAGCAGGAGCCGATTAAATATCAAAACAATATCAACACATAAACAACAAATACAGCTCCTCCATCACATATATCTTGATCCTTTGGAGAACGCTTAGAGTAGATTGTTTGTTGTTGTGTGCCTTCAAGTCGTTTTTGACTTATGGTGACCCTAAGCCGATCATGGAGTTTTCGTGGCAAGATTTGTTCAGAGGAGGTTTGCCATTACCTGTTCCCTGGGGCTGAGAACATGTGATTTGCTCCAGGGTCACCCAGTGGGTTTCATGCCTGAGCTGGGAATTGAACCCTGCTCTCCAGAATTGTAGTCCCAACACTCAAACCACTATGGGATGCTGGCTCTCAGAGAAGGTTGCATCAACGGTGTAAACCAGAAAGTCAGGAAGCCTATGAAAGTGGTCAGAATACCGGCTCTGATCAACAGGGAGTTAACCTTTCTTTCCCCATCCCAAGCCACTGTGTATCTTCTCTCAATTTAATACCATCACTGCTCAAAGCACCACTATTAGCCTAGGAAAAGAGAAGGAACACAGATGCACTTTTAGCCCCTCTCTTGACAGGGCTTATGGTAGCTTCAGGGAGGATTTAGATCAAGAAATAATCTCTCTTTCTCACTCTCACACTGACACTCAACACACAACCTTGTACTGCTGCTGAAGTAAAATCTGTTACTTCAATTATCTTCTTAAAAAAAAATTTTTTTTTAAAAGAAAACTCCCTAAGTCTCAAGATTGTGTGATTCCCTCATATAATGCACACCTCAGCCTTTCAGAGCTCTTGTATCCTTAAAAGCCAAAATAATGAGTTCTCATTCTTGAATCCAAGTGCTGGAAGGAAGAGCAGCTAGTACATTCTGGCTTGTAACGCAGGTTTTGAAGGCACAGGAGCCCCATCAGAAAAATTAGTGACAACTTTCCCAAATTTTGATGCCATAAGCATGAGCTGTAGCAGTGATGGTGTTTTTAGAGGTACACTCACCTCGTGTGTTACAGAGGCTGAGAGCTGTTACTATTATTGTCAGGACTGAAAACAGGAACAAAAAAAAAAAAAATGAATACAAACGTTCACTCCAGTTTTGGAAAAGCATGATGATTTAAGATGTATAACGGATGAGCAGGGAAGAGGGTGAGGTTTATAATCATTCTACAGGATGGATGCACTGTATTCACCACAGAGGCAGCTTTTGACCCAAACCCAAGAAGTAACTGAAGCTAACTACTTCTCTGCTGAAACAGGCATTGTGCTGCTTCCAAAGCACCCACCTGGGTCCACTACCGCAGAAAAACATCATTAGGCAACCTCAGCCAGCCAGGCAAGGTGGGACCATGTGTAAGGGCAATGCTAAATGTGCCAAGGAAAGAAAGCTTTAAAAGGTAAGAAAAATGAAGAGGGGTGTTTGACAGAAAAATTGGTAGCTTGTCTGTTGCTCAAAGCTGGAGAACTGGTATGTCTATAACAGTTGCCTAGCAACTACAGAGAACTTCTTTCGCTCCCTCTCTCTGGCAAAAACCAATGTCCAGATGATAAAATGCAAAGATAGGCAGTTGAGATCGTGGGCTTCACCGGTAGATCTTTGGCTGACTAACAGCAGTTTACAAGGACTTCTGATTCCCAATGGTTTAAGAGTAACCACATTAAAAGGAGTCTTCCGTCACCTGAAATTAAGAAAGCTTGGGATAATTCAGATTGGGTTTTTACAAGCAAGGACCATGACCATTCAGTGTTGGTAGTGAAAATGCATTCTTGGATCACAGTTGTTCACTTAGAGGTGTACACCTTTTATCAGGTTCTGGTTAATTTCCAAGTTTTAACACAAAAAAAAAATAAAAAGTAGACCCCACAAGCCTGAAGTGTGGAGCAGGATGTGACTGAACCCGCTTAGACGTGTGAAAGGAGGGTCACGATTCCCACGTATTCAGCGGGTAAGACAACCTGAGCATCGGGAGAATTCTTTTTAAGCAGCTGTGAAAAATTATGAAGTGAAAAGGCAAAGTCTTTTAACAACATGACCCCATGAGTTCATTATCCAAAGAAAAAATACCATCTATAGTGCAAAAATTGTGACAGAAGGAAAAACAACAACATGACAACCTCAAGCTTGCACTGGAAAGAACACAGGGGTGAATGTCAGCAGGTTCCAGAAGGCTTTATTAAGGCAAAAACTCTTACCTCAGCCAGCGAGGAGGTTTTTTTGGTCTGTAATTACAGATAGAGAAACACAAGGACATCAGGGCCAGTCCTTTGAGGTTTTGATTTGACTTTGACTTCAAAGGAGCTTAGCCCTTTATTTTACAACACAGTGACTAGAAACCATGCTTCTCTTAAGAGCTCGTGTTAAACCATGACAGGAGCAGTGGTGATTTACAACTCAGTGATCATGGATACTAGGAATTCAGGCAGTTAGAAGTGTAGAGAAAGAGATAGAAGTAAGCCCCCCCCCCCAAAGTAATTCTCTTTTTGCTTGCATGTGTATTAATTAGAAATGTCAAAGGGCTGCAGTTGTAGGGTGAGAGTAAAGCTGGAATTGTTAATGCCTCCTTCCCTTGGGCATGCCTTCCCTGTCATCTCCTCACACTTTCTGGATTAAATGACTGTAATCTGGGACCTCAAGGGGAACACAGTGCTTGTATCTCCAATGGCACATCGCTGACTGTGGAAAGGCTTTAGCAGATTTCCCGTTTGTAGGTTTGTTTTTCCCCTCAGCATAAAATTGCACCCATCCTCCATCATCACACATACATCCTCTCCTTTGACTTGTGATAGGATTCTCCTCCCACCCCAGTTCTTAGATATCTGCAGTTTGTTTTTATAGCACAGCTGGTCTGCCAAAAGGTCACATGATTTGGCAGCCGTCCCAGTGCTTAAAAATTAATTTTTCCTCATTAATACTACTGAGGGTCCCACAGGATAGGATCCCAGCCTTATCTGAACCTGACAGCTTCCTAAAGCCTACGAAGGATGCTTTCTCCTCTACGGCTATTGGCGGTACAAGGCCACTGCGTCCTGGAACTTGAACTGTGCTGGAATCCTGTTAAGAAACAAAACCAAATTCCTCCTCGGTTTTATTTGTTTTCCTGGGCAGAGGCAATAGTCTTGCTTTGAAATGAGAGAGGAAGATGGCTTCTGGGCGAAACCTTGAGGATGAAAATACAGGAATTTGCTACCCAAACACAGTCTTCACAGTACAATGTAATATAAAATGTTAAATCAATATAATCTTGTATTCTTTTTCCAAACATCAAGGGAAAGCATCCACTATTGTGCAGGCAAAACAGCAGCACCCATGGCACAAGAAAGAGGTATTGGAACCCTAAAGTTTGGTAGAATTCAACATCTCTTTGCTAGGGCAGAGAGAGGACAAAGCAGAGAGCGACTCCATAAACAGCCCCTTAAGGACTCTGACAAGGAGTCTTGACACACAACTGGGGGAAAAGTTTCAGCCAGTTGGAAACAGAGAATAGATCAGATGGCTAGAAAGGACAATACATGGAGAGATTTTTAAAAGGATTCAACAGAACAATTTCATTGCCTGCACAAAGTTATTTTACTAGTTCATACTGATAAGTCATTTTCAAATTACCACAGGGATGTTATTAGAGCTGCCCAGAGAAATCAGTGAATAAAACCAAGACTTTTACATGGCAGGGATTGAGCACCAGCCTCTCCACCCAATACGCACAGGAAGAAATGGAAGAAAGCCTTTTCTCTCTACACTCAGATTCTGTTTTATTTAATATGAAACATTCTGAGAATCTCATCTTTCGCTCTGCCCTTCCTTTTTTTATTTTCTTTCACCCTTTTTTGGAAGAACAGCACACTTCTAGCCCTTAAGGCTGCTGAGATGGAAAATGAGTGGGCAGCGGCAGGCAAAATCTCAGAAGTTAGAGAAGAGATCTACAGAAAATTGCCAACAGTTGGGCAAGGGATTCTGTATATTGCATTTCTGTGTAGCTCTTTGTGCAGTTACCCCTACACTGCTAATAAATATGCTATTGATTATGCCAAACAGGATATGTCCTTTCCTTCATGGGATTAATTTATACCAGTCACAGAATTCAGTTTTTCTTGGAAAAGAATTTGTATACTTTTGGCACAGGAATTTTGAGGGGGTGGGTTTGCTTTGTTTGTTTGTTTGTTTGTTTTGTAGGAGAGATTTGGATATCAGGCATGGATTGCAGGAAAGTCATGCCTCATGTAGGACTGTGTTTGAGGGGGGCTTCAAGTCACCTGTCAATTTACAGCATTTCATAAGGTTTTCTTAGGCAAATAATACTCAGAGATGGTTTTGCCAGTTCCTTTCTCTGAAATACAGCCTATAGCATTTGGTATTCTTTGGCTGTCTCCCATCCAAGTACTAACCAGGGCTGACCCTGCTTAGTTTCCAACACCAGATAAGATTTGGTGCCTTTAGGGTATTCATTTCATCTGTTAAAATTACACAGGTGTACCTCCCCTCCATGCCTTTAGGGAGTTCACTTCACCTATTAAAAGAGAAAACAGGTATACTTTCCCCCACAAACACTGGCCAACACACATACACACACTTCTCTGGATTCAAATTTAGTGCTTTATCAGACAACCAGACATGTGGGAAAGAGCATCAAAATAAAAATTTGAGTTTCTTTCATTCATGTAAATTCAGCCACTCTCACAGGATCATGTAACTATAAGTTCAGCATAGGTGCAGTGACACTTAAAGAGTTAAGGTGAGTTAATGAAAGTTAGCTCAGGCCCATGAAAACACTTGTTAATAGCAGATTGAGTTGCTGTGTTCAAATAGGATCTAAGAAACCACTTCAGTAGAAAACAATGCATGGCTAGAAAGTCAACAGTAAGGCCTGTTCGACAATGGAATACACTCCCTCGGAGTGTTATGGAGTCTTCTTCTTTGGAGGTCTTTAAACAGAGGGTGGATGGCCACCTGTCAGGGATGCTTTGATTGTGATTTCCTGCATGGCAGGGGGTTAGACTCGATGGCCCTTGAGGTCTATTCCAACTCTATGATTCTATGAGGTTTATCACACTAGCAAGATCCCACAGGCAAATGGGATTTAAATTCAAAGGAAACCCAGAAATGCCCTAAGTTTTTCACATGACGTCGCAGTTAACATTACGTAATGCGAAGTTAATCCGCAGTTAAAGTGGAGGAAACCAGCAGCTTTTTAAATTTGGAAGAAACTGAATTTAAAAAGCTGCTGGTTTCCTCCACTTGAACTGCGGATTAATTTCACGTTATTTCGCTTTTGCATTATTTCGCTATGAAAAACCGAACCGAATTTACAAGTCTTCTTTAAATTCGATTGTAGCTTAACTCCCATTTAACTCCCGTTTGCCTGGGGAAACTTGCTAGTGTGATAAACTCCCATGTCTTCTCCTATGTCCAAAGTACAAGTCTCAGGTTAGTCATCTTGGCATCTAATGATCTGGTTTGCTCTAGAACCCCCATCTGTTTGACGGTTGTTGTTGTTGTTGTTGTTTTTGCAGTCCACAGTATTTGTAGAATTCCTCTCCAGCACCACATTTCAAATGAGTTGATTTTCTTCCTATCAGCTTTCTTCATTGTCCAACTTCCACAAACATACATAGACATGGGAAACACCATGGCATGGATCACCCTGACATTGGTATTCAATGATACATCTTTACACTTCAGGATCTTGTCTAGTTCCTTCAAAGGTGCCCTTCCAAATCCTAGTCTTCTGGTTTCTTGACTGTAGTCTCCATCCTACCGGTTATTAATGACTGAGCTAAGGTACAGTATGAAAAATCTTGAACTAGTTTCATGTCTTTCTTGTCTAAAGTTATTTCAGTCATCTGTGGCCATCATATTTGGTTTTTTTTTAATGTTCAGATGTAAAGCTACCTTTGCATTTTCTTCCTTGACTCTCTTTGCTAGCAGTATGGTGTCATCTGCATATCTTAAATTCTTGATGCACATTTTTAAAATTTTTAAACCTCCTTCCTCTGAGTCTAATCCTGCTTTTATGTATGACATATTCAGTATTAAAATTAAACAGATAGGGTGATAAAATGCACGTTTGCCTAACCTCCCTAGCCAACTGGAAACCATTTCATTTCTCCGTATTCTGTCCTAACAGTAGCCTCTTGTCCTGAGAACATATTACATGTCAGGACTATCAAATGTTATGGCACACTCATTTCTTTAAGAGGGATCTGTAGTTTATCATGATTTATACAGTGGTCCCCCGGGTTACGAAGGTAATCCGTTCCGGATTACCTTTCGTAACCTGGAATTCCTCGTTTCCCGGGGGACCGCTATTTCTGCCGGACTGCGTGGCCGATTTAAAGGGGCCGAGCGGTTTTTCTCATTCGCATCCCGGGGGATCCTTCGGATCCCGGAGGATGTTTTTTGGTCCCGCCGGTTTCGGGTCCCAGGGATTTCGTTCCCCGGGGGATTCGTAAACCGGGGGACCACTGTACAGTTAAAGGCTTTGCTATAATCAATAAAGCATGGGTTGTCTTTCTTTTGAAATTCTTAGGTGCACTCCATTATCCAATGTTTATTTGCAAATATGATCCCTAGTGCCTCTTCCTTTCCTTAACCCAGCTCCTGGGTTTCTCAGCCCATATATGGTAAAAGTCTTCATTGTAGAATTTTGAGTGTCTCTTTGCTTCCATGAGAAATTAATGGAATGGTCCTGTGGGTACTGGTATCCCCTTTCTTGGTGATTGGAATGCATATTGAGTATTTCCAATCTGTGGGCCATTGTTTTGTTTTCCATATTTGTTGACATATTTTAGTTAGAACTAGAGTAGATTCTGTCTCTGTTGACTGAAGCAGCTCTATTTGAGATGCCACCTATTCCTAGTGATTTATTTCTCTCAAGTGCTCCACGTGCAGCTCCCACTCCACTTCCTTGAATGAATCTGTCATCCTTTCATCTCTTTTATGTAGTTCTTCGGTGTATTGTTTCCATTGTCCTTTTATTTCTACTTCGTCATGTAATGTGTTCTCCTGCTGGTTGTAGAGTATCTCCTCTCTTGGTTTAAATTTCCCATTGATATGATCCACATATTTTAATGGGTTGGAAATGACAGGCTCAATAACCTACACAGAGTCATTCAATATACAGCTACCAGTAGCTTTTTAACAATGGAATGGCTTTGTAGGGGAGTGGTAGTGAGAAGGCCAAACAAAGGGTACAACAGGAGTTCCATATCTTGGCCAAGGCCCATTCCTCCTCTGATATCTGCTTGCGATGGTATATGTCTGGACACTAGCCCAGAGAAGTCAGCAAAGGAAAATATCACTAACATAATAAGTAGGATTATCATCTTAATTAAAAGTACACTAGTATATTTTAATGATACTTCTGACAGCTGTTCACATCCTGGCTTAAAGTCCTCGTTTCCAATAAAATCTTCAACCTGGGTTTCAGAAGTGATGGAGCCAAATGAACCAGCTAGTGTATGTAAAATACTTGCTGCAGGCTTGCCTTTCTCCATTGCAATATGTTCTGCTAGATTTACTGAAGTCATTTCTAAAAATACTAGCTTTTAGCAAAACATTTTGGAGTCTTTATGAGCACACATTGCTCAGAGTTGCATAAACAGTATCTGAATTGCTTTGTGCTGTGGTCACAAAGAGATTTTTTTTTGCCCCCTCTGGCTCACTTTTCTAACTAGCCAAAGGAAAGGAAAAAATACCAATTTTTCAAAGCATCTGATGTATTCTTGGTCTCCCTTTCATGACCCTGCACTGTTGTCTTAACATTAGCTTGACTGCATAAAAACTGGCAACTTATACTGTTTACCCCCCTTTTAAGTACATACATTGCAGAAGGCTTCCCCCCCCCCCCCCCATTGTTGATTACCATAGTATTGTCTATTTAAGACTCTTTCCTATTCTCATCTTACATCCCCTTGGGGACCTGAGACAGATCATAATGGGGAAAAGCTTTCAAACATACCAGATTTTGACATAAATTTATCTACCTCTAGCATGTTTTCTTACCCTGCTTTGTTAATTATCAGAGCCATCTGTGGTGAAGTCAGGGCTTCCTCCTTTATCACTTGCTAAATTGTGTGCTAAAGTCACATTACTCTATCTCAGATATCACATTCATTTCACTGATGACAGAACCAGACCAATATAAACAGGATTAGGATTTAATTACCTGATCCAACATTTAAGTCTATCCTTTTCAAATAACAGGACAATGCCAGGCACCTAAAATGGCATACTTACATGAGGGAGACAGATCGGGGAGGAAGACAAAAGACAAAAGAGCAATTGCCTTATGAAGCAGTTCATAGATTATTCAAAACCTGATGACTCTCACAGCTGTATATCACAGCTTATCACAGCTGTGTGACAAGAGAGCCAGTAGCAAATTGAAGGACAGCCATGGTAGTACAGTGGTTTGAGTGCTGGACTCAGAGCGACCAGGTTTGAAATCTTCACTCAGCTATGGAAACCCACTGGATGGCCTTGGGCAACTCACACTCTCTCAACCTCAGAGGAAGGCAACAGCAAACTCTCTCTAAATATATCGCAAGATAGGGTCAACTCTGAGTCACTGTAAATGACTTGAAGGCACACAACAAGCAAATTGAAAACAGCTCCATCTTTCATCTTTGACCTAGCCAGGGAGAATCTTTTCCATTTCCATCAATTATTACATCTTCCTCTTCCTCAGATTTCATAATGAGGTGGTTTGAATGTTCATGCTGCATAGTTTTTTCTAATGCACTTGATCCATTCTAAAAGGGAAAGGTAAGTTTCAAATTCTAGACACAATTTTTGCACTAATGAACAGAGGCCCTTACCATAATTTGTAGAAATATTGTCTTTATTCTACTGTAGTTATCCCTATAAAAATAAACATATACATCTGGAATACCAATAAATCCCTATACCTCCCTATAAAATATCCTGTATAGATTCATTGGCTGTCTTCCATGCAGGTACTAACCAGAGGTAATCCTGCTTGGCTTCCAAAATCAGAAAAGATATGGTTCTTTTAGAGTATTTGGCCACAAATTCTTATCATCAGAGTCAAATGGATAAGCACTCAGCCAGGCAAGCCTGAGAAATGCAGTTCCATGCAACATCTGTATCTCTACAATAGGAAATAAGTGAGAGCCAGTGTGGCATAGTGTTGGACTATGGCTCTGGATACCAGGTTTTGATTCTCAGCTTCGCCATGAAACCCACTAAGTGATACTGAAAAAGGCACATGCTCTCAGCCTGAGGGCCTGAACAAATCTTGCAAAGGCAACCCCATGATAGGTTCACCTTAGGATCACCATAAGTCAAAAATGACTTTAAGGCACAAAGCACACACATACATTTTATTTATCACTGATCTTGTTCTGAACATTTGCAATTAAAGACTAGAGACATTATTGTAAACATCTTAATACATGTCTGGGTGTGCATACTAGAGATCCCAGTATTACTCATTTGGCCTTACGTTTCTGAAATATACTGTATGCCCTTCATGTCTTACTGACCCAACCACGACTAGGCCTGGCTCCAAAATACAAGACAGGAAGGGGGTTAGGGTTAGTAAATAAACCAAAGTTATGAAGTGTGTTCATAGCAGCAACAGCTGCTGAACCAAGCTTTTCTTGACTCATTTCTAAATCTACATCTGAAATATTCCTAGGACGATTTTAAGAATGTTATGAACTACACGGTTTTTATTAGGTGCACAAACACTTCCTTGAGTGCTGTTTTTAAATCAAAAAGTGAGATAAAAATGTAAAATGTAATGAAATCATTAATTCATCTTCCACCCATTGGACTACAGAAGCAGTTTTCAGCTCTTCAGAAATCAAGTTTCAAGACTTTCAAGATTATTTGGCACACCTTGAGATCAGATGTAAAGATGACTCCAGCAGTGGTGCAGGGACAAAGGTCAGCCATTCAGGATGATAGCCTGCACTGTTTTGCCCATAGGAAGACTCCAAAAATATGGGCACCTCTCTTGAGCCATATCAACAAATTAACTCTAGCTGTTTTCATCTACATCAGAAGCACTTCTTTTGTAAAGCTAGAGAGTCTTAATTGCCCATTCAGGATGAAGCCATCTACAAATACTTTGCATGACAGAAACATAATCTGCTGAGAAAATCCATCCTTCACCTCTAGTACCTTGAGAAAAAATCAGATGGGGGGGGGGGGAGATGATGATTTGACATCTCTGCTGAGTGGAAAGCTCCAGTACTCGGATCCCATGAGCGTTGAGTCCACTGCAACACTGGACTCAATAAATAGCATGTTTAGGCCCCAGTGCCTATTCAGGGTCCTTTTTTCACTTAATAACATGGCCATCTAAATAGTGACCCACCTATTTCATTACCTTCAATTTGAGCTGACCAAAAAAAGAAGAAGATCAAGTCACTATGGGAAAGAATCAGCAACGCTAAACATACTGACTAGAATAACCTCACTGAACTTACTAAGGCTTACTACATTCCAGAAGACAATCTTCAAAATATTTACTCAGAAGTTAGTTACATTGGTTCCAACAGAGAATACTTCCAAATGCCTATGTTTAGAATCACAGGCTCCACCTCACTACCAAAAAGACTCCCACAATGTTTTCTCTTTATTTTACACGCAATGTGTTGGCAGTGAAGGAAACAAGGACTCTTTCCCTTTGGTTTCCTATTTATTTAAACATAGCTGTTCTCCCATTGCCACAGTAAGGCAGCGGCACTTGGCAAAGAATACTACTTGAAGTAGATTTGCTGGGAATGTTTACATTTCTACTTGTAAAATATACTAAGCCCTTCATGCAGTAATGTGTTGTGCTTATAAATGTTGCTTAACTGTAAAGCGTCAGATTGGGAGCGAGAAGGGACTCAAGGGAAGCTGCACAAAGCAGTTGAAAGTTTTTCTCTATATACATTCTAATTTCTCAGAATTATAAAGAAAACCATTTGGTCTTTTGAGAGTAACTTATTAAAGGCTTCTCAACTTCTGCCCCCTCTTCAAAAAAATGCTTGGCAAATCTGAGGAAAATAGTATCAATATTTTGGAAATTCCTTGAAGACATATGTTAAAAGATATTCTCGGTCATCCTTGTGAACTTTCCTAAAGCTATAGCGTTTTTTGTTTTCTTTTTAATTTTGCAAATACTGAAAAATCCAACATCTCACACACTGATTTGTGTAATGGCATGGGTTACAGAGAATGTGATGAACAGCAATAAACTAAATGTGGAGGAGGGTTGCCCAGAGGTTGAGATGCCCAGGTTCAAGTCTCCACTGCGTCATAAAACTCAGTGGATAAACTCCAGTCAATCATTCTGTCTCCACATGACAGATCTAAAAAGGTTGTTGTGATGAGAAAGAGGGGAGGAGTAGAGCCAGGTATGATGCAACCATGAGGTCACTGAAGACAAGGTGCTATATAAATGTAACCGATAAATAAATAAAATATATAACATTTGCTACAGATGGAATATTAATGTGCCCCATCTGCAGGAAGTGGATTGGAATTATTGAATATTGTATCTTCATTATTATCATTAGTGTGTGGTGTGTGAGTGTTGTGTTTGTAGCTTTCTAGATATGGCTGAATTGAAACTCACATGAGATACTCTTATACACAATTACGTGAAACCCCATGATTGGGTTCGGAATGACTTCCCATTGCCTGAAATTGCGTGAGATACACTCATTCGCAATAACATGAAACCCCATGATTGTGTTCGGATTGCTTTTGCATTACACCCCAAATTCTGTCATATGATAAACTCCTAGGCTGCCTAGGGTTGCTGGACTCCACCTTCATCTGGAGGGTCACAAAACTCCCACCCTTTGTGTACTGCAACAACTGCTGAACAGAGTGTGCGTTGTAGACAGGATGGAACAAAAAACAGGAGTAGCTAATTTCATACACTGTTCCACATAATCAGCCTATTGCTAGTTTATTAATCATCATTTGTGCAACATTTACTGAGAGAAATGCAGCACTGCTATTATTCTCCTTCACCTTCTACGTATCTCGGAAAGATAATTATTTGTTCCCATAGGATTAGGAAAAGAACAAAGGTTGGAGTAGTGGACTATCTAAACCAGAGGTTGGGAATTGTTGTTCTCCACTTTCAATTAGAACTCCCATCAGCTCTAGCCAGTACAGCCAATGGTTAGAGGCAATGGTGGCTAAAGCCCAAACCGTTCTGGAGGGAAACAATTGCCTCCCTCCCCCCCAGCCTAAAACTACCAAAGTCTGTAGTCTAGTAGGTATTGTCTTGCCTAAACAAGACAAGAAATTGGATGGGGGGGGCATTCTAGAATTCACTTTACCACCAGGAATTTTAAAACTTGATGCAACGAGATCAGGAATACCACAGAAAAACCAAGAGTACAGAGATTCAGCCACAGTGATCTTTGCATTATTGTGGCACACATGCAGGGGTCAGGCAGACAGATCATGGAGAGTATTGTCAAAGACATCAAGTTACAGAATCTGCATGGTTGCTGGCTGATATACTGCCAAGCCTTGCCTTATTTCAAAGGTGGTAGCCTTGCTTTAAAACTGTAATTGAGCTTTGATGCAGATGGCCCCCAAACACTGAATCATTACTGTCTGTTTTTAAGCACTGGGTTTGTCTGGAGGTGAAGGGGAATGTATAGAGCCCAGAAACAAACATACATATATGTACGCGTGCATGGTGGAGGCCAGCTTTCGCACAAAATGAGTGGCACTTCAAAGCAATATGTGCTTCCAGTGCTATCAGCTAAAGCACAGGTTCCCAAAACAGTGCGCCACCTGGACAGCATACAAAATATATTTTGAGGAGGTGATGAGTGAATGACAAGAACAGAGCTTTCTTTTTCACTGCCCAGTTCACAACCACAGCACCAACATGGTCGCAAAGAAAATGTAAACTCTTGTGCCCTAGAGCCACAATGTTAATTTTAATAGCATGTTAAGAAAGTAGTATCCTGCATTTCCATACTGTCTTGGAAAGATCATAGGAGGGGAGGTCGCCCATTAGCCACAGGTACCTTGGAAATACAGGCTACTGGCCAATAATTTTGTTGTTGATGATGATGATGTTGCAAGCTAGTTGATGCCTGCAGGCCTACTGTATATACTCGACTATAAGTCAATCTTATGTATAAGTCGAGGGCAAGTTTTGGGGCCAAAATTATGGATTTTACTATAACCCGTGGATAAGTCGAGGGTAAAATTTAGGGGCATATAGGAAAGAATCCAAAGGATGAAGCAAAGTAAAACAATGTCAAACTTCCAAAAGTCCATCAGACATAACTCTTTGTCCTTATTCTTAAGACTGGATGGCTGAAAGAGTAAAGGGGGTCAGTGCTTCCAGGACAGATTATATTCTTACTTTTCACCAAGGGATGGTTCCTTCTTTTAAATAAGAGTTAAGATACAGTACGTACATTGACCCGTGGATAAGTCGACTCAGATTTTTTGGATCATTTTTTTGACCTAAATTTCTAGACTTATACATGAGTATATACAATATTTGGAAGTCTTGGTAGAAGTACAGTAATTTAATGAATTAATTAAACCAAACACCTCTGTCAAATATTTTTGACAATTTTAAAAATATTATCATTTTTAGCCATTTTGAGATAAACTTGTTTTTAAATTGTATTGTAACTGATTCATTCTTAGGTTGGTTTCAAAGTAATCTTATGAACCTACAGAACTGATTGTGAATTGCATGTTTTACAGTGGGCCCCTGGTATCTGCTGGGGTTTGGTTTCAGGACTCCCCCGTGGATACTGAAATCTGTGGTTGCTCAAAACCCATTATATACAGTGGTGCAGGAAAAAAAGTGGCAACAATCAAGGTTTGCTTTTAGGATTTTTAAAAATATTTTCAAGCTGTGGATAGTTGAATCCATGGATGCCGAATCCATAGATATGGAGGGCTAACTGCCTATTGCAACCCACCTTGATTCAACAGCAGTTGTGAAATGCAGCAGGTGTAAGAAATGCATTTTTAAATACACAGATCTGGTAAGCTGCAGGATGCTTTCATCACCAGCGGCTAAAGTAGTCTAGCCTTAAAATGTTGGAGCTGCAGAATGAACACCCACCTCTCCCTCCCTTCTTCCTGCTCGACCAGCCATCTACCCAACTGAGTGCAGTATTATTATGTGTTCCTCACAGCCTGTACCTGACACCTAAGCCAGCAGATGTCCTCCCTTATTACAAGAACTAATTGGAAGAATGAGCCAAAAGGGCAAGAGATAAACGGGCCCAGGAGACGGTTCTCCCACACACCCTCCCTCAGATGTGGTTTGTCTGGGTCAGGATGAGGGCAAGAGAAGAAAGCCACTGACAACTTCTACAGACAGTAGGATGGCGCACAGAGGGGAAGGGGAGAGGGGGGCCTTCGTTTTCCAGGGCTGTCACCCAGTTGCCTTTCTGTAAATGCTAAACCCAAATTACTGTACAAGACATCTCACTCACTGCTGCAAAGGAACTCCAGTGTGACTGGACTTGCTTCCTGCTCCAGTTGCTCACATTTGGTTGAGCTGGAGAGTTTATTATGAAACACTGCAACTATATACCTTTATCAGGCTGTACTCTCTACTCACTCTTTTTATTTGTATTTTTTAAAAAGGGATCTCAGTTACACACCATAATGTTTCAGCACACCAAAAGCAGGAAAATAAAAACACAAACGGAGGAAAAATAACCACATTAGTCTATAAAAGCCACCTATAAGTCCATTAGTAAATTTCATCTATATATATTTCTTTCAAATGTCGCAAGCACTCTTAGATCTTCTATCTATTGAATCACAGATGGAGAAAAATTGTCTTTCCAGTAATGACGTATCAATCTTTTAGCAGTCAAAAGGGAGTGAAAAATGCACTTCTGATGGCCATTTGTTAATTTCCATATGATTTGTTGTTGTTATGTGCCTTCAAGCCATTTTTGACTTACGGCAACCCTAAAGCCATATTAAGGGTTTTCTGGGACTGAGTACCCAATGGGTCTACATGGCTGGCTGGGGAATTGGACTCTGGTTTTCAGGGTCGTAATCCAACACTCAAACCACTACACCAGGCTCGCTGTTTCGCATACAGATTAATTCCTCCCAAAATGTAGTTACTATGGGACAACTCCAAACATATGCACTGAGGAAGCATCCGTGTTATTACGTCTCCAACAAAAAACTCTTTCTTCAATAGATGTGGCAACCAATATACCTGACAATTTCTCCTATATAACTTGTAGTCAGAGATCTGTGGGCACATTAGTTATAGATGTTCATTTACATCTTTTTTTTTCTTACATGCTAATCCAGAATAGTTACCATCTCCACCTCAATTCTGTTGTTTACAAAGAATAATTCAGAGATTCTGAATGACACTTGCTATATTGAAATATGGGATTTTGGGATCCAGTTTAATCTCCCTCATACAAATACAAAGGAGTGATCAGAGATCTGTGCTTGGACAAGTTTTGTACTACAACTCCCAGACATCATGACTAATGACTGTTGGCTGAGGGAGTCTGAGAGTTACAGTATAAAAAAGTAACTTTCCCAAGCTTTTTTAAAGTGCATTAGATGCCTGTTCTCATCTGCATTTATATTATCTTGAGTAAGCACCTTTAGGAGTTGACTTCTTAACCCACTTACACCAGTGTAGTTTTACTGAACTCCACAGTATGTAGACCAGACTCAGCTTCAAGCTAGTCTTTCCTGTTCACCATTAACAGCTTTGCTCATCCAAAACAAGTTTCAGGCCTCTTTGATTATATTTGTAAAGAACAGAGATTCAATCAAACTAAGTCAAGCGATTGGGGCTATACGGCTTAATCACAGCTCTGCTCTCCTCTATTAACTTTATGCCGGTATTAAGGAGAAATCAATCAGCTGAAATGAAGCATTAGCCACAATTTCCTCCTCACGTGGGAAAAGCAACAACAGGCAGAGGTTCATTTGCAACTGAAATTGCTCCTGAGGGTGGCATGGCAAGAAGAGATCGAGAATGGTTCAGCTCCCAAAATGAGGGAGCTTCCTTTGCAATACATCTCTCTCTCCCTCCTTGGACTTCTAAGCATCCCCTTGAATTTACACTTAAAGTAGGGGCTGAAACTTGGAGTCAGAAGCACTGAAATGCCACAGTGGAAATATATCATGAGCTAGAGAGCCGCAGCTAATTTGCACACCACAGTTCCATGTAATAAATGCAATTGGCAGAGCATTTTCATGAACACAGCAGATGCTAAAGTACAGTTGGTGGACATCTTCCACACTTTATATAGTATTCATGTTCTAAAACTCAACCCTGAAAACTCTTACGTTAAACCCTTGAAAAGTCGTAATATATCTTATATGTTACCAAACTGAAACTCAAACCCAACTAAACTAGACCCAATGAATGGTAATTCTACTAATTCAATGGGTTTACTCTAGTTGGTGCAGGCAACTGGATTTAGGCCCTTGCTTTTAAGAAGGTTGGCTTCTTTTCACTTGCATACCTGCTCCTGTATATGCTTGCCAACAATTTTATTTATGAAACCTTGAGGACTAGACGCTTACTTCCAAGTAAAAGAAAGGTGAATTGCTCAGTGTTTTAGAAAGAAAAGCCTGCAGGCAATATAAAAGAAGCCATAAAAAGCTTGAATGGGTTGAAACTGCAACTCGAATCTAGCACAGCCAGTTATGAAGGATGATGGGAACTGCCGGCCTGCAACATCAGGAGAGCCAAAGCTGGCCCATTCTCTGAAACAAAGCGACTAACTGCAGAGAAGGAAAAAGGCTCTTGTATAAACAGTTCAGAAAATGAAATGCATAGATTTTTTTTTCCAGCATAGATTTTTTTTTTGCCCTTGCATCACAAGCGCAGAAAAATAAAAGCCACAGGTATAG
The DNA here is from genome assembly GCA_034509955.1 of Urosaurus nigricauda. Lineage (NCBI taxonomy): Eukaryota > Metazoa > Chordata > Lepidosauria > Squamata > Phrynosomatidae > Urosaurus > Urosaurus nigricauda. The sequence continues at coordinate 190,536,343 of JAOEGL010000001.1, read as the reverse complement.
CTATGCCCGTTCTAATAAGACTCCCCCTTTATCAAAGAATATGAAAGCCTCACTGAAAATAATGAATTTCCCTCCTATGAAGTCAGATCTCTCACAGTTTAGGCGCATCAGCTGAATATTCACCGATCTATGCCTTTTGATTTGCCTGCCTTGCGCCTTCCAACCATTTTAACAGCTTCCTACAGCCACAGCCAGCCTGCGTTCTGAGTGGCAAAGCCATCAAAGTTACTACTAAGGGACCAAGGGCTGATTTGTCTTACCTATGTACTTCTATTTTGTTTGGGTGGGTAACCTTTGTCTTAATAGAATTTTTATGGATTGCTTGGGTTTTTCTTCTGCTTCAGTGGCCCAAGCAAATCAATGCCAAGTGGTAAAAGAGATTGCTCTCCACTACAAACAGGGACACAGCCCTCCCTCCCTCCGCTCTTCCCCCATCCGGCTGGCAAGGGACAAGAATCAGCAAGTGGGAAACGGCAACTCTCTGGAGCGAACAAAGTTGTCTGCGGTTGTTGTGTTTTGGCCCACAAATAACAGTGGAAAAGCAAAGCAAGTTAAGGCGAAGGCTTTCATGGCCGGTATCTAGTTTTTTGTGGGTTTTCCAGGCTATGTGGCCATGTTCTAGAAGAGTTCCCCTCCCCAAATATCCAGAGCATCTGATGTACACCCCATCTAATCCTGGTTAACAAGGCCATTTGGTTTGCATCAAACTTTTCACTGGGGTTTTAACAATACAGAAGACCCTGCACTGCAGCCTGAAAAAGTTACATCATTTGTATTGCAGTGGGGATAGAAGTCCTACATCTGCAGCTCTGCCAGCAAATAGAAAGAAGCGGGAAGCCTCTGGGGAACACAACAGCTGCAGAGCATAGCAGAGGTGTGTTTCTTATATTCACAGGGATGGTGGGAGGAACCAAAAGGCACCTCCAGCCAATCCCAGGCCAGGAAGGTAGCACTTTTCATTCAGAAATCTCTCTCTCCCACACACTGACACAGACACACACAGACACACAGTGTACACCCTGAGCAGGTGCATGGCGATGGTGGAAGGGAAGCTCCTGCAGAGCCAATCAGCTCCATGGAGCCCAACCAAGCCAGCCACTTCTGCATTAGCCAGAAACACAATTTTCACCTTTGGCGGCATAGATTTTCTTTGAAACAACAACACATGGATCCAAGCAGGAAAGGCACCCCCATTCTTCTGCCAGAAGCAAGCAAGACCTGCCTTAACAACAGCCCCAGTATGTCATTAGAGAGAGTATGGCAGCTCCTCAACCATTTCTCTTGAGAACCCCCCCCCCGCTCTTTCCCTCTTTCAACTATAGAGGAGGACCCTACCCCTTGGCCAGTGGTGAAGCGAAGGAGAAGGAGCCATCTTGTCCTTTCTCTCAGAATACCATGGACCAGCCCTGCTTGATAAGAGCCTTAAGGTTCTTCAACTGGCACACTGAACAGGTGATTGCCCTGCCAATACGCAACATTTCTTGCCACATATATGCTTCAACGCTTGGGAAAGTTTATTTGCAGTTGTTATTCTGTGCCTTCGAGTTATTTCTGACTTAGGGCAACCCCAAGGCAAACCTATCGTGGGGCTTTTCGTGGCCAGATTTGTTCAGAGGAGGTTCGCCACGGCTGAGATCGTGCGTCACTCAGTGGTTTTCATGAGCTGAGCTGGGAAACCAACCCTGGTCTCCAACAGTTAGTTTAGTGCAACACTAAAAAAAAACAACAAAAAACCTATGTCACGTGGGAAAAATTTATACCTCCTCCTTTTTTTAAAATGTGAATCTCTTCCACACCAAGGATCCTCTTGTAGTCTCAAAAAAAGACTCACTTTTGCAAGTTCTGGTGTTCTTGCACATACTCCTCACTCCCTCTCCCTTACACAGCTTTGATGATGAGAAGAGCACCACTGGGGGCAGCCCAGAGGGTAGTTTGAGGAAGAGCCAGGCGCCACATACGGCTCAGCATTTCAGTGGGCCCTCTGCAGCTCACGGCTGGGTAGGGACTTGGCTAGTACTACATGGCATTCTACAATCGTGCCATGCACCTGACCAGATCCTTTCACCCCACATCTACTTTTGCCTTTGCCTGAGGAAGGCTGGGCCATTAATACATAAGTGTGTGTGTATATATGTAGAGAGAGAGAGATGTGTGTGTGTGTGTGTGTGTATATATATATATATATATATCTACACACACACACACACACATATATATATATATATATACACACACATAGCCTGTTGCCAAGTAGCAAAGGGCTACCGCAGTCTCCAGGAGGATGACAGCACCAGCGGCAGTCCCTCTGCAGCGCTGCACTAGTGCCAGGAATTTGGGAACAAGTCTGTCTTTACTACCAGATCCATCATTTCTCCCCCCGCCTTCTCCTCCATTACTCCAATCACATGTTTCTGATTTCCCTGCTGATTTCCCTTAAATCATCAGGCTGGGCAGCCTGGGGGAGGAGGAGGAGTGATCCTCTGGAGGGCTCCATGCCATGGTGCTGAAGAGATGGCTAATAATATGCTGGGAGTGGGGCTGGAAAAAGCTGCAGTCGAAAAACAAAACAAAAAAAGGGGGGGTGGAGTCCGGCTGAGGTGAACAGTAGCTCCAAATACTAAGGGGAACAGCCTCCGAATACCTGGGAGGCTAAGCCCACTTCTTGGACAATATGCTTTTGAAAGTTGTTTCAGCCACAAATGAGACCGAAGAGACCGCCCTGGCTAACTGCACCTGAGAGAAGCAGAAGGAGAGGCCCGAGACATTTTGCTGCCTGAGGCGGAGCAACAAGTTGTACCCACAGACCTCCATGCTTTACTGTGTGTGCTTCGCCACCAGGCGTGAGGCAGGGTTTGTTGTGGGATTGTGGGTGTCAAAATAACTTGGCGGCTGTCGCATCTTGATTTCGGTGTGCACACGTTGGTGTGGGGGCACCCAAATCTGCAAGAGTAGCCACCATAATTTTGACACCCAAGTTAAAAAATGCCACAGCAAAACCTCCTCCGGGCCTAAAATGACCACAGCAGCAACAAATCCAATCGTTCACCATTCACTATTCCTTTTATGACACCCCAGATCTTGAGGCAGATCCCTGGCAAGGCCACTCAGCCAAGGCAGAGAGAGTCTATGTGTGTCCCTGCTGAGCCTTCACTCTGGATCAGTGTGTTTTTCCTTTCCTCAAGCCAAAAAATTGGTTCGTCTCTGCTCCCTTCCTATGCCAACTTGTGGTTTACTTGCCCTCCAGGCAAGTCAGGTGAGGAGAGAAGCAAAGGACTCTCCAAAACAGTAACTAAATTCTGAAACACACTGCAGAAATAATCCAGTCTGAGACCGCTTTAATTGTCCAGGTTCATTCCTAGAGAATTCAGGGAACTGTAGTTTACTGTGGCACCAGAGCTCTCTGACAGAGGAAGCTAAATGTCTCACACAACTACAGTTCCTACAATTCCTTAGTCAAGGCAGTTAAAGCGGTCTCAAACTGGATTATTTCTGCAGTGTGTTTTGGACCCTCACTCTCTAACTGCATCTGAGGAAGTAGGCTCATGTCTGGGGAAAAGCTCATGGACCGACTTCTTTCTTTTCCCCCTTATTATCCAATCTGCCACAAGATGCCTTTGAGTCCTGATTTTCAAGATTAATTTTCAATTCTAACGTTATAATGAAGGAGAAGCCCAACTGGGTTTCTGCTTTGCCCTCTCAGCCCGCCATCTCTCAGCACTTGCAAGTCTTTTCAATACACTTGGGTTTTGTTGTTTGGGTGGGAAAGCCTTGTGCTTTTTTAAAGGGAGTTTTAGTATTTTGAGTCCTTTTGTGTGTTTTGAACCTTGGAGGAGGACACTGGAGTTTATAGTTTATCATACGACAGAATTTGGGGATATAATGCAATGGCAATCCGAACGCAATCATGGGGTTTCACGTTATTGCGAATGAGTGTATCTCACACAGTTTCAGGCAATGGGAAGTCATTCCAAACGCAATCGTGAGGTTTCATGTAATTGCGTATTAGAGTATATCACACAATTTCGGGCAATGGGGGGTCATTTTCGGGAAATGGGAAGTCATTCTGAACGCATTACGAATGCAATCAGATTTCACGTAAATTCGCTATACAGTAGCGAATTCATGTAATTGCGAATTGGCTCCATTCGCAATTGGGAGAAATTCTTCCCATGTGAAAAACTAGACTGGGAGACCAGGGTTCGAATCCTGGTTTGGCCATGGAGACTCAGGCTGCATCCACACTGGAGAAATAACCCAGTTTGGCACCACTTTAAGTCTTTGCCTGGCTCTAGGGCTATGGAATTCTGGGAGTTGGAGTATGTTGTGGGTCCAGAGCGGAGCAGAGCTCCGCTCTGGACCCCACAACATACTCCAACTCCCAGAATTCCATAGCTCTAGAACCAGACAAAGACTTAAAGTGGTGCCAAACTGGGTTATGTCTCCAGTGTGGACGCAAGCTATATTACTATACAAGCTATATTGTATGGCTATTGCAATACAAGCTATATTGCTATACAGTTAACACAAGAAGGCAGTATACTGTATAGGAATATAGAGGTCTTCAGTTTCAGGGACCCTTTTCCTCTCAGCTTCCTAAATCCCCTTCTTCATCTTCCTCTTCCTCCTCCTTTCCCGCCTTTTTTCTCTTCCTCTCTTCCTCTCCACAGAGACAGAGCCCCCTTTTTTAGGCTTATTTGGGGCAAATTTTAGTCTCTGGAGATAGTTCCGGACAAAAAGGGAGGACGTGGCTCAAGAAAAACTACAACCCCCTCAGAGAAATATAAACCCAGGGAGGACATTTTTTTAGGGTTCCTCCTGGACAAGGGAGGCTGAAAAGGAGGACAGGTCCTGGAAAAGGAGGACGGGGGGTCTGCTCGCCATGGCAGAATGAGTGGCACCACCAGGCAAAGGAGGAGGAAGAGGAAAAGTCTCATGGCAGGGTGGGTAGGCACGTCCTCCTTTTCCAGGGCCTGTCCTCCTTTTCCAGGACCTGTCCTCCATGGCAACCCTCTCTGCCCAAGGAAGGGAGGGAACTGCAAAATGCTTGGGGTTTTTCTAGCATGACTCAGAAGAAGCCTGAGTTTGGATTTCTCTGTGAGGGATTTTTAGGTTTAACGTAGTCATTCCTCTCCTCCTCCCTCTATGTTTCTGGAAGGTCCTCCATTTGGTGGTGCCTGGTCCTCCTTGAGAGGGATGAGGAGGAGGAGGAGGACCCTGGGTGGTGCCAGCCAGTTTGCTGCCAGCTTCCTTCTCCTCCAGGACTCTGGATGGAAGAGTTGGCAAGGGACGCCGGAGGAGGAGGCTCTGCCGCAAGGCTGGGCTCTGCCAAAAAGGAGGGAAGGAGGCAGGGAAGGAGAAAGAGAGAGAGAGAGACTGAGAGAGAGAGACTGGCTCCTGGTGGCCTCACTGTCGCCAGCCCCGACTCAGCACGAAGGAAAGAGAGGAAGGAGGAAGGGAACAAGGAAAGAGGGAAGGAAAGGAAGGAAGGAGGGAAAGAGGAAGGAAGGAGGGAAAGAGAGGAAGGAAAAGGGAAAGCGAGGAAGAAGGAAGGTAGGAAAGAGGAATAAAGGAAGGAGGGACGAAAGGAAGGGAAGGAGAAGAGAGGAGAGGAAGGAGAAGGGAAGGAGGGAGGGAAGGAAAGAGAGGAATGAAGAAGGGAAAGAGAGGAAGGAAAAAAGGAAGGGAGGGAGGAAAAGGGAAAGGAAGGAAGGAAGGAAGGAAGGAGAAGGAAGGACGGAGGGATGGAAGGAAGGGAAGGAGAGGAGAGGAGCGAAGGAGGAATGGAAGAAGGAGGGAAAGAGAGGAAGGGAAAGGGAGAGAAGGAAGGAGGGAGGGAAAGAGAGGAAGGAAGGAAGGAGGGAAAGAAAGGAAGGAAAAAGGAAAGAAGGAAAAGATGAATGGGGGAAGGAGGGAAAGAGAGGAAGGAAAAGGGAAGGAAGGAAGAAGGGAGGGCTAGAGAGGAAGGAGGGAGAGAAAGAGAGGAAGGGAAGGAAAGGAGAAGGAAAGAGAGGAAGATGGGAAAGAGAGGAAGGGAAGAGCCTCCCTGAGCTGGCAGCAAAGACCCCGGGCATCGCCCTCCAAGTGCCCACCGCTGCCCCGGACCGCCGTAGGGGGGAAACCAGGCGCGTCCTCCTTTTCCCGGACGCGTCCTCCACGTCCTCCTTCCTCTCCAGCAGGCATTATTCCTAAACGTCCTCCACTGTGGAGCCACGACTGAGAAAAAAACAGGGATTGTCTCTTTCTAGCCGTGCTTTTTAAACTGGGAATAACAACCCGGTCTCTGTGTGCGCTTCAAGGAGAGTTTGAAGCTGTCCCCTCCTCCTCCTCCTTCCCCGGAGCCTTGAGTTCGAGTCCCGCTTATCCTCCTCCTTCATTGGCTCGCCTCCCTCGAAAAAGCCTCAGCCTTCCGCCTCAACAAGGGACGGCGGGGGAAAGGCACTTTGCCCATGCTCAGAGAGAGTCCCTCCTCTTAGGCTTTTCCTTCATTCGGGTGTCAGATGCGAAGATCTCCGTCGGAGACCTGAAAAAAGGACGGGTTTAGGGCGCCCTCTAAGCCTCGATCTCTCTCTCTCTTTTCTCTCTCTTTCTGAACCAAAACTAGGACCCTTTTTTTGGGGGGGGGGGGGGCAAGACATTGAGGTTTGGGAAGGTCTGAGAAATAGGGAGATTTGTCTTTCCTTCAGCATCATCCTCTCTCTTTCTCTCTCTTTCAACAACATCTTCCCTGTTCCCTTTAGGCCACCAAGTAGCTCCAACAAATCACAAAGTTTCCTTTTCCCCCCTTTCCTCTCCAACAACAGCCTCCAAGTCCGACTGAATGGAAACCCTTAAAAAGGGGGGGATATATGGCAAGGTTTTTGGGGGGGAACAAGTGTCTTCAAAGCCGGGTCTTTGCCTTTGGCTTTCCCGAAGAAGATCGTCCCAGCAGCAGGCGGGATTCGAACCCAAGTCTCTCCAGAGTTGAGACTCCGTCCTCCTGATCATCCGAGCCTCAAACCCAGACTAGATAGAGGCGGGCTTTCAAAAAAGAAGACTACATTTCCCTTCCCTTAGAAATTCCGATCTTCTCTAAGCAACTTCAAATTGTCGGCTGTTTTGTTCTATGACCCGGTTTGATGCGGCTTTGGCAGTCCTGGCTCCAGGCTGTGGAATTCTGGGAATTGAAGCTTGTTGTGGCCCCAGAGCGGAGCGGAGCTCCGCTCTGGGGCCACAACAAGCTCCAATTCCCAGAATTCCACAGCCTGGAGCCAGGACCGCCAAAGCCGCATCAAACCGGGTCAGATCTCCAACGCGAACGCAATCCAAATTGCCCCCAATCCTGCCCACTTGCTTTATCCCAAACCCCAAAGGGCTCTTGGGTTGTGTGCCTTACCTGCCGCTTGCCCCTTGACTCCGGATCCGGCCAAGGCGAGCACTAGAAATCCCCAAACCAAGGGCAGTGTATCCATGGCGGAGAACGGGCGGCGTTTAAGCAGCCGGAGCAGAAGCAGCGATCCTTCCTTCCTTCTTTCCTTCTTTTTCCCCTTCCTCCCTTCCTTCCTTTCCTTCTGGATTCTTTCCTTTCCTTTTTGGCTCCGAGAAGCCTCCCAGAACGAAGAGCCTCCGGTAGCGCCAACTCCTTCCGATCCAATGCAGGATTCAGTGGCAGCTGAAAACGAAGCTCCCCTTTTTTAACCCACCCAGAAAGAAAGAGATATAGACACACAGCAGCAGCAGAGAAAGAGGAGCTGAAGCGAGACGATCGCGGGGCAGCCCTTGCCACTGGGCTGGGTCCTCTTAAAGCCCAGGAGCCCCTTCTTTTTCTCCTTCGAGCCCTCTTCTTGGCATGGGTGCCAAGGTGGTGCCCCTCTTTTCTGTCTGGGTTTGTCTCTCTTTTCCTCCTCTTCCTTTGGATCTTTGCTGCTGCTGCTGCCCTGGGGCTGGAGGGTCCTCTCCTTAGTCCTCTTCTTGTGCCAATCCCTTCTTCTTCTTCTTTTTCTCTCTTCTGCCCAGAGAGGCGTTGTCCTGGTGGGAAAGGCTTTCCCGATCGAGCTGCTGCTGTTGCTGTTGCTGTTCCTCTGGCTGCTCCCTCCAAGCTCCTTTTCAGAGAGAGACTGCGAGAGAGCCTCGTGGGGAAGGCAGTGCTACTACTAGTGGCAAGGAGGCAAGCCAAGCAGCCAGCCAGGAGGAAGGCGAATAGGCGATCCCCTTTTCTTCGTCTTCTTCTTTCACGCTCCTCGCCCACGGACCGCCCCTTCCCTCCCTGGCTCCCCCTGGAAAAGGCAAGGCAAGGCAAGGCAAGGCAGGGAAGTGGGGGGAAAGGAGGAGGGGATGTTGGGGAAAGAAGGCAAGGCAGGCAGGCAAAGGGGGAGATGATGAGAGAGCCCTTCGCCCAGTCCCACCATCCAGCCTGGAAGGATGGAACCACCAACCCCCCCAATACAGTAAAATGAAATGGATGGAAGGATGGAGCCCCCTCCCCCAAAAATGGATGGATTGATGGAGTCCCCCCCCCAAACAATGAATGAATGGATGGATGGACACCCCCCCCAAATGGATGGATGGATGGACCCTCCCCAATGGATGGATGGATGGACACCCCCCCCCCCAAATGGATGGATGGACCCCCTCATCCAAAATGGATGGACGGATGGATGCATGCATGGACCCCCCTCCAAAATGGATGGATGGACCCCCCACCCCCACCCCATGGATGGATGGATGGATGGATAAACACCCCCACCCATGGATGGATGGATGGATCCCCCTCCAAAATGGATGGATGTATAACCCCCCCCCAAAAAATTTAAATAGATGGATGGACCCCCCCCATGGATGGATGGATGGATAAACACCCCCCCCCCCCATGGATGGATGGATGGATCCCCCTCCAAAATGGTAGGATGGATGGATGCATGGACCCTCCTCCAAAATGGATGGATGTATAACACCCCCCCCCAAATAAAATGGATGTATGGACCCCCCCAAAGTGGATAGATAGATGGATGGACCCCCCCAATAGATGGATGGATGGATGGACACCCCCCCCCCAAAAAAGAGTCACCCCCAATCAGCTCCCCCCCTCGCCTGGGCCCAAAGGGGAACCCAACTTCAACAAGTCCATTGGGTGACCCATCCATCTCAGCCTCAGGGGAAGGCAAGGGCAAACCTCACCTGGAGACAAATCTGACCAAGAAAAGCCCATGAGTAGGAAAGGACTCAAGTAGGAAAGGACTGGAAGGAACACAGCAACACACGTAGCAACAGCAAGGACATTTCTATACCGCTTATCAGTGCACTTAAGCACTCCCTCAGCAGTTTGCAAAGTGTAAGCTAATTGCCCCCAACCAGCTGGGAACTCATTTTAGCCATCTATGAAAGGATGCAAGGCTGAGTCAACCCTGAGCCCCAGACTGGGACTGAACTCACAGCCTTGTGGTTTGTGAGTGAGTGGCTGCAGTATAAGCATTTAAATATCCACTGTGCCACCAGGGTTCGCACACAACAACAGCCACCTAGGCAAATGGGGTCTCCAAATCTATCTATCTATCCATCTATCAATCTATCTACCGATCTGTCTTTAGATGTTATCTATCTATCCATCCACTTGCCACCCAGGGGATATTGGAGTTTGTTGCTGAGGCAGGGGCTTTAAGATGGGGACATGTATGTGGAAAGCAAGTGTGGCATAGCAGTTTGAGCCTTGGATTGTGGAGACCAAGGTCTGATCCCCAGCCCAGCCACTGAGTGATCCTGGGCAAGTCACACTCTCTTGGCCTCAAGAGCAGACAATGGCAAACCTCCAGTCTTGCCAAGGAAACCTTCTGATAGGTTCACTTTAGGACTGACATAAAATGGAAACAACAACAGCCAACATAAATCAGTTCTAAAAAAAAAAATCCCCCAGGCTTGCAAACACCTAACCCTGGGGATGCTAGAGTCTGCTGCTGAAGTGTCCACTTTAGGATGGGGATATATATATATATATATATAGAGAGAGAGAGAGAGAGAGAGAGCCAGTGTGGTGTAGCATTGAATTAGGTTTGAGCACTGGATTAGGATTGACTAGGGTTCAAATCCTGGCTCAGCCATGGAAACCCACTATGGGACCTTGGGCAAGTTACACTCAGCCTCAGGGGAAGGTGATGGCAAACCCCCCTCAGAAGAAACTTGCAAAGAAAACCCCATGATAGGTTCCCCTTAGGGTCTCTAGGAGTCCAAAATGACTGGAAGGCACACAACAACAACAAATGTATGCGTACATGTGTTTGCATCCTGCTATAGATCACACACACACAGGCACAGTCAGCTCTCCATATCCAGAGATTTTTTTTTAATCCACAGATTCAACCAACCATGGCTTATATATACACATACATACACAAACACCTTCCAAAAAGCAAACCTTGATTTTGCCCTTTTATACAAGGGACACTATTTTACTCCACCATTGCATTTAATGGGGCTTGAGCATTCATGGATTTGGGTATGGGGACCCCTTTCACCAAACCCCAGAGGATACCAAGGGCCCACTGTATAAGTACTTGGGTTTAAAAGAAATGATATATAGATCTAGCTACACAAATGTAAGTTCAGCATGCTAAGGGATCTTGTACGACCTTTTGGGACTAAAGGAAAGAAAGAAGCTGGGAGCATGAGCTTTCCTAGACTGAACTCTACAAAAGCTCATGCTGCCAACATCTTTCTTTCCGTAGTCTCAAAGATGCCACGCGATGCCTTGGCATACTGATTTTCCAGACTAACAGGGCTAGGTCTTTGAGATGTAGGTTCAGAAGAGGGACTTGTTGGGAGGAGGCTGTTGGGAGAAGCTGGGTGTTGGGAGGGGAGTGAGGAGTGATGCTTCAGTGCTTAACAGCTTTCTCCAAATGTAAAACAAAATCCTGAGCTCCACACGCCACCCACACAAAGAGAGAGACACAAATAACACTTAAAAGGCTGGCAGGAGACACGTTATTTGCTGTAACACCATGGAAGGGTTTTTACTTAAAACTTGCCAGCAGCGCAATAAATACATTTACCTCTGGGATTAAGGCCAAGCGTGTAAAGATTCAGCCCAGTCAAGAGATTGGTATAGTCAACTGTTGGCTAGATAAGGCAGGGAAAGATATGTTACCATTGAGCAAAGCAGTGCACTCTGGGGATAAAACACGGCAAGCTTTCCAGCCGCACAGAGCCCTTGGCCAGGCGGGCTTAAAGTCTTATGAAAACCTCCGCATAGCCTGGAAATGTGTGCATTCTTATGTCAATGGATGAGCAGAGGAAGCCATTTTATCTCTTCTCTTTTCCCTGAAAAAACTATCCACATAAGACTGGTAGAATTCAAAGATATATCCCTGTTAGTTTGTAGAATCAGTATGTAGAGAGATCTTGCATATGCACCTGAGGAAGTAGACTGAAGTCTACGAAAGCTCACGCGGCCAACTTCTTTCTTCCACTTAGTTGAAGGTGCTACAAGATCTCTCTACATACATAACACTGGTTGGACTTAGAGCAGAGGAGGGGTAAACTTTGGGCTCCTCCATGTCCAGTTCCAAAAGCCCTAGGCCTCTCTGGAGCTGGAGAACAGAAAAGGCTGTCAGGCATGTGGCCCAAACCACAGAGGCTGATTTCCATGACAATGTCTAGCATGGCTGCCACTCTATGTGCCAAGTTCCAGGGGGCTGGTGCCATCCATGGCGCAAACGAGTGGCATACTGACTTTCGGCATGCCTCTCTAGAACAGTTTCACTCTTGCTAAAAGCATGCCAAAAGCCAATATAGGCAAAGTCAACTGTGTATGGGCCATAAGCCAAGCATATGAAGTCAGTTGCCTATGGCACTGGTGGATGGGAATTCAACATGGACTTACTTTTCTTGTTGTGTGCCTTCAAGTCAATCCTGGCCCTAAAGGTTAAGCTAAAATGTGTGTGTGTGTGTTTTACCCTGCAGCAAGCAACAATTGACTTTACTTACAAAGAAATTAGTATAGTTGCAGTTGTATACATTTATGCCTGGATTTAGGAGTAAGATCCATTTAGCTCAGTGGGATTCACTTCTGACTACACAGGGAAGAGGAAGGACTGTGGTGTGCCTGTGTTTAGGAGTCGGATGCCAAATGCAAAAAAAGGGGGGAGAACGATCCACTGGGTTGCAAGGACATATTGGACGAAGTGACCTCAGATATAGCTTGGGGTCACCTGCCGCGGTTCAGATCAGCTCCCAAGTGAAAGGTAACCAGGCAGCATTCAATGCTAACGATCCACATCATTAAAACAGTGTTCTTGTTTGTTATTGTGATAAGGACAGGCATTGATTTACTGTTGCATGTTGTACATAAACTGTTCTTAAACATCTGCTGGGGGTGGGGGGATTGTGGATAATACTTTGCTCTCAGTGCAACGATGTATAAAAGGATATCATTGGGACAGAAAGGGAGGGAAAAAGTGGGAAACAGGAAAATGAGACAGCTTCAAAGATGTTCAAAGATACTTACCAAGGGTTTTTAACCAGTTATGCATACACTGAAGTGATGAACAGAGTAGTCTATTTGTTGTTCATGTTTGCTTTCCATGCGTCTGTTTAGAAGTATATTCTTTCCTGTGCATCAAAATGCCATTTAAAAAAGGAAAGAAAACAAGTATTTGTTTCTGCATGGATTTAATCCTAAAATATATTTTAAAATATTTTTGTGTACATGTAAGCCTAAAATATGCTTTCTTGTACATATTTTGGTATGTTGCAACAGGGATATATATTACAAATTTTTACAAGTGTGAAAAGTGCATTCCGAAAAAGTTCAGAAAATACAAATGAGATCGGTTTTATTTAAAATGTGGACCAGTATACCCAAGTGTCCCATGTACGTTTACAAATTAATGCATAGCCCCAGGACTTGGGGGGGGGGCAGTTTGAAAACACATGAGTTTCACTTCTGAGTAGGGCCATGGGATTTGTGAATTTCAAGCAGACTTGCTTCTGACAAACATACACTGAGAGTGTGAAGATCAGCAGAAACGGTCAAACAGTTCTGCAGAGACCCTACCTGGGAATATCTGGGCAGAAGCAGGATATCTAAATGTGTTCCTAAATCTACATGTCAAACCTGGTAGGGCAGATTTCTTAGTAAATACAAGCACATGTACTCCACCCTCTTGCTACCTATAAGACTACGGGTTTCCGTCATGGGCAGAATCGTGTTGGGACATCACCCCCTTGTAGGTGGTTGTGGTGTAAGGAAAAAGGCCATAGATGTTGCGGCTGTGAAAAAGGAAAGCAAGCACTGGAGAGAGAAGCTGCTCAGAGCTAGCAAGTTTTGTCTGTCTTCCCTTGCTGCTATTCCTCTTTGACCTTAAAGAAAGTACAACCACAAGCATGGGGTACCAAAAAGGTTTCTGGTCCTAGTGTGCTGAACCCTTTCTCATTCCCCATTTTTTTTTCCTGAATCTATTTTCACTGGTAATTGTTTTACATCATAAAGGTAGAAGGGAGAAGATAATTATTTATGCATCTCTACACTCCTCTTTCAGCAACCGTCTCCGCTTCTGCTGCTCTCTTGAGAGCCCATGATCCCCTCATGATGGCTGATCAGACCAGTCCTGGCATCCCCTTCTGCCCTTCTCTTTCCATTTCAATTAGGCCAGAGTCTTACTGTGAGCATACTTTTTAACATTTCACAGATGGAAATTTGGATACACGTGGCCAAGCAACACTGTGTTGGTCAGGATGGCAAAGGTTATGAATGGGGGGCGGGGAGTGGGAGAGGCAGCAGTGGTTTGCTTTTGCCTGAGCCTCCTGGAAAGGGCAAGAGTCTCACTCCATCTTTCCTATTCTCCCGCTGAGTTAACTGAATGTAAACTACCTTTGCACATTGAACTTAGTTTGCAGCAACTGATGTAAGCTGTGGACAAAGGGGAATGTGGGAAGAGGAGAGTGAGAAACAGCTGAAAAAGTGGGACTACAGAGGATTAACGGACTGTTCCTGCCAAATTGGGAAAGTTGGAAGGGATAAATTAACCTTTTTGAGAAAAATGAGCACAAAGGACTTTGGCTACTTAGGAATGGACAACTTGTCACCCTCCAGATACTGTTGGACTGCAGCTCCCATTAGCCCTAGTGGTGAGGGATGATTAGAGCTGAAGCCTATGAGCATCTAGAGAGCCACATCTTCCCCCATTCCTGGTATAAACTTTAGGTCTTATACTCCCCAGCAGCAAAGAAGGTAGAGGGCTAGTAAGGCGGAAGGAAGCCAGTACAAGGGAAGTATTTTAGAAAAAAATCAATTGTCTTGGAAAAATAAATGTATCTGAATTCCTACTTGGAGATGTTGAGGACTGAGCCCAGGACTTGTAAAGCCTGAACGTCACCAATGATCTTCAGTGCTTTCCCACTCTGTACAATTCAGATAGTCAGAATAAGTATATCTCATGGAACAAATGTGAAATTGTAGGGAGTGCTGACAAAGACTAATTCCTGATACCATGGAGTTGCTGCCAGTCCGTGTAGAGCAAGGATGGGCAAAGGGCAGACCCACAGGCAGCCTCCTAGGGCTCCTCAGGGTCAAAATAAATTTTGCATTTTAAAAAATTCCCTTTAACAGTTATGGGAGCATTTTCTCTGAATTTTTGCCCCTCCGGTTTGCCAATTTAGACCCAGAGGAAGCCAAAAGGAACTGGAAATGACTTCCCCACACTTCCTATTATTAAAAAAGGCGATCTTAAAAACATGGTGACAGTGTTCCCCATGCCCCTTAGAGAGCATCTGGAGACAAAAAATGTGTGTTTTATGGCGGGGGGGGGGGAGGATGCCATGGGGTGCATTCCGGTCCATTTTTATGCAGAGTTATTTGTAAGAAGTATTTTTGTAAACCATCTGATAATTCTTATTTTTGTCTCTATGACAAATGGCATCTGCTCATTTATTTCTTAAAAAAAGAAATAAAAACTTCTTCTAACATTCCCATCACAGATGTCTTAAAAGAGGGTTTTTGATACAGTCGGAGGTAAAATCTTGTTCTTGTTCTGAAAATGATGGAGATGTGCGTTTGGGAGGATGCACAGATGTGTCTTGGCCACTAGCCGATTTAAATACAATTTAGTGCACCATGTAGAGGGGTTCACACATAACTTTTTAGTCTCATATATCAAGGAGTCTGAGACTAAGACACCTGGATGTTTTGATAAAACCAAGGTGAGCTCTTTCTTTCTTCTATTTTATTTTTGGTCCCTTATGATATACTTGGCAAAAGGAATATAACCAAAACCAATGACAATAATATCTCGCCACCGCCCTAGATATGATGGAATGTTTTCAAAGTCACAAAAGTTATTTCACAAATAAAATATACGTGCTGTGCTAAAATGAAGTTAGGGGTGTTTGTTTGGATTGATGAACAAAGGTTGTAAATTTTGTTGGTTGATTCACACTAATAAAATCTGTATATTGCTGCGATCCATCATATAAACAAAAACACAGCATCTATTTCTCTTTTGCACATACACGCTTCATCTCCTATTGGAAGTCAAGGGATTCCTTAGGCCCATTTGTGAGATAATTGTAATTTTTACCTTGGCTGGTTGCTGTTTTTTCTCTAATTCTTATAGACACTGCAGTTTTGGTCTGTCTCATCTGTCATCTCTAGCACTTGTTAAAAGAGCCCCATTGATGAAAATGGGACCGCAATCAAGTCCTTTATTCACTGAATTTTCAACATGAAAATGTGTGACTTTTCAAATGGCTAGCTTATGGCTAGACTACTATCAAACTAGTCAAGCATGAGTTTGAAAGTATATAAATAGCTCTGGGGAACCATAACATACTTGCTTGTGTGTTACATATTGATGCACTCAACTCTGAATTCTGATTCAGCCAGAAATAAAACGTGGGTTTTGTTTTTGAGGGAGAGGAAAGAACACAGGAACACGAAGGGAATCGGTCTGGAACATAATCCCCAAGAATTTTCAGTGAACTGGCAAAACAAATAGCAAGAAACTGGAAAGGGAGCATTACTCTTGCAAAGTTATGTGATTAGGAACTGAAAATAAAACTAAAACAGTATAAATTTGCAAAAGCAGGCCACATAAATATTTTATAAATAATATATATATATATATTTGTACCCAGGCTGGATGTTACCATATTCACTAGGAATCTCCAGTCAATAGCTGGCCTTGGAAACTATGGGGAAGTTTAACCAAAGGTAGGACTTTATCAAACAGAGGCAAATTGCTTAAATCCCATGCAGAAATGAGATTTTAAAATTCAGAAAACACCCATAAATGAGGGATGTTTGCAGACGCATTTGCTTGAAAGAGAAATAACGCGAAAATAACCTGAACGGAAAGTTGGCAAAAATGACTACTTTTTACTTTCAGGATTTCCCAAAAGTAGAAAGGTGTTGTTTTTGTCAACTTTTAGTTTGGGTTATTTTCACGTTAGATCCCTTTCAGGCAAATGTCATCTGAAAAACATCCTGCGTTTTCAGGTTTTTTTTTTCTACTTTTAAATCTCATTTTTGCCCAGGATTTATCCAGTGTGATGAAGACTGTAGGCAATCCTCTCTGAGTGCGCAACTGAGACTTTTGATAAGAGAAAGAGAAGGAAGAAAGCCCTTGAATCCTTGCCCCATCTACTTTCAAGGCTTCAAGTCCTTCTCACAACCAGCATCCTGCCCCTAACTGACAGCTTCTCAAGCAGCAGTCACCAAACTTTGGTCCTCTGAGTGGTTTGAACTTCAACTCCCAGAAGCTCTAGTCAGTTTGGCTAACAGTCAGAAATTGTGGGAGCTGATATCCAAAAAACCAGAGGACTAAGTTTGGGGACCACTGCTCTAAAGGAATGCATCCCTAAACAGGAAGAGGGAAATGAGGTTCTCTTTGCATACCACTGTGGTAAGGCAAAAGCAAGAAACCTCTGCAATAAGTGGTTAAACATGCACAGCAGTCAATGTGCAACCACATGTAAGGTGCCACGATACAGAACATTTCTTTCTTTCAATGGAACATCTGGCATCCTCTTAGTGGCATAGACAGGCATTAAACCCAGCGTACACTTATGTCTCTTCTTGGTGGTTGTGGACACTGGTATTCTTCCTTCCACAAAAACCAAAGCACCCCCCCCCCCAATGTACCAATGAGCCACTGCCTGCCCGTTCAATGGATGGCGGAGGGCAGAGGGAGAGCTATGTCTTCATAGTCAGATGCAAAATTATTATATAAACCACTGAGACCTCTGGAGGACTCAGTGGACTTAACTAGACACTCCTCTGATCCCCCCCATTAGCCACAGGATAGCTTTGGCTTGGCAGGCTGTAGTAGCCCAATAGTAAATCCCCTCCCCTCAACTTACTATTTGTGAAATGGTCAGCTGTAGTGTAGTTTTACATGTAGAACTACAGGGTGCCAGTCAATTTGTATTACAAGCTGAGATGTTGTCTGTTTCGCATTGGAGGGGGCAAAATGCTGCTCTTCAGACTTTGTTAGCGCTGTGATTTCCCTCAGCAGGAAAACCAATGGTGAGGGATGATGGGCATTGCAGTCCAGCAACAATTGGAGAGCTGCAGGTATCCTTACTTTTTATCAGATTTCCCAGATCTATTTTTACAGAGGCAGTCAGGCAATGATTTTTCTCAAGAACAGTGTCAACATACATGTCTCGACCCTCTCCGTGTTAGGACTGTTAGCACGTGCACGCACATACACCCTGCACAAATCTTTTTATGCATAGCCATGATAATTTATAGCTTTCTCTTTAAAGGATGAAAACTGTGGTTCTCTGGAACGTAATTTCTGTGGTAGGTCCCACACAGGAGTCTGTTATGAGAAAAACAGCTGTGACTGTAGGACATCACTTACTATGGCGTGGAAGGGCTATCCTCCTCAAAGATACAAGCAGGCTTTCATTTCAGTCTATTGACTGTTCAGAAGTAGGTCCTTTCCAGAAAGGACCCATTTGGAACTACACACATCCACACTACACAGTTATAGCACTCTGATTTCACTTTCAGCTTCATGCTGCCTCCTATGGAATCCTGGGATTGGTGGTTTAGTCAGAAGCATTCTAAAGGCCTCTTCCAAAGCTGCACAATTGCACATCCCAGATTCCACATGATGTTGGAAGTTATACTGGAATCATAGTGCTACAATTGTGTTCCTTCCAGCCAGCCACTGGAGGGAACTATGTTTGATCTGAATGTCTAGTGACTTCAACAGAAACTCCACTTATTAGAGAGAGAGTAAAGAAAGCAGGTCTATTTGTGTTACATCTCACTGTGATTTAATGGCTTAGCAAAAGTTCCCCACATATTATTGGAACTAGCAGACTCCTTCCCCCTCCACCCCATGCATCTTAGTGTATGGCGAAACATCCATAAAACCTCATGGAAAGTGGGACAATCTGTAATTTAATTGCTCTTTAATAGTTTGTTTACTTCACCATCTGCATTAAATTTGGTTGGAAGAATTTCACAGATGAAGTGCTGGCTGAAGTTTGCATGGGATGGAATTTCCTCTCACTGGGGAAGAGAAGCCCAGTGCTTCTTCAAATGTGGAACCTATTTCCCCCCCATTATTTTCTATTCCTGTATTGTGGGAAAGGATATCCTCTTCCAGCATCTCACCTTTCCTTATTTCCTGTCGCTTAACAAAGCTGAGGCTGATGCCCCCTCAGATGGGCTTCTTTCCAAATGATGCTACTCTGTCCCACTGGAAGAAAGGATAACCATATTCCTCAAACTGACTTTTAACCCTCACATCATGTAAAAGCCAAAAATATCTGGGCCATCCTCTTTTAATCGCCAATGTTAAAGTGGATGCTGCTGTCTTGGACTTGTAAGATGGATGGGAGCAACCTGCCTGCTTGCCGGTCAAAAGTGATGCTGCTGCCACCAAAAAAAAGGTCTAGTTTCCTATGGAATATATTTGCCTGGATTTGTTCCCAGGAAGTGGAAGGACAGCTGGGGTGGGAAAAGTGTGGTCTCTATGTAGACCCCACACCCTACTCTTACAAATTTGATCCCCTCCCTAAGGATTTTTTTTTTTAATTTTGGTAAATCCAGCTTGATTTCCTGTCCCCCAAACGGTCCCAAAGGCATGTAAATGACTTATGGAGTGGGAAGGACTAGAAGCCCTTTCCATTCATCCAGCCAAACTCCTCTCCACCTTTGTGGATACAGTTGGTCATTGATATCCACTGGTTTTTGGGTTTGTTTAATTCACCGATTCAACCATCCATGGCTTGGAATAGCTAAACAGATAGATATTTGAAAAAAAACCTTCTGCCATTTTATATAAGGGATACTAATTTACTACACCACTGTATTGAATGAGACTTGAGTATCCACGGATTTTGGTATCCACAGGAGGTCCTGGAATCAAACTAAGGGTCCACTGTATAGTCCACTATGGAGCAGAGAGTTCTTCAGACTCATGTAGAATAAGTTTAGGAAGAATCTTTTATCTCTATAAATCAAGAACACCTTGTGCTTTAAAAAATAAAACAAACATAAATACAGAACTGGCAAATGCTACTTTTAGGGACAACAGCTCCCAAGCCAGCTTTGGTAACTTATCCAAAGCTCTCAGTTTTTTTCTTTTCTTTTTAAGGCTCCTAAACTTGCTCGGATAAGCCAGACAGTTCCCCCCCATTCTTATGTTTCACAACATATTGCTTCTATCACTGACCCCTGACATCATTCCAAATAAGCAAACAATATGGCAGGGCTGAAAATGAGCACTTACAGAAAGCCAAGCACAGATTCATTTCCCCACAAAAAATGCACTGAGCACAAACTAAAAACTTCTCCCTCTGGCAGGATCTCAGAGACAATGTGGTGGTGAGAGCACAAGGCAATCAGCCAATGGCAAAATTATGGGGTTTCAAGTCATCCTCTAACCTCCAGCCTATTACAAGAGCTAAGAATCAGCAAGCTCTGCTTAGGAATGAAGATCAGAAATGCTGAGTTTTCTGTGGCACAATATGTAAGGCATCACCTTTCACTGGAGTGACAGGCAGTACTACCAACATGCATCGGTATAAACAATGTAGAGAAAGGCTGCATCTGCACTGCAGAAATAATGCAGTTTAATACTGCTTTAATTGCCATAGCTGGACACTGGGATTCTTGGATTTGTACTTTGGTTGGACAGCAGAGCTCCCTGATGGAGAAAGCTAAATGTCTCTCAAAACCACAAATCCCAAAAATCCCATAACACTGAGCCATGGCAGTTAAAGTAGTGTCAATCTGCATTAATTCTGCAGTGCAGATGCAGCCAAGGATGGAATATGTTACCATCTCATCTGCCTACATGAACTAATGTATCTGGACAGCTTGAACAGGGGATCTGGTGAACTACTCAGCCAAAACAAAACAAAACCTTACTCGCTCTAGGAAGGTAGTAAAGTGCAAATTTTTGGGGAAGTTCTTGATGAAGAGTTCTGTATAATCTAAAAGATGATCCATTCTTACAGCAGTTAGTAATGACACCAAATTCCAGAAATGGCTAGCCTAAAGTATGAGCTGGGAACTCCATTTTTTGTTAAATGAAAGTTACTGGGCAGTCTTGGGACAGTTGTTTTCTGACTCTCGGGGTTGTTATCAGAATAACATGGGGATCAAAAGGAGAAAGCTTCTTGGAAGAAAGACAGAACATAAATGTAGTAAATAACATCAACAGAGAGATCATGTGGTGTAGTGGTTTAAGTGTTGGACTACAACTCTGGAAGCCAGGGTTGGAATCCCTGCATAGCAATGGAAACCCACTGGGTGCCCTTGGAGAAGCCACACTCTCTGAGCCTCAGAGTAAAGCAAGGGCAAACCTCCTTGGAACAAATCTTGCCAAGAAAACCCCATGTTAGGTTTGCCTTAAGGTCAACGTAAGTCTGAAGAGGCTTGAAGGCACACAACAACCACCTGGTATTTGTTGGCAGTCCCCCATCCAAGTACTAACCGGGGTGACTCTGCTTAATTTCCAGGATCAGATAGATCTGGTGCCCTTTTAGGGTATTTGGGCTCTCAGCTAATTCCCACTGAGGGCCAATCTTCACACTTGCACAAATTTAAAGTTTAAAAAGAAAGACACAGTGGCTGAAGAATTGCCTCTGTTGTGTTAAAAGGCAGAAACCAAGGTCAGCTTAGTTAACACCTTGGGTGACAAGCCATTGTCCCAGTGAGAAACCATCATTAGCTTTTGAGTCTGGAAGAAAGAGTGAACAAAAGGGATGGGAAGAAGGCCAGAGAGAAGGTGACCTCTTGGCACTGACAACCTCCACTACAACTTCCCCAATTGTTGTTTTCTTCTCTTTGTGGTCTTTACTCCTCCCCAATTTGCAGAGATGTCAGTCACACATACACCCCAAGACACATTGCTTCACAATCACACCCATCATGCTTCCTTTATCACATTAATAGCCATGGATCAATGGTATGAAATTCTGGGATGAATTCTGGGATTTGTAGTTTTGCGAGACATTTCACCTTCTTTGTCAGAGAGCTCTGGTGGCAACTGTAAATCCCAGAATTCCATAGCATTAAATAAAAAAATAAATAAAATCTTTATTTATATTTCCCCCCCTCTCCCTATGGATCAAGGCGGGAGTACAACAAATAAATAAAATCAGTATTACAGTGTATATGTAATTCCTAACAACATAGCATTGAGCCGTGGCAGTTAAAGCTGTGTCAAACTGCATTTATTTCTGCAGTGCAAATGCAGCCTTTGTCAGTGCAAGGATATTATGTTAACTTTCATAGACAGTTTCAGTTGGTCACATATACTTTGATGGGGTGCATAAGAACAGAAAAAGCAAGCGCCCTAGAATCTGTAGCTCAGCACCTAACCAGACTGTCACAAAAGGAATCAGTTTATGTAGCATCACTGCACTCCACATGTATTATTTAGTTATAATACAAATTTTTGGTGTTTGAGACATTTTGAACTTCTGCTCCCCAAAGTCAGAGCCAACATGATCAGTGGTAGGAAACTGTGATAGTTGTAATGCAAACATATGGAGGGCCAAATGTTCTCCACCACTGCTTTAAATGAACTTGCCAGGCTGGCCAATATAACTATCCCCATAAAGCAGACTGTTGCATGAACTGAGGCCTCCTGGTAATGCAAGCATATCCCCCATTGTAATACAAGTTGAGTCTCCTTTATCCAAAACCAGAAGTGTTTTGGATTTCACCCCCCACCCCACCCCCCGGAATTTAAAATTCCTGTATTTGCATATACATACATAATGAGATATATTGGAGACGGAACCCAAATCTAAACACAAAACTCATTTATGATTCATATCCACTTTATACACAATTGTTTGCTGTTGTTATGTGCTGTCTTTTCCGACTCACGGCAACCCTATACTGAGATTTCCTTGGCAAGATTTGTTGAGAGGAGGTTATTTTGTAAAACATTTTAAATAATTTTGTGCATGCCACAAAATGTGTGTACGTCGAACCACCAGCAGACAAAACTGTCACTATCTCAGCCACCTATGAAAGAAAGTTTTAGTTTTTGGAGTATTTTGCAATTCCAGATAAGGGAGACTCAATCTGTATTTGCATGTAATAGTTACTGGGGCTTTCTTTCTTTACAGTAATGTTTGTAAGGGGGGAACTGGAATTAAGACAGAGTCTTTAAAAGTACATCTGGATGTACTGCTTGCCTGTAATGAGTATGATTATAAATTCCATGGTGGGCATCACTTTCTCCATTTCTCTTTGGCCACCCATAATAATTTAAGGGATGCAATGTGTTTGGAAGCCATCAGGGGGCAGCTGTGACCAGAAAAGAGCAAAGCCAGAAGAAAGCAGTGAGAAAAGAAAGAACAGAGAGAGAGAGAGATGATGGATAAAATGAAGGATCTATCAAAGGGGAGACAAACAAGACAAATACAGGCACAAAAGTAAAAATGTTAGCAAGCGGCGTGTGTGTGCAATCTATAGAAACAGCTGATGAAGAGAGAGAGAGAGAGAGAGACTGAAGACAAATTATTAGCTTGAGAATTTTTTAAAAAATTAATCATGTTGAAATTCGCAATCGTATTATACGAAGGGAATTAAGCACTGTTGAACTGGGAAGGTCTAAATCTTTTGAAAGCTCCTCAGAGAGATTGAGAGAGAGGGAGGGAGGGAGGGAGGAAAGCTACCTCTTCAGAGTTAAACATAATTTTTGAAAAAGCTTTCAGACTTCCGCAAGTGGATTCAATGAAACTAAATATAAAGGTGCCAACACTATTACTCAGGAGTATAATAGGAGGCAACAGATCTTTCTTTCTTTTTCCTTTTCATTTTTAAGCAGTTTCCGTATCAACTAAGGCTTTTAAGACGGATTTTATCCCAATCGCTCCCTTGGTTCCTGCAGGTTAACTTCATTAAAGGGTTCCTCCAGCCCGCTTTCATGTTGGCTGGGATCCCTACTGGGTGGCTACATTAGGCAGAGCAAACCCCTCTATGGGGAGATTGTAAAGGGATGTTTTACACCAGGGAGTGGAAAGCCTGGGCGGAGAGCAAAGGGCCCTGGACAAGAGGGATGGATCTATTCTTCAGCAGCTATTAATTACACTCCGGCACACAAGCCCCAGGGCCCTTAGCAAAAACAACCCTCCGAGTTGAAATGAAGCTGAACAAGAATCTTAGAAAATTGAATTCTAAGAAGGAAGCGGCTCAGTGTGCAGTCTGCCACTGACCTCTCTGTGATAAGGGATCTAAACGGATGGTGTTTCCCTTCTAGTTCCACTTCTCATTATGCAGCAGCTGGTGTCACAAAGCTTTATCGCTAGGCTTGTTTTTTTTTTTCCTTTTCCACTTTCCCTTCTTCCAGACATTGGTCAAGGGAAAGTTTCCTCTTTGTGTTCAAAATTCACTGCGCTCCAGGGAGAAGGAAGGCCTGAAATGAGTCGCAAATTAGTTCCTGGATATTACTAGTCTACCAACAACAACAACAACAGAGGGATAATAATGGTGACATGCAGGTGGGCAGTAATGGTGAACATGCCAGAATACATTGGTTACTCTATAAAGTGCCACAAAACTGTGAAGTCAAAGACTTTCATGGCCGGCATCCACAGTTTTTTGTGGGTTTTTCGGGCTATGTGGCCATGTTCTAGAAGAGTTTATTCCTGATGTTTCGCCAGCATCTGTGGCTGGCATCTTCAGAGAATCTTCAGACAATCTTCAGACATTCTCTGAAGATGCCAGCCACAGATGCTGGCGAAATGTCAGGAATAAACTCTTCTAGAACATGGCTTCATAGCCCAAAAACCCATAAAAAAACTATGCCACGGAACTCTTTCTTTTTCTGCCATGGACTAATATAGCTAACTCATAGAAAAAATAACAACAACCACAACAACTCTGTGTGCTGATATATGTAACAAGAAGGGGACTTCATTCTTAACAATGCTCCCACTTCAGCTGAAACATTTCCCATATCTATCTTTCTCTCTCTCTCCTTTCTAGCCATACAGCATAATATAAATGCTATTTTAAAAATCCACAATTTTTTTTGCAATTTCAAGGTGCAATTATTTCATTAGTGGCAGTTGTTTGTTTTGTCATTCCAGTTTTCAGCCCCTGCCCCAACACACTCTGGTTAAACCTGGCTCAGGTAGGTGCATCTTCTATCTTGCAAGCATGTATATAAATGTCTGTGCATTAACACTAAAGCAACATGAAGAACCAAGGCATTGCACACAATATCTAAGGGATATTGTGAAATAAGAAACCATATTGTCAACAGAGGAGACAACAACTTGGTTTTCAAATATATGAATACCGGCTAGAAGAACGTATAATTGGGAAAACATAGTAATATTTATATCCTGCCTTTTCTCTAGGGAGCTCAAGGAGGAATACAGGACTCTCATCCTTCCATTTTATCCTAGAATCACAGAATCTGAAGAGTTAAACCAGATCAGACAGGTTCTCCACTGAATCCACTTGCTTAAAGTGGTATTTTGCAGCTGTAGCAGAAGGGAGAAAATAGTGGTCTTCTCAATGCTGCTGGACTTCAGTTCTCATCATTCCCAGCCAGTAGAGCCAATGGTTAAGGATGCTGGGTACTGCAATATCATCTGGAGGACCACAGATCCCTGCTCCTGAACTGTAGCATTCCTGACCAAGGATAGTCCAGGCTATGCACTGAGTGATCTCCAAACAACTTTGACCATCTGGATACTTCTCCAGAAGCTTACAAGAATGCTGCTTTCTTGCCATTTATATCCATCAGTTATAGTCCATTTGTTTAGATCAACAGAAGTCTGCACCATCTTCTGCACTGACAGCCTTTCAAATATTTCAAGACAGCTTAACCTTTTCTTTCCCAGGACAAAGATACCGAGTTCTTTGACCTGCTTCTCCTAGGCCCTTATTTCTCCTAACTAGCCTAGTCATGCTCTTCTGAACACACTCGTTTTCTCAATGTCCTTCTCAAAACGTTGTGCCTAGAAGTAGACACGGTACTCTAGATGTTGCCTGACTGGTGCAGAAAACAGCAGAACTATTGTTTCTCATGTTCTGAATGAAAGATGTGGCATTCTGTGTTTTCCCATGGAAATTTTTCCACCTTATATGTATTTATCTATAGTTGTCTGTGCTGTTGCACCACAATCCATCATGGTGGATGGGCTAAATATAGGACATGAAGTTCTAGTTATTCTTTTAAGAAGGCAAGCGTTGACAAACCCTAGTGCTTAGATGAATAGATGAACAAATTAATACACTGATAAGCTTGTTTCTATTTTACAAAATCTCTTCTCAGTCTGTTACAAGTACAAATAATCAAGACAAAATGAGGTAGGTTGCCTGCGTCCATGGACTCACATGAATCCTTTAATAAAATAAAATGTTCAGTTTGGTTGCACTGAATCATTTTTTTTTTCTCAGCTTGAAATAGTACTGATTACAGCAAATGAGTGAATGAAGCTGATGATACTAAAGTTGTACCTGAGCCAAAAAAAAGAAGAAAAAAGAAAGGTAATCTGCTTATGCAAGATCTATCAAGTACATCTCTCTTTTGATATGTATCTTATATCTAGCAAACATGCATGCAAATGTCTGTGCATTGACGCTAAAAGCATCTTAAAATGGTTCTTTTGGGTATAGTATTTTTCTTTTTCTTTTTGCTGAATATAAGGGAAGTCTACAATATTTTCTTTTAATTGTTGTGAACACTCCAGCAGAATTACTTCCACATAAAGGTTTGGCTGTGCTTGAATATAATGTTTAAGCCAAAGATTCCATATCAGATATGATTTAGAGCACTGGAAAAACGTCCGGAAATTATTTTGGCTCGACTTTGTTTTGGACATTGGGCTTCTGTCACTACATTCTGCATTAGCATTTATGAAAGCTCCAGTATACTGCTCTCTCATACCTAGGACAGTAGGTGTCAATCAGTTGTTCCACTGGAAGAACTCAAAAGTATGATATAGGATTTTCATAACAACTGCAAAAAAAGTCACTGTCTTTCAATTCCAATATCCTCCTGCAATGTGACGTGACGTTTCCTGTCAATCCTACCTATGACTTTCCATCTCGCTAGTAGCTTGCAAGTATACAGTACTTGGGTTGATTCCCAACAGTGCTCCTGTGGTTTTTTCAAATGCCCTTAAAATTTGCCATAAATTATAAACATAGTAATAGAATGCCTGTATCAACAGATAAATATCTTTTTGGGGGGGGGGGGGTGACTCTTTTTTCCTGCCATCGTGGAACCAAGTTCCCTTCATAGAGTGATTGCTGGAACAAAACATACAGAAGACTGGAAACCACTGGAATAGGATACTAGTTCCTTTCCACTTCAGCTTGTGTGGTTAACAGGATCCCATTCCCTGGGATTTAAGGATCAAAACCTGTATCCAGGGGAAGGTCCTTGTGATATCTCAAAGGTGGGGCAGAAAAGAGTCGGGAGGCAGGCCAGAATTTCTGGATGTGATTGTGGAAATGGGCATGAGCGCAATGGCTCCATAATTTAGAAGGAGCCCAGTTTACCAGGTAATATGGCAACATAGTCTCCTGTGCAGCCTGGCAGCAAAATTCACCTGGAAGCTCAAGCTAATTCTGCTAATCCTCTTTCAATTAGTTTCAGCAATTAGAGCAGGCCCATACTCTAAGATCAGTTACTGTTTTGTTTAACGGACATAATCCCCTCCCCCCACCAAAAAACAAACACAAATCTTAAATGTTTGGTGCCAGTGAATAATCTGGGTGCAGAGAAAGACAAAATGAAAGAAAGAAAAGAAAAGTTTCCTGCTGAGCAAAGGCACAAGGGGCAGGAAAATAAATATTTTAAGTCCCATTTATTTTCCTGCCCCTTTGTGCCTTTGCAAAAACATTTTGTTTGTGTGCGCCACATCTCTGAACACACTGTTGCTCTTAAAATGATAACCAGAGCCACAAAGAGACATAGAAAAGCAGTCACAAAGAGGCACAAGGAAGCAAACACAACAGATTGCTATGAAGATGTTTACAGTATTCCCATTTGTAAATGACCTTTCCATTTTCCACTAAGTTTTTGCTGCTGTTGTTCTTAGAAAGAGCAGGCTGCAATTCCATTTCTTTGCTTTCTTCGCTGTATTTCACATTTTGTGATTTTTTTTCGACATTCCAAGAGGCAACTCACTTCAGAGTCTGGGGCAGACAACTGTTAAGTGCCAGAAGGTCTGCACAGTATTTTATTTTTTATTTATTTTTCTGCCAGCAGTTCTGTTATACAGACTGCCATAAAAATAGAGCAGTAAACCGAATTATCACAAGGATCTTTCATCTCTCTCCTGCCTGAACCTTAGCAAATAAATTCTCAGGACAGAAGTGCCCCCACCCACCCTGCTTCCCTCACTCCTATATCTCTCCTTTTCTAATATCTAACTTGCTATGTTTTGACCGACCACACTCCACACTTTTGTCATGTTTTGGTTTGTGACCTCTCATCTCCCCAATATTTATACACATTTTGGAAGATATTTTCATTATACCACATACTTGCATGCCTAGTATACGTTATAGTAAATGGGTCTGTGGAATACTTTTTCCATTTGACAGGGAAGTACAGTATGTTGCTCGATTAATGAAAATCATTTCAGTTCTGGCTGAAGGCAAAGCAGTGTTTTAAAGACAGTTTACAGTGCTTTTGGAGAGGTTCACTCCACATGGGGTACAAACATATATCTTTTTAAAATCAAATAAGGTGAGCCCTGCCAGGTCAGACTATCTAGCCTACAATATGATCTAGCATTATGAGCCTATGATGCTTCTGGACGGCCTACAAATATGTCAGGTTCATTTCCTTTAACCCTGGATTAAGTGTAACTAAATCATGGGTAAAGATTATCTCTAAGATTTGAAACCACCATTGTTTCTGGAAGGTTTATGAGCCCCACAGTTTGTAACAATTACAGCGAGAGTTTCCGTCTTCACCTATGTGTGTGAGTGCACATGCCTTCAAGTCGCCTTTTGACTTATGGTGACCCCATGAATCTCATAAGTTTTCTTAGGGAAAAAAAAATACTTAGATAGCTCATGAAAATTAGTGTTTTGTGTTTTGGAGTAAAAGTCCCAGAACCCACCATTTAAACATCCTGATTTTAGGTTATGACAGTTATAGTCGAACAAGCAACCCCCCCCCCCGCTTTGTTTTGATCAAGAAACCCATGATCCATGATCATAGCGGGGATGAATTTGGAAACTGTTGGGAAACTTCAGCAGGTTCAAAATTCTTCAGCCAAAATGCTTACTGGGGCCAGTTTTAGGCAGCATATAACTTCCTTGTTGAAACTGTTGAAGATTCAAGTTTCCTAAGGCTTCAGCCCTTGTTAAGGAAACAAAAATATCAGAACATCAAAGCCAAGTCTGTTAGGGTCTAGCTTCAAATCAGCAGAATAGCAGAAATGTGTCCTTGTCCAACATGCTTCTCTAAGAACTTAGACTGACTCAAAACAACACAAGTAGCTTGCAGTTTAAAAACAAAAGTTGACTAATGGCTTGAATCTACCTATGCTTAGAGGCTACATCCTAATCTAGCTAATGAATAGTTCTGGTAAAAGAAGAAATCTCTGTCTCACCATCTTTCCAAAGAAAGTTGAGAGAACAAGAAGATGAGAGACCCACTGGATTGTAGCAGGGAATCTCTTTTTGTGAGAAGCTTCCTAAAGGAAGTGACCTGAATCACATGGGAGCTTTCTAGATTGGCAGGAAAGGGCATCATGAAGTCGCCTTTTCCTTAATCTTTAGCAGCTGCACTGCAAGTCCCAGGTGTGTAATAAAAAGGCATAGGGGAGCTACACTGAGGTGGTGTGGGGACGACTTATCTGAAGTCTTTTCTGTTGCTCAGCAACTACATTGGAAGCTGTCAGGATGCTAGAAACACAGGCAGAGCAGCTGCACGGGTGGCAATGAATGGGGCTTTTGGCCACACTGAACCTTTAATATTTTTGTTGTTGTTGTTGCTGGTTGTGAACTGCGCAGTTGCACTGGAACATCACACAGGCAATTGTATTGCCAGCTGCGAACTGTGCAGTTGCACAGGTACATCACACATGAACTGTGCAGTTATGAAAATCTGTCAAATTACCATTGTGGTTTCACTTCCCTTTTTAAAGTGCGCAGTTGCATTGGTTCACCATGAATGAACCCCTTTATTTTATAATAATAATAATAATAGTTGTTATTATTATTATTATTATTTATACCCATCCCTTTGAGATCAGTCGAGGCGGCTTACATATTAAAATACTATTGCATCAATAAAATAAACTGCATCGCTCCCCCCTTAAAAAGATATTAAATCTGTTACAATTTAAGTTTATGAATACACTTCTTTATTTTATGAATGAATTGACATTTTATGCACAGTTGCATAACAGTTACAGCATCCCAGAGTCCCTACTCCACATGTCTAGGGTTCGGATTAGGGCTGGGAGCTTTAAAAAACTGCACAGTTCCACTGCAGCGTTTAGACACAGCTGCGCTGTTACACCCTTTTTAAAAAGAAGCTGGGAAAAGCAGCTCCTTTTTAAAGCTGCTTTCCCCCCACTAAAATGCAAAAGAAGTGTGTTCATGCCAAACTTTCAGTGTGGGTCATCTAAAGGCTACACTTTCATGCAGGCGTGAACACACCCCTTTTTGCCAGTCTAGATCAGCCCATGATTTGTTTACCAAGTTACAAAGGTAGTTATTGCCCCTGTGATTCAGTAGGACCAAATGGGATGCTTTAATGAGAGAAGACAGTGGGGTTTGCATGCAGGGAAAATCCTATCTATCTGAGGCAGGGGAGAGAGTATGCTGAATTTTTCCAACAAAAACATCTTCATTGGTTACTGGTTGGTTTCCAGAAAACAAGTCAAAGTCCTGGTTATGACTTATAAAGCACTATATGGCTTGGGTCCAGACTATCTGAAAGACTGTATCTTGTGAACCTGCCGGTCTTAAGATTCACAGGGGAATGCATTCTCTTGGACACCAATGCACAGTAGTCCCATTGCGCATTGGGCACTCTTTGACATTATCCTGCTGCACATCTTCACAATTCACTAACATAGTTTAAGCTAAGTATATGTAAAGGTATGTTAAGTAAAAGGTAATAGGATTCTGGTCCCTAAGAATATTTGAGAAAAATATTTGAGAAAAAGAAGAAGAAGAAGAGTTTCTTGTCCCATTGAAACATGAGAGGCATGCCAGATCAGTGCAGAAGACTTGTAGTCCAGGAGTCTGTTTACCCAGAGGAAACCCACAAGCAAGAGGTAGTGGCAAAAACACCCATTTGCTTATGTTTCTCAGCAACGGTATACAGAGACATCTTGCCTTGGATACCAGAGGTAATATACAGCCACCATGACAAATCATTCTTGATAGTAGCTTTATAGTTGAATCTTTCCCATGGGACTTTTACCTTGTCTCTCATTAAACCCCGTTCTCCCAGCTCCCCTTGCAACTAGGCTTAAATGCAATTCAAGAGGATTGGTACTGGTTAAGGTAGATCTTTGCTTTCACAGTTACTCAGATAATGCAGTTAAATATTACTTGATGTATCTTGTTTGGAGGCAATTTTTCAGTATTAAATGCAATGTCACAGAGTGTGAAAAGGGAAGAGAAAAGCAATCTGTCCCAAGAGAAAACTAGTCATACTCCAGAAAACATTAGTCTATCCATTGGCTAGGCAGGCTGGCGGTGTCTTCAGTCTGGAGAAAAAAAGTACTTGTTTCACAGTATGTTTAAAGGAGAGTATATGGTATGGTAATGAGGAAAACAAACTCTGGAGTCACTCCTGTGGAATGCAGCAACACATCCCGGCCACACAAAGACTGAATTATGTCACATGCAAATTGCACACACATTGTTGTGGGTTGTTGTTGTTTAAACTGTCACGCAACGTCAAAGGGAAGTACATCTTCACATAGCACATAGTTAAACTTTGGAATTATTCATTACCACACGATGCAGCGAGAGCCACCAACTTGGACAGGATTAGACAAATGAATGGAGAACTAGCAACTGCCAGACATGATGGCTATACATTCTTCCCAGAATGAGAGACCAAATGCCTCTGAATACTTCAGTTGCTGCACAGCAACAACGAGGGAGGCCTATTGCCCTGATGCCCTACCACAGCTTGGAAATATTAGTATTTGTCCAACGCGTTAATGTTACATTGTTAAATCCCTTCCTTGCCATTAAACTATTAGCGAAAATCTGCATAACTAATTTGTTATGTTAACTGTTATTGAAAATTCTTAATTCTTATTTTTTTTATTAAAATATCATTCACAATTACTAAAAAAATGCCCAAACTCAGCCCCCAATTACCTCTGAAGTAACAAGTTGAAATAACACAAAACATTAATTGCTTTAGAAACCTGTGATATTGTTGGCAATTAAAAGATTAAAATAACGGTGTTAAAAGGCACTGCTGAAATTTTAATGAGTTAATGTAATGAATTATTTATCAGCTCTCTGCCCTCCTTCTGAGCTTGCCAGTCTGGCTGGTCATGGGGGGAAATTGGAGGCTGGAATAGGTGGGCCTTTAATCTCCTCTAGCACACTTCTTGGTCCATAGCTTAGCCAGTTGCCAGTAAATGATCTGTGGAGGCCATACCCCCAATTCTTTATTTGTGTTGCCTTGGATCATTGCACATTATACAATGAAATTATTGTGGGAGGTGGGACTTTTGAATGCAGATATTATTTGTGGTTCTCAAAGGGGACTGTCATGAAGATAAGATGATGGGGGAAAGCCCAATGGTTTCTTTTGGGGGTGTGTGTGTGTGCAGGGAGTAGCTTCTCATTGAGGCTCCTAATTCAGCAGTGTAATTTCATGAAATTAAGGAACTAAGAACTAATTACCAACTTTAGAGAGAAAGGATGAACCATGCTAGTGTGAGCTTCTGTTAACATCGGGTGGAGAGGGCACACAATAAATCCATGTTACTTTCCTTAGCCATGCCTGTCTCTTCTCTGGGGCTTGTCTACACTGGCCAGGATATTGGGATGCTCCCAGAGTATTCTGGCCCTGGATTTCCCTTGTTACCTCCCTACTCTGTAGTGACACGAGACAGCAATTTAAACCAATGTCCCCGTTGTATTTTCCAGCGTCAGCCCTGTTGGTGCAAGTTGCTTCTCCTGAGGTCACAAGTGAGATACCCAGTATCAATCACATGCCTGGGTACCTTGTTATGACCTCAGAGGAACCTCGGAGGGGTCAACTTGTGCCAGTGGTGCCAAGTGACACAGTGGGGATGGCTGCCCAGTGTTGCTACAAAGTGCTCTGAGTTTTCGTGCAAAATCCAGAGCAAGACCTGGATTAAAAAAAAATACAGTGTTGTAAGTTTTTAAAAACTGGTTTAAGAGATGGATAGGCCATATTCAGTGTGGAACTGGTCTTACGTTGTGAAGACAGTCCACACTTGAATTGGTGATTTGGCCCCGTGTTGTGAAGAAAGGTCGTCATGAGGATGGGGTGATACTGTTTAATTTGGCCCATGTAAATGAACCCTGTGTCTTGCAGCAGATAGGCATATATATATATATATATATATATATATATAAACACACCTCTGATTTATTCAACCAAGGGTTCATCTAGCAGTCCAGCAGTGAGGAGCACTCAGATGGGAGTCGTTCAGGTAGTCTGGAGGAGCTTTCAAGCAGGGATTGAAGGCTTCGCCACTTCTATCTGAGCCAGCTTCTGGTATTCAAGAACATACTGCCTCTGGCACTAAAGGCTGCAGTTGACTATCATGGTTAAAAAGCCTTAGCCTTTTGAAAAGCTAGCACAATTCCTATCCATTGCTCTGGTTCAGGACAGCTCACAGCTCCAAGGGAGCTGATACTTTATCTGAAAAAGAGTTGTTAGAAAGGGTTGCCAGGTCATGACTATCTCAAAACCTGAGATTCACTAGGTAGGATTTGGTGATGTTACATGGGGCAACCCATGTCATGCCATTAAATTGGATAAAGTAAATATCAACTATAGTTGCACAATTGTATTAAAAAAAATCACCAAGACAATTATTACACAGGGTAAGAAGCATTAGAGAAGAGCATTGTTCCTGTCATTCTTGTGCGCTTGGGGCAAAGATTTTCACACAATGTTGTCCTCCTATCATTCTTGTATTGTCATGGAAGCATCGTGCTAGTGGAATAATTCATTGACAATAAAAAACTGTCAATGGCTTGCCGATTACGATTCATTAGCACTATTCTAAATGTGTGAAAGGCAATCATGTTTCAATAACGCTAATGATATTTCTTAATTAAAACTTCTAGGGAGTAGATTAACACACTACATTCTTAAAAAGAGGCGAATCTACTTTTACAGCTCCAGTTGCTTCCTGCTGCATTTTGGGTTTTGTAGTTCAGTGATCTTAAGAGTTCTCTGGCTGAATATTCTCAATGGCCCTTCCTAAACTACAAGACTCAGAATATAACAGGAGCATCATCTCCTAAATCGAATCCCCCAGTCTCCCAATGTGCCTGGGAATTATTTCCTCTGTCACACTTGTGAGGAGAGACCTTCAGCAGCGAGAGAAGACCCATTTTTCTCTCTGCTAACTTCTGCCAATGTGTGGAATGTAAAAGTGCTTTTGTACTTTTTACTGCTTGTGAATTGTTAATGCCCTGTTATTGCGACCAGTGTGAAAGTAAGTGTTTTAATCTCATTGAATCGTTCTTGCTTAATAACATTAGAATAGTGTTTTTGAACTATAAAATAGCTCTTGTGAGATAATCGTCCAAGTCTAACAAATGAATAAAACACACACATAAACTTTTCAAGGCAATGTTCTCGCCCTGAGATTTCTCTCCCACACTCTGTGGACCAGAGAAGAGAGTCTCAACCGTGAGATCTGGGAACCCTAATCCATTCCTCTCTGGCTCTTAACCAAGCCTTAACCCAGGAAGACTGTTTACACACAATTCCTCCTTCTTTGGGTTAGACGTCACGTCCAAGCAATTTGCCAACGGCTCTGAAGTTCCTGCCTGACTCATTGTGGTACTGTACTAGGAGCGATGAGAGGGCTTTGAGAGCCAGCCAGGACCTAGACGAACAACTTCAAGCCCTGAAGCAGAGAAAAAACTGGCTCTGAGTCTGACACATTCTCAGGGCTGCTGACAATGTGTGCAGATGGGTTGGTTATTTACTGGTGTCTTATTGCTGCTTCTCCTCTAAAGAGACTCAGATTCCAGGTCTGTATAGAGTGAATGTGTCAAAAGTCTAACTGCACACCCCAAATCTATGTAACAGCCTTCCATCCAGATTTTTCTTCCAAGGAAAACCACTTCAGAAGAGGCTAATTTTTGCCTGAGAAGTGGCAGGGAGATGCATCACAACCCTTTCCCCCTCCCCATGTTTAACTGGAGCCCCTCTTTCCAAGTGACTTCCCCCCCCCCCCAATTTATTTATTTTAAGTTCAGGAAAACTTTATCACTGAGAATCATAGAGTTGGAATCATGGACTTGATGGCTCCTGAGATCTCTTCCAAATCTATGATTCTAAGATTCTATGAAAACTAAACTGTATCTCTCCAATATACAACAAATGCAACAAATATTAGAGATCATCACCTGGGGGATGAGATGTCATTCTTTTGTCCCTTCCCACACAGTCTCAGGAAGGACTTTCACATGATGTTGCACTTATCTGAACATTATCCCATCTAGAACGCGTGAGTGACAGCAATCATGCAAAAGCCTTTCATATGAGATCACGCTGATCCTGTCATTGTCCTGCCATTAATGGGAGTTCGCGTAAATTTCAATGACAGGATCAGTGCTATATTATGAAAGGCTTTTGTGCAATCAGTGTTGCGGATGGGGTAAAGATGGGGGAGTGATCCTGTCCCTATCCCATCTCTGTGTGATAATCTCCATTGAATATACTTTTTTAAAAAAAATCATTTAAATGCAAAAGTCTCCATTTTTCAAAAAGAAACTTTTAAAAATTCCAATGCACAACTTTCCCCATTCCATAGACTAGTTAGGGATACATATCAGAACATATGCACATATCAAAACGCTCCCAAATTTATAAAAAGAGCAGAGCAAAAAAAAAGTGAGGATTCTGTTTTGAATACCACCTCCTTGCAAGACAGTCTAGTCTAGGATGGGTGTCAGGGTCCTGGCAGGCAGGCATGATGCCTGTCTGTACTTGGCACACTGTCGCTCTTGAATAATTTCAGGATAGGGCTCTCTTCATTCCCTCCTATCCACTCTCTTTAAACTGATCTCAGGAAAGGAAGGCTAGTGCGATGAAATTCCTTTAAAGCAAGTGTGGGGAAAATGCAACCTGAGGGCTGATTTAATGGTTCTTGACTCCACACACACACACACACACACCAGTATCCTTTTTCTTGTGAACTGATTCCTCTGGTTGCTTCAAGGATTGGGAATTAATCTTTCAAACAAGTTGCGGGGTCCCCTGTAGTCTCTGACATCCAGAAATACCTATTTTTCAAAAACAGAAACAGACTTCTGGCCAGTTCCAGTTTTTTTTTCCTTCTTTTCTTTTGTGAGGCTTCTTGGCAGTCTGTGGTCACAGGAGCAGAAAAGTGGCCCATACACCTGTCAGTTGGCCAGCCCTGTCTTAGAGATAAGGGAGATGTCTGATGACCCACACACATTCAACAATGTGATAAGGG
Organism: Urosaurus nigricauda; assembly: GCA_034509955.1. Taxonomy (NCBI): domain Eukaryota; kingdom Metazoa; phylum Chordata; class Lepidosauria; order Squamata; family Phrynosomatidae; genus Urosaurus; species Urosaurus nigricauda. The sequence continues at coordinate 190,500,241 of JAOEGL010000001.1, read as the reverse complement.
CTGTGTGGTCACTGGGGATGCTTGTGGGAGGGTCATGGCTACTGCTGGGCACATCAGGTGGTGGGTGGTGAGTTTGTGTAGACTCACAACTCAGTACACACTGTGCAGATTTCCTTGAATTAATCCCTACAATTACATGCACAATTATTACAAAGAAGGGGGAGGTAGTGGCATAAAGGCATGCATGTATTACCTACAGGAAGATATAAATGGCAAGGCAAGAAGAGAATTAATTTTTATTAATATTTTATTATTCTATTAAAATTATTAAATCTCTCTCCTCCCAACACACACCTTTGAGGAGTGGGCTGACCAGTGCTGGGTGTGGATCCCTATTGAAGGCAATTAGACCAGCGACTAGGTGACGGCTTAGCTATGGACTGAACGGCTATCGTTATCATTTTCGCCTGTTGGGAAGCCACATTTCAACCACCCAAATCAGATTGACTGGAAAACAAGGTGAAACACTTTCATTCTGCTAGCCTAAGGGGAATCAGGAGGCTGTGCTTTCAAATTACATTTAGAGGAAAAGAGCTCAATTCAGAGGCCAATTTAAACACCGCAGAGAGTTAGGAAAGCTGTAGTATTTAGCTGGGCTTCAGTATAATACTCTAAACTATCCTATTAAGACATGTCGGGAGGGGCCATATTACAGTGGTGGAACACATGCAGCACTGCACACAGAATGAAGATCGTAGGCTGGTTTCCTGCTTTTCCTAGTCCAAAAGGCCATTACAGAGCAGGGTTGTGAAGGACTTCTCTCAGCCCCCAAACTTTAGAGAGTCATTGTGTGGTAGAGTTTGGGTAGAGGAACCCAAGTCTGGTTCAGGAAAAGGCAGCTTTCCACAGTCCTTACATTTTCACAAGGGTTTCTTTCACACTGCACAATTGTAGCAGGATGATTCCACTTTCATAGTCATTGCAACATTCTACCGAATTCTGGGACTGGTAGTTGAGTCTTAAAAAATCCTCCTCTGGTACCTCTGACCAAACTACAAATCCCAGGAGTATTCCACAGAATGCACCCATTGATTGCTATCCTCTGGACAGCACGTCAATATCCCTCTTGAATTGTGATGCCCAAAACTGTGTGACTTGCCCAAGAGGGTTTTTATGGCTGAGTGGAGATTCAAACCTGGTCTTCCAAAGTTCTAGTCTGTCCTGGCAAGCCAAGAGGTGGAATCGGAGGATGAGGAGGATATGGCTCCTCAAGTGCAAGAGGAGTTGGAGGCTAGACCAGGTCCCAGATCTGCCATGCCAGACCCCAGCCCTGCCATTTCAGCCCCAGGAGTGGAGGCTCAGCCAGGCTCTAGCACTGTGGAGTTCCCTTCAGAGGCTCAGCAGCTGAGTGTGGCCTCTAAGGAAGAACCAAGCTTGAAGGTCCCTTCCTTTAAGGAAAGGAGAGCTGAGAGTGCAGATAAGTCACAGCTGGCAACAGGGAGGGTGTCTCCTATTTAACCACCTGTGGGATGCCATCCCTTTATTAGAACTTATTGTAAGATCCTTTGGTGTGATTGCTTGCCGGCACTGGCTCCGTGTCTCTTGAACTCTTGTTTGCCTTGGTCCTATGACTTCGGAACAAACTGGACTACTGTTGCCTTCTCCTTGCCCTGACCTTAGACCGAACTGATTTCTGTGACTTCTCCAATCCTGACTCTGGCTTTGGGCTTCTGTTTTACCCTTTCGGACAATACTAAGGTCTGTAGAATTTCTCCCAGCTGCAGCGCTAGTTCCTTGCTGAGCCCTTCTTATCGGCGTGTGTTTGTGTGTGCTGGCCACAGTCCAGGATATAGTCTAACATTCAAACCACTACACTATGCTGATTCTGTAAAGTGTTAACTACTGGATAGCTGCTTGGATCAAACACTGATGAGAATTGAGACTGCATCCAAGAAATCAGAAGAAGACTGATGAAAGTTATGAAACAAACAAAGAGCTTCATTTATATACTGCTTCATACCGCCTAAGGAGTGTCTAAGTGGTTTACAACTGTAAGCTACTTGCCCCCAACAATCTGGGTACTCATTTTAGTGACCTCAGGATGCAAGCCTGAGTCGAGCTTGAGCCCTTTTACTGGTCTTGAACTCGCAACCTTAAGGTTTTGAATGAGTGGCTGCAGTACAGGCATTTAACCACTGTGCCACCAGGACTCAATGGAAGAACTAGACAAGATCCCAAAGTGATGAAAGAACTAGACAAGATCCTAAAGAGTAAAGATGTACAGCTGAGCACTGAAGTTAGAATCGTCCAAGCCATTGAATCATCACCATGTATGGATGTAAGAGCTGGACTGTGGAGAAAGCAGTTAAGAGGAAAACCAAATTCTTTTGAACTGTGGTGCTGGAGAAGAATGCTGAGGATACTATGGATAGCCAAAAAGACAAACAAATGGGTTCTTGAGCAAATGAAGCCAGAAATCTCCCTGGAAGCCAAGAGGATCATATTAAGCTATTATACTTCGGCTACATCACGAGAGAGAATGAATCATTAGTAAAGACAATAATGCTAAGAAAGGTAGAAGGTAGTAGAAATAGAGAGAGACTGCATTCCAGATGGACAGACTCAATTAGGGAGATCATGGACATGAATCTAGAAGACCTAAACAGAACAGTGGCGGATAGTGGGGCTAGGAAATGTCTCATCCACAAGGTCGCCATGAGTTGAGGTCAACTCTAGGGCAGTTAACAACAAGTCACGACTAGTAACTTGAGATGCCTTGGACCTTTTTTGCCTCCACCCCTCCAATTCACATCCTCAGCTGACAACCCAGCCATAGACTTCTTTCTAGAGAACAACATACAAAACAAAAGCTTGAGTTGCCCAGGACTGAGCCCAAGTAATGCAAAGTAATGCACCCTTCTCTGCTCTTGCCAGTGGCACACCAGAGAGAAATTCGGAAGGTGAGGGGGAAAAAAAAAAGGTGTTCCCTTTCCCTATCAATTGAATTCCTGCTTGTAAAGGCCAGAATAGCTCTGCCAGAAATAAAGGCTGCAGTTCTAACTACCAAGGGAAGAGTTTATAAGAGGAACTATGGAAAATAAAAACTCAGTTGGGAAGGAGAGTTTATTAGCTCTTGTCCAAGCGGGAAGAGGAAATCCACACACCCAAAGAGGCAGTTGCCAGAAGACTGTGTCAAGTTTAGGAACAGATTCAAATGTTATAGCTGCCAAAATAGGGCCACTGGAAATGCTTAAATGAAGCAGACATTCTATTAGGATGGAGGCGGAGCAGAGGGAGGCTGAAAATTGAAAGGCTTAGCCATGACATGGATCATCTGGATGGCATGAAGAGTCTCTCTGTCTGCAACTGCTGCAAATGCACAGCACATGCCACGGAGGTGCCATGTGACTGGAGAAACCCACATGGAGAGTAGCTTTCAAACATGAGTCTTTTTATATTTCTTTTGCTAGACAGAAAGGGCATGCTCCCGTTCCAGGCCCATCTCCATGACCAGCGCATTTCTTCTCAGGGAACAAAACTTTTGCCATTTTGGGTTTGGTGCTATCAGTTTTAACACTTGCCTGGAGAAGCAGACTTTTATCACTGACTTACTCAGGGTAGGAATCATGCACCTCTCCACAAGCTGTTGAACTGGAAATCCTAGCATTCTTCCTTACTGGCTATGGGGACTAGGGCTTCAGTCTAACAACACCCAGAGAGCCACACAAGTCTCCCTCCTGTGTTACACAGACTTCCAGCATAGAAACTGGCACTTTTCATCAGCTTTCTCTAGGATAAGAAGAAGTCAAGACAAAGAAACTAATCTATGCACTAAGGACATAGAACAGGTCTACCTAGTGGTTGGAGGTGATCCTTGCTTATAGGACCATTACAGTTTTGATTTCCATGTGTGCTTTTCACAATTGACACAATCTGATGATCCTGCAGTGTGAGGAGTAGAGCTTGGAAAATTTTTTGGACTACACCTTCGATTCCGTGTCCCTAAATGGCCACATGCTATATGGAGCTGAGGAGTTATAGTTCAGCAAAGTAACTTTTCCAAGCTTTAATCAGGATTGCCTGATTGTGATCCAACTACTCATCTTAGTGCCGTCACTGGGAAAGCTCACTGGGTATAGTGGCAGTAAAGAATATGCACCTATTTCTTCAGCATGCTTCACTCCTTAAATATATCCAGAAGAAAAATGTAATGCATTCAACTTTCCTGTCAGTCTCTCAAAGCTTGATATTAGTGAGATCCAGCCATCAATAATTCACCAGACAAAGTTGGTATAAAATTCGAAGGTTATTGTGTGTGTGAGCACGTTGGTTCGATTGTAAGCCTGAGGATCATTACCATTAAAGAGACTGTGGAATGGCAGCTTTTAGCAAAACAAATGAAAAGCTGTATTTAGTGTCTTTTGCCACATTGTGAGACGAATGAATAAAACACTTTATAATATATGTTACAGCTGCCATTTCTTAGGGTTTTCTGCTTCACAATAGTCAAAGCAGTGCTGACTGGGGAGTAGCTATAATTTCTCCCCCTCTGGTTTTGTTTTAACCTATTCTGTTGAAAGAATGCACATTTCTTGCCTCACCATTCTTGAAACTGTTGTTGTAGAGAGTTTTGGGAGGAGGCATTTAGAAAGAAGCAGCTGGGAATGGATGGGTGGGTGAGGGAATGAACAAGGGAGGAAAGAGTTCAAGATGGCATTATGGGTGAATCACAGGAGAGAGGAACCAGGCAAAACAGGAGCTGGTGGAATTATTCCAAGACTCTCCTGGAGTTGTGTGGGGGTGTATGGAAGGCAAAACACCAGGGATCCAGGGAAGGATTAGGATTCGGAGAGGTGTGGGAAAATGTGATAGGGGAGGACAGGCAAGCAGGAGATGACTGCAAAGGTTGAAAGGCAGGAGATAACATTATTTAGAGATGCACTGATTATAGTCCCTCATCCACCCAAGCATGTACGCCAAATAATATTTCATAATAGCATTTAGGTGACATTTCCAGCTTGGCGTAGTACTTGGACACAGGGAGACCAAGGTTTGAATCCCCACTTGACCAGATGTCATCATCACAAAGGAAGACAAGGCACTGCAAAATGTAGGACATTCAAGAAAAATATAGGACATTACCAAATAAAAGCTAAAAATGGTAACATAAATATAAATTCATTTCATATTGTTTATTTGCAGCTATCTTACATATACTGTATTATGTACTCAACTGGATTTTTCTGATCTTATCTTTGTTAAAATGCCTTGTTGGCACTATCCGATGTTAAAACCTCCTCCTCTCATGTCCTTTCCCCTGGCCACATAACACCACGTCCCTCTATTCTGAATCTGATGTTAAAATTTCTCCACCCAAACAAGGGAAGTGGTGTTAGGTGGCCAAGAAAGGTACAGGTAAAAATGGAGGGTCAGCTGTAGACATATTACCTGGATAATGTGCTAGATGGGGGTGATAGGAGCTATAGAACAACACCTCTAGGTGATACCAAGTTGGGAAAGGCTAAAGGCACCAAAATGTTCATCTTTGCGAATTACAACACTTAAAAATAAAAGAAAGAATTTTCAGAGCATTAATTGGGCGGTCAACCATCCGTTGCTAGCACAGATACTGTTGCAAGGTCATTGACCAGTTGAATATTACTGTTTAGCCCATTAGTATTTTCATTTAAAAATATCACTCCGCATAACTCAGCTTCTTCTTAGGGCAAAAGAAACATGCAATCTGTCTCTGCAATTACAGTTGCTAAGGAATTGGAATGGAACATGCCGTCATATTACTGTAACTCATTATAGCTACTAATTGGACACTCATCTGACAAGTACCTTATTGCTTTATGGGGGGGGGGGGGACAATTAGGGACAAAGCAAAATGAAAAATCTCTTTACAGCTATAGGTACAACCCTGTTGCGATTTATTTTATTTTTTTCCCCATAGTTACATACTTGTACATCAAGAAGCAACAGCTAATCAGATCTTGCTTAGTTGTTTTGTCTTTGATGGCTGAATCTCTTTCTCCCCCACCTCCAACCCTGCCCTGTGTCACAATACTAATGATAAAGATACAGAGACTTTCCACGGTGCTGATTGCATTAGGATCATTGATTCCATCAGGTGTTGCTGGTTTCTCAGTGCATGGGAAAATCAAGCTCAAAATCTATTTGAAGAGTTTGTAAAAAAAATAAATAAAATAAATAAGAACCATCTTTTCTTCTTGGCAAAGAACTCCATCCCCTTGCTAGAAAACTAAAATAAAAGGGGGGGGGGGAGGGGAGAGCTGCTGTTTTAGTTTGAAGGCACGTGTCCCTGGCTATGTGAGACACACAAACAGCTGTCATTCCAATGGATATTAATTTATATTGTTTCTCATTCTAGCCCTTGGTGCAGCAGCATACAAAGGGAACAGGGTGGCACTGTGAGCTTTACATAAAGACATCTGCTTGAAAGGCACACTCTGTGCAGTGGAAAAACTGCACCTGGACTTTTGCTTTATTTTTATCTTTTTTTAAAAAATGGAATAACTGGTTGCTTCTTGGCACTCAGCATTGTAACCCACCTCAGCTCAGCCCCTATGTTTGACTATGCCTCTCCTTTGCTTTTGGATTAGGCAAAAGGAAAGGAAATTCCATACTGTGTTCTGTGCCATGTGTAGATGGAAGCCAGGATTTTAGTGCCATATGGATATGATTCAAAACAAACCCAAAAAGAGAGAAAGAAGGGAAAGGGAACAAAGCTGGCTGTTTGGAAATCAGCAGCATCCAACCCAAAAAGGTTTCAAAGAAGTACAATAGTGTTCAGACCAATAACATGACCAGCTGTTATATCTTTCAGGGAAAGTATCACTCTGCATAATGCATACAGCTCCTTCTTTATAGAAATGGGTTTAGGATTTCTGGACTTTCTTGGGCTGCCTGAGGTCTAGTTGCTTGTCACGGTATAGTGAAGGCAGGAAAGAGGAGGAAAATGTAGGTGCACCAGATGGGGCCATGGGAGATCATGCTCTGAGATGTTGGCTCCTAAAAGGGAGGCTCCGAGAGCAAATGGTGCTGGAGACCTTAATCGTTCAGGGTTTCAGCCTTGGAGGGGGCATCGATGCATGCAAGGCTGCTCCAGAAACTCTACCCTACTCTTGATAATCTTGTCAGGAGTTATAGCAAAAATCATTAGCATTTCTATGGCACAGAAAGAACAGTGGAAAGGATTCCTAAGTCAGGTTATCCATTTCCTGGTACACTTGTAACATGCAACAGTAACTGGATGCCCCCAAACCAGATCTTGTTTCCTGAGTAGCAATGGCAGGGCCTGTTCTAGCCAAGCCAAAAGCCAAAGGGATTTATGAAGTGTGATGAGATGGGTCCTATTAACAAAGGTGACTGAGTGAATTATATACATTGAATTTGGGTGAGCTGATGGGGAGGGGCATCTTGCCCTTTACATCAGTCAGTAAAACATCTTTGGCTAGCCCTGGTCAGCATAAATGTACAGCTTCAGGATCCAGCGATAATGTGATTAGCTTTAGTTGCCTTTTTTTTAAAAAAAAAAGAAAAAAAAGAAGGGGTAACAGAAGTGAGGATTAGTTGGAGATTGAATTTGTTTTGAAGGGGCACTTGATCATCCCAATTACAGATGTAAATTACTGTCAGCTTGTAATTAGGCTGACCATACGTACCGTTTTAAATGGGACAGTGCCATTTTTTTCTCATAATTCCAGACCGTCCCATCATTTCAATGTAAATGTCAATTTTGTCCTGCTTTCCAGAAAACTGCCTTGTTATGTTGTGAAAATGATTTGAAGATCCCTGTTTGAAACCGTGGTTGTAGAAAAAAAAAAGTATCATGGAGTGTGAGAAGTTTTATGATAAGGTATTGAAAGACTGAGATTTGCTGCATAAGATTACTTCATCAGAGAAATATGTATGGTACGATCGTGGTGAAATAGTCCCCCTCTACATCTACCTACATTTTTGTATGTATTTTGTCATTGAAGAATAATTGTTAGCTGAATATGTTAATTTAATAAAACTTTTGTTATCGCCTTACTTTTCCTTGGATATGGAATATCATATAACCCCATCCAGTTTTTGCCATCCAATGTCCCATTTTTGTCTAAAGGAAATATGGACAGCCTATGTGTAACCCTCACTTATACATACACATCTGCCACTGCTCAAATGTGTAAGCACCCGGGGAACTGAAAGGATGCAATAGGAAATAAAAATATGGTTCAGCTTTTCTTTTTTCTTTTTTCCGGGCATTCTTCCCAGCTGGCTTATTTCAAACACTGTTTTTAGGACAAAAGCCCCCCCCCCCATCAATTCTGCTAGACACGTACACTGGCAAGCCAGTGTAGAGAGGGCAGGTAAGGTGGGTTATCTCATGGCAGCCTTGAGAGCTGGATTTTTATAGTCCAATCTTATCTGTACAAATTTACTTTGAAATAAATCCTTCCTGGGTTCAGTATGGCTTAAATTCAAGTAATTGTGGGTAAAATTGGAGCCCTGACCTTAGGGTAGAAAGGGCATCTTAGCTAGTAGCAATGGTGGAAGTGGAAGAGGCAGCAGAAGAGAAACAGCAACTCATTCAACCTGCCTTGGGTGACAAAAAACAAAGAGCCAGAAGGGAAGCCATGGTGAGTAGGACTAAGAGGTGGCCCTGCCTTCTCCTCAAAGTAATTCTCATGGTGAGAAAGAAAGTAGAGATTTGGCTACCAAACTGTTTAGGTTCTAGATCAAGTCCTCCACGCTTGGCAGATATTTTCCTAGATACTACTTGACTGGCTCTGGTATATGTTGATCCCATATGTACATAGAGTTCATGGGGCAGCATCCTTGCAAAGACCATAGTTCAGCTGTCCCCAACTTTGCTCCCCCATATGTTGGACTACAGCTCCCATCATTCCCATCTGTAATTGGGGAAGGCACCCTGTTTAGGGCAGGGTGATATCCAGACTGATAGTATAGCTTGTGACAGCACAGCTTGAACTGCTTGGATAAGGTACAGGTTTAGAAATTGCAAGGCATCTGAAAGGAGTTGCAGATAAATGTTTTAGCAACAGCTCCCAATGCTCCTGCATCTCTGGTGCTAGATTCCTTATACCTGTTTTTAGCCTTCAAAGATGATCAGACATTATTTTGTCTGCACATAATAAAGGTCTAATCTGCATTGCCATTTGACACCGCTTTGACTGACATAGCTCCATCCTATGGAAACCTAGGATCTGTAGTTTCTTGTGGCACCAGAGCTCTCTGACAGAGAAGGCTAAATGTCTCACAAACCCCAAAATTCCATAGCACTAACCCATGGTGGTTAAAGCAGTGTGAAATGGCAGTAATGCTGCAATATAGATTAGACCCAAGAAACAGGAAATCAAACCCAGATTTTTCCTGCTCCCTTCTCCCAAACCCCAAAATGTAGAACAGAAAGGTGAGACACAACTTATGAAGTGTGCATGAGGTTCCTTGGGCATATTACCCTCATGCCAAATGTGTGATGGGGGCATGGGATATTTACAGGTGCGACCTAGAGGTCATTTCATCCTCCGGTCACCAATTATTCTCTGCAAATGCCTCCCTTCTCAAGAATTTTTAAAACTTGTGGAATAGAAATGTGCATCTACCAAGGGAAGTGGCGTAGTGGTTTGAGCATTAGACGATGACTCTGGAGACAAGAGTTTGATTCTCAGCTCAGCCATGAAACCCACTGGGTGACTTTGGGCAAATCACATGCTCTCAGCCACAAAGGACGGCAATGGCAAACCTCCTGTGAACAAATTTTGCCAAGAAATTCCCATGATACAGTCACCTTAGGGTCACCATACGTTGGCTATGACTTGAAGGCACACATCAACAACAACAAATCTACCAAGGGATTGTTTTGTTCCACCGTGGGAGGATGGTCTCAGGCACTTTTTTTTTGTCTGTATCTTCCAATTATATGATTAAGGATGCTTTCAAAGTACTTTCCCTCAGGCTGACTTTGGTGTCACCAAAGAGTCTTCCCTTAGCAATGGAGCTCCCACCTTCCTTGGGTATCCCATGGGTGAATGGAAAGTACCCTCAGAGGAAGGCAATGGCAAACCTCCTCTGAACAAATCTTGCCAAGAAAACCCCATGATAGGTTTGCCTTAGGGTCACTGTAAGTCAGAAAAAACGTGAAGGCATACAACAGCAGAGGATGGATCTGGGGCAGAGATACTTAGCAAGGGAGAGCTCAAAATGCCCGAGTGACAGGAGGGAGTTTATGGGGAGGGGATCCTCTTGGTCATTTTGGTACATAGGCAAAAGACAAGGCTCTCATTGGGGAAAAACCCCCTCCATCCAGAAGAAAGGGTTGTGAAGAAAGGCTGGTGCCCCTCTTAGAGACCAAAGATAGCCTTTCTCCACCTCTCTTTCCCTGCTTCAGTTTTGCTCTGGTAGCAAATGGACTCAGTGTGCATCTACACAGTAGAAATAATGCAGTTTGACACCACATTAAATGCTGCAACTCCAGCCTGTGGAATCCTGGGAATTTTAGTTTTACAAGGTCTTTAGCCTTCTCTGCCAAAGAGTGCTGGTGCCACACAAAATTACAAACACAAGGATTCTGTTGGATGAAGCCATGGCCACTAGAGTGGTGTCAAAATGCATTATTTCTACAGTGTAGATGTACCCACCAACTTGGCTCTTTAGTACCCCTTGATATGTTGAATGTTTTAGCCTAAAATTTTATAGCATAGCATTTATCAACAGGTCTTAGCTTTCATAATTATTATTGACATAACAAAAGAAGAGTCAGCATTGTGTAGTACTTTTAAGTGTTGGACTTGGGCTGCTGCCACACTGCAGAATTAATGCAGTTAGCACTGCTTTAACTGTCATGGCTCCATCATATGGAATCCTGAGATTCATAGTTTGTTGCGACACAAGTTCTCTTGATGAGAAAAGTCTGAATAGCTCACAAAACTACAAAACCAGAATCCCATAGGATGAGGCCATGGCAGTTAAAGTGGTGTCAAAATGTATTATTTCTGCACCATAGATGCAGCCTAGGTCTCATGGAGACTAGGGTTCAAATCCCCACTAAACCATGCTAGTGGGCAACCCAGGGCAAATCATACTGTCTCAACCTCAGGAGAAAGCAGAGACATACCTCCTCTGAAGAAATCTTTCAAAGAAAATCCTGGGATAGGCTTGCCTTAGGGTCACTATACACCAGAAATGATATTGTAGGCACAGCCTAAAGAACAGCCCAAATCTATAGGAACTTCATTTAAGGCACTGCTGTTCAAAGTGGCAGCCCATGGGCAGGTGCCAGCCCCTGTGCCATCTTCTGTTGTCCCCTGGGGAGCTTCCAGGAAATAAAGAAACAACTGTTCCCAATGGGCACAAAAATATAGCACCACTCCCTGACATAATCTGATGATGCCTTCATGAAGCTGAAGGCTTTCATGGCCAGCATCCATAGTTTTTTGTGGATTTTTCTAGCTATGTGGCCATGTTCTAGAAGAGTTTATTCCTGATGTTTCACCAGCATCTGTGGCTGGTATCTTCAGAGAATGCCAGAGAATCTTCTCTGAAGATGCCAGACACAGATGCTGGCGAAATGTCAGGAACAAACTCTTCTAGAACATGGCCACATAGCCCGAAAAACTCACTCACACACAAAAAAAAACTATGGTGACTTCCTTCATCAGATACCTGATTTAGGAGATCCAAGCAGCACCAGGAGCAAGTGAAATGTAAATGAAAAGTCTATGGCCTTCATATCCAAACTGTAACACCCACAAGTTCCATCACCCTCTTGAGGTGACATTGCCACAGTTCTGAACTATGAGATTGTTTCCTGAGGTTTCATTCCCCACCCTGCCCCCCTGGGAAGAGCAAACGATACCTTTCCTGTCATTTACAGAGGAGTCCTGGTTCAGAAGCAGCCCCTTGCCAAAAAGCAAAACAAAACACAGCTGCCTCCAGAAAGCATTGTGATACAAGGCTTCCCACTGTGAGCCCTGGTATTAAGACAAGGCCTCTGTCCAAACCCTCCTTTTGTTTGCTCTCATCACCCCTGCTGGGTTTCATCAACAGGATGCTAGCAGACAACAATGGATGAGCAAGTGAGATATTAAGTTATAATAACACAGAGAAGTAGAAGCCAGCTACTCTGAGTCTCAATAGAGAGGAATGTTAAGAGTTTGGAAAAGTTACCTTTTTGACTAAAGCTCCTAGAATCCTCCAGTTGGCACAGTGCTCCTGCTGGCTGCTGATTCTGGGAACAGGAGTCCAGAAAAATAACCTTCAATGTGCTCACTTAGACAGTCCTCTGGCTCAAATGTTGCTCCTTCCTGACAAGCGATCAACCAACGGAGGGCAAGAAAGAGTTGCCCAAATCCCTGAGCCAAGTTACTGCCTGCTCCAGCATCAGCACCATGTGAGCTTGTAGGCATCATCAGCATCTCCCACTTCATACTGAAACCCACTGAGGCATTATTGGTGGAACACTCCATGTCTAAGGTCTTTGTTTTGTTTTATTTTAATGTGAAACTGTAAATAGTAAGTGGCTCATGTTCCTTTGGGAATGTTACATTACAGAAATCTGTCTGGACGATTTGGGGCCATTTTTGGTATTTAAGTGTACAGTGTATGTTTAAATATTTAAAATGTAACAATTTTTTAAAATATATCAGTAATGTGTGTTCACATTACTAAAGCTCTTCTCTCTGACCCACCACCCTTACATGTACATCTGGTGGGCATAACGGAAAGGGCCTTCTTGGTGGCTGCTCCCAGGCTCTGGAACTCTTTTCCTAGAAAGACTGGTCTGGTGCCCTCTTTGCCCTCCTTTAACATGTTTTTCTATTTGTTGTTCTTTTTAATGGAATTGCTTTTAATTGCTTTAGTTTAAGTATATTTTTAACTTTTGAATGATGTAACTTATTACAGCTTTATCAATTTTAACTTTTGTAAGCTGCTTTGAGAACTGCACTGAAAAAAAGGAGGGATGATGATGACAATGATGAATCACAGCAAAGTATCCTTTCAGCAATGAGTAACTAAAATGAGTTAAACAATGAGTAACAGATTTCCTTTTAAAAAACCTCTAAGGGGCCTGCAGCCACATCTCTCTGTGTTGGATTGGGACTGTGGCAGCTACATGCTATGGCTCTGATCTCCCCTTTCTGTGAGGGCACCATAGCTGGAAAGGGCGCTGTAGCTGTTGGCGCCGTGGCTTTTTGGTGCTCCTTTGGTGCTTCATCACCTAGACACAGTGCCAGAAGAGTGCTGTTACACTGTGTGCCATGTGGTGCAGTGCATGGTGTCACGCTGGCCTGAGAACAGACTGGGGGTGTGTGATGTAGGGATGCCATGCCCCGACTCTGCCCCCAGCTGGCCTTAATGGCCAGTCTGTGCAGCCCCAAACTCTCTAAGCTCTATCCTACTCACATTAGGAAGGAAATGGTTTTAGAAAAAAATGGGAGGAAAAGCAGCAAACACTGTTCCTACATTCATTCAGCTCTGCTGGCAGAAATCTCTCCTAATAGTGGAAGATTGGTTAGCGAGAGATCCCAGCCAGAGTTCTGCACAGGCGTAAACTCACATTACGTCTCTCTGTGTTTAAGAGTGTTTCACAATATGGTATTCAGTACCTTCTTCCACAACCACCTCTCCTCATATGCACAACCAAACTGTTTAATACTGGCCAGCGTGGTGTAATGGTTTGTGCATTGGACTATGACTCTGGAGACAAGGGTTTGAATCCTGGCTCAGCCATGTAAACCCACTGAGTGACCTTGGGCAAGTCACACTCTCTCAGCCTCAAAGGATGGCAATGGCAAACCCCTTCTGAAGAAACTTGCCAAAAAAACCCCATTTTAGTGTCGCTGTAGGTCACCATAAGTCAGAGATGACTTGAAGGCACACAGCAACAACACAGTTGCCAGAGGGCTGTGTGTGTGCATGTGTATGCACATGCATATGCACCCACCCACCTACCCAGGCAGTGTCTGACACTCAAACAAGTGAGAGCACAGAGAAAACATCACTCCATGCTTTGAATTTCTAGTTTCCCATTGGAGATCCAGAAAAGAAAATGTTTCTGTATTGCAAATTCTGGTTGCAAACATGTTGCCTTCTTAAACTGGCTGTGGGAGTGTACTCTGAAATCAAACCAGTCGAGTGTGTGGGTGTGTGAAGGAGGCAGAGGTATGCTTGGCTGAGCACTATGCTTCATGAAGGCCATGTAAGGATTGTGGTCCACACTATTTCCATGAATTTCTTTGCAAGGAGAGGGCCAAGAACAACATGTTCAGTTCAGGGATTTTCTCTCCTCATCCCCTTTACTTTGTAATCTTTAAAAAAATAAATCCTCAGATAAATATGTAACCCATTAAGCAACAGTTAAGTCCACGTGATGCATTAATACAGAATACTTTGAACCTCTGAGCCAAACATTTTTCTTCTGAACTCAGATTTGTTTTGTTTCTATTGGATTTAGCACTGCCTTATCTGGTGCTATGTGGCCTTATACCCTGGGTTTTAGGTTCCCAGAATGCCCGTGACATTCTGAATTCTTTTAACATGCATGTGATTAAAAATGTATAAGGCTGCGTCCTGTTAAGAAAAGAAATATCCTGGCAAAAACAAGGCCATCCTGAACTCATTTTCATCGTGAACTTTTCCTTTGTTTATAGTCCCAGAATGTACTGTTTATGTATTGGATGATAAGGACAACACAGAATCTCTTAGTTTGAAAAAAGCTGACAGAAGGGAAATTTCACTATAGAGGCTCACACCCCAGTTAAGTATCAAAGTTATTTCAAGCCAGGAAAAAAAAACCTGTTGCCAATGAGAGTGACACTTGGAGAAAAGTCTCAAGTAGAGATTCCAATATGAGCGTCTCAAATTCTAAGTGCAGAGTATTCTATCCAAGAGCCAATATGTTCAGAAATTGATTTTTGCTTCTTTAGTTACTGATTTAGTGGCTACTGTGCAAATGACTTTTGGAGATAATGGGAAAAGAAGACCAAAATATGTTGAGCACTATCACAGGCAGTAAAATGCCCTATATTTGGGTGGGGTGGCAAAAAGAATATATTCAGCTCAGGATCAGGCTGCAAGCTGACCTGGATGGTTGTGTCAATTATTACAGGAAATGCAAAATAAAATAAAAAAAAAAGTTTGAAAAGAGGGATGCAATAAAGGACAGACAGCTCAAGGCAATTTGGCAACGCAAGTAGAGCATCCAGATGGATCTCCCCGACCCACATGGCTAACATATAAACACAAAAGAATAAATCAAAAAGTTGCTACAGATGAAAAAATTCATCTGTACCCTGCTGAAACATAGTGCCTTTATAGATCTGGAGACAGAAGAAAAACCAACTCCTTTCGGGTTTTCACAAGTATGCACCTGTGTGTAGGTGAGTAAGAACCTGAAAGCTGCCTTTATTCAATGGATTTGAAGATTTGAAAAAATTCATTTGAAGATTTGGAGCAGGGTGGACAAAGTGTAACTCTGTGCCTGCATGCAGCCTCAACAAAGATATTTTTGGGGCTAGACTGCCCTTTTCCTGACCAAAAATGGTGGTTTGTAGATTGGCTCTCCAATGCAGTGTTTTACCTTTTAAATAGGTTGGCAAGACATGTCCGGCCTCACGGACAGCATGGCATAATGCTTTCCATGCTGGACTAGGAACTCGAGCATTGAAACCAGGAGAGCAGGGTTCTAATCCCCACTGAGCCATGAAAACCCACTGGGAGACCTTGAGCAAGGCCCAGCAAACCCTCTTGGAATAAATCTGCCGAGAAAACCCCATGAAAGGGACACCTTAAGTTAGAGTTGATTTGAAGGCATATAGCAACAATCAAGGCTCACCTGTTCTGTTTAGCATTTTTTAAATGCCTGTTTTTCAGTTCAAGAAGTGGAGGTCTTGCCACTACCCAATGTTGTTTTTTCATGTATGCAGCAGCCTGTGAAGCCTCTGGAGGAAAGTGCTCCCCAAATCTGCCAACAGAAAGTGTGACGTTTGCCCAAGGTCACCCAGTGGGTTCCATATATACCGGGTAGCAAGGTATTTCCCTATGTTATGTGACCTGTCCTAGATGACTAATTGTTTAAGTTCAGGATGCCATCTGTAAGAAATTATAGGGCTGTCACCCAAAGCCTGTGAGAGGGCAGTTGTTACTGTAACTTGTTAGAGATGCTTTTGAGTGGCCTCAACTCTGAGATATAGGTGACAGCTAGGGGTGTTCCATTATTTTCAGTTTTGCATCCCTGGGTACTACCAATTCTACACTGTCAATTTTGTTCAGTTTATGTTGGGTATGAAACATTGGGGCAAAACAGATGGGCAGGAAGAAGTGGCTCGAAGCTGCCTTTTTTGAAGCCACATTGAAACCCCACCAACCACACCACAGGTTCCCAAAGCAGCTGGAGTGCTCATGTCATGACCATATGACATGGCTTCAAGCCAGGAAGAAGTGGAAAAAAGCTGTTTCTTTTTTAAATGACTTTTCTCTGTATAAGGTGCCTAGAGGGCACTTTCCTGCTGGCTTCAAGGCATGTGTCATCTAAACGCCATGCCTTCAAGCCAGCCTGAAAGCACCTCTTTTTGCCTGTCTGTTTAGCCCTATTGTGTTTTTTAGAACTGCCTACTGAAAATTTGTAAGTTTGGGGTTCCTATCTCAGATGCAGTTGTACTGCATAGCTAGGCTGTAGACAGTAGATTTTGGTGTTGTGTTCTTGGTGGAAACTGGAAGTGTGCAATATGTGGCAGTCAGTGGGGTTTTCCAAATAATATACTGCTTATGCATCCATTATGTACTGAAAGAGACTAACACAACCATCTCTCTGAAAATCCCTATATTCAGAATCCCTTCTTTTTCTTTGTATTGTTTAATTAAATTGCAATCAATCATATGAAAATAATACTTTTGATTTGTCTAGGTTTTCCTGTAACAGAGGCGTTCATAATGACAAAGTCTGAAAGCCAGGAGATGGAGACCTTTGTGAGCTGATGAAGTTCTACTTATTAGCAGGAGATTTCCCAAAAGGAGCCCTGCAACTTTATTAACATAGCAGTAATTTGCTTTCCTTGCAGACAAACCTTTTAGGCTGTCATTTAACCAGAGCCTCTAGCACAGGGCAGGCTACAAATCTAAATTAGATCCATACATTTGCCCATTTATGGCTGGATTACATGCACTGTTTAACTTTCTTCCTAGAGACATGTATCCTGGATCTACTGTATAATCTTAAACCTTGTGTTGTTTTTGGATGGGACATTAATAATACACATATTTAGGACTTCTTGTGTATTTTTTGATTTGGAGCTGTGAGGTAAAATGATCTCAAGGAACCAGAGAGATGTTCTCCTGATGTTAGTATTGTGGAATTATGTTTTGGAATGGCCTCACAGCACTTAGCTATGTAAAGCATTAAGACAGGGCCAAAAGAGGTTGCTCAATGTTGCTCTATGGGGAAAAAGGCCTAAATTACAGTACACTGGTCAATGGGCAAAGTAAAAAAAATAAATACAATATTTGAGTTGCTGGTACAGAAATTAAGACTCCTCCCACCTGAAAACCTTATAGTGTATATGCAGTTCTTTTTCTCCTTTTAAATTTTCACTGCTTCCTATTCCAATCTCTAAAAACCTACTCAGTATTCATCTTATTAATTAATTTATTTATTTTATTCCACCGCTAAAATTTCATTTCCAACCTAACTAGTCTGTTTAATTCCCTCCACAACAATCTATACCAAATAGTTTATAGTTGCAATCAGGCCCCATAATTTTTCAAAAACATTTACAATTGGCTTCCATTCATCATAAACTATTTCTACAAATTTATTCTTTAGCATCTGGGTTCATTTATCTAATTCTATTGCTTCGTATAATTTAAGTAACCAGTATTCCTCTTTAGGGATATTCTTTACCCTCCATTTTTATGAGTAAACTACTCTAGCCATTGTCATTAAATAAAATCATATTGTGTGTTCTTTTGACTTGATTGCAATGAACTCAGGACAGTGGACGTGGGATTTATTTATTTACTGGATTTATATCCCACCTTTCTGCCCAATTCTCAATGAGATTATTTGCCTTGTCCCAAGAGGAACAAACTAAAACATTTTGCTGCCTAAAGCAAGGGAAAAATGGTGCTCTTCTCCCGCCGCATGATTCCACAAACAAAGGATGATTGGACTAGCCATTGAATCCAAAGACTGGAAAAGTTCATTTTTTAAGCCACAACTTCCAAAATCTTCCAGCCACCACAGAAACTGAAGACAGCAGTACAGTTGAGTGGGCACAGCAAAAACCATATGATACCTAGAGACCTGTCCTCCAGTATTTCTCTGGTAGTTTTACTCCTTGACACCCCTTTAGCATCTGCTGCCTGAGATCACCCGGCCTAATAGGAGTTTATCAGACGAGAGGAATTTTCTCAATTTTGAATGGAGCCAGTTTGCAATTACGTGAATTCGCTAGTTTAGCGAATTTATGTGAATTCTAATTGTGTTTGGAATGCGTTCAGAATGACTTCCCATTCCCCAAGAATGACTTCCCATTGCCCGAAATTGCATGAGATACTGTAATACACAATAACATAAAACCCATGATTGCGTTCGGAATGACTTCCCATTGCCTGAAATTGTGTGAGATACACTCATATGCAACAACTGAAACCCCATGATTGTGTTCGGATTCCCATTGGATTATACTTTCAATTTCCGTCGTTTGATAACGTCCATAGTAAGATTGGCTTTGGCAATTTGAGAGATAGGGACTGGCCCAAGGTCACCCAGAAGGTTTAATGACAACATGGGATGCCTTTCTCCACCTTCTAAGCTCTCAACAGTCCCTTTAATAGTCAAGTCTATTAAAACAAGCGACAAGTAAAAGATGTGTAATATGGGCCCCATATATGGAATGAACTTATAATTTGCTAACAAGTCTATTTTTTCTCTCACCTCGGTACTTTGAGCTGTAATAAAAATCTAGATATAAAGGAAAAGTTGCTGATGGGAATGGTTTCACTGTCCCTGGTTTTACGTCTCTATGGCCACATTGTGCAGGGGTTGAAAATGAGGCCATAATGCTTTATGATATCGGAGTCATTTTTATTGCGGGAGATGGTGGGAGGATTGCTAGAGAAAGGTTAACCATATGCCATTTTTTAATTAGGAATCACCTCTGAGTAACTAACGGCTGTACTTGGATTATGTCTGAGTGTTACAGGCATGTTCTTTTAGGCCCTCTGAAACATTGGGGCAATGCCAACTACCTACCTGCTGCTGCCCCTGTTTATTTCCCTGCAAGATACAGGACAAAAAAAAAATGTATCCCTGAGTTAGCTGAGAAAAGAGAAATAAGAAGGCACAGGCTGATAAAGATATAATATATGTATCTTCAAAGCAAGCAAGGGGATTAAGGAGGGCTCTTATTATGATTATTCTTATAATAAGTAGGAAGATCCTTACTTGTTTTTAAAGCACTTGTATCTTCTGTTTAGGCATGCTAAGCTCATTTCAAGTCCATGTTGTTTTTACATTAAAAGTTAAGTAGGTTCCTAGTATTAAAATCCCTTGGAGACTTTTCTAACTAAAATTAATGGATGGCTTTGATCAATCTGTCCAACCAACTAATTATCCCAAAGGGGTGGCTCCTATTTGGAATGACATCCCACCAATGGATGCAGAATATGAGTTTCTAAACCTCATGGCTTGTTTTGTAGGAAGGTAAATTGTGCATGCTTGGAAACTGAAGGTACAGTACTCTGTTACTGAGAGTGTGTTATTTTAGTATCAAATTCTTTGAATTGCTTTCATTTTGACAGTGGCTAACATACGTGATTGGGTTGTATCCAACATTAGACAAGTGGTCTTCTATTCACTTAATGGTTTTCCTACATTGCTCCCTGCATGCTCCCCAAACCAGCTTTGAGTGTGTGTGAAACAGCTTTCTGCTTGGGCAGAGGGTAGGGCTGGTTGTGTTTCTGTAACAAAGTGTCATAATTATTTTTTTTGTGTAGGGTCACAATGCAAGAGGAAAGACCTTTCCTGGAGTAGAGATGAAGTAATGCAAGTAGCCCCTTCCAATTCATGGGGGATCCATTCTGGACCCCCCACCCCTTGCAAAAATAGCGACTTGAAAATATCCGAGTACCATTGAAAATAATGATGCATGCACCTAAGGCATGTGCATGAGGCCATTATCTCTTTCCATTTGTCCCTCCAGCAAAGACCAAGACCACAGCAGACTCCACGTTCAGAAAAAGGGAGGCACAAGTGTAGTTTATTTTTTGCACAAATATGTAGAACTCAATTTCCTTACCACTAAAATTCTATTGCACTTTTGGGATTATACTCTAAAACTATATACTTCCATTACTAATAAAAGGATAGCCAACGTCTGTATTCCTCATATTTACTAGTCCAGTGATTCCCAACCTTTGTCAGCCTTTGGCTGGGGCTTTAATTCCCACGGCTCCCAGCCACCTTGACTGGGGTGAAGGATTCTAGGAGTCAAAGCCCAAAACAGCTGAAAAAGCAAATGTTGAGAACCACTCTGCCTCAGACAAACATCAAAGGAGGAATATTCCAAGCACTGAAATGTTCACATGAAGTATTAATGCACATAGGAGTAGGCTCACCTGGGATTTCTTATGCTTCCCACTGCCATTGCCATCTCCTCCTGCCCTAGGAGATACTGTAGAGAACTGGAGGAGACATGCAGGACCAGCAGCAAGCATTCTAGGAGCTCCAGCAGTGTGCCTTCTCCAGCTGGTGACAGAACCTGGGCCACCTTTCTCAATTCTATGAGTGGGAAAATTATGTTACCATATATGCATACTCTTCTCTGGATGAAAGAGCCCCTGAGGGTCCGGTGTCATGTAGTGGTTTGAGTGTAGGAATGAGATTCCTGAAATCAAACCCTACTCAGCCATGGAAACCCCACTGGGTGACTTTGGGCAGGTGATACCTTCTCAGCTTAAGGGGGAAGCAATGACAAATCTCTGAACAAATCCTGCCAAGAACGTTCTATGATATGGTTGCCATAAATCAGAGTAAATTTGAAGGCACCTAACAACAAGAAGTCCTTAGAATCCTCTACAGTCAGGTACTAGAGCTACCTAGCAGACAGTTTTAGGTATTTCACCAAACTACAAGTCTCAGGAGTCAATAATGTGGAGCCATGGCAGTCAAAATGGGATCAAAGTGCTATAATTGTGCAGAATGTGTCAGGAGGTCCATTCTGGCTGGTGGCAGCCTATCAGTTTGGGAGAGGGATTGTTGTAAAGACGGGTTTTGCCCATAGAGAAAGTTATTCCCCTTCCAGCTGTGTAACAACCTGGAGCAGATGAAGAATGAGTGAGAGGAGAAAAGTCAGAAGGGCAAGAACTAAAGAGGAGAAAGAAGGAGGTGGAGAAGAGCTGGTCAAGAGATGGAGGAATATGGCAGAGAGCAGGGCTTGAAAGGGAACCCAAGAATAGAAATCAGCCTCATAAAAATTTCGTAAGAGTTTTTCCCTTCTGCCTTTCCTTAGGATAGATAACACCACACTGGGTCCATTCCGTGTTGAAAAGAGTGGGCCCGAAAAGAAATTTAAAGAATCTCTCTCTCACACACACACACATGCGTAATCTGACCTGGCTAGGCCTTAAAGGAATTGGAAAGTGCCTATCCCATTCTCCTGCTACCCAGACTGCTCCTGCAAAATTAATTCAGTTTGACACTGCTTTAACTGCCATGGCTCCATCCTATGGCATCCTGAGATTTTTGTTTTGTTGCGGTACCAGAGCTCCTTGACAGAGAAGGCTCAGTATCTCACAAAACTACAAACCCAGAATTCCATAGCATTGATCCCTGGCAATTAAAGCAGTATCAAACTGCATTAATTCTGCAGTGCAGATGCATTGACAGAAAATCCAGGAGTGGAGGCAGGCATGGCTTCTCTGATGGCTTTGGGGGTGTGGTGGGGGAAGAGGGGAACTTCCTTAGGCTGTAGGTGGCTGTTCTCTGTCTGTGTTGCCACGCCACCAGCGCTACCAAAATAGATCTCCTCCACAGCAGGCCATAAAAGCAGGCAGATCACACCACTTTCCCACTTGCTCATATGGTAGAAATTACATCACTGCTAACTAGGACATACTGATTCAGTGAGAAAAACAGCCATAGTTCTCACCTGCTTTTCCCTGCTGCCTTCGCCTCCCTCCATCCGGCCCTGCTTGGATAAGCCAAGAATCCAGGCTCAACGTGACAAATATGCAGTGAGAAATTTCTTTCTCTTGTATTATTTGAAAGCCATATTTTCCAACTATCTCTGTTTATAGGGAACAAAAAAACCCTTCAAGACAAAAACACTATTTTTCACAGAATTTCTGGTCCGATTACTACTTGGTGCGGGTGAAGTTTAGCAGGGAGGCTGCCTGACTCATTCTTCTCACGAACAACTACCAGAAGTCTGCAAAAGTACAGAGCAGATTTTAGCACAAGTTTACTCCCCCCCTCCACTCCTTCTAATGAATTTTCATGGCAGCCCTCACCCCAGCCGCTGCGATTCATAAGAGAAAATTAAAAACCTGCCTTGAAACCTGGATGACAATGCAGCTAACATCTTGCAGTTGCTGGCATTATCCTTTGAGAACCTTTCAGCTCCATTTCTATGCCACATTGTTTTCTCTCACAAAAACATATTTTAAATATGAAACATTGAATGTTCATTGCTTCTTTATATTATTTCTTATTCATTGTGTGTTGGAGGCAAAGGGCATGGTTTTATATAGAATCTACACTGAATGTCTGATTTTGAAATTTTATTTGACTGCAACGATTCCCTAAGACATTTATTATTTTATTTTATTTTATTTTATTCAGACTCCAAAGTTATTGTGGGAAAGAAACAAGTTTCGGTTAGGTTTGCCACGTTCCCAGAGACCTGAAAAGAAGAGGGCAGGGTCTGGCACGCTTCGGCACCGCAGAATTAATGCAGTTTAACATCGCTTTAACTGTGCCATGGCTCAATGCTTTGGAATCCTGGGATTTGTAGTTTTGTGAGTTATTTAGCCTTCTCTGTCAGAGGGCTCCGGTGCCACAACAAACTACAAATTCCAGACTTCCATAGCATTGAGCCATGACTATTAAAGCGGTGTCAAATTGCATTATTTCTGCAGTGTGGATCCAGCCTGGGATGGTAAGGGAATGGAATCATTTTTTAAAAAACCTATTCAGCCTACTCTTGCTAAGCTCCATGTCAAATAGTACCATCCCTGCCAGGGATGGGAAACCTTTGGCCCAGCAGATGAATTGGACTATAGCTCCCATAACCCCACATCATATTGGTCATTGGGTCTTCTCAAAACTGAAGTCCAAAATGTCTGGAGGGCCAGGGACTCTCCACTCCTGATCTACATAATACATTATTAGCCTGATGGCAGTTGTAGGTCTGGGGCCACTATAGTAAAGTACTCTTTGCAGCCACTTTCCAACATTGGTGGGTCCACATAGGTATGGACCTCCTTGTCAACAATTGTAAGTGGTTATAAAACTAGCCTTTTTATTTCTGAGTCTGTCACCTTGAGTGACATTTCAACAATGTCATAAAGTGATGCCATTTGGGATATTCTCTGACACCATGGAAACTTTAAAAGGAGATATGCCAGTACTGCTGGTCTGTGTCAGGATCCAGGAGCCTTAACAATTACCCAAAGCAGCCAGGTGCTAATGCCAATACCGAACTTAAATAAGCCAAGCAGCACAATTCACTATACATATATGTGCCACAAGCAGAGATCAATACCTGACAAACTGCATAGAGGATAAATAACTCGTAATGATACCAGCAACTGCTGAGTCAAGCTATGGGTGACAGGGAAAGTCAAACAAGTATACACAAATTTATGCAGCAGGTTGGTGAAGAATTAAGCCAGGCTTGCAAATCAATCCACATAAGTTACAATGCCACTTTTAAAAAAGACTCCAACAGCCTGCAAAATACCAGAGGAGGCACATCAAAAGTTTAATTAGAACACATGCAGTCAGTATTCAGTCTCTTCCAATTCCAGAAATATTCTTGATGGCAAGTTGTCCCAATGAGCCTCTGGGAGTTGTAACCTGAAAAACTAATTTTTCCAAGTTTATATGAAGGACCACTCTGGGCAGTGATGGGCCACCCTGCCTATTGGGGTCATCCTTGACCCGAACCCCTTTTAACTATAGAAAGGGCCCTACTTGGTTGAGAATGCTATTAGTAAATGTGTGGGTCTTTGTACAGCAACACCTAAAGCTTTTGAACTTTGGCTTAGTAATGCTTGAATGGCTTTTTAGAAAAAAAAATTTAAAAGAAAAACCCTCCCCTTTTGGATTGTCACTTGCTGTTTCACTGATCCGGTTTTAACCGTCTCTGTTTTCTCTTTTGTCTGCTTGTTTTTAATATTTTTATAGCATCTGTAGCATTGGTGTCTTATTTCCTGCTGGTGTTTTAAGGTTTAAATATTAGATGGCAGCTGAAATCTCTAACTGTTACTTTATGTTGTTTTCAGCCGCCCCTTGAGTTCTTTTGAGGAAAGGAGGGATATTAATGTTTTGTGTGCATTTACAATGAGAACTGTTCTCCTTCGCAATTTGGACCTCCCTGGTGTGCATGGCCTTGGAAGGACCAATGTGGTGAATGTCTTCTGTAATAAAAGCCCAAGTATCCATTGTATTTACACCATTCATAAATAAATAGTGCATTTTTGTATTTTCTTCTCTTTCTCCCCTTCTCCTCCTCCTCCTTCTTCCTCATCCTCCTGCCTAACTCTATATGCATTTGCATTTTACTAGAGATGATATCCCTGGATCCCCTTTCTCCTATATTTCAATCTGCAAAGGCAGGCACCATGCAATTAAATGTCTGGATCAACTCAGCCAGTGGAACATACCATTCAGCTAAAGGTAAAAAATAAATATACATTTGCTCTCTAGAGTCTTCTCCAAACATGTCCTTAATGTTTGCTCCATTTCAATGTTTCCTCTCCCAGTTTTGCCTTCTTCTACTCCAGATATTATTCTCTGCCTAGGTGCAGATTCTTTTTTTCAAACATATGGCAGGCCCTGTTTATAGGGTTACCGTCTAATTATGGATAGCATCCAAGAAGAAGAAACAGGGAGGAATAGGAAAAGGCAAGGAGGAGTCAGCAATAGCAAGTACATTTCTATACCACTTATCAGTGCACTTAAGCACTCCCTAAGCAGTTAACAATGTGTAAGCTAGTTGCCCCAAACAAGCTGGGTACTCAGCTTTTTGGGGACCTCGGAAGGTTGCCAAGCTGAGTCAATCCTGAGCCCCTGGCTGGTATTGAACTCACAACCTTGTGGTTTGTGAGTGAGTGACTGTAGTATAGGCATTTAACCATTGCACCATCAGAGACAGAAAAAGGCAAAGCTCAGAAAAGATGCACCTTAAGGAGGTGTGTGGCTTTCATAACAGAGCAGGAATGTGGAGTGTAAGACAAGAAGGGCATTCTACTACAAGGCAGCCCCAACTGGAAACAACAGAAGCACTGTGCCTAACTAGGAGCACCTGAAGAGCAAAGGCATATTGAGAAGAAAGAGGTGGTAGTGTGCAGTCATATGAAAGTACTTACAAGAAGCTGAAGATAGAATGTAGGAAGAGAAAATCAGTGGAGAATCTTGGCATTGTTATTCTCTGCTGTCTTCCTCAAGCCATGAGATGTTTCCAAGTGAATTATGGCTGGATTTAGTTTTGTGTGAAAGTAGACTGAAGACTTACAGGCTCTCTGTTAACTGGCTGCCATCTCTCAGTGGATGCGGCATCGGCGCTTGAAGCTCAACATGTCTAAGACAGAGCTTCTCGTCTTCACACCTAAGCCCACCCTTCAATACTCATTTTCTGTTTCTGTTGATGACACTTCTATTCAAGTGGTTCATCAAGCCCACAGTCTTGGTTTCATTTTTTATTCTTCTATGTCATTTATTCCCCAGATCCAGGCCACCGCCAAGACCTGTAGATTCTCTCTCTACAACATTGCTAAAATTCGTCCATTCCTCTCAGCCTCCACTGCCAAGACTCTGGTCCATGCCCTAGTAGTTTCACAACTAAGATTACTGTAACCTTCTTCTGACAGGGCTTCCTCTCTCACCTCCATCCTTTAATCTCTGTCCAGAACTCAGCTGCACGTATTATCACATCCGCTCACTGCTTTGACCATGTTTCTCCTTTTTTATCCTCCCTTCACTGGCTCCCCTTCCCCTTCCGCATCCAGTACAAGCTTTTATTGTTGATTTTCAAAGCCCTCCATGGACTGGCCCCTCCTTACTTGTCTGAACTTCCTTCTCCACACACTCCTTCTCGTACTCTCCGTTCTGGTAGTCAAGGTCTCCTGTCCCAGCCAAGGATTTCCACTGCCCCGTCCTGGATTCGTCCCTTCTCAATTGCTGCCCCTCACTCCTGGAACCTTCTTCCCCCACGTGTGCCTCATCACTTCTCTAATCAGATTCAAAATTAAGTTAAAGACTATATTGTTTAGGGAAGCGTTCCCTGGATTGTGCCATCTGCCCCAGGATGCCTCCTTCTAACTATGTATTAAGAAGCCGAGCCCTCCCTCCAGTCCATCTGCCTTGGTCCAGGCCCCAGAGGGAGAGAAGAACCCCTGGACCTCATCCTCTTCCCACCACCTTCCCCTTTTCCTTTTGTGTTGTCTCTTTTAGATTGTAAGCCTGCAGGCAGGAATCCGTCTAATTTAAGATTGTATGTACAGCACTGTGTAAATTTACAGCGCTATATAAATAATAATAATAATAATAATAATAATACTTTCTTTAAAAATATACAGCTAGAGCATTGGTGGAAACACAGCAGCACTCCCTAAAAGGCATCCCAGTGGGCAAGACCTCAGGTGGTGGTCCCCATTTCAGCTGATTCTAGCCAGAAACTCTGTTATCTCTCTTCATTTGCCTCCTCTGTCACTTCCAGAACTGCTCTAGAAGATGCAGATGCTCCTCACCACCTCTGAATCTCTCCTGAGTAGCTCTGATTCTCCCTCAAAGCATGCTTGGCAGGCCAACTCTTATATTTAACTTCCATCGATAAAACTTCAACCAACCATCCTGGGCCAATCAGCAATAGCTATATTTTTTTTTTAAAAAAAATATTGATAAGCAGAAAATATTGTCCATGGTGAGCAGTAAAGGTGCAGAGGGAAAGACCAAGAAAGCAGAATATTGCAGTACCCTATGCTAGAAATAAGGTATATACTACAGCATCATGGGGAAGGAAATTAGAATTTACACAAATTGATGGACTGAAAACAGGAAGATTGGGCAGGAACATAATCACAGGAGGAGCAAAGTACAGAGAGAAAAACTGATCTTAAGGTGGACAACTAACTACAAGAGAATAGGGTTGGAAGGAGAGGGTTTTCTGGGGCTTCTCTCTGTTCTCTCAATCATTAGTCACTTCTCCATTGAAGGGGACAGGATGGATTAATGCCACAATTTAAATTGATCCCCATAAAGATATTGACCACTTATATTATGGACTAGCATAGGAACCTTCTTGTCTGGATGATAATTTAGATGGTATGTAAGCAGAGGTATAACAGATGTTCATAGTTTGACTGATTCCCCAATTTGAGAATGGGAATTATTTTTTCTGCAAGGGTAGGGCAGATTAAGGAATCTGAAAGTGAACTAGTTCCACAAACAGGCCTCTCTTTCTGTGCAAGCAGGAGTTATTCTAGGACTAGAGGCGCAAAAACTGAATGAATGAATGAACAAAACGAGTGAACAATTAACAAAGTACAAGAGACAGAAAGGGAGGGGGACCCTATGTCAACCCATTTTCAGCCATTCAGCTTCAATGAGATTAAACCTGATTCCACACGTGTTTATTCTGTTACTTGACTGATGCCTGAAACGTTGATGATAATAAAAACAACAATCTATTCCATCCTAGTAAAAAAGGACACAGAGAAAAAAATATATATATGAAAAACTAAGCATTTTGAGATGTATGGTATAATTAGTATATCCCCAAAGCCACCTAGAAAAGCATCCCTTGGGATACAGATGCTGGTCCAGAGAGATTATAAACCATTTCATAGCATGATAATCACAAGCCACCCATTTGCATATTTACTCAGAAGTAAAAGTGAGAAATAGCCCAGTACAAAACTCATGTTTATGAATCTAATTTCAGAATTAAGAAGGATGAGATTACTCAGGAGAAACCATGGGTGACATAGGAAATTCATGGAGCGTCTACAATCCATCCCTTTTTACGTAACAATAATGCCAGTATAATAATCCACAAAACCACATTATTATCCACACAAACATTATTTGGTGACCACAGTGTCCTGTCCTACTGACACCCAGCATTTCACAACAAAGGAAACTGAACCAAATCAGCTTAAACCCATGAGTACAAAAACAGTTGGGGGCTCCACACAGCCCACAGTCCCTCCACCCATATTTGACACTTCTCCGAGATCATACACCTAGAACACACACACAAACCCAAAGAAATATACACACTGGCACCCCATTCAACATACTGACTTCCCACAGATGATACACCCAAAATGCACACAAGCCCACCCACTGACCACAGAAATATGGGTAAGCAAATCCTCCCCATTCAGCTTCTACTCACCTTTCCTGTCCCTCCAATTCTCTCTCTGTTTGTTAAGGATGCTGTTTACTCCTCTTCCTGATGCTTCCTCAATGCTCTGCAAGACTGGGGAGGTGCTGGAAGAACTGATGTGTTGGGGAAAATGGTTTGTTAGGTTTGGCTGTAGGTACACTCATCGGCTGACAAGTATATTTAGGGTCCTGCATGGTTTCTGGAGACTTCAGTATATCCATTTGTGGAAGGGAGGGCCAGAAACCAATCCTTCCAACAACCGGGCTCACCTGCTCCTTCTTCTAACTTCTGCAGCTGAACTGGAGAAATACACTAAGTATGCCTTGTCATTGAGCATACCCATTAGTCAACCGGCTATAGCTAAGGCTATAGAAAGATTTTGAGCATGTCCAGACACTAGGCATGCTCAACAATCCTCCATGGAGGACTTGGAAAAATGAGGAAGTGAGTAGGTGTAAGGTGCATGTACATTTACACCACTCTGACTGCCTTGACTCTATCCTACAGAATCTTGGGATTTTTAGTTTTGTGATTCACCGGCATGCTTTGTCAGAGAAGGCTAAATACCTTCTAAAAGGACAAACCCCTGTATTCCATAGGATGGAGCCATAGCACTTAAAGCGGTGTGAAATTGAATTAATTCTGCAGTGCAGATTAGACCAACTTCACTGGCATTCTGGCCTTCTCCTTCTGCTTGATCCCCTTGTGTAGGGTTTGTTATGGAACACTTTCAAGTAAAGGGAAGGAAAGTAAGCTCTTACTTTCATCTTCATCTTACAACGATTGATTCTTTATTTACCACGCCCTTGTGTTCTGGATACATATATTTGATACATATGATACAAAACCCTCAGAAACCTACCTTTTTACTTTTTACCTTTGGCATAAACATACATAGAATGCCAATGTTTCAAAATTGAAAGAAAGGGTCTGAGAGTTACATCTTTAACATGTTATATCCAATCTCAGTACAGTACATGATTATACTATTGTACATTGTTATACTATAAAATTTATGCAAAGGGATCTTCGAGCACTTTTGAGACTAACTGAAAGAAAGAAGCTGGCAGCATGAGCTTTCGTTGACTTGAGACTACTTCCTCAGATGCATAGGCATGTATTGAATATCTTGTTGCAGATGTTATAGCATAAAACATAGCATGTCAGGAGGGGAAATGGAAAGAAAAAGTCTACCATGACAGATATTTCTGGTTCCTTCTCCCTTCATGAGTGTGTACACAGTCTTGGATTATATTATCAATGTTACCTTCAGTTCACAAATAGTAGCTTCAAGACTCACATAGGGCATACATTATTCTGGAGGCCCTGCTCAAGTAGTTTTATACAACTGTGTTTATGTGTGTTATGTGCCTTCAAGTCACCTATGGACTTATGGTGACTTGATGAATTTCATAGAGAATTCATAGGCAAGGAATACTCAGAGATGGTTTTGCCAGGTCCTTCCTCTGAAATTTAGAGTGTCTCAGGTATTCTCTGGTGGGCTTTCATCCAAGTACTAACCAGTGGTGAGCCTGCTGAACATCCAAGATCAGATGGGATCTGAATCCTTTAGCTGCATATTTAAGCCCTTTTACATAGCTATTGTCCCCCATATATGATGGGTTGAATTAGAAATTGCTGAGAAAGAACAGGCTGCAGTCTTTCAGCGGTCATCTGGGATGTAACACAAATGGGTTTTGTGCCTGTGCAGAATCGTCCATGGAATATTTCAGAATGAAACAATTTTCAGTGGGAACCCCTTCCTCCAAGATGCATGCCTTGGCACACTTGAGTTAATTCTCCTCAATTCCAAGTTTGCAATTAACCTGTACATATTCAATCTTGTAGCACTGAGAATTTAACTGGTGTTAACCAGATTATCTTAAACTTACTATGGGATGGGAAGCAAACTTTCAGAAGAACTAATGCGAAGGAGAAGACATAGTTACTGTATGACATACAGTATCACTTCCTGGAAGTTACTATAGATTGTGGAATGCCTTGCTGGAGGAGATCCGTCAAATTTCCAGCCTAGACAGCTTTAAAAAAGCTGTTCAGGATGGATTTCTTCCGGCAGGCCTTCCCCAAATAGAACAACCGGCTAATGATTTCTCCCCACCATAAGTATCATTGTACTATTTCCCAGTAGATTGTTGGTGTTATCAGCATTTTCACAACTGATTTTAAATTGTAATGTGTTTAATCCTTTTTTAAAAGGGGGGGGGGGTTAGATATAGTATTGTACAGAATGTATGTAGTGTGTATTGACTGTCTTTTAATCATGTAAGCCGCTTTGATTGCTCCTGTAGCAGAAAAGCGGGGTATAAATAAAAGTTTTATTTTATTTATTTTATTTAAGCTATTTCCCAGAAAGACTGTACATCCAGGAAATGAGTTCCTGTCATCTGCTGTTTCTTTCAAAACATACATCTATTTAGTTTAAATATAGGCTTAAGCTGTGCTGGAATGTGTTACCTTCTATTTGGACTTGTTTGTTTGCTGTACATATCCATTAGAAAGCTAAGGCCCAATCTCTTTTAATTCCATTGTGAAGGTCCCTTCCCTACCTTAACCATGTGGTGTTTTCTGTTAGTGTTAAATACAATGTACTGATCAAAATATCTGAGATAATTGGCTATATTTTGGGCCCTGTCTTCTCCAGGTGATCCAGATTTTCAAATGCACAGAATGTTTTTGTATCCTTCCCAGTATATATGAAAATATAAATGTTTTCCCTGAAGGCAGTGACAAAATGTGACATATGTTTTATTAGGACATCATGTCATAAATTCTTTTGGGGATAATATTTTCACAACTATGCAATCCCAGTTTTCTAGAGGACTCAGACTTTTTCCATTTTAGGGGGAGAAAAAGATAAAATGACTGGACTGCATTAAAAAAAGAGAGAGGATGGGTTCTAGGGGTGTCCCATAGTTTAAGCGGGACTGATGCTTTGTTTGTTTGTCTGTTAGGGAGCTTCATATTTATGGTTCTGAGAAATTTAGTTAATAATCTGAAACTTACCTTTCTTGGTTAAACTTTCCATAGAATCCCTGCATATAGGATGCTTCTGTCTTGCAAGTTTTTTTTTAATCTTGCAAAAAAATTTTTGTGTGTTTCATTTTCTACCAGGATCCAAAACTGTTGGTAGTTTTTTTTTTTTCTCCTTATAGCAATGTGCAAAGGCTTAGCTGGCACAGTTTTATCTCTTAGCAATTGTGTCTTGTTATTATTATTTTTTGAGGGCATAGACCTGTATGTACAACTGGCAAGAGAAAAAAGACAAACAGAAAACCTATGTAAGTTACCTGGAGACGTTTTTCTGCCTCTCCTCTCCCCACTTTCTCAGTGCTTTCCTTCTTCTTGTCACCTATGCTCTCGTATGAGACAGTGTTATTCCAGCCTTCCGGATTCTTTAAATTATTCTTCCTTGTTAGGACTAACCAGTAAGTAGGGTGAGTTACAACAGATCAAAACAAGACAGGGGGATTTATGGCATATTTCTCCGCGCTGTGGGATACCCCTGGCTGAGCTGTACCACTTCAGTATGCAAGTCGGATTAAATGGTCTTCCACTTAACATACTTAGTAATAATAAAAACTTTACATAGCATTCCAGGGAGAAGACATCTGTGCTAAAGCCATTAACTCTGACAGGCCAGTTTTCTAGTATGTTCTGGCATACTAATATCAGGGTGGGGCCTGGTGACTTTCACGGCTGATGGTACTTTACATTTCCCCTTATCCCATTGTAGAAAAAAAATCGGTACACAAAATAAAACACCATCATGTGTGAAAGTGGTACAACTATCCATTTTGCAATGATAACATACAGAGTAAAGCAATGCTTTCAAGGTTTGTGTGAATTAGAAATACAAACATCAGCCCGCTGGAGAGATCTGACCTCTCTCCTTTGCCAACAAGCCATTCATGTTTCACCTCATGGAGGACTCTGTAGAGACTCATGCAGGAGTTACAAAGAACCAGAGGCCTTCTGTGCAGTTTTTACAATATCTTAGGATTCAAGCCTCTCTGTTGAGAAAATTCTTTGGGAAAACAAAAGCCAGATTTAAGAGCAGCTTTAAAAAGAAAAAGGCAGAGTCACCACATTCTTTGTTCTTTAAAGGTTTCTTGTTTCCACTTCTCTTGATTCATCTGTTTATATCATTAACAGGAAAGGGAGAATTAAAGCATTAAGAGCTTTATCTACCTATGTAGATTTAGCTAAAAGTGCAACATACTTGACAGAAATCCCCTTCAAAACTGCTGTCTACTCAGATTATCATTTAATATGTGCTAAACCCAACTTAATGTTGCCTGCGCCTCGGGTATAAATGTCAAACTCTGTGTATATACGTCCTGGATTTTCCTGAGCACTGAATATGTTTTAATGAATACAGTCACAACCTTGATAGATTTGAAGACCTTCTCATGTTCCCGCATTGAGGTTTCATCACCATTCAGCTTCTTCATTTAATATTGTAAAAGAGGAAATGCTTTATTCATAGTGGA
This sequence comes from Urosaurus nigricauda, assembly GCA_034509955.1. Lineage (NCBI taxonomy): Eukaryota > Metazoa > Chordata > Lepidosauria > Squamata > Phrynosomatidae > Urosaurus > Urosaurus nigricauda. Next base: position 190,467,150 of record JAOEGL010000001.1, on the reverse strand, counting down.
ATTCATAGTGGGAAAATATCTCTTTAGCGGTTGCTACATAGGATTATCTTTTCTTTTTCTCTTCTTTGAAAAAAAATCATTTATATATGGCAGTAGTGCCTTTTGTGTGTGTGTGCACCTCCAAATTGCCTGTTGACTCACGGAGACCCCATGAATTTCATAGGGTTTTCTTAGACAATGAATACTTAGAGGTAGTTTTGCCAGTTCCTTCCTCTGAAACAGTGCTTTATGCCAGGCCATAATCTCTCAAATAGTACCTCTGGCAAAATTGTGGCCTTTAAACATTCCTTGGAAAGCAGCCTGATTGCCAGGGATGGCCCAGTTTGCAGGCAAGAATCAAGTCCAACAACGAGCCTCACAAAAGGCTCATATTGTTGGCTGTGTGAATAACCGATGCAAATCGGGGTAAAACTCTGTATGCCTTGAATGTATTTCAAATACATCTGCATTGTTGAATCCATCTTTCTTCGCAGTGTTGACATGTGTGAGAAACAGAACCTGTAGAGATGTGCCGAGATGTAGCTCCAATTAAAAAAAAGAATAGTGTGAACAACAAAACCGGAATGCTTGAGATTATCCGGATAGTTGTGCCAAAAGAAAAAGAAAAGTGGGAATAACTTCCCCGGTCTCCTCTGACACCTTAACTATTGTATTTACTCAGTAATATACTGGAGCACAGCAGTCCACATTGGCTTGCTTCCTCCTCTTCTCTCGCTTTGTGGCACCATCTTTAACAGCTGAGTTTTAACTGGTGTGTGTGTATGCAACTGAGTGTACATGGTGGCTGCACATGTTCAGAACATTATCACACCAACTGACATAGGGGTCCCCTATGTCTGCATACCTGGAATCTGGGTTTGAGTACTTCTGCACTTGTGCAAGACCTAGCATTTTCTATGGTGACACGGGTGTCCACTGAGAGGACTGCAGCCAATCCTCAGTGATCCTATTCTCTCTCTCTCTCTCAAAAAGGAGCAAAATATTACAAGAATGACTTGGCTGTTGTTCTTAAAGCCTTTATTTTAATGCAAAATAAAACTGTTTTAACATTTATATAGTGATATATAACAAAAACAAGAGAAAAACACAAATTTGATCTTGTGGTAACACATGTATTTCCTCCCAAAATAAATTTTCGGAACTTTTAAACAATTCTTCAACGCACACAAATATAGAATCTGAAAACAAAAGTATAGTCAGGGTGGCAATGTGCAAACCAGAGCAACTCTTTATTACAGTTTGAACTACCAAAATCAGTGGGATTCAGTCCAAAATTGTCTGAAATGGTTGGCTTGTGAATTGAGGATTAAAATGTTATATTTAGTATTGAGAAGCAAACAGCACTAGACTAAATGTGGTGGGACTACTCTTGCAAAAAGTTATATTTGTGGACCTGATCTGGGAGGGCAAATACCCATCTCTTAATTGCCACAAGAAAGATGGAATTCACCCCATCGATGGAAGGAAGGAAGGAAGGAAGGAAGGAAGTGACAGACAGTGAGAAGGAGGTAGAACTTTCACATTATTGAGAAACTGGGCAGCAGGTAAAGCTGTTTCTGGTCAATGTTGTGAACTGGAATGTGTCTGCTGCCGAATGCTGTCTGGAAGGATGGCTTCCGAGTTCCACTCCTTGGCCTTTAGGTTATTCAAAGAGCCACCTTCTCAACTGTTGTGAATAGTGCTAATTCCCCTCTCCAGTGCAGCCTAGCACCAACTGGAGGTTCAGGAAACTGCTAATGTTAAACCTTTAATTGCTCATATATGATCCACTTAAAATAAAAAAGCAACTAGAGTTTGATCCAAAGTATACTGATGTTTCCAGTAAGTTTACTGGGCTTTCAGCCAGGCCCTTATTTTCCAAATGCAGTGCTTAAGCGCTACCCCAGCACTCACAGAATAACTATCCAAGGCCAGAGTAAGGCATTTGACACTTCTGGTCTGAAACCAATATTGGTAGCCTTGTCCTTCTACTATCCTGGTGATCCACTCCCCCAATCTGTCTCCCACTGACATACTCTAAACAACCAGGCTTTACAGATATGCACATCTATGTAAACTCTGTTTACATGGCACACCGTGGTTGCCTAAACCTCTTCCCTAGCCATATTGAGAGGTAAAGCTGAAAACAGCCCATAGTATGGGTAAATTCAGATGACCATGATTTGCAGCTTGGTGCTTCTTACTGGTGTCAATTTTTCCCTACTTCTGGGCAGGACATTACAAGCCACTTTGGTCATTTATACAAGCTCAGGGCCCTATGCTTTTTCCCAGGTACCCTTATTGCTTCCTCCTGACTTTTGGGGGAAAATTAGAAGAATCAGCAAGGGTGCCCGGTAAAGTGAAAAACAGAGTTTGTATACATGATTATAAACTAGACACAAAGCCAAACTGAAGCTGTAGTGAAAGTTATCTATTTGTTTGGAGTCCCAGAGAGCCATCTCACCTCTTCACAACAGGAAGGGCAACAAGTATCCATCTTGAAACCTGTGATGTACTTTCAGTTGCCTTACCAGAGGTCCAAATTTAAACCATCCCAGAAACCAGCATTTTCTTAGGAGATTGCTCCTGCTGGATTGGCACATTTTAAAAAATATATATAAACAAGGTCAAGACATTACAGAATACAAAAGGACTTTTTCTCATCCAAAACTTTTCCACACATATGGGTTAATCGGGAAAGGGAACAGCTCAAAATTCATCTTGTGCGTATTTCTTGTGTGTGTGTTTTAATCTATCAAGGAAGCATCTTGTGATATATGTGTGCACTACACATTTGCTTGCAATATGGTGTTGAGATAGTTTGTTTAGCATTATTGCAGAGAAGCAGACACTCTCCCACTCTCTTTACACACACACACACACACACACACACACACACACAATGAGTCAATTAAAGCAGTCAAGTGCTTTCCAGCCCCACATTCAGGATCTTGGCACTTTGGAGTAATGAGGAGAAATCCTGCCCCAGAGGGGTCAAGGATTTTTACCCTTCCACAGCTATCTGTAGTGTATAAAGCACCTGTATAAACTCAGTTGCATCTATGAAGGGGAGGGAGGAAGTCTCCTACTGTTCTAAAAACAGAACTACTGTTTAATAAACCATTGGCTAAGATTAATGGTTGAGAAGGTCTCCTTTTGACCTTCCTTGCCCTTCCAAATGGTGCCACTGCAGCCAACGGGAATTTTAGAAGGCATTTCAGGTTACATAGAAACAACTGAGCATTGCACATCAAAGGCCGTAAATAATCTAGACAGGTTCGAGCCATTCAATCTGGGTGCATCCCTTGCTTCTGAAATGCTGTCAGTTATCCTTGTAAACTGGAATAAAATGGCACAAGAAAGGTTTGGGAGGCAATACTTTACAAGGCAAGAAACTTGTTTTCCAAAACTCCCTTTAATGCCGACAAGGCTAGATAAATCCAACGTCACTGATATGTGTTTCTCTTAATGAAGGGTTGTAATGTATAGTTAGATTTCATTTACACATAGGCAGTGGGTATTGTAACTGTCTTTTTACTATCTATACTATCTTTTACTCTTTTGGGCCCTTCTGCCCCATTGTACAGCTGCCAAGTCTTTGTTCATCTCAAAATCCTACAATTTATGTGGTCTATCCCACGGAACCATAGGCTTAAGTGTTGCGCTCTACAGGGAGTCGTGAAAGTGTTTTTCACTTGAAGAACCTCCCCTATGCCTATCCTGCTTCTTATCCAAAGTTGAGGTACGTCCTATTAATTGTTTGCCTGCTTACATCTGAGGCCAATTTCCAAAAGAGTTCCAAAGGCAAGGTATAAGATGATGTAGGAGATTGAAGCACAGGGAACAGGCACAGAGGCTTTCTTACATGACCCTGGCTTGGCAGGAAGGCAACTTGGCTGGGACGCCCTTGCAATCTACTTATTTAAGAAATTTAAGGATTGAGTTCTGAGTACAGTCCGCTGTTTGCAAGCAAATTATAAACATAAGCAAATGCCCAACATAGTTTGAAGTAGCAAAGAAGGCAGGAGGAAAACACTTTTTACACACTATTTTCAAAATGTGCTGCACATGTTACAAGAAGGAACTAAAATTAGATCAAAAAGTTTAAAAAAGGGGAAAAAAAAAAGAAAGTACCGGTAAAACCCAGTATTGAAAAGGCGGCCTTGAATGAATTCATTATGTTTGACAGAGAAATGTACCACAGACCAGGAGTCACCAAATACCACGGATTTGACTGTAGGCACCAATAACTGCATTTTATGTTAAAATTGCTCTTATTCTTTTATGTTTGTATGTTGAAGTTACTTCATGAAATGAAATATTATTTTTAAAAAATGTCACCATTTTCTTTCTAAACTGTAGTGGTTCATCTCAATTCAAGGAGGAAACAACTTGCCATCCACTTCAGACTAAGCCCATACAATGTAGACTAACATGATAGCACTGGAAGGTCAGAAGAATCAGTGGCTCGCTTAAAACAAATAAGATGCAAATTAATGCAATTAATGTGAAATAGCAACATATATGCACACCTATGTGACTCATTCACAGCCACCTGAAATTATTGGCTTTGATATAGCTATATCTCTATCTTACATTAGGGTGCATTTTTTAAAAGAAATAAATAATCAAGGAATAATTATATGGATAAGTCAGTTCTGGGTGTCTTTTCTTTTAAAATTAATCACAGAAACATATACGGTATTCCAAGTTACTGAGTTTTTTTACTCCTGTTTAGCAATGTATATGACATTCAGATGTAGAGAAGGATATGGCATACAACCTTGGATTCAAAACCCACTAATCATTACTTGGGGACTTTGAATCTGAGGCTGCAAGTTTTGTTAAAATTCAATTACTTACCTGAATATTAATGCTCAGGACAACAATGCTGGGCCTGTGGATGCCATACAAAAGCGTTGAATCTTTCATGGGCACTAAAGGAGCTGACACTTTGAAATGCAGCAACGCAAATTTGTGTGCGTGATAGATTCACTATGCGCCATGTCTCCTGAGGCCACCCGGTATAATGAAGCCATTTCAGAAAGGGTAAATGATAAATGGCTGTGCCTGGTAGATGACCCCTCAGTGCGATATATAATAATTATGAGATGACCTGTGTAATGAATCCTGTTAATTTGTTGCATACCAAAAGAAAACCAACAGATCATTTCCGTGGCCAGGCCCAAGGTCTTTCCCTCACAGAAAAATGGGCTAAAACAGAGGCTTGAAATGCCTCTGAAGCTGAAATCTGAGGAATTAAAAAGATATGCTGAAATTGTTCAAAATGCCTAACTGAGCTAGGTTTCAGAAGCCTCATTAGCCTTAGTGGCAAATGCAGTTCTATAGTGTTGAAAGGATCCCCTCCTACTCTTCCTAGTAACCTGTGAGAGATTCCTCTACCTCTCTTCAAGAACCCAGTAATGCCCATCTCCCATCTGAGTAGAACCATGGCTCACCCTCTTCTTCCCTCACTTTCTTTGTTTGCAAATGATTGAAAGTTAGTTAAGGAGAAGCCTCACACACATACACATACCATACTTCCAAAGCCCCAAGGGGTCCTGGAGTGTAGACCTCTTGCCATGGAATGGGATGTTGTTTGGTAACTCACATTCAGCCAGCCCTTCTTTTCTGAGACCTGCGGGAGTCTAGCGAAGATAAGCAACCCTTTGCAAAAACCAACACAGCAGCCTAGTGTTGTTTATTGGGAGGGCCAATTTAAAAGGAAGGTGACACACCTGCTTTGCACAAGTGTGCTGCCAGTGAGTTGCATTCCACAGTGACTGTCCCCTCCCTACAATCCTCTTGTCTTGGGAATGGTAAAGACCAAATAATGGGGTGGGTCTGGTCTTCCATGGGCCACCAATTGCTGACTCCCCAGTTACCATTATTCGCTGAAATGTGGCAATGTCATCAATGGGAACCAGTTCTCTCCAGACCCTCACAGGCACCCAAGTAGGCAAAAATACCCCATTGTCAGGAAAGGAGAGGTTGGATATTGGGACTTTTTATATTTTCTTCCTGGGGCCCTCACAATAAAACGCCACAGGACATTGGCATCAACTACAAAGTTACAATTTTCTTCCTCCATTTGTCCATTTGTATTTTTTTGATATTAGAAAACTGAAGCAGGGAGAGAGAGAGCATGAATCTTGATATGTGACCAATAAAGAAGAACGAACAGAAAATATAACAACCCCAGGGAACTAAGAAGATGACTGAGAATATTAAAACGAGTGCAAAGTACAATATTTCTGATATTAGGACAACAAAGTAATTTGCAGTTCACACCATAAATGGAATGCATTTCTCAGTACATCGAAGCCCCTTGTTAACCTGGACCCTGCAAGTTGGAGATTTTCCAGTTGGAAAAGGTCTGCATAAGGAAGGACTGGCTATATACTAAGTACTAAGAACACTACACTGAGTAGAAGCCTCTTCTGAAACCTTTTCCAAAACAAAGATTCCTCAGATATGTGCTTTTGACAGTTGCAAACAGGCTTGAATGGCACTTTGTGGTGTGCTTTGAAATTCCACGTATTCTTCATCAACCACCTTCTACATACAAGCAATCTTTTTGTTAAAAAAATATCTCTGATACATTGCTACCTAAAAGTCACATACCACTTTGTACCAGCATGTAATACAGGAATATATCCCAGGTGCGGATTGGCCATGGTTAAAGGCCGTCTCCCCTGCAGTAGACAACCTCAGCAGGGCCAGCTGAGAGATGATGTCATTTTTCTTCTTCCAAGATGCCAAGGAGAGTTCAGCTTTAAGCTATACAGCTGCAGTCATGGGGTCCTTTTGCCGTGGATCTTGATGCCTATATTGGTAGTGACCAGGACCAGCTGGACGGGGCCCTACTCTGCCCATTTCATTGTAAGGCAGAACCTTGTGGCTCTGAGGGGGTGATGGGGGTACATCTTGGCGGAGGGGTCCTTTATGCTGGGCGACTGGTTTCGTTGCATAATACTGAGGATACCATAACTCTGTTGCCCTTGGGCCATCATGTGGGTGGAGGTAGCTCCCTTTGGAAGGATGAATGGCAGGCTGGCCTCCTTGAAAGTAAGGAAGATCTCGCTCTTTGTATGGTACCCGTAGTCCTGTAACATACTCCACCGGTTCTACAGGTCCATGCCTGGGAAAGGAAATATATATATGTTTAAAAGGATGTGTATGTGTACAACTGTAAATAGAATTCTTAGCATTATTTTCATTTAAAGTTCTCAATTTGTCTGGGACCAGAAGTGCTACCCTCCTGTAGCAACTAACCCATGCAAGTCAAAAGAGAATAAAAGCTTTTCCAGTCTCATGCTGCTCAGCCGGCAAAACACAGAAGATGTCAGGCAGAAAGGTCCAGCACACATGGCAGCTCCTTGACAAAGAGGCACCACTGCAAAACTCACGATCCCTTAGCAATAATGAAAAACAAAGGCTCCTTCTGTGGTGCACCTCTGACTGTGTTTTATCTGGCTTGAGGATAAACAGATGAGTTTGGTCTGCATCCCCAGCAACCCTCCCAAGGCTTTCCATACACCAATATTCACACCTCTGAGCTGTTTGGCCAATTTTCTTGTCTCAAACATGTCAGTCCATAAAACTCTCTTAAGCCCCTATAGTTGGAAAGAAAGCCTGAAACTCTCAGAAGGAAACATGAAGGAAATACAGTATCTGTATTTAGTGGGCCAGCTGCCAAGAAGGTTTCAGGACACACACCCAGACACTTCCTACACACATACACACACACATAAAGGAGACAAGGAAAGCTGGAGTAACTCTGTAACTTGTCTGAGTCAAAAACTATTTGACAAGCTCCAATGCACATGGAAAAAAGGCAACACATGTGACAGTGTAATGTCAGGGGGCCTGATTATGGAGTCTTTTCTGTAGTTTTCTCTGTCTTAATTCTAGGATTTACATTAATGAGGGATTCTCTCCTAATAAGGATAAAGCCAGGATAAGTGTTACATGGAATAAATAACTGCTGTATGTAGATGTCAACTCAGAAGCCACAAAAACTCAAAGTGATTAGAAGTTATTCTCTTTAGATTAAAATATTTCCTTGGTTACAGAAACAATGCTGGAGAAAATGGCTGACTGCAACATTTTTGTGAGACGCAAAAATAGATACTGTGATTTCTAGAAGGTCTTGGTGCAAAGTTGGTTCAGACTAAAAGCTGTCGTGCAGTACAACCATGCATATGTTCTGTAAATACATGCTCTACCTCTATGGATTTTTTTAAAAAAACTGTTATCTGGATCTGTGCAATTACACTCCTTTCCCTGACTTCCATAAATTTGATCCAGCTTGCAAGAGAAAAGAGTGGAGTCTTCGAAAACAGCCATGGTTAGTTTCTGCTAAAAATATCTAGGTATATGGCTGCTCAGATGTAACAACAAAAATTCACTACTTGCAAACCTGGTAAAAAGAGTCAGATAATGATGAAAAAGAGGCAGGACTTTTGCTAGGGTGACAGCTCAGTGTTTTCATTCAGACTAATTGTGGAAAGACTTGCACTGTTAAAAGTGGGGTAGAAGATTAATACACAGAGGAAATAGAGTTCTAACTTCTCAAACCCATTTCTCAATTTACAACGATTACCTAAAACAAAACAGAACCAAATAGAGATCTTGCTCTTTTGGACACACCTTTTGATCACTTTTTGTAGGAATTTATTTTTGTTAGGATGCATCCTTTCACATTCCTGCTATAAAATGTAGTTAAAAGCATGGGAAAAGCTGGGACAACCCTAAACTCACTGCGATAACCTGCCTGCCCCCTTCTTTCTACACTTGTGAGACCAGTGCAAGTTGTGGGTGGTTGTGTGTGATGGAGGGGGGTGGGATGGATATATGGACTGTGAGAATCAGGGATGCTGCATGCAACTTTTAGTAGCCACTGAAATAGCTGTCTCTTAATCCAGAGCTGCTGCCACACTGCTACTGCTTTAACTGCCATGACTTAGTGCTATGGAAACCTAGGATTTGTAGTTTATTGTGGCACCAGAGTTCTCTGACAGAGAAGGCTAAATACCTCACAGAACTACAAATCCCCAAATTCCACAGCATTGAGCCATGGCAGTTAAAGTGGTGCCAGACTGCATTCTGTGGTGTATATGCAGCCCAAGATGTTAACCATCACCATATCTAGTGAATGTAAATGCTATAGTTCAAATATGGCATGGTGTGCAAAGAAACTTTTTTGTCAGGCCAGAAATCTCCCACCATTCAGCTTCCTTGGATGATCCTGGGTTCTACTGTAAGGAAATGGAGAAAAATATCTGATCATGTTACTTACACCTGAGAATCATTTGGGCTGCAGACTACCAAGGCTATTTTTGTAGAATCCCAGCCCCTTCTGGACTACTCCTCAGAGAGAAAAAATAGAAAAAGAAGCAAAAGCACCTCTAAAAGTAAACAACAACAACAACAACAACACAAATCATTTTTGAGATGTGGGAATGACATTCCCTAAGCTATCAGGGAGGGAGCTGTGTCAGTTTTGATAAAGGGCATCCTGATCAGGTGCCTTTTGGCCCTCGTTGTCCATGTTCCTCCCTGGAGTCTCCACGAGGTTTACACATGTTCTTGGACAACCAAGGCCCCATCCACACTAGCCCATTTGCCCTGCTTAGATCCAGATGAGATCGTGCATGGCATTACCAAATCTCTCCGGAAAGAAGTTCATACTACCTTTTGCCCCCATTGATGCTTCCTGGTCCATTTTACCCCAACAAAGTTCATACATGAAAAAGTAACGATTAAAGATGGAGCGTCTTGGTTGTCAATCAAATGATGTCATGGCGACATCTGATGCATCTGTTGGCCGCGCGAGATGCTTGGTTTTTTTTTAATATACTTTTTTATATTTGACAGCTTATGCGCATGGAGCGGTGCAGCTTGTGGGGATCCTTTCCCCACCTTCCCTCCTCCTCCTCCTCCTCCTCCTCCTCCTCCTCCTTTCATCAGGCACTGCTGGATTTTTTTTTATTTCTTTAGTTATTTATCATTTATTATTAATTATTTTATTTTAATTTATTCTGATTATTATTTATTTTATTTTATTTCCATTTCATTGTATTTATTATTGTATTCTATTTTATTTTTATATTTTGAAACATCCCCATTCATAAACTCACTGGGGCTTATGAATGGGGATGTTTCAAACTGGAGGTTTTCCCTCCGGTTTGAATGAATGGGCCTCCGAATAGAAAAGTCAAACTCCGTTTTAAAAGGCCTCCCGTACAATGCGCATGAGCTGTCAAATTAAAAAAAATACAATAAAAATAATAGGAAATAAAATGAAATACACTAAAAATAATAATACAAAATATATAATACAATAAAAATAATAGTAAAAATACAATAATAAATGAAATGAAATGGAAATAAAATAAAATAAAAATAATTAGAACAAATTAAAATAATTAATAAAATAAAATAAAAATATTTTAAAAATGCTGGAGTGCCCAATTTTGCTGGGAGAGGAGGCATATTCCACCCCCTGGCCTTTTCCCCTCCCCTTCTTTTCCCAAAAGAAACGGTAAATATACCGCTTTGGGAGAAACCGGGTTATGGGGGATTTGCCCCGGTACGCGTGTGCAAGATCCAGATTCAGTAGTGTTAAAACTGGTTTCAGTATGAACTTCTTGATTTTAAACCGGTTTGCTAACTGGTTCTTATGAGGGTCTGAACAGCCCCCTGGACAAGGGTTGGGAGTGTTCAGGTAACTGATGGGTGGGACTGGAGGCAGCCAGTGCACAGGCTTTTATCAAGACTGTGCCTAGGGTATTTAAGCCAGCCTGCATTGCTCACACAGCCAGATCACTGCCTTTAGATTACACCCTATTCACCAATCTACTGCATCAATATTTGTTGTGTAAAGATTCATTAAAGTTTTTTGTAATCTTTGTCACCAATTTAGGTGGTTTTAGCATGGCGCCCAGATCCAGTTGGAAGGGAGATGGGTCAGGTGCGCTCTGTCATACTCAGCTGGGGTTCACCTTATGGAACCTTGGGGGCAAGGGCATAAGGAGCTATGGAGCTAAGGTGGTTCTGGCCCACTCCCAGGTGACAAAAGAACTATGCAGTGGCTTCCGACCATGTTACATCTCACCCCTGTCATCCCAGACATCTCCAGGAGGTGGGGTAGCTATTGGATCTTCCTAGTTTTCTGGGTCTTATGGCAACCTGGGTGGCAGACAGGTTGACTAAGCCTTGATCAAGACCCACACCTGGGCCAGGTCTCTCCAGCTGTAGCCAATAAAGTTGTGCTATTTTTTTATTTTAACATATTGCTCTTGGTGTGATAAGAGGGGCCCCTAACTTCTGCTGATTGTGCGATGGGAACTATATGTGTGGCTGTGCAACCTTGGTAGACTCCAGAAGGGGAATGGGCAAGCTCCCAAGGCTTTAACTCCGTGTGGATAGGGTTATGCTTCATTTGGAAAGGGCACATTTGATTTTTATTTTACACACACACACAAACCCAAAAGGCCCATATGTGTGAAAAAGTGCCACTTGAATACAGTACAAGGAATGTTAAATTATATAACTCTTGTTCCTAGGGGCTTGCTTCTATAAGTGTTACAAAGAATGTAGAGGGAAAACTGAGCTTTCCCCCAGCTGGCCTAATGTTCTTAAGACTCCTGTGTCGATGATAACCCAATGACAATTAGGTGGTAGCAGTACAACAAAAAGAGAAAGCATAGGACAAACAAAGAAACACACACACTCTACAAGACGTCTGTGGAGTCAATCTACACCTCAGTAGTTTTATTCATAAACTTTCAAGGGAGGATGACATTGGCTCCACCAGTGGAGCGAATGTGCTCTTAGTTAAGATGAATCCTTCCAGTTCTCTCTTAATGAAACCCTTGAGGAAGACTCAATAAAGAAGCTTGGTCCACAGAAAAATGGGTTTAAATTTCCAGATGACTGGATTGCAGCTGTGATCAAAGCAATTTTTCAGAACCCCACAGAAAAGCCAAGCAAGAAAAGCTACCAATGGGACTGAAAAATCTTGATGCATTCTACACTTGGTCACAACTTCTACAGTTAGCCTTGAATTGTCCATGGAATATCCATAATTTTGGCCCCAAAACCTGCCCTCAATTTATATATGAGGTCAACTTATAGTCGAGTATATACGGAAAGTAGTATTCAGGGCCTTAATATAAGCACAAATGGTTAAAGGTCTAAAGACCTATAATTGTAAGCACATTTTAGTACCAAGAGGGACCCATTTTCTCTGAGAAGATAGACACAGTACCGGGCCATAAATTTTCCTAGCAATGTGTGATAAACAATTTTATTCCATCAAGCCAAACTGTTAAATATAATGGGCCCTTCATTTCCACTGGGGCTTGGTTCCAAGACTCCCATGGATAACAAAATCATGGATGCTCAAGTCCCATTATATACAATGGCATAGTAGAATGGTGTCCCTTTTATAAAATGGCAAAAATCAATATATATTTTTAAATAAATAATAATAATAATAAAAGCTTTATTTATATACCACCCTTCCAGTGATCAGGGCGGTGCACAATTACACAAGTTAAAAACATATACACAGATTAAAAACATTCAATAGCACAGTAACAAAATCGGTTCAGGGCGACAATACAGTGGCAATATTTTCAAGATTTGGATGGTTGAATCTGTGGATAAGGAATCCATGGATAAAGAGAACTGACTGTAGTATCAATATCAGAGACATAGAAATATGCAAAAATGTATTTTTAATCAGTGTATTAGTTTGTTAAGAGCCATAAAATGTAGATCCATAATTATTCCCCCCTCCAAAATCTTTTTGCAGTCATATGTCCTTGTTCAAGAACAAATACCTCAGACTAATTTATCATAGTTTATTGGGCCAAGAAATAACATTAGGGTTTTATTCTCCTTATTCCTTTTCCCATCATGCCTTAATTCTAAACTCCAGTAATTTGTTAAAACTAGAGTTTCCTATTACATTCGAACTAGGAAATTGTGCTTTACTCTTCAACTGAAACCAGGATCTCAAACTACTATGCCTGCACCACACTTTGGGAATTTAGTCACAGACTAAATTCCCGAAGTGTGGTGCAGGCATAGTGATTAAATTTCCAAAGTATGGTGCAGACATAGTGCTTGCTCTTGGTCTAACAAATCATGTTTTACTAGACTGAGACAGCAGTGTCTGTACTGGCCTGAAGTTAGGTAGTCAATTTGGAGTTATCAAGCTATAGTATTTCCTATTATTTTGCACATCAGTATAAATCAGCTGTCAATGGTCTAATCTGCACTACTGAAATAACTGCCTTGGCTCAATGCTATGGAATTCTGGGATTTGTAGTTTGTTGTGGACCAGGGCGCTCTGACAGGGAAGGCTCGATATCTCACAAAACTACAAATCTCAGAATTTCATAGCATTGAGCCATGGAAGTGAAAATGATGTCAAACTGCTTATTTCTGCAATTCAGATTAGATATGAGAGACTAGGGCTTGAATCTCCACTTGGCCATGGAAACCCACTGAGTGACCCTGGGCAAGTCACTCACTCTCAGTCCTAAGACAATGGTAAGCCTCATCTGAAGAAATTGTGCTAAGAAAACACAGCAACAGATTCACTTTCGGGGTGCCATAAGTAATAAATGATTTGAACACATATGAAAACAGCAACAACAAAACAGGCTTGTGTTTTTGTAGATGCTATCTTCTCAAATGAAAATGAACATTATCAATATAGTCGTTGTGGGTCTTCAAGTCATTTCTGACTTTTGGCAACTCTAAAGAGAATCTCTCATGGGGTTTTCTTGGCAAGATTTGTTCAGAGGAGGTTTGCCATTGCCATCCTCTGAGACTGAGAGAGTGTGACTTGCCCAAGGTCACCCAGTGGGTTTCCATGGCCAATTGAACCCTCGTCTCCAATTGTAGCCCAGTACTCAAACCACTACACCACACTATTGTTAAAAATATAGTTCTAACTTTAGCCTGCTATATTTGAGAGTCTAGTCAGTTATAGTTAGTTACAGTACTTTCCCCTGCAAGTGGGTTATTATTGCCTAACCTGTTCTCCCCAAATTCCTCCAGAATTGTTCTCAATGAAACAAAACTCAATATGCCCTCTTTTTCCTGCCTTACTTCCTTAAATCACTGACATAGGTCATGTACAAATATTATCTGCCTTAAAATGAACCTACATTCTCTCTGGGGACTGCTCAGTGCAAACGTTTCCTGTTTAAAGTGGAAAGAGAGAGAGGAAGAATTCCAGGCCTTGGACTTTCAGGACCCTTGTCTTCCCCAGGGATTTCTCACTTTTAAAACAGAACATTATAAAAGACAGGCCCTCCCAGTTCTGCATGAGAAACGCCAGACAAAGTGCGGAAGGGCCTGAAGCCACCCTCAGAGATACTAAAAGGACATCGAAACCACAGGTCTCAGGACTGTTACTCCCACCGCTTACACCAATAAATTGGTGCAAAAGACCAGACAATATTTTCATTACTTTCTTTCTGTCCCAGAGTTTCTGTCACAAAATAAAGGTGCTTTTCTTCAAGATTAGCCATCTGTTTTATATGCAGGAAAAGTAACATTGGTCTAATCTGCATTGCAGAATTAATACAGAGTACAGTCAGCCTTCCTTATTCACGGATTTTTTTTTATCCATGGATTCAAGCATCCACAGCTTGGAAATATTTTTAAAAAGTATAAATTTCAACTAGCGAACCTTGATTTTTGACTTGATTTTTTTGATTTTCTATATGGGACACCATTTTGCTATGGAATTATATTCAATGGAACTTGAGCATCCACAGATTTTGTTATCCATGGGAGGTCCTGGAACCAAACCCCAGCGGATAATAAGGGCCCACTGTATAATTTTTGAAAGGGAGAACCAGCATGATGTAGAGTGCTGCCTTAGGATTCTGAGGCTGCATCTGCACTGCAGAATTAATGCAGTTTGACACCACTTTAACTACCATGGCCCAATGTTAGAGTTAAAGTGGTGTCAAACTGCAGATGCAGCCTCAGAATCCTACGCCAACACTCTATACCATGCCGACTCTCCCTTTTTAAAATTATATTCTCTGTTGCAAGTCATTTTGACTGATCATTGACTGATCACTGCAATGGTCCTCTTGAAAAGGAAGGTAGCAGGAGGGTACACCATGTCCTATTAGAATCTTTCTTACTTGGTGGATGAGGAAACACCAGGCAGGCAGCAGAATTAAAGACTGCATGTATGAAGTGTAAGAAGGGACCCTGGTTTTGATGGAACACAGCAAGAAAGGATATGTAAGCGTACTAAAACTGTAAGGACTTCCAGGATATACTTTGCAATTCTCCTTTTGGATGGCTGGATAACCTTCTCCCCATCTCCATGTTTTAATTTTGAAAATAATGTTTTCATGCTGAGTTGTGAATACAGATGCTCAGCTGCCTCTTCCAAGTCTTGAAACAGCCCCAGTAGCTGAGGTGGAAATATATGTGCAGTTTGCCAGTTCTCATTAAGCTGCATGTTTCCCTGTTTAATCGCTTCCAGTGATGTGGAGGGGCTGGAGGAAATGCACTTGGCCACATCAGGACATGGGAAGAGTGATCCTCCTAAAGGAGAAAAACCCTGAGCAGGTGTTGGCTTAGGCTGCAGATCTTGGTTAAGTGTAACATGTAGTTTGACCCTCCAAGTTCAAACTGAAAATGATCAAACCCTGGACTTCATGGAAACAAGGGTAAGTGCTGCAATAGAAAACACACATGTGTGAAAGAGAGAGAGAATGAGAAAGACTAATAAAGGATGAAACTGCACAAAGGTAAATACAGTCAGCCCTCTGTATCCATGGATTCTTTATCCACATATTCAAGTATCCAAAGCTTGAAAATATTAAAAAAATATTTAAATTATAAAAATCAAAGCTTCATTTTGTCATTTTATATAAGGCACACCATTTTACTATGTCACTGTATGGAAAGTTGAATATTGCAGGATGGTGGACTAGACTCTGAGATTTATGGTCAATGGAAAAAAATTGCAGATAATAACAATAGAGCAAGAGGTTTACACTCTGGATTGAATTTTCATAAGATCTGGCACCCACTTATTGAACATATCCAACAGGATTTATTCTCTAGACACCCTCCAATATTAGCTATTTTTATATGGAAAGATGTCTTTCAAGATCCCTGAATACACCTCTTGTTTATAATCTTCAGGACATTAGCTGGGTTAATGTCTTTTATTCATTGTCATTTTGTTATACCGCTTGTTGTCTGTTGTTCTGTTTTAGAATGTATTAATAAATTATTTGTAAAAAACAAAACAAAACTATGTCACTGTATTTGATAGGACTTGAGCATCCATGGATCTTAATATCCTCAGGTGGTCCTGGAACTAGACCCCAGTGGATGCCAAGGGCCCACTGCATGCTGAAATTCTGAACCAGCTCACCTTTGCTTGACCTTAACACCTAACTTGTTACTCAGGTCTCTTAAAAAACAATCAAACATGCTCACATAAACACACACCCCATGCGCACGCAGGCACACACACAAGGACACATAGTTCAGGCCTGCCTTTCCAAACAGAAATAAACAATGCTGTGTTTTCTCCTTGCAGAAAGGACCACCTCCAAAGAGCTCCTAATTAATTTTGTTCTCCTTCCTCCTTGTTTTTGTTGGCTCCTGAGAGGCTCAGAGTTCAGAAGCCTGGTTCATGCCTCCCCAGTGACCCATGGCTTGGTAAGCATATATATGTGTCAGGAAAAATGAAAATTATTGACCACTGGGACTCATCCAAACTGTTGACCAGCCACTCCAACAGGCATGTGGAGAACATTCCCCATAACAGGAAATGATGAAAAAAAAAGCTACTCTTTGGATTCTCTAACTCAAGCACTGGAATTGGACACAGGCCAGAAAGGATGTAGCTGCCCAGAGTAACAGGAGAGACAACCAATGTAGTCTTAAGTGTATAGCATTATGTCCCAGAGGTTCTCAAACAGTGTGGTGGGACCCCCTGGAGGATGCAAGAGTTGCTCAAGGGGAGTGCGTGACTTGGAGGCCCTGACCCCTCTTCCTCCCAATCTTTTCTATGTGTAAAATTGACATATGCATTGATTTAAATATTGAATTTATTTAAGTAAAACTGTTCTAATTTGAATGATGTTATTTTATTATTTTCTTATAAAATGTTCAAATATGAATATACATAAATGTGCAAATGAAAATACACACACTAAACAAACACAATATTTTTATTCAAGTTGCAGGGAGCACATCTGCCTGGAGATGTAAGGGGGGGGGGTGTCCCAAGGGTAAAAAGTTTTGAGTGCCACTGTCATATCTGATCATATTCAGGGTGGCAAGTCTAATAGCAATGTAGCAATAGAGTTAGGCAGGGAGACAGTGTCTGAACAAGTTCCTGAGACTGACGAAGAAGCTACTATAATGGTGCAGAAACTGAATGATGGATGTGCCACTCCGAGCCTCCCAGAACTTTAGACGTCCTTATTGTAACAAAAAGTTGCCTTTCACATGCTCTACAGAGGTGTATAGACATTGAAATCCCACAGATGCAACTACCCTTCCTCCAGGATCGTGATGCAATAGACAAAGAATCATACTACCATAGAAAAGCATTATCCATTTGTGTGTATAGTATGAATGACAGGCCTCAATAAATGCTCTAGCACATTTTGAGGTGTTGCATGTTGTACATAATTTATACGCTGAACTTTCAACATAAAATGTATGTCTCCAGTCAGGCTAATGAAATCGAAAGAAGAAGAAGAAGAAGAAGAAGAAGAAGAAGAAGAAGACAGCAGCAACAATAGCAATAATCATACAAATACAAAGAAAGCAAATGTTTCAAAGAACGGTTCTGAGTAGACTTCCCTGGAAAGATTTTCTCAGTCAGCTCATTCCCAAAAATTACATTTGAAACGCATTTGTTAAAAAAGAATTAAACTATGCTATGATCTCAGTTCAAGCTACAGGATTCATAGCTATTGGGCCTTTTAACATATTCGTTACTATGTCAAAAAATAACATAAAATAAAAAATGAACAGGACCAATCCCCGTAAACTGTAAAATCATCTCTGGTGAGAGCCTGTACAGCTTGATCCAAGGGAACAAGTGGGATAGGCACTCACCATTTGGATGAATGGATTCACCCAAGCAGCTACAAAGAATGTGAGCTATGTCAGGCATATGGGGAGAACAGTCCGGCAGAGAGAGAGCTTTGATCTTGGATCTGGGTGACCTTGGTTCAAGCCCTTCCTGGGTCATGGAGTCACCGTGGGGTCTCAGCATCAATCTCTCTCACATTGCTAGGCCCCCATTTGTAAAATGGGAAATCTCAAAGGTTTGTGAGGGCAAACTCAATAAAGATTACAAAGCACTTTGCAAATTGAAAATGTTATAGAAATGATAAATACTGGTAGTGAAGTTAAGCTCTACTTTCTCATCATCTCTTTGGTGTAAAGACTGGAAACAGATGTAAAAATACCTCCTTTTGATTTTTTGCTTCACGCTGACTTTATCAACAGGTAACTTCAACTTCTAACATTTTTTGAAATTGTCACATCAAAACCACATTTACTTAGGGTCTAATATTTATATGTAGTTTCCAATTCTTGATATAACACTGTTCCACAACCACCAGTCTAACCAGTAATCCATGACAAGGTAATCCTATGAGGCTTTTAGGCACGTCTATGGAAAGCACCACCACTGCAACAAGTCCATTAGTGATCTATCATTGGAGCAGGGGAAAATGGTTATGGCAGGATGGATGCGGATGTAACGCATCCAACCTCATGTATTTTGCCATAAAGATCATAGAATAGATACAGAAATTGAGCAACATTTTTTAAAAAATAATTCAGAGAAATAGCATCAACCAGTATTTCCATCCCAATACCCTTCTCCTCCATCCTCAACAGTCATTCTACCTATTATTCAGTAACTAGCATTGACTCTAATGATATAATATAATATAATTTTAGATGTCACACATGAAGATTTTCAAAATCAAACCCACAAATCATATATATAATAGTCAAAGGCAAAGAAGAGTACCTATGAAAGGATTCCAGTATGTGGATCAAGTACGTAGATTATTTTTCATTAATCTTTTGGTTGCTAAACATTATTTTTTCTTTTTACATCCTACTCCAAGAATCCTCTGCCTATCCCTGTTTATATAGACAAGAATTATAAAAGCTGTTCTGCAACTCAATACATTTGGCCTCAATGTACTGCTTAATAAAACTGACATTTTAAAAATGGATTTTTTTAAAAAAAAGTAAACATCAAATTAAAGAAATAGTAATTGGTTTTTATTTTTAAAAATATAAATAAAACATAAAATTTGTCTCCTGACTATCATTTTAAAATTATAGTAAAATTTAATGCTCATTACAATAAATTAGCTAATCTATACTTATGGTCTCATAGAAATTAATTAATGGCTTTGTTGCATGCAGACACTGTATTACCTACAATCAAATACGGAAAAGGAGGAAAAAAAATATTTCATTTTCAGTCTATGAATACGAACGGGTCAAAGTGTGGAAGATGGTAGCTGTGGGAATCTGATAGACAGTATAAATTTATTTAAGTATGAATTTTTTTTAAAAAATGACGATCTAATGTTTGGAACAACTTCCTGGATTATTTTTCATTCATCTGCTGTTTGTTAAATGTTAGTTTTTCCAAGACATCCTCTTCTTATCCCTGTTTGTACAGACAGCATCATCATCATAAAATAATAATATAATAAAATTTTATTTATATTTCCTGCTTCTCCTTTCAGATCGAAGCAGGATTACAGCAAGTAAAATCAAGATATAATTACAATTGTAATACAATATACAATATAATAATCTAAAATGCATCAAACTAAAAAAATGTTACAGTGTTTCCAATAGGTTTTGAAATCAGGTCCTTCTATACAGGAATAAGGACAATCTTTTGTTGGCTATAGAAGATCAGATGGGTAGGCCTGCCGGAAGAGATCCATCTGAAGTGCCTTTTAAAAGGCATCTAAGATGGTCATAAGATGGATCTCTTCTGGCAAGTTGTTCCAAAGTCTAGAGGCCATAGCAGAGAATGTTCTATAAAAGGTAGTTTTTAACCTAGTTTTTGGGTGCTCTAATAGTTTTGTTCCGGATGTTCTGAAAGTGAGGGGCGGATTGTGTAGGGAGAGGCTTTATATGGCCTGGGCCCAAGTTACTTGAGGGAATGCCTCTCCCTACACAGTACATAAAAGCTGCTCTGCAAGACAACATAAAAACATATAAAAGCTGCTCTGCAAGACTTGGCTGCAGTGTCCTACTTATTACAACTGATAATTGAAACACAGATGATTTCTTTACAGTGTACATTTATTTAATTTTTTAAATAGTGGTGAAACAATGGTCATGCAGTCTAAACTCTGGCTTTTGAGTGTGTGTATCTTTGTGCCTTCAAGTCCTCTATTGACTTATGGAGATGCCATGAATTTCACTGGGTTTTCTTAGGCAAGAAATACTCCAAGGTGGTTTTTACCAGTTCCTTCCTCTGAACTACAGTCTACAGCACCTAATATTCATTGGTGATCTTCCATCCAAATAGTAATCAGAGCTAACCTTGCTTGGCTTCCAAGATCAGATGGGATCTGTTGCCTTTGGGGTATTCTAAACTCACCACCATCTCTATCCATAAGATCCCCTTGTGTCTTCTGTCCTTGCTGTCTTCTCTGTTCTGCTTGGGGCCCGTCTCATGTTTAATATCCAGGTAAAGCAGCTAGAGGCCCACTGATTGGTGAGAATATGCTAAATAAGTAAGCAATGCTGTAGGTTTGTAGGAATGTATAGAAAGCCATTAGCTGGCCATACTGCAATAGCAAATGTAAAACATTTATGTAACATTTCAGATTCAGTTTAATTTCCTATGGTCTATGTCCAATTGTTAGATCCAACCAGAGCAAACCTACTGAATTAATTGAACTGACACAAGTGATGCCTTATCAAGTTCCTTTTCCTTCAATGGGACTAAGATTAGGATTTACTCCACTTCTGATCAAGGTGATCCTATTGCTAGGCTGGGCCTGAACAAAGGAAAATTTTCATGGATGACCCTGTCTTAGTAAGAAAAAAGAGAATCCCTGGGGTAGGTGGTGGTGGGTGGGCATGCATGCAAGCGCGAGTACTGGCCATGGCTCATTAAAATCAATTTAACAACCTAGAAGTCTCTGGAAATGCTGGCTATTCCCTCAAACGTTTTTTATCTTATTCATTTTAAAACAACATTTACAGAAGAGTGACATCTGCTTGCATTTAAAAAACAGAGGAACACCCAAATGACTTAGAGATGTTAAACACACACACTGACACACACACAGCCAATGATGCCTTGTTCCTTTTTCTACTTTTGATGCCCCTGAAAAGATGGTTGCATTCTCACAGTGAAAAGCAAATACCCTGACCAGTGCCAAATGGCAATGCCACACACAGGTTATTTATGGGCTGCTCTGGCTCAGGTGCCTTGTCCTCCTGTTCTTTATCAACAATGCATGACTTTAAAAATCAGATAATGTAAACTAGTACAATCCCGGGCTCTCCTCCACCACATGCCCTTGCAGTAGGAGCTGTTTTTAGTCTGAGAAGTGTGTTTGAAATTGTTACAGTGTCAGATTTCCAGTTACCAGACCTCACATTCCAGGTCCAGGCACGACTGCTGTGGTTGAACAGGATTAGCAGACCACTCTGCAACACTATGTATTACATAGCTTTTACTTTCCAGGCTTTACAGATCCATAAAAAATAATGATCATTTGATGACCTAAGTTACTAGGTGGAAAACAAATATTGAAAAAGAAAAGCCTTCACTTATGCTACTAGTATTTGCTTCAAGCTGCACAGAGCTGAAGTTCCTTCATTATTTGCTGGCAGGGTAACTAAAGCAGAGGCATTTTTCCAACAAGCCTGGTGAACAGGCAGGGTCAATTCTGCCTTTCTCTTACACAGCTGCACTCGGCTGCAATGCTACCATGGCCATTCCTAATTCACTCTTGGCATGAAAAATCTAGGTGTTGCTCAGATTTAAAATGTTTTGTATCCTTTCCTGTTCTGAACCACATAAAGAAAATGAATGATGCTGTCACAAGTGAGAAACATCCCTGTGAGTTCACTGGGAGTATCAAGTGCCTGAATTAGACCTCCTTGAATTGGGAAATTCAATGTCCAGTGACGCCAACTCCTTATATTAGGTACCGTCAAATAAAACCAATCAACTTGCCTATTTTAACTATCTAAATCTTGTGACTAGAAACTCAGTACTAACAAAGTTCAGTCCATGAAGACTAGTAGGAGGACAAATCCAAAGGAAAGACACTGAGCTCCTGTTACAGTGGTCCCCCGGGTTACGAAAGTAATCCGTTCCGGATTAATTTTCGTAACCCGGAAATTTTCGTAACCCGGGGGACCGCTTTATTTGCCGGACCGCGCGGCAAATTTAAAGGGGCCGCACGGTTTTTTTAATCGTAACCCAGGGTTTTATTCGTAAGCCGGGGCCGTTTTTGCGGCCCCGGCTCTTTCGTACCCCGGGGTTTTCGTACCCCGGGGTATTCGTAACCCGGGGGACCACTGTACTTGATTTTGTAACAAAAATAATTTCCTTCTTTATGACAGCTGCTGTTGTTGCTACTACTACTACTGTCACTAACACAACTACTATTAAAGGCACAGAAGTTCTGTCCTCTTCTGTATCTGGATAGCCTATCATTCAGAAAATTTCTGTTTGTAGCGTGTATACACAAATATGTCTGAGGCATAATATTTTGCCAGGGGGTTACAGCTGCAACTAATGTGTTCTCCTACCTCTTTCGTGTACTTTGGCAGTAGTCTAATGCTCAATCATTTTTCTTCCCACAGCTGCAAACTTTGACGTAGACAGTAGCCTTCAACTGCCCTGCTACAGCAAAAAAAGTTGCTGGTTTTGTGTTGGCTCCTTAAGGAACTAGCTCACTACAAGGGAATACGAGATAGCGATTCCAAAATGTGAACATGGAGGGAGTGGGAGAAATGAGAGTAGACAGAGGAAGAGTAGCAACTGCCATCATGGAAAATGCTTCAAGCAGGTGAAGTTCAAAAATCATTGCTGGGCAAGCTGAATCAGCTGTACAGTGTCCCAGAGGAAGAAAGAGATATGGATAATGCTGCAGTTTTATGCACATGTATCTGGCAACAAATCCCATTGGGGAGGGGGATGTTAACGTACATCTTAATTAACATGCATTGGGTTGGATTGCCAAGACAGCAAATGCTTGCAACAAGGGTGGAAACTATGTCACTTGCAGGTTGCATGGGGCCACAAGGGCCTTCTTTATGGCTTCTCTCTCCCTGCAGAGCCACCTGGGAGATCTGAGGAAAAATGGAGAATGGTGCCTCCAGAGGCCTCGGGAGGAGGATGGATTTTCAATTTAAATGTTATTTCAACCCCACCACTCTTCTCAGACAACCCCCCCTCCCCAATCAAAGACTAACAACTCAGCTCTGTGTTTGATGTGGGACATCATGGTGGCTGGCATTCTGTCATGATTCACAATGCAATGCAGCCAGGAACAAGATTACATGAGCAACACAATAGTCTTTTTCTTTCATTCATTCATTATTCTCTCTCTCTCTCTCTTTGGATTAAGCCTTAAAAGAAAGCAACCATGCAGATGACCTTCCTTAGCCTATGGTCTCTTTATATTCAGATCATCTCAAGCAACGCTAGCTTTTCCTCTTGGAGGGTGGATGGAATTAAAGAACCTATTGAGAAACACGCTGCTATTCTGTGACCTTTTCAAAAGTGAAAGGGGCTAAAGCAGATTGTAATGACTCGCTACTTAAATTAACAACATGTGTCATTCTGTATGTTTCACGTTTTTCGACA
This sequence comes from Urosaurus nigricauda, assembly GCA_034509955.1. NCBI lineage: Eukaryota > Metazoa > Chordata > Lepidosauria > Squamata > Phrynosomatidae > Urosaurus > Urosaurus nigricauda. Next base: position 190,443,263 of record JAOEGL010000001.1, on the reverse strand, counting down.
CAGCATAATACCTTGAGAGTCATTAACCTCTTGGCACCAACAGCTCCTGCCTCCATGCTAAGTAGTCATGCCTTTTGTGCTGCAACCCCTTTGCCCTATTAAAAGAGCCTAGGATTAGGATTGGGGTTCCTCTCTGGCCTTTTGTTCCTCGAATCAGCATGGGATGAGGATTTTATGCAAGCAAAAACACTCAGCCTTCTGGAAAGAGTGCTTTGCATCTCATTGAATTAACTGGTCTGATCAGTCTAGATATAGGGCTTTGGGGGGGGGGGGAATTTGCAGAAGCCCTTGTGGCCAAAGTGAAGACATTTCTGCTTCACTTTCCAGTGGATGGTGACAGACTTGAGGCATTTCTATTGAAGCAGTAAATGGAGGAGTTTTTCCCATCTCAAAACCATCCTCGAACATGTTGTCATGGATGCTAAGGAAGGAGGGACAGAGAGTCCAGTTTTAGTGAGGAAAGCCCACCCACAGCCTGCAGAAGGAATGTGAAGCAATGCCTGGTGTCCACATGTGTACATACTACCATGCAGTAGCAGAAAACATTATATTGTAAGCTACTTGATTGGGAGATACGGGAAATATAAATAAAATAAATAATAAAATGGTGGGTAGGCATGGATGATGAAGAAAAAACTCAGAATCCAACAACTACATATTTTGGAGCTGGAATGTGTCTAGAGGAAGGTGACCAAGATGATCACAGGTCTGAAAAACAAGCCCTTGGAGAAATGACACAGGGAGCTAGGCATGATTAGCCTGGAGAAGTGGAGACTGGGAAATGGAATGGTAGCCATCTTTAGATATTTGAAGGGGTGTCATATTGAGCATGGAGTAAGCTTGTTTTCTGCTGCTCTAGAGACTAAAACACAGATCAATGGATTAAAATCACAGGAAATAAGATTCCACCTAAACATTAGGGATTTTTTTTTTACAGTAAGAACTGTTTTGAGAGTGGAATAAACTGCAGGATAGTGTACCCTCCTTGTTTGGGAGTATTAAACAGATGTCGGATGGGCATCTTTGAGTGCTACAGTACGACCACCCCCTGTATCCAAAAGTACTACATTCCCAGACATACTATAGAAATGTGAAACTGTGGATAATAGCAAACCCTACTGGAGCGAAAGAGTTCTGACCCAACTTCCAGTAGAAGCACACAGCATAACTGCACTGGAAGATCTAGAAAATGCCTAGAGAGGACATTTTTTTTCAGATATGGATAAGCAAAACCATGGGTATAGATCCCACAGATACAATGCTCATACTGTATTCTTTTACGACAAGGGGTTGGATTAGATGGCCCTTGAGGATGCTCAGACTCTATGATTCTAATATCTAAATGGAAAAGAAACAGAAAGATAAACTTTGCTAGCATGGAGGGTATAGCTCAAGTCAAACTATGTGGGTGAGGTACCTAGTGACAGAAAAGACATCCGAATAGCTAGTATCCTGCTTGTTTGTAACTGCCAAGGTTTTGAGGTAATTTTCTGTTTGTGCATCTGAAACAAGTCATTCTGGTGCTCTGACAAAATATCCTTTTGTACAATGTAAAGAAAAGGGGAAAATACTAGCAGTTCAAATGAATGGGACTGCAGAAGAACTCTTGCAATCATTTTCTCTTTTGCCTGTGAGTTCATTGCACTACAAATATCCAGAGGATTCTATGAACCACTCTGGAAGTCATATAAAAATACATTTTAATCAGTTCTCATTTTACACTTGAAGTGAATTTAATGCACAATGAACATTCAGCAACATTGTTAAACGATTTCCAACAAATAATATAAGCCATTAGAGAGAGCCTCCTTAAGTAATAACGACTGGTGCAGAGGTTCTAGCTGTTCAACTGTTAGATTATTAGTAATGCACACAGCCTGATAGAGGCTGAATAACATACTACGAGAGCATGTTATTAATACCATTACAGAACTTTTATTTTTAAAATTATCTTTAATCTAAATTAAAGCATTATTTGCTGTGTCTCCCCCAACTTTGCTGTGCTCACTCTCTTCAGATATATTCTGTGATTAAAAAATATGCTTCAGTGAATGACAAAGATGCCGAGCCAGAACAGATTGTATTTTCCTCCCACTTTTTACATTTTATTTCTAGACACAGTAACTTAATTGAACTCACTGAAATGTGCCTTTTTATTTTTCATACCCAAAGCTCCAAAAGAAGCTCACCATCTAGCACTCATCTATGTCTCCTCTCAACAGGCAACCAAAAAACATGGGTGAACAATTTTACAGCATGGTCAAAAAGGTGTGGACAGGCAACAAGCAGGCAAAAGTTATTAATGTGGAAGAAACGCACCAAACTACTATTTTAAGCAGAGAAACACTGGAATTTATATACTGAGTATAGGAGGAGCTTTTGCTCTCCTTCCTGCTAAGTTAATTGAATGCAAACTACCTTTTCTGATTTGAACTATGTTTGCAGCAATTGAAGTAAGAAAGCAGGAGAAGGAGAGCGTCATGAGAACATTTTAAAAGCAGCTGAGAAAGTGGGACAGCATAGGATTAACCAGGAGTGTCCTACCAAATTGAGACACCTGGAAGGTATAAAAACATATTTTGGTCATTGGTTGTTTTCCAAACAGACCATACTCATTCACTCATCACTTTCCCCTATGAGGAACCCAAAGAAAACCAAACATGTACAGCAAAACACAAACACAAACACACACATCGTCAGCACCTTCAGCTTCTCCTATCACAGGAGAAGAGCTTTCATAGTTAGAGCAACTAATAGGGAGACTAATTTTTCTTTCTCACCAGACGCAATTTGGATGGCAGGATTGGAAAGGTGGATGGTAGGAGCCCATTTGTCTTTGGTAATTCAGAGATGTTTATGGGGCTTAATTTGTTAAAGAAAATTGATTGCATTAATTGGCAATTGTAGACCAATGTTTAGCAATCAAAGGGCATAATCAGCACCAGTGGGGTATGACTGGCAGATTTAGCTTTTCATTGGCCATCAATATGCATCTCTGTTAATGACTGCAAAACTGGAGGTGTTCTGTTTTCCCAGGTGTGTTCATCCCTGAACACTAGTTGGTATTGAAATGCAGCCTCTCTGAGCTTCACAGATAGGGAAGGGACAAACACACCTCACCCAACATAGTTGGAGCCTTGTGTTTTCTTGAAGAAAAGATGCCTGCCACATAATTTTAAATATTTCTGTGCGTGCGTGTGCATGCGGTTGCTTCTTTTTCTCTCTTTCCCTACTTTTCCATTGGTTCACTTCCAACTATAGATGAGGGACAGAGAGAAACATGTTCGAACCTTTGACATCTAGCTCTTCCCTGAACTGTGCTGCACACTAGATTTCCCCCTCTGTTTTGGGGAGGAGTGATAGCCTTCCCCCATCTTTAGCACTCACTGCCTCCATCACTTGCTCAATGTCTCACCTATGCACTGGTGCTAAAAAAAATCAAATGTACCTTCTTCTGAAATGAGCTTTGCTACATTTCCCCCACCAATCTCCCTCCTGTTAGAAGACCCTGCATAACCCGCACTGTATTTGGGGTCCAGTCCCCTCCTTCCTTGGGTAACACTACACTCTCTCCCTCCCTTCCTCTCCCACTGCATGCTTTTCTTCAGGCTTTCTGTTTCTAGAGCAGGATAATTAAGGATAACATGATAAGTGGAGGAAGATGAGAAGGACATAAGCAAAGCACAAGGATGGAGGTAGAAGTACGGCCTTCAAAATACTGCCATGTGCTGTATATAGGGCTAGCTTGAAAACAGTACAATTTCAACTAATGGAAGAAGTTCTGTTCTGTCATGGCATAACGTAAGTCTTTGGTGTCTCAGACTGGCTAGTTAGAACACTACACTGATTTTAATTTCAACCTGCACTGGTTACATGGTTATTTCCAGGTCCAATTTAAGTTGCTCATTTGAATCTTTAAAGCCCTAAACACCCCGAGACATGAATACTGTGAAACCTACCTAAAATCAGCAGGATATGAAAATGCTTAACTCTGAATGGATGTATATTCATATGATTTCAAAGGATAAGGATTATTCCTGTTCCTCAGATGTTGCTCTGAACAGGTTTACTTTTGTATCTACATGGGGCTTTTTAAACCACACTTAAAAAAAAAAAAGTATTTGTCTACAATGTAGACTACATTTTCTCCCTACCTCACACATTTTGTAGATATTTTATTTAGTGAAATTGTCTCAGGCAGACTGTTCATTTAATGTGAGTTTAATAGTCCATGATAGTCTGTGTTTTACAAAGTTTGCACAACATGGTATGATCTGTCTGTTTCATGAAGTTAAGGAAGTGTGCATCACAATCCTATGGATATCTACTCAGAAGTAAGCCCCATTGAGCTCAATATCAAAACAAACAAACAGCTTCATTTATATACCGCTTCATACTGCCTAAGCAGTGTCTAAGCGGTTTACAACTGTAAGCTACTTGCCCCCAACAATCTGGGTACTCATTTTAGCGACCTCGGAAGGATGCAAGCCTGAGTCAAGCTTGAGCCCTTTTGCTGGTCTTGAACTCGCAACCTTAGGGTTTTGAGTGAGTGGCTGCAGTACAGGCATTTAACCACTGTGCCACCAGGGCTCCTTTTTCATTTACTCCTAGGCCAAGACAGTAGCCACAGAAAGTACTTCATGTTGTACTAAAGCTATAGCAACCACATCAACTGAAATGTGGCTCCTTACATGCACCAACTATTATACTGTGATATGTGTTTAATTACAGTATAGGCTAGGAACCAAACACACACCTCCATAAGCAAGTGAGAAATGTCTCTGCATGACTAAGAAGATAGATACACTCTTGGTTTCCTCTAGTGGCTTACCACTCATAAGGTGTCACTCGAGATCATCCTCAACTTAGGCAGATTTTTTGGGGGATACTAGGGGCTGCAACTGGAAATCTGAAAGCTACCATGCACCACAAGGAGTAGGCTACCCATCGTGGTTTATCTCTCACCCATGGAAATTTGCTGCGTACAGACACACACACAAAGTCCAAATGCAGCAGAACCTAATCAGCACCATCCAAGATGCCAAAATAAAAATTCCGGAATGTTTGAATCTGCTAGCATTACCTCTGAGGCCTATTTCTAGTTAGGAAAACTAGTGCTGCTGATCCCCCACTTCCCATTGTGTTTGAAATCCCTGTATTTTTAATTTTTTTTCACCAGAAAGTTTTAATTTCAAGATCATGTTAGGTGTCAACCCCATCAGCCCTGTTACCTCAAGATAGCAATGTGAAGTGGTTTTATTTCTTAGGTAAAGTAAGGTAGCTACAAACATGACAGAATAAAATCAATATAATTCTAAGATATACCTGTGTTAGTCTGTAGAATCTGTATGTAGAGATCTTGTAGCATTTTTGAGACTAAGGGGCTAAATAGACTGGCATCAAAGGCCAGCATTGAGTGGAGTGGGGGGGGGGGTGGCAGCCGCACATCGCATGCCGCAACTCTTTCCTGATGCTGGAGTCACGCCACTCACCTGACCACATTGCAGGCAGCATTATGACACTTCTTTGGTGAAGTGTTTAGATGTGCTGCACCGAAGAAACGTGGAAAAGCTGTGGCGGCAGCAGCAAGGATGCCCTTTTGCCTCTCTAAAAGGAGAAACATTTTGCCAGTTCTTTTTGGCATGGCAAGGCACCGGATCAGGCCCGTGGCATGCAATTTCCGAGGGCCCAATATGGCGCTGAAAGGGGTGGCATCAAGCTGCCGCTTCAGGGCCATCTGTTTTTGCCCCTAACTGAAAATCTTTCAGTTCTTCAGTTGTAATTCTTTCAGTCAGTCTCAAAGGTGCTACAGGATCTCTCTGCATAGAGAATAAAAGAAAGAGAGAGAAGATAACCCAGAAAGAAAAACTGTTGCTTCTACTATTTTTTAAAATGCTGGTGGTGTCCTGTATGTTTATACTGCAAAACATGGAACAGCATTCAGCATTTCCACAAAATCTAGGAACAGTGCCAAGTTTTCCCCCCTCATTCTTGAATAGTGCCAGCAAATGACGTATCTGGATGCATGATTCTCACATTTCTCATCTTCCTCCTCAGTCAGCAGATACAAACAACTGAACTGTGCAATCCTGAAATGTATCAATTATGTATCAATGTATCAATTAAATCTGATTGCTATCAACAGGATTTACTGCAATGTAAGCACACGAATGCAGCCCAAAAACTCTTTTATAATAGCTTTAGTTAATAGCAATGTTGCTGAACTTTGATTTTATTGTTTGTTACCTGATTTTATTGTTTGTTACCTGAATTTCCTCCTTTACGATGAAAGATGATGTATGCTGATTAGATTTACACAGAAGTAGTTAATAAAAAGGAAAACATAAAGCAGAATCCTCTTTTTATTCCTGTTTGTTTTTAATGATCCTCTCTGTACTATCTTGTGTACCTCATTAGAATCTTAATATGTGTTATGTCAGTGCTTGCTATTATGTACAATACAATACAAAACATACTTTTGACCCAGGCTTCCTACTGAGCGGTGCCCTTTGTATTTCAGAGAAGAAAAACTTTTCTTGCACAGTATAAATCCTTAATCAATACAGTTTTTATAAAAGAAAGAGCAACCCACCTCAAAATTCCTGGGGGAGAGATGGCATAAAGCCAATACTTAGTAAGACTCTCCTAATTACGTCCCTCATGGATAAAAGGGAAGCATAACTATTTGGCAGGTAGAAAACTGTTACCTTTGCAACACAGCTATTATTTTAAAGTTGTCAAGGTTTGCCAGGGGAACTGGAGAGGCTTGCTGTCCTGCTACCATTCAAGAACTTTAAAAAAGACTAACAGGCTTGTATTGCATTCTCTTCTCACTTACAACATCACATTCAGAGTTAAGACCACATCGCACGGCAAGCAGCTGTGCAGCAAGCAAGACTTCTCTGGAAAATCTTAACATACGTGCTGCACTTGCTAGGAAAAAAAAGTGACTTTACTCTTTATAGGTTTTATAAGCCTAGCGATGGGCTAAATATTGATAAATCTGCACAGCATCACAACTTGCTGAGTACTCTGTGTGTATGTCACTTCAAGTCACCTGTTGACGTATGGTGCTCCCATGAATTTCATAGGATTTTCTTAAGCAAGGAATACTCAGAGATGCTTTTGCCATTTCCTTCCTCTGAAATACAGCCTATAGCATTCACTATTCTTTGGCTGTCTCCCATCCAGATACTAATTAGGGCTGACCCTGGTTAGCTTCCAAGATCAGATGGAATCTGGCGCCTTTAGGGTACCTGGGCTACATGAACACAAACATATCATTATGGTACTACAGTGGTCCCCCGCCTTACGAATCCCCCGGGTTACGAAAACCCCGGGATCCGAAGGCGGCAGGACCGCCATTGTATCCCCCGGGATCCAAAAGATCCCCCAGAATAGGAAGGAAAAAAAAGCCGCGTGGCCCCTTTAAATGGCCGCGCGGTCCATCCGCGAAAGCGGTCCCCCGGGTAACGAAAGCTTCTGGGTTACAAAGGTAATCCCGGAACGGATTACCTTCGTAACCCGGGGGACCACTGTATATTTAAAGGGGAACACAGCTTGTGTGCTTACTAGAGCATAATGGTGTGGGTGCTGAACTGTGCAGTTAGTAGTATCATTCACACAATGCTTGTGTGTTGGATTTAACTTTAGATACACCAAGAAGTATTCTCATTTTTCAAAGTACCTCTTCTCTACTTAAAATCAGCCAAGTTGATGGGGTGAAATTTCACATAAACTGCCATTTGTCTCTTAGGGTCATGTCTGACTCCATTTTAGTTGTCATGGCTGCTTCCTATGCTTTTGGATTTAGTGGTTTGGTCAGAGGCAACAGAGGAACTCTCTGCCTCAGGATTCCAAGTGTCTCTTCCTCAACAGCCTATCCTAGGATTCCATAGGATGAAGCCACAGCAGTTACAGTGGGATCATAGTGCTGTAACTGTGTAGTGTCAAAGGGCTCCTTCAGTAAAGATCACCAAGCAAATGTAGTAAGGCATAGGGTCCTGTTCAGTCCCTGAACCTTAGATATACGAGGGGGTATCCAAAGGTTTTAATGATCACCTTTAAAATTGACAGAAAGTTTGTTTTGATTTGTAGTTGTTAACTTATATCTATGTAGTCACAGATTGTGCTTTACGAGGGGGTATCGTAAAGTAATAATTATCACCCAGAAGTTATTATGGCATATTGATGAAATTTTGTCAGTTTCATCGTTGGTCCCTAAGTGCATGTTGTTGAGAAAATCAGCTTGTTGCGTCCTTTATTTTTGTGACTGGCTGTGGTAGAAGTGACTCAAGTGTAAAATCCTCATCAGGCACAATCTCCAGGCTTCTACAATATCAGGTATTTGGAGGCTCAAGATATGCTGGAAAAATGTATAAATCTAGATAATGAACAACTACAAATTAGAATAAACTTTCTGTCAATTTTCTAAAAAGATGATCATTAAAACTTTTGGATATCCCCTCATATCTTGGGAAACAGCTGTGTATGAAACCTCACACAGAGTAAACAGTAATGAACTTGACAAATCAATGGTTTGGCTCATAGGAATCTTCCTATGTGTTTATATCTCTTTGACCACACTGCAGCCATACTGCCAATGTGATTTTTCACCATAGAAAGAATGAAGGTTAAACTGCCTTCCCAGTTAAAACAGTGCCTTGCTGTGCCACAGGTTGTTCTGATGGAATTCTGTGCGCTTTGATTTGCATTGATCACAATGCTGCTACTGTTGTTGCCTTGCTATCTGCATCTTCCCATGCTCTGTTATCAAATGCACATTTCTTTTCTGTTATCTCCAAATGTGTCGGAGAGGTAACAATACCTGGGCTTCCCTGCCTGTCACCCTCCTAAAGTGCACTTTAAAAAAAAACCAAACAAACCCACAACATAATAAACTGTGTTCCAGCATAAATGTGTCAAACTGGAACAGGGAGATCACATGAAAGATAAGCAACACAGAAATAAGCCTTCCCAAATCTCACAGCACCTAAAAGATATGGGTCACATGAAGACTTTGAAAGTTGATTTTGACAGGTAGGAGAGGTTGTAGTATTTCAACTGTCTCAAACTCACACTGAGCTCTCCTGACAAACAATAGTGGCAGGATTCCTGTCCATACACAATTTAGGTTGAGGTTTTGCCTTTCTTCAGAAGTGTCCTGATGCCAATTTTTTTCCATGTCTTGAAAGTAGGCAACACATGAAAGGTACATACTACAGACATTTCAATCCAGGGTGATGCAGTTAGCAGTTAATGACAGTCATGACAATGGCTCATCCAAGATAGGTCAACAGAGCCCCCTCTGTGAGAATAAACTGATCTTACTTTGATTATTTTTGTTTAATTTTTTTCTAGCTAAGAGATTCTCAAACTTTTTACCATTGAGACTCCCCTTTACATCTACATGTGGACATCGCACACCCTCCCCCCCCCCACTCAATGTAGGAACATTTGTGCTTTTAGTATGCTTATTTTCACTTGCATATTCATGTACATTAGTATTTTAACATTTTATAAGGAAATATCATCATTCAAATTGGAACATTTTTATTTTAATTAAAGCAATGCATAACACTTGTAAACTTTACACATGCTGTGCTGTTTCATAAATAGTCACACTCGGGTGCTTCTCCTCTGCCTCTGACGGGGCCAGTCACAGCGAGGGAAAAGGCCCAAGCAAGAAGCACTGTTGGCCTCCTCATCCACTGGCGGTCATTGTGGACATTGGCTCTCCTTCATCTGCCAAGCACATAGGGCACACTGGCTAGGTAGGCATGCTGGTAGAGGCTTCAGCAGCATCTTGTCCCAAGAACTGGGGCAGTGACAAGATGAATAGGGAAAAAAGAAGTGGCAGCTTGGGATAGGCCCCGCCAGAGGCCATGATCTAGCGAGCTTTCCTGCTTTCCTCCTCCTCCTTCTTCCTAAGGCACAGGCAGCTTCTCCAAGCACCCTCCTCACTTTTCTTGTCCCTTCCAGGACAGAAAAGGTTTGAGAAGCTGAGGATCTGGGCCTCCAAATCAAACCCCCAGCAACTCTTGCAACTCCCCTGGGGGTCCTGTCCCACGGTTTGTGAACTATTGAGTTAAGCAGAAGGATTAATAAAAGGTGGAATTGCACTTCAACGATCAATGCATCTCCTTTGTTTAATTGGGCTCTATATGTTATCCATATCAAAGTATATGATATGCCTTTTTCATGTTTGTTTCTCTGCTAATTCAGTTTTTAAAAAAACCCAACTGACTTGAAAAAGGAAATTTTAAAAATGAAATTTGATAACTAAAATGTCAAATGCTGTCATATGCTGACACCTTGATCCAAGTGAAAAGTCATTTCCACAGAGTTTCAACTGTGAAATCCCACTGAGATTGCTTGTGCTTGGCAAATTTTGCTGCTATCTATAGTAGATTATTGCTAAACAGGTACTCTGTTTCACCCAGAAAGCAAAAGTTCTAAATAAAAGCAAAACATTTCAATCTGATATCTCACAATACATCCCAGTTGCCTGGGCGCTCCTCTAAGCTCTCGCTGTATTAGGAACGGCTGAGAATTAGTACACCTTTGTGAATTCACTTCTTTAGATGATGCTGCGCCACCAATTTTCTAGAATGCAGCCTAAAAAATAGCTGAATGTGCAAGTCCCCATTCTCCATACTAAATTAGCTTTGAAGTGGAACAAAACTGGTAGGTTACTCACTTTTCCTTCAAGGGTAACACCCTCCTTCCTTTCACTTCCTACGGCTGTAATGTCGTGTCGAGCATGTTCTGTTCTGCTGTTTTTTCAGCTGTACCAGATATCAATTACTTCGTGTGCAGAGGATGCTGACCTGAATAACTGCTCTCCATTTAACATTATTTCTCACCTCCCTATCAACTGCTCTGCCATTTAAATTCATGCCTCCTGGACCTTGAATTAGGACTTCATGACTTCCCTTTCCCTTTCATTACATGGTTCAGAGGGGATTAACTCTTTTAAAACTAACATTTACCCAGGAGTCTCACAGGATTGAACATATTTCAGTCTTTTAAGGCAAAATAAGGAGTGAAAGGCTAGTAATGCGAGACCCACATTAGTAGTGTATTAGAGATTAGAAGTTAGCAGTAAGCTACATTTTTTTGAAAAACATACACAAGCCAGATAAAGTTGCATTTTAATTTGCTATTTGCAATAGAAGACCATGCGGCACACAAAAACATATACAGCACCACATGCCAAGTCAGAAACATAACAACAGACAATTTAGATGCAGGGTTTTTTGAATCTGAGAAAAAATGGGAGCCTAATTTAAAAATCATAAGAACATTTGTAAAACAGAATGTTCTCCTTCTCAGCAACAATTTTTTCAAGCATTTCCACTATGCAAAACTGGATTTTTGCTGTTTTTTACTTTGGTTGTCGTTTACAATGTAACATGATAATACTTAGAATTCTTAGTCATGTAAAAATTTTATAAAGTCAAATGTATTACAGTTTATTTCAAATATAAAGTTTGATTTAAGCACATAATTTCAGGGGTTTTTCCCCAGACTATGTAAATTATCCATGTAAATTGGTGTGATCAGTTTCCTAAATGTTGGCAAAGGCTGCATATATTTATGTACCCATCACCCCAAAATCTGAGAAATTGTCATGCTTCATAGCATCCACAAAAGCACTGTGGTACCCTTATCATCTTGTTGTTATTATTGTTGTAGTTGTGTGCCTTCAAGTTGTTTCTGACTAAAGTGAAACTATCATGGAGTTTTCTTGGTGAAATTTAAGAGAAGCTTTGCTATTGCCTGCCCCTTATCTTACTACTAAATAAATAGTGAGCTCTGACAATGATTTCCTGAACTGCCTTATTTTAAATCTGCACATGCCCTTGTTTTTTCATGCATAACTCAGAACAAAATTTCTGTATGTGTCTTTGTTTTTCCCCACCAGAATCTTCTTTCACATGTCTGCCTCTGTGACTCTCTCCTCCTGCACTAGGGAGAATGGGCACAGTACTCAGTATCCATAGATGGATGTAGGCTCTCTTGTTTTATTAAAATATCCTGCCCTATTTCCAAAAGATCTCGGGGGGGGGGGGGAGGGTTACAATAAAATAAATTTCTAACAATTTTAAATTGATTCAGTATATTTTAGTATATTAAATAACAGCAACATACTAAAATATATTGAACCATTTATCAGTTGAGACCATTTAAAACAAGTTGAAACAACTTAATGCCAGCCATTGGACATGTGCAAATTGGATAGAATCAATTAGGCCTGAAATCTTTAATAAAAAGCCATGTTTGACTTGATGCTGAAAGGACACCAGCACTGGTGCCTATCAGGCTTCCAATGAAGGGTATTTCATAACTGGGGTGTCACCACAGAGACGGCCCTCTTCTATGTTCTCCCACAATGTTTTACCCCCACCAGTGGGACACAGCAGAGGGACTTTCCAATAGATCTGAATTCTTGGGCAGGCATACAGTATATATGGAGAGACGTCCCTTCAAATATCAAGATACAAAGTTGTTTAGGGCTCCAAATGTTATTACCAGCACTTGAATTCACACCATATTGGCAGTCACTGCAATTCTTTTAAACCAAGTGTTATACAATTTCTGTATGGTGTTCTAGTCAGCAGCCTGGTTGCTACACCTTGCACTGGCTGCGGTTTCCAAGCCATCTTCAAAGCATCTTCAACACAGAGTGCACTTCAGTAGTCTAACTGGTAAATTACCAGTGTATGAACCACTGTGGCTAAGTTATCCCTGTTCAGGTGAGGCTGTAGCTAGCAGATCAGTCAAAGCTGTTTCCAAGCACTCTGAGCCATGGGGTCTACCTGGGCCTCCAACAACAAATATGAATTCAAGAGCACTCTTTCAGGGGGAGTGCATCAATTCCCACACTCAAGAACCATCAGTTCATAGAGCCTCTGCCCTATTGGGATTTAGCTCCAGTTTACTGGTCTTCTTCCAGCCAACTACAGTATCCAGGAACAGCTCCATCACCATCAAAGCCCTTGCTTGCTCTGATGACAAGGAAAAGGAGAGCTAAGTGTCATCAGCATACTGATGGCACCCATCCCAAAAGTCCTAATGATTTCCACCAGTAACTGGGGAGACAAAACGGATCCTTCTGGCACTCCACAGCACAACGGTCATGGGACTGAACCGGAGTCCTCCTCTTACGCCACAATGACCCCAGCAACTATTACTGGATCGTTCTTTATGTTTATCTAGCAATGGAACAGTCTACTCAATACAAGATTTGTCTCTGCCCACACAATATAGGGGGCATCCACATTCCTGCTTTTGTTCATATGTTTTCAAGCCAATGCTGATCATTCATATTAGTGGGTTTGTTGCCTAAGAAAAATAGATGGGAGATGTTGACCATAACCTTTACCTTGCTTGTTTATATGTGTGTGTATAAGTAGTTTAGGCTTAATGTGAGGACTTTATATCAACATACAAAAATCTTCACATACAAGGCATACTATGTAACGAATAGATTTTAAAATTGATCTTTTCCTCCCTACTTTTCTATTTACTTAGCTGTGGAATTTCTTAATTGATTGTTAAACCATTCCACCCATATTAACTATGCTATTGTTGTTGTATGTCTTCAAGTTTCTGCTTTTTAGTAACCCTAAGGCAAACTACCATGGGTTTTCTGGGCAAGATTTGTTTAAAGGAGGTTTGCCTTTGCCCTCCTCATCTAAGGCTGAGAGAATATGACTCGCTCAGTGGGTTTCCATGGCTGAGTGGGGATTCAGACTTTGGTCTCCAGAGTCCTAGCCCAACACTGAAACCACTTAACCGTGCTGGCTCTCATATATTGGCTGTTCCCCTCCTGCAAGGAGTGAGAGCCTTAAAAAAGTAAATGATAAAATCCAATCCTCTCTTAATTTATTATCTTTTGTTTACATCTATAAAGTATTCTTCTGGGATAACAGGTTTTTAAAAGCTTCAAGGTCGGTCTGTGCCTGTTATGTGTGTGTGTGCTTTATTTTTTAAAAAACCAAAAAACACCTTGGTGATCCAAGTGTGTGTGTGTTTTCCCCTCTGCTGAAATTTCTTTAGTTACTCCCTTGGAGATTACAGATCTGGTTCGACAGCTGCACTCCATGACTTGGTGCTTTGACCTCCTGCCCTTTTGACTTCCTTAAAAAGAATGCATTTCAGCATAAAGGACCTTATTTGGCTTTTAGACAATTCAGCTTGTTAATTACAGGATTTGTTGTGCTTTACTTGAAGGAAGCACAAATTATTTCTCTCCACTATCAAAGTCAATATTTTCCCTTTTTTGTTGTACTTATGTGTTTGGTCAAATTTCTTGAAATAAGAAATCCTTTGCATTCAGATACAAAAGCAGTGGTAACATAGGTAAGAAAGTATCCACCAGATTTCTCCAATGTCTTGCTCATCTTATATTTGATTTAAATGCACTTTCATTTTATGAAGACCAGTAAATCTGACAACAGAGATATCCAGAACCTGTTTTCTACACAAGAAGGTTATAGTTAGTGCTGACCAGAAGGACTCATTGAATCAATAGGATTTACTTATGTGTTGACTCCCCATTCAACAATTGATGAAATTGGTCTACTCTAGTTGAAACTAATCAACAGGACAATAGCAAAAAAAGGTTTCAAGAAGTAACAGTGAATGGTGCAACACAAATCATCAGTTTAAATGGGCCTCTAAGATCCCCACCAGTTCTTTCTTTTGCTGCTGGTTACTGCAGCACTAGAGTAACAAGAAATAATAACAACAAAGAAAGATAAGGGTCAAACTGGACTTGAGGTTAAATGTGTGAATACAGTTAGTTCAAACACTCTGGCATTAACTTATACTGCTACGCTGTTGTTTGAATTTTAAAAAGTTGACACTTTCTCAAGCCCGAAGCTACTCTTTGTCCCCAAAGGAAAGGTTATGGAGTGGGGACGAAGGGATTTCTATGTTCTCATGGCTACAGGCAATTATACAGTTGTATACTATACACATGCAATGTTAGTGAGTGCAGAGTAGCTTGGCTGTCTACATGGGTATATATTTGTGAACTGCCTTCAAATCAGTCTCGACTCATGGTCACTCTATGGATGAGACATCTCCAAGACCCGCTCTCCTCCACTGCTCTGCTTAATCCCTGCAACCCCATAAAACCCATGACCTCCTTAATAGAGTCCATCCATCTGGCATGTGGCCTTCCTCTCTTCCTACTTCACTCCACCTTTCCCTGCATTATTGTCTTTTCCAATGAGTCCCCCCTTCTCATGATCTGTCTGAAGTACGACAGCCTTAGTTTGGTAATCTTGGCTTTCAGGGAGGTTTCTGGCTTGATCTGCTCTAGGATCCATTTGTTTGTCCCTTCCCCTGTGTCCTCCCTCCTTTAGACTTTCCCCATACGCACCCCCCTCCCTCCTTTGGTTTCTTCACTTCTTTCTCTGTGGTTAGTGGTGGGCAGAGATGGCCTTATTTCTTGCTCTACTTGCCAGGTCCGATGGTGCTCTGTTATCCAGCTCAGCTGGGGGCAGAAATTGGACTCAGTTGGTGTTTAGTCCCACTCTCCTTGCCTCTCTTTGTGTTGCTGCTCAGCAGCTGGGGCTTAGAGTACTTGAGCAAAACAACAACAGCAACAACCAAAACCCAAAGCTTTCTTTTTCCTTTTTGACTACGACTCCCAGAATCCCCACTGGCCATGTTGGCTGGGAGTTCTAGCTCAAACAAAGAAATATTTCACAATCTGTGCCTACTTCCTTTCCAGAATAGAACCCAAAACTATGATCTGGAGATCCTCTCATTCTCTTCTCAACATGCTTGCATGACTTTTACAAGGTAGAGCAGAGCAGCCTCCTCTGTTCAACTAAAGGAGAAATCCTTGGTCTGTGTGCCCATACCCAATTTTCCAGTATGAAAGTGACACTATTTCACCATTTGGAAATTAATTTTGAAAACTAGGAGGATGCAAAGATATAAAGCCTCACTGACTTAAAATGAAAGCATTTCAAATAATTCACACCTGTATTTTAACTCCCCCCAGGGGCCTTTTCCATGCTTTAGAGTTTTAACAAAGCTTACATTGATCTTGCACATCAAATATTTCGTTAATTCATTGATCTTTACATCACTTGTTGCAGCTTTAATTCTCCTACTACTGAGGGGCTGTTATCTTTCCCATGCCTTTGACAATGATGCTGGGTGGCTTTGTTTTGTAATTACAATGGGCTTCTTATCAAAGGTATTTCCCCCATAAAAGACCATTTCTCTTAAACTGACCCGTTACATTCTCAGTTTAAAGGTTTATTCAAATTGAATCAGTCTTTGCCCAGATTTTATGAGATGCCAAAGATATGGTGGTAATCAGGGGTTAAGTAGTTTTCCTAACAGAAATTAATTAAGAAGTACTTTATTTAATGTGAAGTATTTAATATAATTAATTTTAATTGAAAAAACTGCATGCATCTCTCAAAGTCAGTGGGAGATCGATCAGTGCAGGAAGACAGAGAACTATCTGTAGTGCCCAGACAAAGGCTGTTCATATGAATAGTTCTTAAGACTGGAAGCCATACATTTCTAGAATCAACAAATCCAAGCTGGTCTGTCAATGGTACAAGTGGAGGAAAGGCTCTGGGGCCCTGTGTCGCTTCACACACAAACATATAGACAGAAGTTTCTTGTGTTGAGATGTTCTAATGCTCCTGGGAAGAGAGGAATGTAGACCTCTTTGGTCATCATTTCCCACACCTGAGATTTTTCTGAGTGACTGGCACGCAAATACATAACACACATATGCTTCCAGGTCTTAAAAGCTTCCTCATCCCATGCCTGTATCATGCACCTTAAATTCAAAAGAAAAACCCCTTGTGCCAAGACTATTTCTACAAGCACAAAGAAGGGGATTGCATACCACAACTTACAAACCCCTTACATACACAATTATGGCTTGGATTTCATTTGGCTTGGTTCCATGATTTCCTGGGATCCTGTTCTCAATTGGATGCTCTTGCAAGCAGGAAGGGATGTGAGGGTGCATGAGGTGGGGATTATGGACAATTCCTCCTTTACCCTGCAGCTCCCTGAAACTTCATTATCATTTATTGATAAATTGCTTTCTAGATCAACCGGGCCCCCAAGAGAATACTTTTTTTAAAATGATTTTTTTTTAAGAAAAGGAGCAAAACATTCCATAAAAACAAGCAAAAACAATTTTAAGAGTGAAAGGTCTGACAAAATGATAATCATTTTGACTGTTTGTTGAAAATTCCATAAGGAAACTGACATCCCTTGGAAGGCAGTTTCATATCTGAGGTGTTGCCACAGATGAATCCCAGCCTTATACACCCACAGACCCGACTTCTGAGGCTGGGGTGGAATGACACAATACCTCCACTGGAAATCTCATATGGCAGACTCATACGGGAGGAGGCAGTCTTTCAGATAACCTGACCTCAAGCTTTTTACAGCTTTGTGGGCCAAAAGTAGCACTCTAAATTAGGCTCAGAAACAAACTGGAAGACCTTCCACTTAGTTCAAGACCATATCTAAAATGCATTCTACTCACTATATTTGTACAGTTCTGTAACCTCCAAACACTTGTTACAGGTAATCCAGGCATGGCTCATTAGTCAGATTTGCCTTCCCTGGAAAGAGCTGCAGCTGATGCACCAGCGAAAGCAAGGTAAATGGATTCTTCTCTCCCTAGAATTGCTTGAGCGGTGGTAATGTACTGTTCTGCAAGTGGAAGGCAGAATCAGTCAGATTTGCTTCCTCCTCTTCTCCCAGTTGTGCCTCTGCAGGATTATAGTCCCTTTTGCAAACAGAAGGAGCCTTTCCACAGGTGCAAAGGGAAATCTTAAATTAAAGTATGACCCCTGCATCTCTGTGACCTTATGGCACGAGTCTACAAGTAGCCTGCACACCTCAGTGAGGGTTGATGGGTAATTGTTGGGTAATTGTGTACTGGAGTGGATGGTTGGTTGGAGTTTTGTTGGACGAGCGTGTATATTTGTAATTACAGCAACTTAAGAATAAAACCTCTAAGGAGAGAGTTTTGGCTCTAGTCTGTTTCATCAACTGGGAGGAGGATTCCTGATAAAGCCGAAGCTCCAGGGTCACCGGTATTACGAAGGCAAGAGAGATTGCTTGATCTGTGCACTTCTGCTTGTTTACATCAACAGGCTATACTTTAGAACTAGTAAAATCAGCTCTAAATATTCCTTGCCCAAGAAAATGACTTGAAGGCACACAACATCCAACGACAACAACCTATAAAATTCATGGAGACATGAGGGCACACACACACACACAAACAGAGAACTGGATTGTTGGCATAACAATCAATGGGAGAACGAAAGACCTTAAGCTCACAATATCCAGAGATAATGGCAATTGTCAAAGAAAGAACTCAGCATCTACATATAACAGATACATGTTATATCTATTGTGTAGCCATTTATCAAGCCCAGTAAAAGGATAATAGAATACAGTTATCCTAATATATTGCTAAGTAATATATAAAATGAATGGGCATATGGAAATGAAATGCAGAGAACAGCCATTGCTATTCCATGCCTACATCTTCATGTAACCTTGCAAGAAAAAAAAAGTAACTGCAAACTCTGCATCTTGTTACAACCTCGAGGGGAATATTCAAAATGGGAAGGTGACTCCAGAAGACAAATGCTTTCTCCTGAGAAGATTAATTTTGCCCAGCAGCATGGGAGAGACTAGCTCGGTTGTGTGTGTATATGTATATGTGTGCACAAGAGAAAGAACATGAATCTAACAAATCTCAGGGTGGTTGTGGACATGAATTAATGCATTCCTTCAAGGGTTGGGAAGGATGTTGGAGTTATGCAAATACCACAGTTGCATTATATAAAATAGTCCCAAGATTATTTAATACCCCCTCTCTCCTTAATTGTAACAAATGCTGCTACAAGTATAAACTTGCCCCTTGTGTTATTCACTAAACTCATTCCTATGGCCAGGGGGGAAAGAAGAGAATTCTAGTTGTGCTTTTAAAGGTCCACTGTACATTTAATGGGTTTGCGCTGTTCTTCTTTGCTCCTCTGCTCTCTCCCCACTCTGTTTTTCTTGTTTTTTTTCCTTTAGTCCTCCAAAAGTGATTTGTGCAACAAAAATGCTCTCTTTGGTTTTCTCAGTTCTACCTCGGTGTCCTTTCAGTTACGGAAATGTTGTTCTTGATTCAACACAAGGACTAAGAAGAATCGAAGCATTGATTTTTTTAGAATCAGCATTTCTTGCTAGGAAGGTGGCTGGGGCTCAAGAGATACATCATATTAATACTGATCATTAAAGGTCTCAGGGACTGACCTCTCCTTCTGGTTAAGAGTCTATTTCTGGGTCCAAGTGGAGAGATTTTTTTTGCATCCAAAGACATCAACACTTCTCTGACTTGGGACACTCTTGGCAAATTTATCCCTTGAATTAAATCTGTCATAAAACCAAAGTGCAAGGGGGGGGGGGGGGAGAGAAATAAAACAGCAAAAAAAGCAGCAGCCTCTAAGAAAACAGACTGGTTTAAAGTGAGAAGGGTTTTCTTCTCTCCCATTCAATCAGTGAAGTAAATGTACATAAAATAAAAACTATCTGACATATTTTCTAATTTTATTAATAACACAGAGGCTTATTTATGGGTGTTTGAGTACATTTATATGTATGATTTTGTTTATTTGTGTGAGCTGGAAGTATGTAGGAGAGAAAGATCTCAAAATACTTTATACTAACTTGCATTCTTGGTCCAGTTCCTCATGCCAAAATAGCACTGCAAGTTTAGCAAGAATCATGCTATTTTCTTTCTCAGTGAGAAGCTTTAACATTGTTCAATACGATTCAGCAGTAGTTTGCCTTAAAGCCCTAGGGCAACTACTCAGTGTGAAGAACTCTATCTTCCCTGCAAATCCTTGGCTTTTGCTTTTACTCTTTGCCTTCCTTTCTGAAGATTAAATAACACAATCCACTATGAGAATGGGTATCCATCACTCCTGAGCCCTTGGGAAGGTCTGACTTAGCAGAAAGTTTCCCATGAAAGGTTCCCAAATGATGACTGTAAACTTCGATTAATATTAGATTTTTCTAAAGGCTCACATGATTGATTTGACTGACTCCTGTTTATTTTCCTTTACAGCTTTTCATAACAAGAGACCAGTCACACAGGGTTAGGCGCTTTGCTACATTAACTCTGAGACTCAGTTCAAGTTACCACTATTTGACCATAAAGGTAAGATAAAATAAAATAAAATAAAATAGAAAAGAAAAGAAAAGAAAAGGGTTGCAAACCAATGCTGCCTGTCAGTTAATTTTAATTTATTTGTTTAGGATTCTGGCAAGTATAGGATTTTTCTATTCCAGCTCACATATATTAAATTTTGATCACAATGTTAAGAAAATTGTGATAAAGCCCATTGTGAATCTGACTTTTTCTATTTGACTTCTCTGTTTTGCTCTCATTTCTCATCCTTTCCTTTATAAAATGTATGTGTGCATGAACACATGTATGTGTGTGTTTGTGTATAGGCATGTATATGCATCTATAATACATATGTATTATGCATTCATGTATAGATATGTGTGGGTGTGTTATTATTTATATATTAATGTAATATTTCTCCCAGAATAGAACTATGGAGTGGTTTACAAAGTCCAAAAAATAAGTATTATAATACATATGCATAGCATATATGTACTGTACATACATGCTTCCAAACTTTCCAGACAAAGATAAGAGATTAGAGCAACAGTGGCAGAAAACTCACAGTGAATCTGACTGAAACAGGGTAAACTATATCTGAAGGCCTATGGTGATTCATTAAAGGTAGCAAAAATGTTTTTATAGCTAACACTAATGCATCTGCATAGAACCATTCAGCTGAGCTGTTTCACGTGGTTAGGGATCTGTTACAATTCGGTCCAAAAGAGATTGTAAGCCACTCAACAGCCTACTGTGAAGAATTTGCCAACCACTTTGCAGATAAAATGGTTCAAATTTGCTCTGTGATGAACACCAAAGTAGATACAGGTCTTGTAACCTTGGCCCCTGCTTGTCCAGTGTTAATGGATACTTTTCAATTTGTACAGCCGAAGGATGTGGATAGGATCCTTGGAGAGGTGAGAGCTACCTCATGTGTATTACACCCTGGCTTATTAAACAGGCCCAGAGTTGGTAAGGGAAATGCTTAATGCCTCTTTAAAACAAGGTAGGATCCAAACATATCTGAAGGAGGCTCTGGTAAGACTTCCTCTGAAAAAAACCTTCCATGGGTTTTTTATGGGATAACTATAATCTAGTCCCAGACATTCTAATTTGGGGCAAGGTAGTGAAGTGTGTGGTGGCTCCTCAACTTCAGGGGTTGCTGAAAGAGGTGGATTATCTAGATCCATTTTAGTCTGTTTATTGGAGTGAGGCTATTTTGGTCACCTAAGTGGACAACCTGTACAGGAAACTGGACAGGAGCAGCATGTCTCTGTTGGTTCTGCTGGATCTCTCAGTGGCTTTCAGTACAATTGATCACGGTATCCTTCTGAATCACCTCTCTCGGATCAGGCTTGGTGGCACTGTTCTACATTCTTTCTTGGAGGGGCAACTCCCAGATGGTGATGCTGGAGGATTCCTTCTTGACCCTTCAGCTATTGGCCTGTCAGGTCCCTCAGGGTTCAGTCTTGTCTCCCATGCTCTTTAATATTTACATGAAACCACTGGGAGAGGTTGTCCAGGATTTTGGAGTCAGGTGTCACTAGTATGGTGATGATACCTGGCCCTACCTAATTCCAATGAAGCTGTTCCTGTGCTAAACTGGTGCCTGGCAACTGTAATAGTCTGGATGAGGACAAATAAATTGCAGCTTAATCCAGACAAGACAGAAGTTCTCCTGGTGAGTCAAAAGACAGGTTTCGGAACAAGAATTCAACCTGTATTACAGACTGAAAACACAGATTCACAGATTGGGGGTACTTAGCTCTGAACCTAGATGCCCACAGATTTTAACTGAACATTAGAAGGAACTTCTTCATGGTAACAGCAGTTTGGCAATGGAACCAGAAAGGTAGTGGGTTTTCCTTCTCTGGGCATCTTCAAAAAGATGCTGAATACTTTAGCTGGAGATCCCTCATTGAGCAGGTGGTTGGACAAGATGACAGTGGTGTTATTTACAGCCATTAAAAAGCAACATAGGAGATTATCACATGAAGGCTTACTGTCCTTAAAACATGGCTAGATCATCCCTAAAGTTCAAGGGTGTGATTGCCGGTCGCACTTGTCTCCTATGATGAAATTGTCATGGAAACATTCCATCATTAAAGCGTTCACAGAGCTGCCATTTCTCTGCATAACAGGAACTTCCATTATGCAGAGAAATGGCGCCTCTGAGAACACTTTAATGATGGGATGCCTCCATGATGTTTTCATCATGGGAGACAAGCGTGACCAGCAATTACACTCTCACACTTTAGGGGTGATCGAGGCACATTTTAAGGATGGTAAGCCTCTGTGTGATACTCTCCATACATACATGCACTTGCACACCTACTTCTGTTAGGCACATACAGTCCAGATCAGGAAAGGGTTAAATGGCTACCAACACACAGCACTTGCCAGCACAAAAAAGAATGCACATTCCTGAGCCTGAGGTGCAAAACAGACCATCATTCATCAATCAAAGTGTTTCCCTCTCACACCTCAACACCTGCATACACAAAGGCAGGTGAAGGCTGGTGTGGCCAGTCATCATTTCCACCACAGGCACTATCCAGATTAAGATTGGACCAGTCACATCCCAAAGAGTGAATTATTTTATCAGTGCGAGGGAAGAAGAAGACAGGACAACCACATTTCCCAGTGATGTACTGCAGCTGGAGGGCAGGTGTGGAGGGGAATCTCATTTGATCTATGTTCCCTTCTTTTAGACTGGAGTGGGCACACTGTGGTAAAAATATCCTCTAGGTGAGTTTTGCCAAATTTTTGCCAATTTAAGCCTAGAAGAGGCCTTTTCTGAATCAGGAAATGAATAGAAAGTGCCTTCCGCTCAATTCTGTTGTTAAAATAATAATAATAATGATATCAATAATTTTAATGTTAGTAATAATAATAATTTATATCATGACTATCTCCTGATAGAGGGACTCAAGGCAGCTAACAAAAAATTATAACAGCTCATGTTAAAAATAATACAAAGCATTAAAATGTAGATGCACAGTTTAAAATCAATGAAGCAATTTTTTAAAAACTTTTGAATAGGTCTCTTTTAAAATGACTTGGGATGAGGGTAAAAACATGATTAAAATATCCCCATGCATCCAGAGGACATTTCAGGGCAAAGCCTGTTTTGATTATTTTTGCATGTGAATGGGGTGTACCCTTCAAGGTCTCCTGGGGGCTAAGATGACCCCCTAGAATCACACAATTGCTGACATCTAGTTTAGACCATGCAGCGCCTCTCCTGAAATCTCTACGCTGTCTTGAAACTCAGGCCAGTATCGCACAGGATCAATGATTTTACCCTCAAAGACCTCCCTCTGTCCTTGTCTCTACCCTTATCTCTCTTCCCTCATATCTCAGTATATCATGTCCACAGCATTTTCTCTTCCACCTTCAGCTGTCCAGTCAGAAATTCTTCCCAAAACATCTTTGTGGCGCCACATCTCCCTCCCCTCTTAAAATCCACCTTATCCATGAATACTTTAGCTTAATCCTTTAATCCTTGCACCCTACAGAAACCTCAGTTCTCATCCTTAGGAAAACAAAGCTTAAGTAGATGAGAAACTGAGTTTGTGCAGTTCCTTCTTTATCCTTAACTCAGGAACTTCTCTTCTCATAGCTTAACTGAAAATATTTACGGTAGGCTCCAAGATCCCTGGGACAGAAACCTAGCTTCCTTATTAATGACACTGCATATAGTGCTAGGTAGTCTGATGACAATATATAGACAACTAGAATGAACCACCACAACAGAAGAGGTACCTAGAGGAGACAGTGCAATAAACCATTGCACATTCATTGCACAGAGATATAATAACTCAGGAGAGCATTTGTCATCCTAAGATCCTTCACCTATTAGAGAAGATGACATCCTGAGATGTAGCAAAATGGCAGACCATGTGTTTTGGAACTGAATAACATTTTCAATGGGAATTGCTTGGTGAACTCAACAGAGTAACCCAATAGGCTAAGATGTGTAGTCTAAGGACTCACCTCAGCTATGACATAATCTATACCTTTAGCTGCCTTTAGAAAACATATTCAAGGGTAGCCATGTAGCAAAGTACAATAACATCCCACGTCCACAAAACAGTGATACCTATAATGGGCCAACCAAAATGCTCAGAATGCATGTGCCAAGCTTTCGAAGCTCCACTGGCTTCTTCATCAGGCAAAGATATTAAAAATCGTACAGGAAAGGGAAAATATGACAATGTTATTCAGAAGCCTGCATTCTGTCAAGGTAAGTTCAAGTGATACCTCTTCTTGCCTGAATAAATGTCTTTTATACTAACTGAACTGAGAAATAGCTACATCTTGACAAAATGCAGGCTCATAACTAACATCCTCATAATCCCCCCTGATATGATTTTTAACACCTTTTTCTGGTGAAGAAGCCAGGGGAGTTTTAAAAGCTGGCAACATGTATTTTTTACATTTTGATTGAGCCATTTGAGATTTTAGATGTTACTGTATTTAGCTGCCTTTGTACGGCTGGTTTATTAAATATAAATATTAGACATGTTCTGTTTCCTCCATTGGGTCCTGATCCAAATCACTTGCACGAATGTCCAATATCAGAAATGAGTAGGGGGAAGTTGAGAAGGGTTGGATATTTTCCTTTAAAAAATGGGGTTAGGTATTCAGATCATCCTTGATTGATCCAGTTTTTGGTGTCCCTTTTTTTCTTACCTCTTCCTCATTTACTAAGCCAGTTTTAGAATTCATGTTGTAAAGTAATGCTCAAATAGTCTACATTTTCCTCTTGTCACACCATCATTGAAGAAAAAGTTTAACAAGTCACTTTTTGTGAAATATCTGTCTTTAGAAACAGAAACATTAAAAAGTTTGCAGCAAAATAAGAACATTCAGGTAAGACTGATTTGTTTATTTAAGGAACAAAATTTGAAATATCGTTATAGAAACTGAAGGCTGGCATGTGCACCAGCCTCCATTCTTTCAGCTGACAGAGAATGAGCAAAAATGAAAGCCCTTTTACGCTAACAAATAAAAACACCAAGGAACATCTTGACTGCTTCTTACATTCTTAACAAATACTTATCACAAACTCAAACAGAGCTGAAGTTTGTAGATGAGTGTGAGATTAATCAGATGATTTAGATTCAATCGATCAGGAAAGACTTTATGATAATGTGAACAGTTCTATGGAAAGAGGTGATAGCTTCAGCACAGTCAAAGCAGTAAACAAAATGTGTGCGTGTGTATGTGCCTTCAGGTTTCAAATCGACTTATGCTGACCCTATTAATTTCATGTTTTTTTTTAAAGCAATGAACATTCAGAGGCAGCTTTACCAGTTCCCTTCTCTGAAATATAAGCCTAGAGCACCTGGTATTTGTTGCCAGTCTCTCTCCCAAATACTAACCAGAGCTGACTCTGCTTAGCTTCCAAGATCAGACAGGATCTGGTGCCTCTAGAGTATTTAGGCCAGCTCAGTAAACAAGATGCTGAGATGGAAAAGAACCGAATGGAAAATAATATTGAAAAGGCCCCAATGTCATATAAATCAATAGTCCATGCACAGCTGGGTACTATATTCAGTTCTGATGATCTATTACAGAGCAGATGTAAAAGAAATAGAGAAAATTCAGAGATGAGATGGAAGACTGCAGTGGTTGCAGGCCTGGAAAAAAAAAAACTTGGCCCTGAAGGGAGAGATTGAATGGTGTAGATCCTGTTAAGTAGGGAGAGGAAATGAATAAGAGAGGATGCAATAAAAGGACGGAAGGAAAGATTGGGGCAGATGGGTATATTGGACACTGCATTTTCAGCTGCTCCTTTATAGAAACTTTAAATGAAGTAAGTTGTTTACAATATACAATCAGCCAATGAAACTTACCACTCACAAAGATGGTTGTAGACAAAAGTTTTTAAGATTAAAGTGGATATTGAAAATGTCCCATTACCTGAGGCATAAGGAAGACTGTGGGGAGCCAAACTACACTTTGAAGAAAGAGAGCTCTTCTGATATTAAATTAGCAATTTATGGCCCCCATTAGTCACAGATGTGAATGAAAGAGATTGCTCGAAATGTAAAATCCCCTTTAAACAAGAGTGTGTCATTTAACAATTCCAGCATATACTTTAGAGAATGTTAAACCCTGGGAAAGCTTTTTCTCACAGGAAAAGGTCTAATAAATTCAATCAAATAGTCTTAACACTGTTTTAATATAAGCCTAGAAAAACCTTTCTTAAACTAGACATCAGTCTGAAGAAACATAATGTAAAATAAAACAAAAAAATAAGAAATAAAACACAAGACAAGTAAAATAACTTTAGCCTGTAAAATGCTGTTACTCTGTCCGTCCATCATCTATCTATCTATCTATCTATCTATCTCTGTTTTTGCATTATTCACAGCAATAAACCACAGGAGTCTCAAAATTTTCAAATAGTGTGTGGGAGAGGTAGAATTAGGTAACCTTTATTGGAGGTTGTGTTGCACTGCCTGAATGACAGAAGACATAAGCACAGTGCTTTAAGAGTCCAAATGTGTTGACAGGATCACAGCAAAAAGTTTGGGTGGCCTGAAAAGCATGAAGGGCTCTGAAGGCACACTGCCATTGCCTGGGCTGTTAAAAGTGCCAATTTTCTAAGGATGGTCAGGAAAACGAACAACATATCTTAAATCAGTGACTATCCTGCTTGGGGTGTTAAATGATTCTGAATAAAGGCTGTTACACTGACTGATCTCTTAGAAAACATAGGCTCTATTCCACAGAAGTTGCTGCATGCCAAGTGGAAATATTTTTTCTCCCTCATGATTAAGACCACACATTTTTATGTTCTAAAACTAGATGGGGCGCCAAAGCATGTGTGCTGGCTAACTGCAGTGTGGACTGCACCTCTGGAGCTTCTGCGCAAAGATTGAAAATAAGGTCTTTCAAGCCATATTACTGTCAACTTTTCCCTCCTTCAAGCCAGCATTATAATTATAATAAAACTGATTTGTTTTTGCAACAGATAACAAATTTTATTAATTTTTTTCATAATCTTGTGTGCATTTCTAGTTATTTTTAATTTATTTAAAAATAATGTGCTAGGGTTTGATTCCCAGCTCAGCCACGAAACCCACTGGGTGACCTTGGCCAAGTCACATGCTCAGCCTCAGGAGAAGGCAATAGAAAAACCTCCGCTGAACACCTCTTCCTAAGAAAACCCCATGATAGCTTCACCTTAAGGTTGTCATAAATTGGAAATGGCTTGAAGGCACACAACAACAATGGTGACCAGCAAGAAACAAAATGTGCTACCTAAAAAAAAAAAGTAACCATGACAAACAAAGTAATGTTAATGTTTTTCTGCCTCTTCAGAAATAGGTACCCTATTGTAGAAATATGACTAAAGACCTAATAAAAACAAGGGGTGGACACTGACAATCCTAGGTAAACTTAATAAATACATAAACACACATTTTGTCTACATACTTTGGACATACTCCAGTGAATGTTGACAATCCTGTTTAGATGACTGACAATACTGACATGTATATTTTTGATATTTTGGATATGCACAACATTTATCTGAAATGATTGACATTCACCGAACTTTGGGCATTTTATAACAATGCACATATAGTTGCTTACCAGTCTTGACATTGGTACAGTGGTTTTAATAACAATGGTCTGATGAAGCCAAAACAAAAGATGATAATACAAGTGAAGGTTGCTTAAGCACATAGTCTCACCAGGGAGAGCAAATGCAGACCTGAAGCTCGCTTTTCAGCCATAGAAACAATATGCTAAAGGGTCGGTATTATAGCTGAGCTATGATTATCCACTGTCCTTTCTCCTTCTCTCTGGAGGCAGGGGAAAAGAGACAGACCATCAGGATGTGACATGTTATTGGGAGGAGAAGCAAAATGCTAGTTTCTAGATTCTAATAGTGTGATCTGATTTGGGTGACACCAACTTACAGTTCAAGAGCAGAAGCTGGAGGCTGGGAGATCTTTTTTGTTGGCCTCCAGCTTCTGCACCCAAAAAGCAAGGTGGAAAAGCAGACAAGACACAGGGTAAGTCAATACTAGCCTAGATAGTCTAGTAAATAAGGCAATTTCTTGTGTTATGCTTGATTATCATGGTGTTTTCCAAGGACCTCCATCTAAAATGGAAGATTGTAGACAATAGTTTTTTGTGGAGCTTTCGGGCCATGTTCTAGAAGAGTTCCATTCTGACGTTTCGCCTGCATTGGTGGCTGGCATCTTCAGAGAATGTTTGACTGGAAAAGGATTGGATATATATATCCTGTGTGATCCTGGGAAGGGAGGAGTGATTTGCAAATGTATTGTTCTGTTGCTAATGGCAGTCCTCAGGGTGGGAGGATGTGCAAAAGAGGATTAATGTCTGCTAACTAGTGCTCATTGTCTGCTGGGAATCCCCTGACCCCAGGCTGCTACTTATTTGCATTGGTTGAGTCTTGATCTTGCTGTTCTTCAGGACTGATAGCCAAGCCTTATTTACCCTCAGGGTTTCCTCTTTCCTGTTGAAATTGTCCACAATGAGCACTAATTTACAGCCATTAATCCTCTTTTGCACATCCTCCCACCCTGAGGACTGCCATTAGCAACAGAACAATACATTTGCATATCACTCCTCTCTTCCCAGGGTCACACAGGATATATATATCCAACCCATTTCCAGGCAAACATTCTCTGAAGATGCCAGCCACAGATGCTGACGAAGTGTCAGAAAGGAACTCTTCTAGAACATGGCCATATAGCCTGAAAGCCTCACAAAAAACTATGGATGCCAGCCATGAAAGCCTTTGACTCCACATTAGAGACAATGTTACCATGAATACAAGATGCTCAATTCAATTACTTTGAGATGTAGGTAGTAAGTTTCCATGACTCTGATGGGAGATAGGCCCTTCTGAAAACTAATAATGTCAGGAAAATATGTAAAAATATCTTAGATCCAAATCTGCTCTACTCTTGTGTGGTTTTTTGGGATGCATGGTTATTGAGGTCTCTCAGGAATTTAGTATTAACTTAAGAAAGCTGGCACCAACCTCCTTTACCATCTTCACTTGCTCTAACAACTTAGGGAGTTAAATAATTGATAGTTTTGTTCTCTCCCTTTTTAAATTCCTTTCCTTAAAAACCCTGCTTTTTAAAAAAAAACAAAACACATTACACTCATAGCTTCTACCAGTGCTTGATGTTCTAACATAATTCCTTGGAGCCTTTCTGCACTGTCATGACTCACGTATTCCTAGCAAAAAAGGTATTTTCTGCCTCAGGGTTTCCTAAAGTGCCCTATGGGTATATGAAATCAGTTCTAGTGAGGGAGGAAGCAAAATAATAGAAAATTGTAGTTTATTTTTTCCATTACTGTACCTTTGAATTAGAGGATGTGAGTATGGCTGTATACACACCAAAACTTTTCATATACTTTGAAGTGACAGTGGTACCGTACAGCTGTTATTGCCTGGAGAACTGATGTTCATTTTATGTATCCAGCATGTCTTTTTTTAAGAGTAGAGAGCCAGCATGGTGTAGTGGGTTATCCTGAACTATGACTCTGTAAACCAGGGTTTGTTATCTTTGCTCAACAACATAAACCCAACGGGTGACCTTGAGCAAGTCACACTCTCTCAGCTTCAGAAAAAAGCAAAGGCAACCCCCTCTGAACAAATTTTGCCATGATGGAATCACTGTAAATAGGCTATAACATGATGGCATTCAACAACAACAAGGGCTTTTTAATAGGGATTCGTAGCTCTTCAGAGTGTGTATGTTTTAGATTGTGAGAAGGCCTTTGGGATGGCAAAAAAGGCTTGTTGGGCCATAGTGTTCAATATACAAAGGTCAAGCGGAATTTGTTATCGTGTAAACTATTTTAAAACATCCTCTGCCTACAAAGAGGCCTGTGACCTCACTGGAATGGAGACATATTGGACTGCAAAAGAGAGGTCCCTGCTGAGATGCAAATGGACTTTAAATTTCCTGGACTTTGAAAAATTTCCTATTGCCGCATGGCCAGAAGAAGGAGGAGCCTGCCTGCAAAAGATATCCTTCCTCTCCATCATAACATCTTTACTATGGACTGAAACAACATGCAGACATCTGACTAACATCTCCAATTGTTTTTTCCCCCCTTCTGTTTGTAACATCTTGCCTGATGAAGAAGCCCATGGAGCTTCAAAAGCTTGCAAAGAGAATATTGAACATTTTGGTTGGCCAATAAAGGTATCACTGATGGATTTTTGTTTGTATTTGTTAAGTGGCCAACATAGCTACCCCTGAATGTTTTCTATTTTAAAATATTAAAACCAAACATTAAGAAAAGTAACAAGATTTATGTATGCTTTGGTATGAGTTACAGGTATCATCCAATAGGTGTCAGCAATGAGTAAATACCCTTAGAATCCAGAACATTTCTAGAACTGAGTTTATGCCTGCGGAAGGATACAGTAGCCATACAATATTTTTAAAAGAACAAAAATAAGTAAATAAATAAAGTGCAACATTTACATTTGCAACTGACTAGATCAGAGACATGTTGGGTTGGATAGACCTTGGAAATGTTATCTTTAATAAACTGGTATTATTTTTAAAAAGTAATTTGTTGATATTATCTTTCTGAATATAAAAACTATAAATTATAAATTGAATCCATTACGCTACCATTTAAATTTAAAAAAAAATACTAAAAATGGTCCCAAGGGATCCCAAATTTTGTGTTAAAAGTAAAGAAAAATATTACTCATTACTGAAAAGTACAAAAAAAGGTTTTTGCTTTAATTCCAAACATTGTAATATTGGCAATTGTTTGAAAAACAAGACATGATTACGTTAACTTATTTTTAACAAGCTCTGGATTGGTCTAATGCACGGTTGGCATAAGGAGATGTTGCTAATGTTATTCTTCAGGCATAAATGTTGATATGTAGCCTATGGAGCAGAGTGATCAGCTCGAGATGGAAAGCTGACCATCAGGAGTCTGAACTACTACAGACAGCTTTAGTCAGTGGAGCAACAGATGTCTGTTTTGCAGGCTGGGACAGAGGGACGTCCCTTAATTTGGAGCCCTTATGGGCCTCATTCCCTCCCACTGCCTTTTAAACTGGATCGCAAATTGGTCTGAATTGGTTTAAATGACCATGTTTCGCACTTGAATCGAAGGATGGGGGGCACACACTATATCCATTTAACCAGTGTCTTTTTTGATGCTGATTTTTTCCACGTCTTTTTGGATAAATTGATTCCATGCAAGTGTGAACCAGGTGTGGATCAGAGTCGATTTAAATTTGCCCTTTGGCCGGCTGGAGTGGGTCCATTTTGAATCGATTCATTCATCAATGTGAACCACAACTGGGTTATTTTATTTTATTTCGCAGCAAGAAAATGTAACCAGGGCAAATGTAGTGTGAACCACACTCCGCTGCCGAACCGATCCATCAATTTGGATCGCAAAGCACTTTATTTGTAATTGGGAATGTGGTGCTGAGTACTTCAAAAAAGTTTGAAAATGAGAGGAATTAAAAAGGGATGTTCTACTAATTCTTCTCACCACCAGATGACTTGGGTCAGAGTACATTGACAGTGCAATCCTATTAGAGCTTGAAAAAGTTGTTCTCTTGGGCTGCTAACACACTGCAGAAATAATGCAGTTTGACACTGCTTTAACTACCATGGCTCAATGTTCTGCAGTTCTGGGACGTGTAGATTTATAGATTTTTAGCCTTCCTAAAGCACTCTGGTGCCACAGCAAAATAAAACCCCAGGATTCCATACGATAGAGCTGTGGCAGTTAAAATGGTGCCAAACTGCTTTATTTCTGCATTGTGGCAACAGCCTTGGACTACAACTCTTTGAATCCCCTAGCAAGCAGAATCCCTGGTACTTTTTTTAGCACCTCAAAAAGTAATGGTTTGAATCTTTTACATGTTTATTCCAAAGCTAAAGTGTTATTAAGCTCAAGAAGAGCAAATCTAGCAGCCTTAGTGTATTGTGGTTAAGTCTGTGAGGATCAAGGATCCTACAAGAAGCTCTGGAGCCATGAACTTCACTGTGACTGCTGCACTGGGAACTCCTCACAGCAGAGTTTTTTCGTTGCTAGCTATGATTTTTATTACCACAGACTCCGTCTCAGTTAGGCCCTGCTAAGACCTGCCATAACTCTTCTGGAATAAGCTTTCCTCAATGCCATGTTCTTCCCCTGCAGATCATGACTCTTGCTGACATGTTCATTGAAAGAGACTTTACTCCCCTCACCCACCCCAAAATTGGCTGTCTAAATTATTAACACAGCTATAAAGATGGCACTAAATCATCAGCAGAAGGGCAGCATGACAAAATTGCAACATAATCTCTCATTTCATTGCCAGATGTCTGTTCGATGCAGATTTTGCTAAACAGTGCAATAGCGGGGGAAAATCCTCCCTGCCAGTCTGTGGAGGGAGTCTGTGTAGTAGATGTACATCAGCATGTTTATAAGAGACTGAAGGCTAATGAAATTAAAATAAACCTTACCTGGGTAAGGAGGCATATTGTCTTTCTATCCCTTCATACTGGAGATGGTGTGAAGTCCCATCTGGAACCTTTCCAGACACCTGTAGAGAACAGCGCAATTAGAGATGAAGATCAATTATTCAACCCAGTTACTGACAGTGTTTCTGAAAATGATAATCAGAGAACAAATGATGCTCCAGCATGCCAAAATCAACAAAGATGAAATGCTGGGGCTCAAGAGGAATCCACACTCAATCTTAGCACGATTAATAATGTGGGAAACTAGGCTGAAAAAGTAGTGATGTTTCACACTGCCATCCTTTCTGCAAGCCAAAAAAGGTTCTCAAAACTGACACACAATTTGCAGTTTAGTGCACTCTAAATGTGTTAGACTACACCTGCCATCATACTCAATCCACATAGTGTTTTGGGGTGGATTCCATAGGGCAGAATTATGACAATTTAAACGGTGTCAAACAACCTGCCTGATTTCAGCGAGGGCTAAAAAAGTCTAACACATTTAGATGCCCTCCTTTTCCAGGACATATCCTCCATTTCTCCCTCCTGTACAGGAGGAATTCCAAAATGTCCTCTCTCTTGCTCCCCCACCAGCTGTTTCCTTAGAGGCTGATAAGAGGCCCCATTAGAGGAGGAGACCTGCTGTGCAAGGGAAAGAGCTTTGTGCGTGTGTGTGTATATATATATAAAACGTTAAGAACAAGGCTGCCTCCCCCTCCTCGGCACAGCAAGGAACCACGGGAAATCTGGGAATAGGGAGAATCAGGGACATGGTTTTCAGACTGCTGCAATTACATGAAGAAAGAGAATTCATGAATAATCTGGAAATGAAAACTCAGTATTTTTGTGAAAATCCCTTTTCCCTGATTCACCTCACTTTCTGTTTGGATTCAGACGAGTTTGTGCGCAGCGTTGTCTGAAAAGCAATTGCAAAATTGTCCCTAATGCCCTGGGTGACCCTGCATTGTGACCAGTTTAACCTTCCAATTTTCCCCGTGTGAAAAAGTCCAAACTACTTCGTTTCTGCATTGTGGCAGCTATGGGAACAGTAGCTTGCTTGCTTGCTTTCTATCTATCTATCTATCTATCTATCTATCTATCCTGTCTTTCTCTCAGCACAGGATGCAATGTGGCATACAGCATTTTAAAAGCACAATACAATTAAAAACATTCTTAATACAAAAATTACCGCACATTTTAACTAAATTTCTGTCAATAATAGCATTATAAACACATTAAAACAGCATTAAAAGATGTTTATAATATAATAATACAAAAACATTGTGTATCCCCCCACCAATAAAATGGTTTATCTGTTGCAACACAGTAAAACCCAAAAGCTTGCTTAAATAAAAAGGTTTTTATTTAAGACAATGAGACAGAAAGACAGTGGGGAGGGAGCCAACCAGATCTCCCAGGGAAGGGAGTTTCTTAACCTGGGAGTAGCCACCAAGAAGACTCTCTTTCTCATGTCCTCCCTAGATGGGCCTGGGTAGTGGTGGGACCAAGACAAAAGCCTTTCCTGCAGATATTAGAGCACAGGCATGGCACCAGATTGGAAAGATGCTGCAAATCATAGGTAACACGAACCAGAGTGATAGGATTTGGCATAACAATAGTATAGTTAATCAAGCTTGTAAAATGTGGACTAGACAAGGTAACCATTACATGGATTTGTAACTGGTTGACCGACCGAACCCAAAGGGTGCTCAACAATGGCTCCTTTTCATCCTGGAAAGAAGTGACAAGTGGGGTGCCACAGGGTTCTGTCCTGGGCCCAGTGCTATTCAACATCTTTATTAATGATTTGGATGACAGTATTGAGAGCCTAGTTATCAAATTTGCAGATGACACCAAATTGGGAGGAGTAGCTAATACCCCAAAGGACAGGATCAAAATTCAAAATGACCTGAATAGACTAGAAAGCTGGGCCAAAGCTAACAAAATGAAATTTAACACAGAGAAATGTAAGGTCCTACACGTAGGGCGGAAAAATGAAATGCACAGATATAGGATGGGGGACACCTGGCTGAATGAGACCACATGTGAAAGGGATCTAGGAGTCCAAGTAGACCACAAGTTGAACGTGAGTCAACAGTGTGATGCAGCAGCTAAAAAGGCCAATGCAATTTTAGGTTGCATCAATAGAAGTATAGTGTCTAGATCAAGGGAAGTAATAGTGCCACTCTATTCTGCTTTGGTCAGGCCCCACCTGGAATACTGTGTCCAGTTCTGGGCACCACAATTCAAAAAGGATGTGGAGAAACTGGAGCATGTCCAAAGGAGGGTGACTAAAATGGTGAAGGGTCTGGAAACCATGCCCTATGAGGAACGCCTTAGGGAGCTGGGGATGTTTAGCCTGGAGAAGAGAACGTTAAGAGGTGATATGATAGCCCTCTTTAAATACTTGAAGGGATGTCACATTGAGGAGGGAGCAAGCTTGTTTTCTGCTGCTCCAGAGAACAGGACTCAGAACAATGGATGCAAACTGCAGGAAAAAAGATTCCACCTCAACATTAGGAGGAACTTCCTGACAGTAAGAGCTGTTCGACAGTGGAACACACTCCCTCGGAGGGTGGTGGAGTCTCCTTCCTTGGAGGTTTTTAAGCAGAGACTGGATGGCCATCTGTCAGGTATGCTTTGATTGGGAGTTCCTGCACGGCAGGGGGTTGGACTGGATGGCCCTTGTGGTCTCTTCCAACTCTAAATTTCTATGATTCTATGAAAAATGGAAACAAAAGCTTCCAGTTTCTTCCTTGCAGCCTTGCCGGAAGCCAGGGCCCATGTGCAGAATAGCAAACCACAGTTTAGCAATATGTCTGCACCAGATCGATGCTTGCTGATGTCTCTGAGTACTAAAAGTCCTCTTCAAATGAAGCAGCAATTCTTCTTTTAGCAAATGCAGAAGTTGCAGTCACTGTATTCCCTGTTTCTTACATCAGTATGAGTTCCCAGCTTAGTACTGCTAAAATCAGCAGTTTTACAAAGCAATATACTAAAAGGCCATTTAAAATCTTTCCCCCCTACCCTAGATTAATGGCATAGGGAGGATTTAATGTCTTTTTCAAAACACTGTTAATTCATTTAAAATAAAAGAATGAATAGCACCAGATTTTCTGCAAAAGGTTTTCTTTCTTTTTTAAATATACTGTTTGTTTTATTTCTCCCCTCGTCTAATGCACATGGCGTATGCAATCTAAAATTAACATGTTCCTCATGTTCTGCAGGTAAGACAATACTTTTTCAAGTCTTGCAAGATAGGTACAATATGTCAAATTTTGTTGAACAGATTTAAAAGTCGCTGGGATGGAAAGGCTGTGCAATGAATTACATAAACAATAGTTCCCTTCTGTGTGACGTTTTCATGTTCAAACTCTCTTGGGAAAATTTTCAGGAGAAAGGAAGAGAAAGAGAAAGAGAAGCAGTGTTGGTTGAGCCTATGAGGTTTAGGATAAGAAGATCCAAAGGGGTTCTTGAAGTTCCAGGAAGGCAGAGAATCCCAGATCCATCCTCCCTCAACAGCGGAGGCTTAGCAGTATAGTCACAACATTAGTTGTAGTAAGCATGGAAACAGCAGGGAACAAGGAATAGTCAGAGATCCTCTGCCCACAAATATCCAGTTCTATTCATCTCTGAATGCCATTTGCTTGACTGCAGCCCTGATTAGTGAACTTGTCTAAGACTGGAGATGAATTTCACTCCTAACAGCAGACCAATTTTATACTGGCTTTAAAGTCTCATCACGCCAGCAAACAAACCATTGGAGACATGACAAAGGCCCTTTTAAAGTGACTGCTTCCAGGCTATGAAACCTCCCGCCAAGAGAAAGGTTAGATTAATTTTCTACTGACAGATGGACTTCTTTTTTTTAAATTTAGATAAGCCTCTCATTACCTGGATAACACATGTATTGACTTGGGAAAAGAGTGAGCGTGGTGTAGTAGGACCACACTAGGACTAGAACTTTGGGAGTGTCTGTGCATGTGTGCCTTCAAGTCACCTGTCGACTCATGGCAACCCCATGAATTTCACAGGGTTTTCTTAGGCAAAGAGTACTCAGGGGTAGTTTTGCCAGTTCCTTTTCTTTATGGCCACATTCTTGCAGATCATTCTTGTGGATCAGAGTATCTTCACTGGTATATAAAGCAGAATTTTGGCAAATCTAAAACAGGAGTTATAAAAACACAGTGGATGGCAGTGGTGCCTCTAAGGAACAGACAAGGGATATCTTGTGGCTTGTTCTACCTCACAGGGTTCAAAGTACACCGTTGTCACCCTTGCATGTTGGAATTGTATGCAGTCACCTTTCAGAAATACAACAGCTAGTTGGTGGGCAGGGTCAGAAATAGTTAGAATAGGGAAGAAGCAGAGCTCAAAAACATTGACAAATAAGGACACATTAGAAATTACCAGAGGAATCACTGTTTTATGCTTGGTCTTTCAGATAAAAATTTCAATTTTTCCTATCCATGCTAGGTCTTTAAAGAAAAGCGTACAGAAACAGCTTCTAGTAGACTCATCCCATTCCAAAGAAATGACCAGGTAAACACTGGCTTCACTCCTGACCACAAAAAAGCAAGAAGAGCTGAGCGCCTCTCTCCTCCCTTTCTTTTTTCTAAAAACTTTACAGTGTGTCATTCAAAGATACTTTCCCTGTATCTGGGGATCTAAAGTGCCCACAAAGCAGAACAACCTGCCTGGGGTGATTGTAGGGTTTTTGAGACAAAAATGTGTCAGGAATTCTTAAGTTCCAGTGTAACAACAGAAGTTACCAAACTTTTTTCAGCCCTCATTCCCCAAATTCTATCATTCTTTAATTCCTTGCCTTTTGTCACCCATGTTTCCTGGTTTCATGGTTCTTGGTTTGGAAATAATACATCCTGTATAACTCATCCCAGCATTTTGCAACATTCCACTTACAATCAGTTTATGGCTGCAAAAGGCATGAAAACTAGAGCTCATTAGGAAACCTGATGACATTTTGCAGGGCTTAAACAGCATTGTTAGATGATCCTAAAAAGACAGCCATGCTTGCATATCATGTTCCTCGACTGTTCATTATATTAAAATTACATTCTGCCTTGAGATGATAACAATTTTCTATTTATTATATATTATTTATTGTTTTTGTCTCCTGCCCTTCTTATGAGAAGATGAGGGGAAAATTACAGTGCTACCTCCCAAAGACAAATGGCAGATGAGAGGGGTCTAAAAGAGGAGGTGGGTCTAGTCATGATGTCCTTGTTCCCCATCCCACGCCACATGTGATGAATGTACATGAATCTATGCTCAGTCTTAATGGAATCCCAGCCAAGGGTCTGCACAGAACCAACAACCTGTATTTGTTCTCTCCAATTTTTACCAGAAGAAGCAACAACAACAAAAATAAAATTTATTTTTTATACCGGCTTTCCAAAGGATCAAGTGCGTCTAGAAAACAAAACAATCACTGGGAAATAGTTATTGTTGCCAGATTTCTAATCTAAGCCATTGATGTTGTTGTTGGTA
This sequence comes from Urosaurus nigricauda, assembly GCA_034509955.1. Lineage (NCBI taxonomy): Eukaryota > Metazoa > Chordata > Lepidosauria > Squamata > Phrynosomatidae > Urosaurus > Urosaurus nigricauda. Next base: position 190,405,064 of record JAOEGL010000001.1, on the reverse strand, counting down.
GCTGCCCTTGAGTCAACCTTGACTCATGGCAACCTTGTGCATGAGACATCTCCAAGCCCCTCTATCCTCCACTGCTCTGCCTAGGTCTTGTAGGAGTCCTGGTGGTGCGGTGGTCAAATGCCTGTACTGCAGGCATTCACTCAAAACCATAAGGTTGCAAGTTCAAGACCAGCAAAAGGGCTCAAGCTCAACTCAGGCTTGCATCCTTCCGAGGTTGCTAAAATGAGTACCCAGATTTTTTAAGTTTTTTGTGGAGCTTTCGGGCTAGTACCCAGATTGTTGGGGGCAAGTAGCTTACAGTTGTAAACCGCTTAGACACTCCTGAGGCGGTATGAAGCGGTATATAAATGAAGCTGTTTGTTTGTTTTGTTTTGTTTGTAGATTCAGGTCTGTGCTCTTCCTGATTCAAGTCTAGCCATCTGGTGTGTGGCGTGCCTCTTTTCTACTACTTTCTACCTTTCCTAGCATTAATGTCTTTTCTAAAGTGTCATTGCCTTCTCATGATGGGGCCAAAGTACAACAGCCTCGATTGAATTATCTTGCCTTCCAGAGAGAGTTTAAACTTGATCTGTTCAAGGACCAATCTGTTTGTCTTTTTGGCTGTCCACAGGATCCTCAGCACTCTTCTCCAGCATCACATCTCAAATGTGTTCATTTTCTTTTCCCCGTTAGGTTTTTCTTAAATAACGGGGGGCACTGTTGTCAGAAGACCCTTGAGCATGATACTAAAAAGCATCCTCCACTCTTGCTCCCTTTCCATGATCTGAGGCTAACATGATATCAAAGTTGTGGAAATACTCTGCTTGATCCGGAGGAGCCAATTAGCAATGTTCAAGTGGCAGGGGATGTTCAGAGGAAAATAGTTTTCAAAGTAACTAATTGGGTATTATAAAATGTAACAGTAGCTAATGTTAGTGATGACTTCATAAGCCTACAGAGAATAGGAAGTCCAGTAGTGTACAAAAAACACTTTAAAAAAAAAAGGAAAGAGAAAGAGAGGAGGAAAGCATTTACGGTTGTTTACCAAGACAAACCTACACAGCTGCCATGCAAGGAAAAAGTGTTTTATGTTTACGTTTTACCCGTCTTGTCTCGTAATAGCCTCCACCATCCAATTTCTTCTTTTTTCTTTCTCGACAAGAAGGAGTGGAGGGGGGGGGGAATCTCCCTGCCAGTTGTTTGTGTGTGTGCTCACCGAGACACAGTTACCATAGAAACTGATTGTGGATACAGTTTCACAAAATTTGGCTCCACAAAGCTGGTGGATGGTTTGCTCAGAGTAACACCGTCCAGTGAGCTCAAAGAGCAGGCTTAGGCTGGGTGTCTTTCATTAGGGGCTCAACTAAGCCCTTCTTCCACTCGCCATCTGTCTAGACACAAGTCATCATTTGTGAATCAGGGGAAAAAACAAAGACTATCTGACCAGATAAAAACATGCCGAGGTATGGCACTGGAAGCACCAGACTAGTTAAACTGTCATTATCGCTACTTGGAGTAATAACTGACTGTTAGATGGGTCCGTCTTTACCACTACAGGTTTTTCTACAAGGTGGAGGTCAAGCACGCCACAGATATTAGCATAATGAGGACACCTCATATGCTTGAGCTATTATTTTCCTCCCATCTCCTTTATAGAACTGTTTAGTTTAATCTTCTATCCAGTTGGACCACCATATCCACAGATTCCTTATCCACAGATTTAACCACACACAGCTTGAAAATATTCAAAAATTATATAAATTCCAAAATGCAAATCTTGATTTTGCTATCTTATGCACCATTTTTACCACACCTTTGTATTTAATGGGACTTGAGCATCCCCAGATCTTGATATCTATGGCAGATCCTGGAACCAAACTGCAGTGAATACCAAGGGTCCACTTTATATGGTTTTCTATTCCATAAATAGCCTGCACACACATACACACACACACACCAAGTTTCTACATTAAAGCTGAGAAAAATGACAGAAAATATACACTATGGTGGGACAGTTGATATCAGCAACATATTTTATAGCCTTTTGAAATATTCCCTTCAAGCACTAATAAATTCCTCTTTGTTGAAAATTACATACTTTATAGAAGTCCTCCTCTCAGGCTGCAAAAAACCACTGAAGAAGACGATGACTCATATGAAATGTGCTGGGGACTCAAAACTCTCCGGAATTATTTTTCTCCTCTTGCCATCTGTCCATAATAAGATTTAACTAGAGAAGAGCCATATTTACTTGTCTGGAACCGACCCTGAGATCTGCTCATACATACATATATATAAAATATAAATATTTTAATAACATGTTTCCTTTTGCAACATGTGTTTTGGAAAAGTGTGTCATCAAATTTCCATCCCCAATTTCTATATGAATTCTCCCCCTAAAAACACACACACACAAATAAATCAAAGTTTTATTCCAAATATGATCATGCACACACATGCGTGCACATACACACCAATCCACCTCCAAACCAAACAAATACAAGAGCCTAAAACTAGGGCGGTCCAGCTGAACGTGAATCTTTGTGGATACAAAGTGACTCTTCGAAAAAGGTTGAAAGAAAAGTGGTCACTTTATTCATGTTTCTACAGAATGCAACAAAAGGAAATATTTTTAAAAGCTTGAAAGATGAAATTCACACAGCAGACTGGATTCTAAATGTAACAACTATTTTAGGGAAAAGGCCTCAGCTCTACGGGGGAGAGTTTAGTTTCTGTCATATCTTAATTTTTTTTTGTATGTTCTTCTCTGGAAAGAGTGTAATATTTTTTTAAAGGAGTTGCCTGAAGTCTCTGAATGCAAGTGGAACTAAATGGGTTTAAATTTAAGTACCGCAGCTTAACTGATTTGTGGAACAGGCTAGAAAACGCCAAGAAATAAGAATGTTTTAGAAATTTGGAGATGTTATTGTGGGAGGGCTGTTACAAGTGATCATTTCTGTCATTTCTGCTTCTAGCCTCTCACAGGAACAAAAATGTGCCCACATTTAGGGCTGTGATTCTTGCATAAGATAAAGTTCCCCAGAGAGACGTCCATAGTAACTGTGTGAGAACAAAAACTCCCCTTACTTTTTTCAGTGTGTCTTGAGAGACTGGCATACATGGTTCAGCCAGAAAAGCATTACACCCTTCCCCCTGTTTCTAACTGCCCTAATATGCTGGGAATTTGTAAAGAAATCTGTTTTTTGGACAAGAAAATAATGATTTCCCCCCTTAATTTGCTACAGCTTGAATCTCTCCATTTATTTTCTCAGATACAAGACTACTGAGTTTACTGGGACCATAAAAGCTTTTGCCTCACAAAGTTATAGTGGTTTGATACCACTTGTTATGGGCAATGGCTTCATCTCCTGGAATTTTGCGATCTGCAGGCCACTGAGGGACTAAAAAGTCTCTTCTAGAAAGTTCAAGTACAATTCCCCTATTTATCGATCACTATCACCTTACTTGCTAATCTACAAAATACCTCACTCGCTGAATTATGAGTCTCTGGATTCTGTAGGTCAGTCATGGGAATCAGTGTGAGATCAAACTGATGTTATTAAGTAGGGTAGATACACTCTTACGTTCTGGGAGCATATGTAATAGATTGCCATCTGAAGGATGAATCAAACACAGGGTTCTTCTAAATAAACTTTTCACTGTACTTCAGTGACAGCTTCTTCAGCGGGTGTTTGGGGTTGTGTCCACAGGATCCTAACATTGGTTCTCAATCTATATTTAGTGTTATCAATCACTTCAAGTATTTTTTTAAACTGCCTAGAAAATTCTGTGTTATTTTTTTTTTAAAGTAGTAGTACTTACGAGGGGGAGCTAAAAGTTTTAATGATCACCTTTTAAAAAAATTGACAGAAAGTTTGTTTTGATTTGTAGTTGTTAGCATATCTCTATGTAGTCACTATCTAGATTTATACATTTTCCCCAGCATTTCTTGACCCTACAAATACCTGATATTGTAGAAGTCTACAGATTGTGCCTGATGAGGATTTTACACTTTAGTCACATCTGGCAGAGCCAGTCACAAAAATAAAGGATGCAATGAGTTGATTTTCTCAGCAACGTGCACTTAGGGACCAATGATGATACTGACAAAATTTCATCGATGTGCCATGATAACTTCCGGGTGATAATTATTACTTTACGATATCCCCTCGTAAGGCGCAATCTGCAGACGTCTATAATATCAGGTATTAGGAGGGTCAAGATACGCTGGGAAAAATGTGTAAATCTAGATAGTGACTACATAGAGATAAGTTAACAACTACAAATCAAAACCAACTTTCTGTCAATTTTTTTTAAAAGCTGATCATTAAAACTTTTGGATACTCCCTTGTACCATTGGTTTAAATGAGGTATGGAAACCTGAAGCACACTGAATTGCTAATTTGACAATGTTCCTTGTGGATGAGTCATCAGACCACAACCTAGGCTTCCTTTACTGTGAACATACTTCTCCAACTTCTGACCACCATTCTACATGTGAAAATTTCCTTGTACTACTTTATTGATAGATCTTTTTTATTTATTTTACTTTTTGCATTACTACAGTATGGTACTACTGATGCTTCCTGGCACAATTCCTCACCCTCTAATCTTGTTGTCATTTATGGCAGACAATATAGTTTTCCATCCTGCTGCAGGACTCCCATGCTAGAAACATAAGAGTTTTCACCCCTTATGCTACCTCTCTGCTGAGCAGTACTACGCAGATCCAGGAGTGCAGTTGGGGCAGGATGAAGGACCTGCCCCTCCCCCCACCCCCAAATAAGTATTATGTCCACAATGATATTTAGCTGCAGTCTCCAAATTTCTAATATCCTAGTCCTTAAAAAACTTCAATTGAACTTTTAGAGAGATAGGGAAGAGAAAAAGAGATAGGCCAAGTTACCAAGTGCAAACACAGCACTAGAGTTCTAGATGTGAATGATTTTCAGTATCCCATTTTTCAGTGCTGCAGATTTGCAGAAGGGGCGATGAAGAAAAAATTCACTGGGGGCAGAATTCATATTTGGAGAGAAATGCCATCTTCTATCCTGCCCCCCCCCCCCCGGTAGCTACACTCTTGTGAAAATAGTTAAGCGCCAAGAGGTTTGTTTGTTTTTTCCCTCCACATTTGACAGTTGGAGCAGAAAGTCTGCCAGGAAAAAAAAAAAACTTTCACCACCATACTACAGAATTATTAATATCCCCAAATCATTAAAACCTTTCCGCATCTGTTTATGTAGTTTAACTATCTACACATCTTAAGTTTAGCAGAAGGTTTGCAACAATACCCAGTATATGACTGCTTCTGGAGGAGCAAGCTGCATTGAGCTCTATATAAAATTCACTATCCAGGCAAATATGTTGTTGTTATTGTTGTTAAACTACCCTTGAGTCAATCTCAACTCATGGTGACCCTGTGGATGAGACATCTCTGAGACCACCTATCTTCCACTACTCTTCCCAGTTTCTGAAGATTCATACCCATGACCTCCTTAACTGAGTCCATCCATTTAACATGTGGTTTTCCTCTCTTCCTAATTCCTTCCACTTTTCCCAACATTATTGTCTTTTCTAATGAGTTTCGTCTTCTCATGATGTGACCAAAGTATGACAGCCTCAGCTCAGTCATCTTTTCCTCCAGAGAAATTTCAGGCCTGATCTTTTTTCTGTCCATGGTATTCTCAGCACTTTTCTCCAGCACATCTCAAATAAATTTATTTTCTTTTTGTTCATTTTCTTAATTGTCCAGTTCTTGCATCCATATATGGTAATGGGGAATACAATTGCTTGTGCAATTCTGACTTTCATGCTTAGTTGTATATCTTTGCTTTTTAGGACCCTTTCTAATTCTTTCATAGCTGCCCTCCCCATTCTTAGCCTTCTTCTGATATCTTGACTGCAGTCCCTGTTCTGCTCTATGTTTGATCCCAGGTATAGGGATTTCTTTACTATTCCCATTTCCTTATTGTCTAGATTGAACTTGTGAAGATTCTCTGTCATTATTTTTCTTTTCTTTACATTCAACAGTAAGCCTGCCTTTGCACTTTCTTCCTTGACCCTTCTCAGTAGTTGCTCTAGGTCTCCAGTGCTTTCTGATAATAGTATGGTGTCACTTGCATATCTTAGATTGTTGATGTTCCTTCCTCCTATTTTCACTCCTCCTTCTTCTGTGTCATATGCACAGTACAGATACTCATCAGAGATTCTTTTTAATATCTGTACCTGTGAAGGCTCAATATAATGAAGTCTGAGAAGATGCAGTTTACTAATATCTTAAAAAGAAATCAAAGGAATGGGGTTATTACAATTGGGGGTGGTGGTGGTAAAGTAAGCAAACATTGTTTTGCTGAGTTGCAGAACAGAGGTCCTGGTAATGTGTGTGAAAGTACAGAATATGTAAAATGAAATTGTCATTCTGTAGAACTCACTGATTTCAGAAATTATCTCAAACTAAGAACTAAACAAAATCTACATAAAATGATACAGCGGCAATAGCACAAATCAGAGGTGGGAGACCTTTATGCCAAAAAGGATTTGGTTTCTTTTCTACTTGAGCCTTAAACGCCACCAATCTGAGATGAATGTAAAATAGGTGCACAGAAAAGTCAGATGCAGGATTACAAAACAAGCTGCCTTTGAGGACATGTGTAGTCCAGAAAAGTGATTTCTGTACTAAAATTGGATCATGTGCAGAAATCCTTTTTCTTATCTCTCCCTCCATTCCACGATTCCAAAAGTCTAATTCAGAGGGACAAAAGTCTTTTGCTTGTGGCCACTGCTAAACCACTGGAAGTGAAAAACCCTTGTACTTCAGCTAGAGATCTACCAGTAGATCTTACACTATCTTCTTTCTGCCTGTGGAATGAAAGGATTTTGACAAGAGGTAAGACTTTATTTCATATGGAATCAACTCATTTCTAACTGCAAAAATCTCTGTAAAAATTCTGCTATAGTTTACATTAATGTTTGCAGAACTAGTTTCTCAAAAGCAGCAAAGAGCGATTATGCTTGAACATTTTCTCTGTGGTAGGTGGGAGACTATGGCAGGCAAAATGTTCAGGATTAGTATCCTGACCAGGTATGATAACAGCTTAGCCTCTCATACCAGGCCAGCTTCTATCCTGCTATTGCTCTTTGAGGTACCAGTTCAGACGAGCAGCAATTCTCATCAGCTGCCAGTTTTAAATTAGCCAGTAAAAATATCTTGCAATGAGAAATCATCACTGCCATGCATCAATGGTAACAATCAAGCGATGGACAGGAGAGGGAGAATAAGTGGACAACTATTCTTGCCATGGGTTTGGGTCTATGAACATTAACATGAGACAAAGAGAAAGAAGTAAGATGTGAGTGGGCGTGCTATATAATTCAATCCAAGAGAAAAGAAGTGCAATAAAAAGAGAAAGGGGAGAGAGGATGGGTACAGGTGTAAAAGTAAGCTGTCGGCTTGTCAAATGTGATAACAGTATGGTTCTCTGGCTGAGGTCCTTAATAAGAGCAGATGATACCCTAGCTGCAAATAATCTCTCACAGCCCAACAATTACCTCTATGAGATGTGCCCAGGAAAAAGGAAAACAAAAAAGAAAAAAAAAAACATACAAATGCAAGACATTTTAAGGCAAGGCAGCAAATATTGCAAATCAGTGGAGTATGGTATACCATCCAAATACAGAATTTGGAAGGGGATATTTGTCATTTAGTCCCTTTTGCAATAATTTGACTTAAATTACATCACAACTGTACAATAAGCATAGATAACATCATAAAAAACCAGAAGACTACTAGGCATAATACACGGTACAAAAGGTAGTGAGTAGGTAGTGAGGCCACATGTGCCATATGGCAGTGCCTAGAAAGGTTGTGATTTTAAAAACAAAAACAAAACTAAAATACATATCGAATCATCACTTTTAAAAATATGTGCCTATAATGGGAACTAATTACAGTTTTGCCCTTTGGAATTACAATCAAGTGTATGTATAAGTAACTTTCCAGGGTTTTCCCACACATCATACAAGGCAGCAGGATGACAAGCCACACCATGGGAGTTCATTGTGAAAGTCAGAAGGAAACCTGCACACCATACAAATGTATGAAGAAAAGAACAAGAGCTTAGATGGGAAACACTGCACTGAGTTACATTTGCTTGAGTTCTTCTGAGATCATTGGGACTTTGGCAGAGTTTACTTTCTCTGAAATAAGCCAAATGAGTTGGGGGAAAGGGTGGGGTAATAAGGACTATGTCAGGTTTGTGACATTTTTGTGGGAAGATTTTCCTGTTGAATACTAGTTGGCACCATCAGCTTTGACAGCACCACACACCTATCGGGGAGGGTATGATGGGTACCTAAATTTCATTTCCAAGGCTGACAACACCAGGTTTTACTTTTACAACTGTAGGGGCTAATTGTAGGCTTTGGACATTTTGTGGACACACAATATTTGTCTAGAAATGGGAATTGCCCTTGATCGACAAGGCCATTTTCCTTCTTTACTGCAAGAAAAATCATATTATGCTAGATGTGGCTGAGGGCTTCCCACCAGAGACTTACAGTGAATTAACAACTGCTTACAGGCATTTGTTGAAGCTACCTAAAAGCAGGTAGCTCATATTTGTATGTACATAACTCAAGGCTAAAAAACAATAACGACAATGCACTATTCCCACACTCCTAGCATTTAAAAAACGCTTGGATTTTATGAACAGCTTTTCTTCTTTTTCTTGCCATGTACTCTGCCTCTGCATAATACATTGTGATTCAAAGGACTCAAAAGTATCTTCTAAGTAAGTGTTTTTTAAAAAAACCCCAATGCTACTGTTATTCAATGATACACAAATCTTGACATCAAGCCATACTTCTCTTTAGCAAATATAAGAATGAGAAGAGGAAGAAAATAGGAAATCCAGCTTTAGCCACTCCAAAAGATTATTTCCATTTAGTGGGCTGGGGAATTTTTTGGTCACCTTTCCACAGAGTTTTGCAGAACCCCTGTCTTCAAGGAGAAAATCTAGTCAAGACTATCAGGTACCAAGGAACAATTTGGCATAGATTGCAATCTTATTCACGGAGAGGCTGCTTAAATGACACAAGCTTCAATGGGATTTGAGCAACCTAATGGTGCAGGGGATTGTAGTTATATAGTTTGCTACCTTTAATGATAGCCATCATTTAACTACCTCAATGGACCCCACAGACTTTGTGCTCATCTCAAAAATTACCAGCTGCTCCTTTGTGCAGAAAGTGTCGCCTTCCGAACAGCGAAAGGTGACATTAGCAACTCTTTGGCGGCACTGTTTCTCTCACTTCCAGTATCTCCTTTACCTTTGCCGCACACAATAAGGATGCCCTTTCAAGCAAATTTTCAACAGTTTTTGCCGCCCCTCCTCATTGTGTGAAGAGGTCTGGCCTCAGAAGGCTTCCTGACCTCTCTGCTTCAGTACTCTTTCCCTCCCTCCACCCCATGCAAACCCCTCCACACTTCTGATCAAGTGCTGAAAAGAAAAGCAATGAAAAGAACCATGGAGCCATGTGGAATTTGCTCTTTGACATCTCCTCTCTAAAGTTTTTATTTTCCAACTGGAATATGTTGGGGCTGGGGAACGCAAGGAGGCAGAAGAAGTAGCTTGACCTGCCTATGCAAAGTTACATTAATGGCTGAAAAAAGAAACCTTAACAAATTTTGTCCTAAGTATCCTAACTGTGGAGTAACAAGGTTTATCACAAAAACACCAGAGGTTTTGATTTTGAAATGCTATTTTTTTTCATTGTAAGACGAAAGGGGATAGATAAACTGGACTGAGGCCTTCTCTCTTATCTGTGAATCCTCAACATATTATTTACTAAATCTTTCAGGATCTGGGCATTTGCTTCTTTATTGAATAGAAAAAGGCGCAAATTAAAATTTCAAACATTCGTGTGTTCATAATAAATGAAAAGGGGGGCAGTGCTCATGTTTTCTTTACATAGAGGAGGGGTATATTTTTGCTTTTCTGTTTCTTGTGATCAAAGCTGAAACAGTGATTTTGCATTATTATAGCACTCGTCATTTCTGCCTCTAATTTGGATGGTTTTTAATAAAGCTCCATTGATTCAACTGAATGCAATCCCTCTTGGCAAATGCAGAACACACACGCTGATTACTAAATATGCAGCAATTATCATATTCAGCAGTACACTTTAATATCTTATTTATAGATGTATCTGTCTATAATTTGCTCTAATTAAGTTGCATTGATTTTAATGACAGGAGCCATCTCTTGAAGACAGAGCTAGGGTTATGCGATCCCATCAATACCACTGTGCCATTGTTTGATAACACAATTTTAATACTCCTCTGTTGCACAGAATAACTTGTCCTCTCTTTTTAAAGTGTACAAAAGAGATAAGATGGACACTTTTTTTCATTTTATGAGCCACTGTCAAATAAGGAATATTACTGCTTTTGTCTTACGCAAAAAACCCAATAACAAATAAATAAATAAACACCTAGTCCCACATGCTTAACAAATAGATGAATCAACTAATGCTTCTGTTGACTCCTTCTCCTGGGACAGCCAAAGAGATTTTTGCTCCCTGGAGCAAAGTGCAAGATGGTGTCCCTCCCAGTCAGAGGGAGCCATAGTCTTTCACACCCACACAACTGCAGCCCACAACTTTACGGGGTTTTCCTTCTCTGTTGATCTTACGGAGACCTATCCCCTCATCCAGCTTCTTATTGTCATCAACCTTTAAGTGTTGTAGTACAACTCTGGCACTTACTGGGACTGCATCCTCCTCTAAATCTCAGCCAAAAGTTTAATACAAAAGGTTCAGGGCAAGCCATGTGTTATACATTTCTCAGCTCTTGAAGAGAGGAAGAATTGCACAAGGGGATACAGTTACCATACTTCTTCAGAATCTGATACCTGAGCCTCACTCTTTGAAATGCTAGCGTCAGCCCTGCATCCTCCCTACTATAATATATCCCTGCATGAACAGGTGAGCCCAGAGGTTTGCAGCTACCAAATTTTTCAACTCTGCAACCTTAAACAGGTAAATGGAGGAATCATCTCTGGGACACACGATCACTTTATGCTATTGACCAGTCAGTTTGAACACTTAACTTGCCCTTCATAGAAACACAGAAAAGGGCAAGATGATATTATTCTATCTTTTTTTATTTCCATGCTGCTAGGTAAGAGTGCTTTCGCAATAGATGGCTCTGCCGACTCTCCAAAAAAGAGCATTTTTCCAGCTATTCCATCTTTTCCTTAAGGATTTTTTTTTAAATAAAAGGTGTGAGACACAATGGAAAACCATACAATCATTAAAGGTGGAGGACAATGGAATGTGGAGTCCATGCTAAATATAGTATTAATGTGGATGGTAGGAATGAATATCTGTAAATAGGCAACAGAATGCACCATTCAAACTCTTCCTCTCATACATTGGTGGGTGTGCAGTCTCCACTGTTATAGCAGGGAACTACATTTGCTGGGGAAACAAAATAAGCTAATCCTCTGTATGTTGAGTCTACTGGGTACCAGTATGATGAATAGCCAAAGAGTTCCTGTACCTTAAATCAAATATTGACCAGAAAAGAGGCTGCACTCAAGAAATTAGAAGATGACTAGGAGCCTTATCACATTTCAGACAATCCTGGAAGGCAAACAGAGAGAAACACATTTCTCTTTTTGTCTCTGCATGACATCAAAGCACTTTTATTCTCTTCCAGTTGGGAAAGAGTGGTAAAACCACCCTTTTTGCCCAACAGATTTTTTCCAGCTTGGCAAAAGGGACATTTTTATGACCCTCTCCCATGCTTTTACTAGAAGAGGACTAAAATGCTTTGACGTCATGCAGAGACAGAAAGAGAAATGTGCTTCTCTCCATTTGCCTGCTGGGTTTTTTTGTAATGCCCATCATAATTTAGGGATGTGAGATCTGGACAGTGAACAAAACCAACAGAATGAAAATAAACTCATTTGAGATGTGGTGTAGTGGAGAATAAGCTATCATACTTGAGACACATCACGGGAAGGCAGGAATTGTTTTAAAAACCCTAATAATGCTATGAAAGGTATAGGGCAGTAGAAAAAGAGGAAGATCACATGCAAGATGGTTGGACTCAATCACGAAGACCATGGGCTTGAGCTTGCACCTGTAGGACCTAAGGAGCAGCGGAGGACAGGAGATCTTAGAGATGTCTTATGTACAGGGTTATCATGTGTTGAGCTAAATTTCAGAACAGTTAACAACATGTTGTTGTTCTGTGCCTTCAAGCCTTTTCTGACTTATGACAACCCTAAAGTGAATGTATCGGGGGGGGGGGGGGGGCGTTTCTTGGCAAGATTTATTCAAAGTAAGTTTGCCATTGCCTTCATCTAAGGTTGAATGAGTGTAACTTGTCCAAGTTCACCCAGTGGGTTTCACGGCCGAACTGGGAAATGAACCTGATAAATATAATAGAAGATGAAGAGAGCAGTATTAGACATGATAGCCTGTATTTGTAAACCTACTTTGTCATATATAATATATATGGACAGAAAGAGAATCAACACCAAAGTTTTAGTAATATGCAAATGTATTTAAATTCAATTCATCAGTTAAAAGATAGACGATTAATCTATTAAGCATTCTTTTAATCGCCTGACAACCCTATATCAAACACTTTGCTGAGCACAATGGAAAAGCAGCTAGTTAACTATATCAAGGGAGGAAAAAGCTCATAAATGCAAATATTTTCCACCACTTCAAACAGGCAAAAAGGTGAATCACAAAAAAATGCTGTTCACTTCTGTTATGTCTAAAAACACATTGGCAGTAAGTTACAGATGCTCTATTTTATGCAGTTTGATCCAGTTCATCATGCTCTGTTTTATGCAGTTTGAACCTGAACCAATTTGCTACTGTTGAATGAAACTAAGGGTGCATCTACACTGTAAAAATAATGCAGTTTGACATCACCTTAAGTGTTGTAGTACCAACCTATGGAATACTGAGATTTATAGTTTTACAAGGTCTTTAGCCTTCTCTTCCACAGAGTTCTGGAGCCGCAAAAAACTACAAAACCCAGGATTACACAGGACAGAGTCATGGCAGTTAAAGTGGTGCCAAGCTGCTTTAATTCTGCAGTGTGGCTATACCCTTATTCCCAAGTACTTGTAAAAAGGACTGAAGTATTAATCCCTTTCATGTTGTGAGTGAAGACTCCAATTCATGATTTTAAAGTGGCTGTGACAGCAGATCCCTATAATGTCTAACAGAAACCATATTTACTGTATCTTTTTATTTAGTTGACATGATCATTACACACTAGCCAGTTGTTGCTTTGGAATGCACTTTAACAAAGAATCTCAAACCAAATTAAGCCCATGCTTAGCTAAAATAACCAAGAGATTGTACACAAAAGAGAGCTAACGTGGCATCACCTTTTGTTTACTCCACAACATTTTACAGATGAAAACCAGGACACATACGGCTAAGCAACATCATAGTGTATTCAAGATGGCAAAGAATATTAATGAGGAAGAAAACACAAGCTAAGAGAGGATGCAGCAGTTTGCCTTTGCTCGAGTTTACTGGGAAGGGCAAGACTCCCCCATCATCTCCACCCCCCCCCCCCCAGCTAATTGATTGCAAACTATTTTTGCATTTGGAACTCAGTTAGCAGCAACTGAGGTAAGCTCAGGACAAATGGAAAATATGGGAGAAGATAGAAAATTGGACATTTTAAAAGCAGCTGAAAAAGTGGGATGACAAAAGGACGTTGCCAAATTGTGACAGTTGGAGAATACGCTCTTCAAGACCAGAACGTGCTCCTGTTAGACTCGTGAACTTGTATTCCTTACATGTACGCAAGAGCACAGAATATATGTTCACACATGCAGAGGACTCTCACTGAGGCAGGCAAAAAGGCCTTTGAGATGAAAGGCAATCATAGATAACAGCAGCCTTTTCATAATTAATTAGACCCAGATGTCATGGTTTTGCTGTTTGCTCATTAAGTCCCTGAAAGATGACATTGCAATAAGTCTAGTCTGCTAGTCTTTAGGCTGCCACAAAATTCTTTGTTGGTTTTTGCTGCATCAAACTCAGCTATCCCATCTAGAATCCAAATAATTAAGTAAGGCCCAAAACACATGGGCAAATAGTGCTGGCTTTGGGCTGTATTGGGGTAAGGCATTTAGATGATGCATGCTCCGAACAGGGCTGGAAGCCACACTGATGCTGCGCCAAGCAAGAAGAAGTGAAGACTGGGCCAGTGCAATCACTGCAGTCCCGGTGTGGTCCTTTTAGCCCATCTACTTTGGTCTTGAGTCTACTCTAACTAAAACTAAGCTTGGATCCAATTATCTGTTACTCCATATTGGATCTAAAATACCCACTCTGTTCAGACTAAGGAAGAAAAAAAAACCTGCTACAAATTCAGTATTATGGAAAATACCACATGTATCTCCTGAGAGTATGCTAAGCTTTAATTCTACTTCTTTAACAAAGAACCCAGAGAGGAAAATAGCTCAGAAACATTATGCTTGCTGGGAGCTATATCCCTCAAAGGTAATCCATCCAAATTATAGGTCTTCTCAGCACTTCATATTATTTTGAACTTTATTGAGGGACCCTGCAATCTACTAACTTATCATGGTCACACTGACCATGTAAGTGGAAGGAGGACAGGTGGAAGATCACCATGTTGTTTTCTGGCACTGCCAACAACACCCACCACCACACATGTAGAGAGAAGAGTTTGGAAGGAGCATAGTATTTAAAGGAAGTTTGTCCAAATAAGACAGAAATCTTAATTAAATCATATGACACATTAGAAATGGATATGCTATCTCAAAAATTGGCATCAAAACTTTTGGAAGAGACACAGAAAGAATGGGAACCTGTGTTAGAATATACAGCAGCAATAAAGCTGAAGAAATGACTAATTGGTTTTACAACTATGTTCTTAGAAGAAATTGAAAATATTAAACTATCAGAATGTTCTGGTTGGAGGATAAGAAGAGAGGAAGGAGAATGAGAGAGAGAGAGTACGTTATATGGCTCACTTATTGACATAAACTACTAGTTTTGCTATGTTCATGTTTAGAAACATCTTTATAAGAAGCAAGAAGGTTATATACCCAATAATTTGTTTTGAATAAGAAGAATATAACTGGTAATTTGTGGTAATAGTTGCAAAGAAATTAATAGAGATACAGAGAGGTTTAAACTTAAGAGTTAAAAAGCAAGTTATATAAAATTGAACATTTTGGAAATCCAAAAGATCAGGAAGGGAAGAAACTGTCAAGAGTGGTGAAGGAAGTTTGTTTGTGAAGGGATGTGAGTGAAGGTATAGGCAGGTTATATAGAAGGTAAGAGTTGGGATAGTAGAGAATGTTTGTACATAAGAAGAAGGGGAAAAAGATGAATGGAAACTGAGTAGAGTGGGGAGAAGAAGGATATTGGGAAGCAGAGTTATTTAAAGAGAAGGTATTGTGAAGAGAAGAGAAAAGAAGAACGGATTAGAGAATCAGAGAATTTGCAAGACAAAAGGGATGAAATATTTGTAATTTCAAGTATCATAACTTATCTATCTGAATGTGTGTATTACGTGTTATGTTTTAAATGTTAAATGAATGATTAGATTGTTATGTATTTTTAACAACAACAACAACAACAACAACAAAAACCAAATAAGGCAGAAACCACAAAGATGTTTGCTAGGGTATAAGACAGGACCTATTGCTGAATAATCATATATAAGACTATGCTCCAATAATAGAAAAGGCCTCTTATGCACAAGTGCAATGAAAAGGAAGATCTCTTTCACACTGCACATTTAATAACTCTTTATGAAGTTTTTAAAATAGAGTACTAAGAAAGCATGAGTGACCCAATAAACCACAAAGCCCAGGATTCCTGGATGAAACAACAGAAGCTAAAATTATATCAAACTGCTATAATTTTGCAATGTGAAAGTAGGGCATGTTGCAAGCCCATTCTGGAATTACTCCCATTCTTATCCATTCTAGATTTACATAGTAATAGATTTGTGCTTTTTTTAAAAGGTATCTAATGGATACAGTGGGCTAAACTGAATTCTTAGTCCCAAATGAAGTAAATTAGAAGGGACATGTTAAGCCACCACTTACATACCTATGGATGTTGAGTTTAAACACTGGGTTTAGCTGAACAAAATTTGCCTAAAAGGTTCTTAACATGACCTACTGCAAATCACTACTGTATACAAATGTAATGTGTAAATAGATAATATACAAAGTTAGCTCAGACCCAGCACCTGAAAGTGCATACCTATTCCCTAGATACATCTTGGGCATGTCTTATCAGTTACAGTTACGTATAACAGTATAGGAATGTCACCCACAACATGTTCCTCCACCTACTCACACAGCCAGCCGAGGAAGAGTCTCAAACATTTTTGAATCAGTAAACACACATCGTATTGGAAGCATATCTCCTATCTTGAGTCTATGCCCAATCTGTTAGCATTAATGGCAGAAAAAAAGAGCAACAGTGCTGAAGAATTCTGACTTAGCACTACATAGTTGTTGCAAAAGCTTAGCTCACACTGTGTCTGTGCCCTGCAGATTCACAATGGATTATGAATGGTTTGGTTCAGGGAGTACATGGGGGGAGAAAAAACCAAGATCCCTTTGTTAAGTGCATTAAGTCAGTGTCCTAAACCAGAGATATATCTATGTTGCATGTCCACTGGCATACTGTACAAGAGGAATGTGGGAAATGCCAGACTACATTTGAGAAGGCCAGTGCTGGGTGCTGGGTTTTAATTTTTTTAAAAAAACTACAACAAACCAAACAGCTATCGCTGAAGTCCACAGAAAAATCTTCAAATAACTGGCAATAGTTATCTCAGCACTTTCATAGTTTCCAAAGCATTCTGTAAAGTTATTTAAAGCAGCAATGGATTGGAGCTGGGTTTTCTCTCTCTCTCTAAATCACTGTATTTTAACATATATCATCATAACTGTGTAAGCATTATCTATTCTAAAAATGCAAGGGCATGATCTCCAAGGGAAGGAAAACCTCTAAGCTGTTTTTACTGATGCATTTTCAGTTTCTGGTCATCATTTTTCACTCCCCGATTACCACTATAAGTGTTGATTAATAGTTATGCTCATGTCACTAGAATGCACTGTTCGTGGGTCAGGAAAACATCCTTGAATAAAGTAACTAGATAGAATAATCACACCATCCTTCCTGTTCTCCATAAAAGACCGGCAACAGAGACTTGGTTGGACATTAAAGTTACTGATGACCTTGGTGTCTCTGCTTAAAAACACTTTTAACTGAAAAGCAAAGTCAGATGATCAAGTGTACTTTTAACCTCCCCATCTCCAACACTGAAAAAAGAATAAAAGGGGAAGAAATATAAAGAGCAGTGCTCAGATAATGACATTGCTAATACACTATACCTAATTTTCAGCTCTTTTCTCTGCACCAGAATCAGCATGAACCTTCCAAGTCAACTTTATTATGGAACCAACCCACACTTTGAGATCTGCTGGGAATGTCCTTTTCTATTCCACTACCCTCAGTCTCTGAAGGGAACAGGGAAAGGACCTTCTCAGTGACTGCCCTAGGCTCAGGATCTCCAATCCCAGAGAAGTTAGACTAGTACCCTCCATGCCTTTTTTCACAGACAAGTAAAGGCCTTTCTGTTTAAAAAGGTATTTGATGGTTGACTATATAAGGCCTCTCCCAACAAAATAATGTGCTCGATCTTGCTGTGTGCTGGTAAGTGCATGTTTAATGATATATCTTTTAATCTGGTTTTAATTTTTGATTGTTTTGATTAATTGATTAATTATTTAGTCTTGCGGATTTTTTAATAATGCATTTTAAAAATTGGTTATAAGATCCTTTTCAGTCCTGTAAAGGAGGGATAGAAAGAAATTACCATCATCACCGTCATTATCATCATCTTAACATTTCAGCATTTCTTACTAATGTAATAGACTGGAACAGAGAAGAGTTCTTAATAAAGAAAGCAATTTCTGATGGACATTTCTAGCAAGCCAATGGGGAAAAAATACAGTTCCTAGATATATAGGCATTGTGTTTCCTAAATAAGGACAATAATTCAAGAGTTAACTGTACCATGCTAGAGATTATGCAATAATTCTGTGCACATTTATTTGGGAATAAATCCCATTGAATTCAGTGGGTCTTATTTTTAAGTAAATATGGAAAAAACCATGTAGCACACCACAATGTATCCAAAACATTGAAGAAGGATTAAAATTCAGAGCTAAACGAGTTCTGTTTTCAGAATCAAAAACTCAGTTATCTTCTGATTCAAGACCCTTAAAGCCTGCATCTGTTTCTTTCCTCTAGTCCAAATGAGATCCTTTCCTCTTCTGTGGGTCCCTCTCTCTGGGTGGCTTTCCTTCCCATTAATCCAATAATTTGTTTTTGTTAATTTGACCCCTTAATTGTTTTAAATGTACACCAGATTGGAGTGCCCCACTGCATTTGGAATCCAACCCTGAGATAAACTAGAAAAGCAAACATTAGACACCTTCAGCTCAGAGCTAAGACTACTTCTATTTCAAACAAAGAGAAAGCCGTATTTTCCTTCTCCCTTTTCCTTGGATCAGGTTAGTGATATTTTGGCATCTTAACAGAACACAGAACTCAGACAAAATCATGGGCCTCTTTCCAAGAATCTAAAAAGAAGCCTTCACAAAGAATGGTCAATTTTCCGTTTATTTCTTTGAACTAGATGGACATAATTTATTCAGTCCCACCATGGCAATCTGTCCCTTTGCCTCATGCCTCTTATTAAAACCAACCTTTTGACACTGTCTGTGATTGAGAATAAACCCCATTTGTCTCTCCATAGTCTTGCACCCTCCTCTCCTCCCTTTTCTGCAATTAGTTAACCACACAGTTTATCCAGATAACCACTGCTTTCAGATTACAGGCTGCTGTTCTTCCAAGTCAGCTCATTGTCTTGTTAACATTGGGAATTGTTATCTGAACTTTCAGGCTTTTATAAGGCATTTCCTCCCATTAGATTAACTTTTAACCTGGAGAATGTTGAGTTCTCAACACCAAGTACTGCTTCCAGGGGCTAATTTTTTCTGTTCAAGCAATAAAAAGAAATAATATAAAATGCTATCCACTGGGGTTTGGTTCCAGGACCCCCATGGATAACAAAATCTGTGGATACTCAATGGCATAGTAAAATGGTGTCCCTTATATAAAATGGGAAATCAAGGTTTGCTCTTTGGAATTTATACTTTTGGGGAATATTTTCAAGCCATGGATACTTGACTCCGTAGATAAAAAAAAAATCCGTGGATAAGGAGGGCTGACTGTAAAATAAAATAAAATAAAACAGAGGATGAAGAAAGAAGAAGAAGAGGAGAGTAGAAGCAGGAAGAGAACCTTCAGACACTAGCGAATGTATGGAGGAAGAAAGATCAAAATATCTCAGACAATTAATTGATGGTAGCCAGTTTAAGCCTTTACTCTACATTTAACAACTAGCTTGATTCAAGGAGGACCAGGTGGTATAGTAGTTTGAGTGCTGAATGAGTCTTGGGAATCCACCGAGTGACCATGAGCAGTCACACTCTCTCTGCCCAAGAGGAAGGCAATGGTAAATCTTCTCTGAAAAATGCTGCCAAGAAAACCCTGTGATATGGTTGTCATAAATTGGAGTCATCCTGGGAACACGTTTGAACCAGTAGTAATAACAAAAGCACATCCTTATGTAAGAATATGAACATGCACCCATATGCATACATTCTCATATAACTCCCAAGGCACACAGAGAAAAGGCAGACATAGCAGTGAGAAAGAGTCAGATAAAATACTCTTACAGGCAGGTAAGCCCACAAGGGAGACACAACCTCTCACTGTCTTTACTAATCTTGTTTTGCTGGAGGCTCTCCTGTGTAGGAGTTGCCTCAAGGTAATAAATTCTGTATGGTTGTATTATTACATTCTAAACATTTAGATCCTGTTGCACAAATCAGAACTCTACCCTACAGGAAAACAAGGGGGAATAGAACAACTAATTTCTTAAACAGCAAGGCAAAAACCCCAAGTTGAATAAAATAGCAAATATTTTTGTTGTGAAATTTTAATCCAGATTCGTTTCATCCGAATCTAATGGAAGACAGAAAAACAAAACAAAACAGAATTTGTGGAATTTTAATGGCAAGAGTACCAAATCCATCTTAATCCCTTTAAAAATAGATAGGATAGAGCAAGGCTGCTTCTCTTGTTTCGCACAATCCCACTTAAAACAAAGCAATCTCCAAAAGTCGCCTTCTCTGTGTTAAACAAAACAATCACCAAAATCCAAAATTGTGCATTAACATTTATCAAAGCCATCAGCAGCAGCAGATTTTCAGAATAGCTATATTCCATATGCCATACCATCCGGCATCTTTCTGTTTTTTAAAAAATCTTATTGGTCCTGGCTTTTGAAATCATAACAGATATAATTTCCTTAAGCCTGCAATGACAACTAAGGAGGGGGGAGGAGGAGGAAACCTTCCCTTTCTTGCTGATACCAATTTAGCAGCTGGTATAGTATTTCTATGATCTGGTACTATCTCTCTTCCCCCCCCCCCCATTTTTTTTTGGTACCAGATGGATGCCAGATGGGCAATACTTTCTTCTGAGCTTAAAAAATAAAAAACACCAAACAGAGGGTCAAGTCTTGTCAGCTAGTCTTCTCAAATGGCACTTCAAAGCAAGACAATTGAGGTGGGTGGGGAATTGTAACATCTGCTCCTTACTCCTCACGACCCCAATAATAGAAGAGGTTGCCATCCTCACTTCCAACCAGAAGCTAATACGCAGCTGCGTAACAAGTGGAAGCTTCGAGATTGTATTATACTTTGTCTAGGAACTGGGTCCAGATGCCAGCTCTTACCCCACCAGCGTCAGCTGGCAATGCAAAATATGCCATATATACTCGACTATAAGTTGACCTCATGTGTAAGTTGAGGGCAGGTTTCAGGGCCAAAATTATTGGTTTTAATATGACTCATGGACAAGTCGAGGATAAAATTTAGGGGTATGTTAAAAAAGGATGTAAAGGATATAGCAAAGAAAAACTATGCCAAATGACTTATAAAATTCCAGGATGCATAATAACTATTTGTACTCACCCTAAAGGCAAGATGGATGAGAATGGAGAGGGGAGTCAGTACTTTCAGGACAGCAGAGGAGAAAACAGCAGAGGAAGCTTGCTTCCAACAAAAATTAATGTGACAGATTACAGATTACGCTCTTTCCTTTCACCAGGAGATGGTTCCTTTTTAAATAAGGGTTAAATGCAGTACTTACATTGACCCGTGGATAAGTCATCTTGGTTTTTTGGGGTCAATTTTTTGACTAAAATTTCTAGACTTATACATGAGTATATACTGTAACCAACATGCTTTCTTCCCATCACAATACCAGAAATCTTGAAGTGTTGAGTAGGGCAGATTTTGGGATTGAACCTCCTCCCCTTTTGGGTAAGAAGATGGTACAATCAAGACTTTTGGTGGTTTTTGAAAAGGTCTGGGAAAATCTTAAGACCAAATCGGCAGCATGGAGCAGGCAAGGGTGGAAGGAAGAAAGCAGGAGAAGAGGCCTGCGATGGATATTGATTTTTCCTTATAGTCTTTCAGGAGGCTGACTTGTCTTTCAAACTGGAGTCGGATCCCAGAAACGAAACCTAGAAACTGTCATGTAATCATTCTGAAAGAAGCCTAAGGGAGCTAATTCAAATGTGATATTACAAAGAGCCTCCCCTTTATGTATAAAAGGGGGAAAAAGTTCTCTCCCCCCCCCCAAGTGTCAAGTTAAATTGTCCTTAAGTTTAGAAGGGTGTCTGCAGGAAAATACAGCTGACATCAAAGCATGCTCTCCACTCTGCAATTTGCTTCATGGAGAAGTTATGATAAACAGGTTATGTGGTTCCCTAAGGTTACCATGGAAACCTTTTCTTTTCAGGCCATCATTTCCAAAGGTACAATTTGCATTAAAATGACAGAACTTGATTTTTTTTTTTTTTTTTTTTGTTGCAAGATTCAAGAGGGGTCATGCTACCATGTATTATAGCTATTATTTCAAAACTCCCCAATGTAACATTCAAGGGAAGGATCTATTAATCCCCGTAAACATCTTGATGACCAAATACAATTTAATTGCTGGCTTGTCAGGTAGTTCCCTGACAAATTATCAGAGAAAATTAAACTTTTAATGCAGGAATAAATATTAAAGTTAATTCATGAGTTGTACCTAAATATTACTTTTTCTTCCATTGCTATGTGCAACTGTTCTACACCACGTTTCTGTGTTTTAGATTCCAGAAGATGTCGGGATAGTAAGGGAACACATGGCTCCATCTCTCTGTCTCTCTCTCAAACGGATTTATATTTATCAATCAATAAATTGGTGGAAGGGAATCTTTCTTAAAATGGCAACACAATACACATTCATTATAAATACAAACCAGATACCAAACTATGTCTACAGTGCTCTAGGTGATCTATTCCTTCAGTATTGTTGATGTATGTTATATACAGAAACACATTGTTTTAAAATATATAATCCCCTCTCTCTACATACTACAAAGGTGCACAAATTCTTCTGGTGCTGAAAGCTACATATGATGGCTCAGAGGGCCACATGTGTGCGTGCGCATTTATATACTCACAGGGAAATTTATTCCATATATTTTTAAAACTTTAATAGATTATCAAATGTACTATGTTCTTAAAATACATAAATACTGCCTCTCTTGACCCAGTGTAAGGGCACAGTAGCTCTCCAAGGGCAGTTCATTAATTCAATAGAGAAAACAGCAGAGGAAGCTTGCTTCCAATGAAAATTAATGTGGCAGATCCCATGCAACGATATTGTGTGTGAACTGAGTGATGAGCATGTAATAGTAAGGACAAAGTACAAGCAGTAAACAACCACTCATCCACGGCTCAGAGGACTAAGGACACTTCCCATCTCTCTTAATAAGGTGATCTGAGTGCTAGGGATGGTTCTTTATAGACATATGCAAAACTCAGTGAATACACTACATGTGTATATTTTCCCAGCTCCATGTGAATGCATCTCACTATGAATTTTGGCTAGTTCAAACAGTACTGTATTCTCCTGGCATCAGTGAATATTTGCTTAAAGGCCACAGATACTTTTATGCATATACTGCACTGCATCATGGGCTATGGAGGTGTGATTCCTGAATATGCATGTCATATAAGAACGAGGAAGTGATCTGCAAGAATACGACAACAATTCAGACTAGGAACTGGCAAAACCACCCCTGAGTATTCCTTGCCTAAGAAAACCATATAAAATTCACGGGGATGTCATAAGTCAACACACAACTTGAAGGCACATACACATACACACAAAAGGTTTGGCTATTGCCAATATGTGTTTTGCTTTAATAAAGACAGTTTGGCACAAAAAGACAGTACTGTATGAATGCAGAATGCTTTTGCTTAAAAAGACTGAAATACTGCAAAAAATATGTGGGATATCTTATAAAGCTCATTCAAATAAGAATGAGTCATAGGAAGATTCATTGAAAACATGTCAGAGTTTTGGAAAGGTTGGTAGAACGTTTCAATTGACACTTAAAAATAACAGAATCACAACTTTCAGCTTGAATTTCATTTAGTCATATAGCAGTAGCAACTATAACAATGTGTGTTTAGGTAGTGGGCAAACAACAGAATGAGGTGTCTATTTCAGCCTATGAGTAACCCCTTTAGAGATCTTGAACAACCAAGAGATGGAAGCAGATGATGTGTTGTGGGTCGTCATACAATACTCCCAACTCCTATTGTGCCAGTTAACAAAAAATAAAATGCTGCAATGACTACCAGTACCTAGGAAAATATGATGACCACAATCTGAAGCTGCACAGATCAAGTCCCCCTTTTTTGTGTGCATGGAAGAAATGGTCAGCCAGTGACTACAGATGATGGCATGTTAAGGGGGACAACCAGACAATGGTGCTGCACCCATACTGATATCAATGAGTTCAACTGTTTACTTGTCCTATGTGCAGCTCCACTACAGTCAACAACGTAATTCTGGCGCTTCTTCCCCAAATACTTTATTTACTCTGGCCATATGTATGTGAAGAGATTGAGGGCAAGTCGGGCTAAATAATATATATATATATATATATATATATATATTGCTTCCATACAGATGCTCTGTGGGACTGACAGGGCTAAAACTCATATCCTTCTAAAAGGAGCAGAGCTAGAGGGATTTTTTTTTTAATTTCACCCCTTTTGAATTTCAAAGAAAGCAGAGACCATTCTGTTCAGCAGGACAGAACCAAGGTTCACCCATCCATAGTATTTGAACCTGCTAGATTATTTTGATTCTCCTTAGGCCTCATAAACGGATGCAGATCAGTTATGTCAACCATTTCCACTAGTACACATGGCCTGGAAGAAGGTCTAGCAGAACTTTGTGGCTATCCCTGCTGCCTGCTTCCAAGGACCTTCTGCATGCAGAGCATATGCCCTTCCAGTGAGTTCTGGTTCCTTATGTCCTGGTTGGTTGGCAACCCTGATCAGGTTGCATACACAAAGTCTCTAGTCCAATCATTGGCATTTCCAGTGAAGAACAATTGCCTACCGCCCAAGATCTCTAAAAACGAAGAGAACCTCTGTTAGGGACGGTGGTAGGGGGGAGCATTACTGGCCCAGATGGTGATGGAAATTTCATCTGTCTATCTATTTATCTGTCCATCCACCCACTGTCCATCTACTATTTACCTAGTCACCCATCCCAAACTATCTACTACCTATTCACTCAAGGAAAGCACAGCTTATCCACAATAGATACTTCTTTTGCAAGAAGCCTCTTTTGGGGCTGGGGTGCTAATGTGGGTTGAGGGACGGTAACTTACTAAAACGAGAAATTAAACATGATTGTAGACCTAGTGCTAAATATAGTTGATGTGTCCTTGACACAATGACATACTACTACTACTACTACTACTACTAAATCTTTATTTATATCCCGCCCCTCTGGGTAAGCAATCGGGGTGGGGTACAACATTTAAAAGCAATTACAATTAAAATATAACGATTCAATTGTAAACCCAACACCACAAGTCATCATTTAAACAAGGTTGTATTGTCAAAGTGTATGTTCTCATTATTGTGATATTCTCTCTCTCTCTCTCTCTCTCTCTCTCTCTCTCCACCCCCTCTGGAAAAATGCTTACATATATAATGCTGTCTCTCTCAAATCCAATTTATTCAAGCACACAGGCCATCTAACAAGATTTTTAAAAATTAGAAATACAAACAAGATGGAATTATCTGAGAACCTGAGCAAATGCTTTTAACACAAAACAATTGTTGAGTTAAATACTTTTAATTAAATAACTTTTCCTCCATCATAAAAGGGGAGGGGGCTCAGCATACTTTCTCACAATCTCTTAAATATATGGGCAAAAAACCACAAAGAGATGACTTTTTTTTTGATAGAAGGACTAAGTTTCTATAGCACCAGAGGTTGCTTTAGCAAATGAAGTTTTCTTCTGGCCTATTTTGTTCTGTGCTTTAATGCATTATTATTAGATTAGCATCTGCACTATAGACCTTGAAGTGAGAACTAATAAAGTTATCCACACAATCTCTAGGTGTCTGAGCCACTGACTTTATTTTTCATTTAAAATAATTATAACAGTGCCACTTGTTTGTTAAAAAACCCTTTTATATTCACAGATAATTACTTTATACAACACCCAGCAATGCATTCTAATTTTCACATCTTGGCTGAGAAATTTGCTTCATAGGTGGGTGGGGAGAAGGGGACCCTTAAGCTCTTTAAAGTTTGCAACAACTTGACAACAGTGTAGCCATCACACTTTAAAAGCCTTGAAGTTAACAAGAGCAGCAATCCTGATGTGGCTTCACAAGCCAGAAAACAATTGTGCGAGAACAATAGTGGTAAGATATTTTATCAGTTAGAGAGTAATTACTGATGGAAATTTATGGCCCCACAAATTCCAAAGAGTATGATATATGACAAACAACCCATTTTAAACACAACAAAGAACAGGCTACTCTGATTCTTAACTCCCACTGTATTGTGAGAGCTCTTGTTCTCATGTAGCAATTTGAACTGAGTTTTCGGTAAAGGCATCAGTCTACTGCAGAATTCATGCAATTCAATATCTGCATGATCAGTTGGGAATCATGGCAACTGCAATGCTGTGTGTGGACAGCAATCTCTAAATCCTGTGGGCTCTAAAGAAGTGGAAGAAAGGGAATCCAGGCAGGAACCTCTTCTGTCTGCTCCCAATGGGAGATGCTTTCCTCAACTTCCTGATGTTTTACTCCCTCAGGAAACTCATTTGCGATGCCTCCTACGTTCCCTCCTGGCTGTGAGCTTCAGCTCTGTCTGGCTTCTCCATACATTTGGGAAATTACTTTTAAAAACCCAAATAGTTATAATGCCAAACTCCATCCTCCAAGCTAGGCATGATTGTTATTGGGTGCCTTCAACTTGTTTCCAACTTATAATGACTCTTAACACTGCCATGAGGTTTTCTTGGCAAGACTTGTTCAGTCGGGGGTTGACTTTGCCTTCCTCTGAGGCTGAGACAGTGTGACTTGTCAAAAGTTACCTAGTGGGTTTCTATGGCCAAGCAGAGATTTGAACCTTGGTCTCCAGAGTCCTAGTCCAATGCTCAAACCACTTCAATATTATTTTCGTTGAAGAACAAGCCGGGTTTAGGAAGGGTAAATCTACACTAGATCAATGTTTTGTTTTACATCATGTGATTCAAAAATATTCTGAAAAAGATAGAAACAAACTTTTTACTGCCTTTGTAGATTTTACTTCTGCATTTATCTTAGTCAACCAAGACTGACTTTGGTCAAAGTTAGCGGCGGCAAACATAGACAGAAGATTACTTCTCCTAATTCAAAAGTTACACCACAATACTACCATCAGGGTTCAACTAGGGGCTAATGGTGTTCTTTCTGATAGCATCCCCACAGATAGAGGAGTACGCCAGGGTTGTCCTCTAGCACCTTTTTTATTTAATTTTTATATTAATGATGTAGTCCAGGCCTTAAAAGGATCAAAATTTTCCCAACTACTATTTAGGATGTTACCATGTGGCCGAATTCAAATCATTGAGGTGTTTTGGTTGTGATCTGGATCACACTGGGCTTTTCGAATGGCCTTCTGTTTCCTTATCCTTCAGCCCTCCAAATGCTTCCTTTTAGCTTTTTTTTAAAAAAAAGTTTCTCTATATCCTTAGTGCTAAAGGGCTAACTCAGTAAGAGTCAATGATGTTATTGCTGTCTTTGGACATACTGTATCAACTCCCACCCGCGGCAGTCACAAATCTCACTTTGACAAAAGGAAAGAGAGGGAAGTGGTCTCCTTTAACAAAACCAGTGGATGCCTATTTCAATTCCAGGTAGGAGACTAGTGGCTTCTATGTGTTAAACGGGTTGGGAAGTATCTTGTCTGATCTGAACAATAACATAATTGGAATGTGCCAATTTAGTGTTTTATCACTAAAGTTATGGAGAAATTGGGAAAAAATTGAGAAGAGGTATTTTAGGAGTAGAAAGAAAAAGAAACCATTGCTTGCAAAGCACATCTAGTCAAAAGGGGTGACGAGATTGGACATAAATACATCAAATGTCACAGCCCACATTACTGTATGTGCCACCTTTTAAAAAAAAGTCAGGAGAGAGTTTTGATAGAAAGCAACATGAAACAATGTGGCATATGAATTGCCCATAGTGATGGGTCACTGTGAGAAATTCTGAGTTGTGTTGGCTCAATTTCCTCCCTATTCTTAGAACATATTAGTACCTAAAATCACGCTGGCATTGTTCAAGAATTTTCATTCATTTCTTTCTGAATTCCCCTCCCATAGGCCCACAGTAGGGTCCAATAAGGTTTCTCTTTTCTCCAATTAGACCATAATTCTTCATTTTTGTTGTGTTGCCTTCACCTTGTTCTTGACTTATGGTGACCCTAACATGAACTGATCACAGGATTTTCTAGGGCTGGGAGTGTGTAACTCACCCAAACACAGGTCACCCAGTTGGTTCCCATGTCCGAGCAGGGAACTGAACTCTGGTCTCCAGAGTTGTAGTCCAATGCTCAAACCACTACATCACGCTAACTTCCTAGATTTCCCTGCCTGGAAAAAATTAATGACTAGATAACTCAGAGATAGAGAATATGGGGAGGGGAAAGAAGAGTATATACAGGGTACTTCCTTGCCTTCATAGCAAACAGGAAAAATGGAGCAAAAAAGTAGACCTAGTGACTTCTTCAAGGAACTGAACATCACTGCCATTGGAATTGGCTGTCATAAAAAGTTCATATGGAAGAGGCTTCACCTCTCAGTAGTTGTGCATACAAACCTGTAAATGAATCCTAAATTTAAATCTTAATTACAATAGCTTATGGCTTGTACATAGGACTAAAACCAGTTGTGTGTGCAAAAGAGGGGTCCCTATTGAGATGCAAATGGACTTTAAATTTCCTGGACTTTGGAAATCTCTCTATTGCTTCATGGCCAGAAGGAGGAGGAGCTGGCCTCCAAAAGATACCCTCCCCATCATACCATCTTTACTAAGGATTAAAACAAGATACAGGCATCTAACATCTCCAATTGTATTTTGTTGTTGTTGTTGTTTTCTTTCCCTCCTCTTTGGTTTGTAACATCTTGCCTGATGAAGACGCCCATGGAGCTTCAAAAGCTTGCAACAAGTATATTCTGCATTTCGATTGGCCAGTAAAGGTATCACTGATGGATTTTTGTTTGGATTTCTTAAATGGCCAACACAGCTACCCCTGCATGTTTTATTAGTTGTGCGTGTGTATGTGTGTGAATGAGTGAGGGGTGTGCAATCAGTTGGTGCTCCATTTCATCCCCTTTGAACTTCAGCAAGAATCTACAGTTTGGTAGATGAAGGGAATGCTGTGGATATAGTATATCTTGATTTCAGTAAGGCCTTTGACAAGGTTCCCCATGACATTCTTGCAAACAAGCTCGTAAAATGTGGGCTAGACAAGGTAACCATTACATGGATTTGTAACTGGTTGACTGACCGAACTCAAAGGGTGCTCAACAATGGCTCCCTTTCATCCTGGAAAGAAGTGACCAGTGGGGTCCCACAGGGTTCTGTCCTGGGCCCAGTGCTATTCAATATCTTTATTAATGACTTGGATGACAGAATTGGGGGCATACTTATCAAATTTGCAGATGACACCAAATTAGGAGGAGTAGCCAATACTCCAGAAGACAGGATTGAAATTCAGAATGACCTGAATAGACTAGAAAGCTGGGCCAACGCTAAAAAAATGAAATTCAATGCGGAGAAATGTAAGGTTCTGCACCTAGGGAGGAAAAATGAAATGCACAGATATAGGATGGGGGACATCTGGCTGAATGAAACTATGTGTGAAAGGGATCTAGGAGTCCAAGTAGACCATAAGTTGAACATGAGTCAGCAGTGTGATGCAGCAGCTAAAAAGGCCAATGCTATTTTAGGTTGCATCAATAGAAGTATAGTGTCTAGATCAAAGGAAGTAATAGTGCCTCTCTATTCTGCTTTGGTGAGGCCCCACCTGGAATACTGTGTCCAGTTCTGGGCACCACAATTCAAAAAGGATGTGGAGAAACTGGAGCGGGTCCAAAGGAGGGCAACTAAGATGGTGAAGGGTCTGGAAACCATGCCCTATGAGGAACGACTTAGAGAGCTGGGGATGTTTAGCCTGGAGAAGAGAAGGTTAAGAGGTGATATGATAGCCCTGTTCAAATATTTGAAGGGATGTCATATTGAGGAGGGAGCAGGCTTGTTTTCTGCTGCTCCAGAGACCAGAACGCGGAGCAATGGATGCAAGCTGCAGGAAAAGAGATTCCACCTCAACATTAGGAGGAACTTCCTGACAGTAAGGGCTGTTCGACGGTGGAACACACTCCCTCGGAGTGTGGTGGAGTCTCCATCCTTGGAGGTCTTTAAGCAGAGGCTGGATAGCCATCTGTCGGGGATGCTTTGACTGGGAGTTCCTGCATGGCAGGGGGTTGGACTGGATGGCCCTTGTGGTCTCTTCCAACTCTATGATTCTATGATTCTATGATTCTATGATTCTACAGTTTACTGAATGTATGCATCCTCAATTTTTATACAGAACCCCCAGTTTTGAAAAGAAGGCTGTGTTTATCACAGCATCTGAAAACCAACTCTGGGCTAAATGTGGGACATGT
This sequence comes from Urosaurus nigricauda, assembly GCA_034509955.1. Lineage (NCBI taxonomy): Eukaryota > Metazoa > Chordata > Lepidosauria > Squamata > Phrynosomatidae > Urosaurus > Urosaurus nigricauda. The sequence goes on along the minus strand of JAOEGL010000001.1, from coordinate 190,374,820 downwards.
GATGGCATGTAGCATGAGCATACACAGGGCCTCCTCACCCGATTTAACCATTGGATTATGGGGATAGGATTTAGAAAGAACTTTTTCTTTTTTCACTTTAGAAAAATAGGGCCTCATTCCTAAAGTCACCGGTGTGCGTGTGTGGTATCTTTCTGCTGTGGGGGTGGGTAGAAAAGGAGGTGATGGTTGTCAGGCATTTAAAAAGAGTTCTACTTTTTTGTGTGCCATTGCAATCAGAGTGTCAGAAGGAACTATATTTTATCCTGTGGCATAAATGGCATTGATGTGCTGGATGTCACAAAAAGAGCTGTCATTTGGGCGTCTATCTCAAATAGGCAAGTGAAGGTTCAAATGGGGAAATAGTAGGTCTAGTTAATCCTCAGAAAGGTTTAATGTTAAAAGACCTTTTGCTGTTCTTGTGATTCATACTCTCTGCTTTTGCACAGACCATTTCAGGTCTGAAGCCAGTGAAATTTGTGTGCTTCAGCCACGTTAACAAAGGCTGAGCAAGTACACAAAGATTCTTTTGGGACTCATCCAATCACACAAACATACAAACGAACAAAAAGCCTGATGGTGTGGCCAACAAAGCACAAAATGGGGAGTTTGCAGGGTTTTTATAGCTGGGCCTGGCTCCATTTGAAAGCTGGTGCAGCAGTTGCCATGGGTATGCCTGGCACTTGTTGTGTTGGTGCCAGTATATGAAACTCAAAGTGCCATGTTTGATCTCTCTTGCACTCTGTGACTCTGTTCTCCTTTATTAAGTGAAAGGAGCTGGATGGGACTCATTATGAGGCTTTGAGTAAGCAATAAAGGGCTTGATTGAACAGTGGCTGCAATTTGTATTCTGCAGGAAACAGTAAAGAAGCAATTTCTAGATAGTCAAGTAGAAAATGCAGGGCCCATTTCAGTTGTTTTCTTCTCTTTTTAAAGCAAAGGGGTAGGTCAAAAGCAGAACTATGGTGTATGGGGGAAAATAAGACCAATTCTCTGCTCTTGCTGAAGCCTCCAATATACTGCTTGCTATGGCACAAAAGCCATTGTTAGCACCAATAACATGATATCTGCCCATAGCAAGTAGCAGAGATTTTTGCTTGGTTCATTTTATCCCTGCCCCTTTGTCCATAACAGTCCTGATTCTCTCTCTCTCTCTCTGTGTATGTGTACCGTATATACATGTACATATACATGTGTGTGTCCATGTGTACATTAATGTGGCTTCCGTCTTATGTGCAGTTTGAACCCGATATTCCTATTACTTATTTCTCTCTCTCATACACTTTCAAAAAACTAAAAACACAACCACAGAACACCCTCACGTCATATGCCACAAGGAAAGAATTGTCCACATTACACTGCCAACATTTAGTTAAAACAAAAATTCTCTTTCTTAAAAAAGTCCACTATACCTAAAACATTTTTTTTTTGCTAGAACAAACATAATTTTGGGTCTAAAGAGATTTTAGATATAGATTCTAGGGTAATTTTTATTGGTTAATCTGTAAAAGGTGATCCAATTCTATGTTCCACTCAAATCTAAATTTGTTAACATCAAATTTGGTGCTTTCCAACAAACATTTGTAAATTAAACTTGTTTCATTTACTTTCAGGATATAATTATTATTTTGAAACAGACATGGGTGGCTTAGGCATTAAAGGTGAGTGCTCCACATACAAACAACAAGGGTGCTGCAACTGTAAATATTGCCACCATATTTGTTGTTATTTGTTGTGTGCCTTCAATTCATTTCTGATTTATAGAGACCCTAAGGTGAACCTTTCATAGGGTTTTCTTAACAAGATTTGTTCAGAGGATGTTTGCCTTCCCCTGAGGCTGAGAGCTTGTGACTTGCCCAAGGTCACACAGTGGGTTTTATGGCCAATCAGGGAATTAAACTATGTTTGTTGTTGTCTCATTGAACTGTGCACCTACATGTACTGTTGTCTCATTAAACCATGTACCTACATTCATTGTTATCTCATTGAACCATATATCTACATGTAAATGACAGACTACAATACTGAAAATGGCAAAAATTCTCCATCAGTCAACACCAGTCAACAGACTAAAAGTATAAACCCCACAATCAATCAGTTTCTTCCATAAAAAGGAGCTTTCTCACACTCTTCAAATTATCCCACAGAGATATCTTAGATTGAACATTATAGTTAGAGTTGTAATTGAGGATTTATTGTATGCCAAGCCAATCTGGCTGCAGGGACTAGGTAACAACCTGGGAAAAAGTGGTGTGTGTGTGTGTGTGTGTGTGTGTGTGAGGGCACTGCTCCACAAATAAGGATTCTGTCTCTTCTGGAAATTCTCTTTCACTCCCCAAATTTCTACTATTACAGAGAGTGAGGCACTGAAACCCATCCACACCTAGACTGCTTAGATCTCCAGTGTTCATATTCCTTTGTTAACTCTACATACCCCTTTGCTTTGCTTTGGATGCCCAAAGTCTGTCTTTAAATGCTCAGCTGAAGTTTTAAATTACAGCAACCCTAGACATTTGGGGATTGAAGGAACACCATTTGGAAGAGGAAAAAAATCTTATTTGGGAAGACAATGACCTTTTTTTGCCCCATCCTCATAGCTTCAACTCTGTTCCTCATGCCCATTCCCGGAGGACCTCTGGGATGTTGGACTTCATCTGTAATTGATGGCATACTGTCTTCATTGGTTCCTTCCACCCTCAGGGCATACAAAAGGGTTTTCCCAAAATTGTCCTCCTTTTTGATGCCACTGATCCCGGCCCAGTGGTCCATGGACTCTGCCTTGGTCCTCCATTTCACTGCGTGGTTGAGGTCTATTGGGGCCTCACCACGTGCCATATCTGTTCAATTGGTAGGGATTTCATTTTTTGCAAAAGCCTCTGGCTTGGGTGACCCATGCTCATCTTTTCAGGTCTGCAGGACCCTTGAAGGCTGGAGGCATTCTCACATGCCTGTCGTGGATGCTAGACACCCCATTTGTTTGCCTCTGCTGGAGGGGATCATGGCCTTGTTCCCCACCATTTGTTCCTCTATTTATGAGGCAGGTCTTTTCCGGGCTGCTTTTATTACAAACTTTTTTGGAGCCCTGAGGGTTGGAGAGCTGGTCCTGTCTTCTAAGGCTGATAGTTCAATGAGATCCCTCCATGTTGGAGATGTTTTATTTGCTGTTAATTCAGTATGTTTAGTAATTCATAGGTCCAAGTGTGACTAGCTGGGGCGAGGATCTACAATTACTCTCAATCAGTTCAAGGGCTTGCACCTTTGCCCGGTCAAGACTTTAAAGAAATTTCTGGAGGATCGTCCAGCATGCCAAGGTCCCCTCTTCTGCCATGAAGATGGCGTTCTTGTTACGCTGTACCAGTTTGTGGCTGTGCTTCGATTGGCCTTGAGTAGCCTGGGGCTACTGCCCAAAGAGTTCAGTGAACATTCATTCAGAATTGGTGCAGTCACGTCAGCAGCCCAAGCTGGACTGTTGCTGAATCCATTAAGAGACTGGGCCGTTGAAACTCCAGGGCTTTTGCCGGATATGTGGGACCAGGACTAGATTATTTTGAGGGACATTGACTTATGTGGGTGATACGGTTTTTTGCACTGAGCGTTTTGCTACAGGGTTGGCGGCAGGCATCTGTTCCTTCACTGCTTGTGTGGCAGCAGCATAGGCCTGGATCTGGTGTGAGGGGTTTCCAGGGCTCTCTGGCACTGGATCGGGAGTCCTCGTGACCTGGGTGTAAGGAGCGATTTGGTGTGGCCAGTGCGGAGGCCACAGTCGATTAACACCCGGTGACTAGAGTGCCTTGCAAATCAAACTGAAGCAGCACAGTTGCGTAACTGCGTAATAGGGCAGGGGTTGGCACCTACGTCATCCCGATGCTTGGATCTACAAGCAACCATACATCAAAAAACCGTGGTGTTGTTGATGTCCAGATTCAGACCTTATGCTTTGGGCCAACCCTATAGATATGTTTTTATTATGTTCCAGCTAATATAGTTGTGGCCATTTTCCCTCCAGTCTGACCTTTTTGGCTCTTGACCTGCACGGTAAATACTTCTCTACCTAAGGAAAGTGTGGTCCAAGGAGCGGCAGTTGCCCTCTCTGTTCAAGAAGCCAGGTGAACATGGGCAGACTATACTGCAACAATTACAGAGGTGAAGGAGGAGGGATACCCACACATCTGAGAGGCTCCAATCCCAGTGAGCCCAGAGGGAATGGTTTTCAATTGGGTCAATGGCTGTTGCTGTTGCTATTACCCTTCAGTAGCTGGCCAGTGATGCCAGTGTATCCTCCAACATCACTGAGCCTTGGCAGCTGCCCAACAATGCTTGTCCTGGCTGTGAGTTTACTGAAGAGTTAGCAGAGGTGTTGTAGTGTCAGTTTAATTAACCTACCAGGGACTGGGGACTGGGTGTCCTGTCATATCACACAACCACAGTGCTGTGATTCCACCCTATGGAATCCTATGATATGACAGGGACCCCTAGGCCAAATATGGGTCTCAGATCTCCTATGCAGAGACATATGCATGATCTACTGTCTCTAGGGACTTCTCCATCCAGTGCTCATTAAGCAAGCTCTCTGCCAACTCAAAAACCCCAGCATGTCTTTCTTTTCCTTAGAGAAAAGAATAACATGTCCCACAATGTCATTTTTGGGGCAATGTTAGTCATAGGTTATCTTCATTAAGCGAAAGTGTTATGGCACATTTCTGAATTTGAGGTTTTAAGTATTGCTTTTCTGAAAAGGAGTGAAGGAGGAAAAAGAACCATCCAATTGACTTTACTAGCCAGAGGGCTTTCCGAAATGCTTGAATTCATAGGGTGGTTCTGCGGCTGGTTCCTGAATTACTAAAGTTGTCATTTCTCCTGCTGCACATGAAGACAGGAATGCCATTACTCTCTCTGAGCTGGAATGTGGCTTTTTTAAAACCATGATCCAATACAAACGTTTGTGGTTTTGGGGAGTCTAACCTACTCTAAACTCAACATCCTGAAGCTAGAATTAATTGCTTATTAAATGCACAAAGAGCTCCTTTTTCAATCCAAAGTAAGCACAGAACCTTTTGACACGTTATGGAAAAATAATGCAGTTCTCAGGCTTCTTTTTTTCCCTTTGACTCTTTTGGGGTCTGGATCTGTGCCAGATGCACAATAAACTCCTTGGCCTTTAACACAAACTAGCATGATTCTTCTTCTTTTTGTAACTTTAATTGGGAACTGACAAAATGCAGTACATCACAAAAATGTTTGTGAGAACTTGTTGACAGACCATACATTCAGGCCAAACTCTACAGGTTTGAAGCCTGGTCCGGCTGTGCGCAGATGAAATAACACAAACATGTGATTATTTTTAAGATGTTATTTATCAACATTTTAATCTTACTTGCAAAAGAGGAGGGAAAAAAAGGAGTTATGAGGCCGGATGTAAACAAGGCATTATAAAAGGAAATTGTCATGCTGTCTGCATCCACCCTCCCAGTGAAAAACTACACAATTACTGTGTTTTATGCAGTTCTTGAAGACCAAAAGATAAGCGAAAGGGAGGAAATTAATGCCACACGGAAGGACAGCACTAAGATTATAAAAGTAGCCCAATCTCGGTGTGAGATCTGCAAAGCAATCCACATAAATGTGCAAAAAGATTACTAATTCCTAGTCATTTTAGGTTTTCTGGGTGTGAACCATATGTATCTATTCAGTGTTCCAACTCAACACAGCTTACATGGAGCTGGCAGGTTGGTGTAGGCAAGTCCCCCTTTTTAAAAACCCAAATCCTACTGCTCATGTGTTGAGTGGCAGAACATGCATGTGCACACACACACACATACACACAGACAAGGCCTATCAAGTTCACACAATTTTTTAAAAAAGTTACAGTTCTCCATCCATAGGAGAAATGCCTGCAAAAATTGTTTCAGTGAATGCAAAGTCCCTAATTGGATCACGACAATAAGGCCTTTTGCAGCTTCAGTTCTTTTCTTAATTTCTGCATAATGTCCACAGCATTATAAATAACTGCTCTCAGATCTACTGGGACCCCAATGCTTTTTCAGTTTTCTGTAATTTTGTTTGTTTGTTTTGTGAACTAGATTAATAGAAGGAAGCACAGTGAAATTAATAGGAAATACTGTGTTGGACTTCAAACAATTTGAGGTTAGATCTGCTAAAGCACAAACTAAAGCCTTCTTCAAGTGTCATAATGCATCATGTTACTGATAACCAAGTTAATATGCTCTTAAACACATGCATGTATCTATACAGGGGAATGTGTCTTGATTTTTTTTTTAAAGTAAAATATTAGATGTATGTGTGTGTAGTACCTTCAAGCCACCTGTCAGCTTCTGGCAATCCTGTGAATTGGATAGTGTTTTCTTAGGCAAGGAATACTCAGAGGTGGTTTTGCCAGTTCCCTCCACTGAAATATAGTCTACAACACCTAGTATTCATTGGCGGTCTCCCATCCAAGTACTAACTCAAGCTGACTCTGCTTTCCTTCCAAGATCAGATGGGATCTGGTGCATTTAGGGCATCTAGGCCTACATTAAAACATTATTTTCCATTCAGGTACAGAGACAGACCAGAGTGGTAAGATAAAAATCCAAAAGAGCTTTAAAAGCCCAGCACCATCCACCATGATCTCAATGTAGCCCTTTGATAAGTACAGTCCATCTACGTTGAGACCTGATGCCAAATTCACCATTGGGAAAAAGTGTTTGACACTGCCACACTTTATACTGAAGGAAAAGCAACCAAGAGAGGGAGGAGAGGCAAGTCAGCAAGCAAACTAAATACCGTAGCAAGTTCAGATTGTTTCTCTTACCCGAAATGCTTGGGAAAAGAAAGTTTTGGATTTTGGAGTTTTTCAAGTTTTGGAATATATGGAATATCTGAGGGTGGACAGGGAGGTATCAATACCAGAAAAGACAGAAGCTCCTCTATCTAGCTCTCTCTGGGGACGATGTCTTTTGCTTCTGTTTATTCATTAAAGTATGATTCTAAAGTATGATTAAAGTATGAGCAGCATACAAGTAAGATGAATTTAAGGACTTTCAAACAACAGCTTTATTTATTTATTGGCTAGAAATGACTAGATTCACCATTTCTATCTTGTTTTCCCCTTCATTCCATTATGGAACCCGATTTTGGCAAGAAAGAGGAATTTGGGAGACCCTGATCATGGTGAGATGGTACTCAGGTATAGAACAAAAAGTTCCCCATATCCCTGAAGCTGATTCATTTGAAGCATGAGCTTGCTTTTGTTTTTTGTTCCCTTTCAGCAAGAATTCACCAGTATTTTTTTTAAAAAAAACAACCAACTGCTTCTCCCAAAGAAAACAGCTCTGCGTTATTTGAAGAATCTATCTATCTATCTATCTATCTATCTATCTATCTAAGGAGCACATAAGGAACATAAATATAAAAAGTTGGAAGTTATACATTTTAAAATAAAATGAAATAGAAAATAAATAAATAAACGTTGCTTCTTTGGAAGAAAAATATATGTGCATTTAAAAGTATATATTTTTTATATAAAGTTTCTTTTCTGTTGGAGTGTCCTATTAGCCCAGCATAAGGTGAAACATAGTTTTAAAAATAATAGTATACATTCTTATTTCAGGAGGCCCCATTTTATTAGAAGGAAAATCTGCATCAAGATAGAAAAAGGAAACTTAAATACTAACCAGTTTATTTCAACATAAACTTTATTGAGGACTACAACTCACTCCTTAGTTTTATGGAAGAAGCAGTTAGTATTCCATGAAAGCTTATGGTGAAATGAATCAGTTAGTCTCTAAGGTGCCACAATATTCCTCATTTTTATACAAAATAGGCAAACATGACTATCTCTGAATATAATTTTTGTCCAGAGAAAGGAGTTGACTGAGTAGCCAGAAAGTTGCGGAGGGAGAAGGCAAGTGAGCAATCCCAGGGAGCAGCAGCCATCACTCTCCTAGTCCTTGCTTCTGAGAGAAAGGCAGGTCCTCAGTTTCCACCTGCATTGAGTTAATGGATGGACCATAAAGGAGGAAGGGAAGGAGGAGAAGCAGAAAGCTAGGTGATCTGTCCTTTCTCCTGCATTGCTCAGAGGAAGAGGACGAGTATCTCGGCAGGGCAGGCAGAAGCATCTCTGTCTTGTCTCCTACTGGTAATTCCTCTCTAGGACGCATTGTATCAGTCTCAGCTGCGGCATCCCAGCTGTATTGGCATTGATACTGGCTTCATTTTGGTGCCAAGTAAAAACATGGCTTTTTATTAAAGCATTTTATTTGGGGCCCAATTGATTTATTCCCAAATTGTTTTTAACTACCGTGACCTTTTAGAATCTATTTTAATCTGTTTATTGTTTAATATCCTTTTAGTTTGTATAAATTATTTTTATTGCTTTAACATTTTTAAAACGTGCACAATAACAACACGGATGAATTGTGGGGAAATGACCAGGAAGACATGAAAATGACCAGGAAGACATGAAACATGGTGTGTGTTGTTTTCATTGGGGGGCATTGGCCTTACTTTTAAGCATTTATGGGTATCAAGTTTTCTAAGGATTTTTTTTTAAAGCTGTTTTCAGCTGAAAGTCACTTACACTTGCCAAATTATGTCTATTCTTTTAAAAGTGATTGTTCAAAATACGTTTTCGGTCAAAAATCTGTCTTAATATAGTGCTGGTATAAGTCAGCAATATCCTTTGGTGTCAATATTATTACACATTTTTCTTTATGTGTCTACAGGTATCTAAGACTCAGCATGGTACAGCGGCTTGAGTGTTGGATTGGGATTCTGGGGAAATGGTTTGAACTGCTGTTCAACCATGGAAACCAAGTGGGTGACCTTGGTCAAGTCACACTCTCTTAGCCTCAGTGGAGAGCAATGGCAAACTCCCTCTGAAAAGTATATGAAGGTATTATCATAAATGGTAGTTAAAAGCACCTAACAACAACAATATGTGTGTTTAGGTGTGCCTTTCCATCACATGTTGATTTATGACAACTTCATTAATGTATACAATGTTAACAGCAGCTGCTATACATGAGAAAGGCATAGTGGAGAGATATGGCTAACTGACAGAAATACAGAGAGAACATATCTAGTAGGAGGAAATATATTTATAAGATGTTCTCCAGCTGCATTGCCCCTAGTGAATTTCCGATACATAGGGAAAGGAAAAACCTTTAACAGGAGGATTTCCTCCTGTTTCATTTCTGTGTGCCTTCTGTAGAACAAGAACACGGAAATATGTAGGCTACAATAAGTTTTCAATTTAATTACAATTATAGAATTAGCTCTTCTTTTCTTTTATTGGAAACAACTCCATTTTTGTGCAATACTGCTCCCAGAGAGCAAATCTAAAGTCAGAAGGTCTGTCTGTTAGTGATCATGATCTTCAGGAAATATTCTCAAACCAGGTTGTTGACCACATGGGAAGGTATGAACAGTGTTTAAAGGAGGAGGCATCGGCACAGCTGGCTGGAACATCAGCAGCAAAGAACCAGTTACATGAAAGCCTCCATCTGGATGAGACTTCAAGATCTATATAAAACTGACCACATGGCTTCAGAAAGCATAGAGATGGGAGTTTATGGCAATCTAGTGCTCCGGGTAGAGCAAAGTAGAAGTAGGAAATGTATTACGGGTGAAATTGTGGGTTACGAAAAGTAAGGCCCAGATAAGCTATGAGAAATGAATGGAAATACAGGTAGTAAAAGCCAGGTTTTTGTTCCTATAGTCAAAGTTTGGGGAAAGAACCAATAAAGGAATTACAGATTAGCTACAATGCAAAAACCATCTGCCGAAATTGACTGTGGTGGCTTTTTGGCACTCCTGCAGCGTGTGCTATCTAGATGTTGCACTGCCGGAGCACCACAAAACTGCCACCAGGTGGCTTCACGGCAGTTTCCTGCCAGTTTTGGTTGTGTGCACTGTGCATATCTCACACCTGCAAGCTGCTGGGAAGCTGGAGTGTTGTGCCGGTCTTTACCAGCCTTTATTCCATAGAATCAGTATATAGAGAGATCTTGTAGCACCTTAGAGACTAACTGAAAGAAAGAAGTTGGCAGAATGAGCTTTCGTAGACTTCAGTCTACTTCCTCAGATGCTTTTGGTGGAGTAGAAGCCAGTGACAAATATACATATGTACATCACACATATGCACCACTGGTATGTGAAAATGTCAATTTAAATTCAAAATCCTTTGTGTATGGAAATGAAACAGCAAGTCTAGTTTTAATGATGGTCATTTGTGAACAAAGACATAGCCATTAGGCATGGAAATGGGGTGGCAAGACCAGTTTGGCTTTGGAAACTAGCCTGTAGGTGGGGAGAATAGGTGAGGTAAGACACCCCCATGAAGATGGGGTGAGATAGTGTTGAAATGTGTGTAGTGAGCCAGGAAGCCATTGCCGCTGTTAAATCCATTGCTGTTTATGGATGAATTCCAATTCTGCTGTTTCTCTTTCCAATCTATCTTTTTAGTTCTTTTGTTCAAGGACCGCTGTTCTGAGGTCTGAGATGGAATGCCCAGGGAGACAGAAATGTTCTGCCATCAGTTTTTGTGTATTTTCATTCCTAATGTCTGATTTATGTCCTTGTGGAATACAGGTAGACCAAGATAGATGTGTTGCTGGGCTTTACTTTTTCAATAGAAGATTTGGTTTGTTGTTGTTGTCAACTGCTTCAGTTCAGCTTTGACTTAGGACTTTACCACATGTGGGGAAAATTGGGGGATTATACGGGAATTATCTAGTGATATTTGTGCAATTACTGTGAAGATTTTCACATGTCTCACAATTAAAGATGGCTTATCACGGGAATAACCAGGGAATAACCAGCAACAAATCATTCATGGGGAAATCCTGTGAATGATTTATTTGTTTATTCCCTGCTGTGATAAGCCACCTTTAATCATGATAGCATGTGAAAATCTTTACTACAATCACGTGAATATTGCTGGATAATGCCCATTTAAACCCCCGACTTTCCCCATGTGATAAAGTCCTTAGAGTGACCCCATGAATGAGAGACCTCCAAGTAAACCTGTCATCAACAGCCCTGCTCACGTCTTGTAGACTGAGGGCCATGGTTTCTTTGCCTGAATCTGTCCATCTGGAATGCATTCTTCCTCTTTTTCTACCACCTTCTACTTTACCAAGCATTAGTATTTTCTTTTCTAGTGATTCATGCCTTCTCATGATGTGGTCAAAGTACGACAAACTCAGTTTAGTCATCTCAGGTTCCAGGGAGAGTTTAGGCTAGATTTGCTTAGGGCCCACTTATTCATCTTTTTACCAATCTACAATATCTGTTGAACTCTCCCCCAGCATCACATTTCAAATGAGTAGATTTTCTTCCTATCAGATTTCTTCACTGTCCAGCTTTCACAACTATACACAGAAATGGGAAATACCATGGCATGGACAATTCCAACTTTAATATTTAATATTATATCTTTACACTTCAGGATCTTGCCTCGTTCCTTCATTGTTGCCTTTCCAAGTCCTTGTCTTCTTCTGATTTCTTGACTGCAGTCTCCATTTTGATGGAGCCAAATTATGGAAAATCTTAAACTATTTCAATGTTTTCGTTGTCTATTTTGAAGTTACGTAAATAATTTCTGATAATTATTTTTGTTTTCTAAAGTGTACTGTAAACCTGCCTTTCACTTTCTTCCTTTATTTTCTTCAGTAATTATTTCATGTGTTAGCTATTTTGTGCTAGTAGCATGGAGCCAGTGTGGTGTAGTAGTTTGACCACTGAACGATGACTTCGGATACCAGGATTCAAATTCCAGCTCAGCCATGGAAACCCACTGGGTGACCTTGGCCAAGTCACACAGTCAGTCTCAGAAAACCTTGCCATAAGTTAGCACCATCATAGGTTCATATCCATAAGCTGGAAACAACTTGAAGGCCCACAGCAACAACAAAAATAAGAAGTATGGTGTCATCTGCATATCTTAAATTCTTCCTCCAGTCTTGCTTTATATATGGTATGTAAAGCATACCTGTTAAACAGGTAGGGTGATGAAATGCGTTCCGATCCACTTGCCAACCGGAAACTGTTCTGTTTCTCTGCATCTCTACTGAGTAGTAAAATTCTGCATATGTTGCACAAGATCCACCAGTCCTATGTGATCTTCCTGGGTGACAGGCAATCTTTGAGATAATCAACGGGCAAAAATTACAGGAAGGGAATATTGAAAAGTTCTCCCTTTTCAGCTTATTGCAGGGCATGCTATTTTCCTTTTTTTTTCATAATTTGGTATTTCATATCACAAATCAAACAGCACCAAGGGTTAAGAGGACTTGAGCAGCCTTAAGAAGCACCTAACAGTTTGAAGGAATAGGCTAGCTCCCCCCTACACACACACTTTTCTGCATTAAAGCCATAACATTAGTGCTAGCTCAAATGCATTTGACTGTGAAATGGAAACAATCTTCAGGCTTCTGATATTAATCAGAGAGACTGAGAGCTTTAAAGCTATCTTGGGTGCTTTGATTAACAACTCCTTCTCTCACAGAAAACATGTAGCCTTGGGAATCAGTAATCTTAGGTATTACACCTAATAGAAACGGCTTAAAGGGGATTACCCAGAAGGGACTTTTGTGAAGCTTTGGAGACTATATGGGGCCATAGTCAGCAAGGTAATAAAGCCCTTCAAGGTTTGATAAGAAATGGGAATCCTCAGCCAACCCCTAAAGTCTCATTGACCAGGTCTGGATTATTTGCCAGGATATCAATTATTCTTTAAACATCTACCTTGGGAGCCTAAGTATGTTATTTATAAACATGGTTTGGAGAATAGTTTCTCTCTCTCTCTCTTAAGCACTCCGATTCTCTCCATTTGCCACATCAGGCTGACTTAATCAAAGGGTATGTTAAATTGATTTATTGGGAGGGAGTCCCAAAAGCCATATCTCTGTTGGACCCAAATAATAATAAAAAAAGCAAAAAGGCTGAAGACAGGAGCTAACTTTCGAGCATTGTTCCATAAATGAATCCACAATCCAGATCTTGAAAGCCCTTTGTGTCTTCTATGATGGACTTAGAGGCAATGTCTGAGCTGACATGGCCTGACCTCCTCCTTGATTAATAGCAAAGATTTTTGTTTTAATTTGAGGATTTGGTCTGGAGCACTTGGAATTGGATACACACTGATCAGACAAGCGTAGGTTTAACAATGAACAATTAGCAATTCAATTTTTTTGAACACAGCTTCATACTTGAATAACAATCTCTTCTATTAAACTTCACTTCTGATAGCTAGACTTCAGTCTATCCATCATCTAATCATTACACTACCATATCTGTAAAGCAAAGAGATTCCAAATCTGTTCAGATTAATAAGGAGAAGAGTATTGTAAAAGGTATAAAAAAATCCATAAGTAAAAACAGCACATTAAAGTTACCATGCAAGCTTGCAGATATAATAATTCCTGCTCAGCCATGGAACCCACTGGGTGACCTTGGGCAAGTTACATTCTCTCAGCCTCAGGGGAAGGCAATGGCAAACCACTTCTGAACAGATCTTGCCAAGGAAACTCCATTATAGGTTCACCTTAAGCTTGTCATAAGTTGGAAACAACTTGAAGGGACACAACATTAATAATAATAATAATAATAATAATAATAAATTATGTCCCACCTTGTATATATGTGACCAACCATAGAACAGATGCAGAGCTGCCTCAAGAAATTTTGGTTATTGAGGTAAAGAACAAGATGGCATCCCTTCCCTTTCTCCATATTTGGACTGGCAGATAGTAATTATGTCAACATGGTCAAACACTCTCTAAAAGGTTTATCACACTAGAGGGCAAACAGGATTTAAACAGGAATTAAACAGGAATTAAACAGGAAATGCCCTATGTTAAACATAAGGCAACAGGAAATGCCCTATGTTAAACATAAGGCATTTCCTGTTTAATTCCTGTTTAAATCCTGTTTGCCCTCTAGTGTGATAAGGAACTGCCTGTTTTGTTATGAATGGGTTGTACAGATCTTCAGGAGAGGCCCTTCAGAGAATACAGTCACATGTGGTTTTTTGTGGAGCTTTTGGGCTATGTGGCCATGTTCTAGAAGAGTTCCTTTCTGACATTTCGCCAGCATCTGTGGCTGGCGAAACATCAGAAAGGAACTTTTCTAGAATATGGCCACATAGCCCAAAAGCTCCACAAAAAACTATGGATGCCAGCCATGAAAGCCTTCGACTCCACAAAATCACATGTGGATTGTTTCCTAGGAAGGCAGAGGGCTTCTTTCCCTGTGTTGCTCCAAGACAGCAATGTTCTCCTGTCTGAATTGAGATCAGTTTCCATTCACGTTACTTTTGGGAAGGGTCATGAAGCAGCTTTCAATTTGGCTATTTAAACTACTTTTACTGTTGCAGTGATTTCAATAGGTTCAGTTTCTGTTGTTTTAGGGATGTTTGTTCATAGGGATGCTATACCCCCAGTTTGGCTGTGTTTTACCAGGGTTGCAGGCACATCACCTAGTGTTCATCTGGATCACCATCTCACCTAGAGTCCAAAAACAGTATGTTTCTAGCCAAGATATGGAGCACAATGTGGAGGCATGCTTCCGTGGAACTGTTCTGGAAAAAATAAGCCTGCCTTTTCTTCTTAGACAAGAGGGAAAGGAGAGGGAGCAGTGAAACTGGTAAAGTACCAGAAGCAAAGTGGTCCATTGCAAGAGTATGAGGTGAGGCAATGGAGGGAACAGGAGCTGAGAGTGAGCAATGCAAATGGCAGAATACAAGAAGGAAAGGAAGGGGCTACAAGTGAAGTGAGGGATGGAGCAAGAGGGAAGAAATGCCACCACAATGTGGATTGAATGCACTTTGACATGGTTTTAACTGTCATGGCTCCACCCTATTGAAGTCTGGGATTTGCTGTAAAATATCAGACTGCATTAATTCTGTAGTATAGATGCAGTCAAAGGAGACTGACTGATGTGAGTGGTAGAGTGCAAGGAACAAGGGAGGGAAACATTGTGAAGAAGAGAGGTGAGGAAGGCAAGAGAGCAGGACAGAAGGAAGACTGAGCAGTGAAAGAGGCAGAACACCAGCGGAAATAAGGCAGCAGTAAGAGGCTGCAAGGTGAAGTGAAAGAGCGAGTAAGAGAGAAAACAGAGTGAAGGGTGTCAGTAGGGAAGGGCAAGAGGCAAGGGAGGGCTCTGCGGATGGTCATTCTATGACCAAGTGGAGATTTGTGCTTGGGTCACCCTGTTCCAAGGCCAGCACTTTAAACATTACTCTGTACTGCCTCTCTTGGATCAGTTGCAACTGCAAAAAAGATGGGATGAAGGTTGAAAGATAGTAGTAGGGAAAGAAACCCCAAGAACAATTGATGTGCTGAATTTGTAACATGGCAACCCTTTCTGTAATATGGCAACCCCATCCACTTTGAGAGCGCTATTTTTTAAAGGGGGAAATCAAGATGTAAATGTTGGGATAGCAGTTGTTTTAGCAGCAGCTGCTGCAATGTTAAGGATGAATTTTGCAGCAGTTATTCTGGCCCAATACTAATTTTAAGCGAGTACCCAACAATGCCCTCACTCTTAACTGGCTCAGTATTAGTATATAACATGCTATGCAGTATGAGGGTGTTGTCTGCCTGACACCAAGATTCCTAAATGAGTGGGACTGTTTTGCTAGTAAAAAAATGACATTTGTCTATTCCAAAAATGTGCTATATGTGCTAAAAGGGACTGGGAACAAGTATGAAAAAACACAGAAAAGTCAAAACACCCAAGAGCGTCAAGTAGCAGTGCTTCTTCTGGAGTGAAACTTCTGGAGTGTCTGTCAAAACTGGGAGAGGGGGACCTTCACTTGAACACAGCAGCAAAAAGATAACTAAAAAGGGTGGCGGCGGTAGGGAATAGACATCTTGTTTAAAATCAGAATTCTGGTTCCTGGAGGCTTTAGCAGAATACCAGTAAATTTGGCAGCAGCTACAGGAACTGAAAGAATAGACAGGGGAGTCTACAGACAATGAATTACTTGAGAAACCCAGCTGTCTCTTGGGCTGTCTCTTAAAGCTTGATGCATATTTATTGATTTGATATTGGCTGAACACCTACCCAGTGCTGATCAGATGGCCTTCCTCGGCCTTCATCTTCGTCATAAAAAGGTATGCCTTCTCGCCTTGCCTGATGGTATTCTTTCCGTAACTTTTGGATGCGGTCTGCAGTTCCAGCACTTGGACGGTCACTGGATAACCAAGAAAATACAAGCATAAGTGTCTCTCGGTGTTATCTGATCTCTAGTAGCTGCAACCAGGAGATCTAATTCATTCAATAGGTGAATTTTGGAATTCACCTATTGGAAATCCACCTTTGGAAATCCCAGGTTGGGTTCTCAGTTCTCATGATCTGGCCCCCAGTTTGACCCCAAAATATACACAAATACGACATATCTCTTTATGTTATCTTGGGCTTCAAGTCATATTATATTTTGTCATAAAGCCCAAAGTTTTAAGGAATAACATACTTACGCAGAACACAATTTAATAGTGATGTTCCCAAGGTTTTTTTTTTTTATGAGTCACTGCAGAGCTTAACTTACAACAATTCTATTCAAGAATTAGTGGGGCAGATTCTGGTGCTACTCTGGGTTCTTGTTCCTCTTTGAAAAAGGGCTGACTTTCCTATTACATTTAAATCCTGCTAAATGAGGGGAAAATACTGTGATTGCAAATTAATTAATTAATTAATTAATTAAAAAGGAGGCTGTTTCCAGTGGGCCAACAGTTTCATGGCTCCTTTGCATTGTAACTGTTAGTTTTCTTGGTATCTTTGCCACAGTACCTATTCTGCCCCTTTAGTCCTCCCTTCCTTCCCTCTTCCTTTATCTACTATCTTGCCAATAGTTGAAGTTTGCTGAAAGTTTGTTAAATAGGAATGCAGAGACTCGTAACATAGAAGAGCAATGTTTGCTGTGTATGATTTATTGCATCACTAAATTACAGTAATGTTAAGTTTGTGTTATATGCATGCAGAGGGGGCAGGGAGCCACTGGGAAGGACTGTTCGCCGGGCAAGATTTATTTTCCCCATCTTCTGTGGGTTTAAATATAAGAATATTAAAATATTTTGATTCACAGTGACATTTATGGATGCCATATACATCCCCTACGTCTGTCCAAATGTAGGGATTATATGTCAAAGACTAGGGAATGATTTCTGCACAGGGTGAAAGAGGCCTTGTTGGGGGGAAATAGAGGCAAACAATGGGAACAAAATACAAGAATTCATGGTGTGCAAATGGGACGCAGCAATGTACTTAGAGATATGTAATACAATTTAATGTACTGTTAACAAAATGGAGACTATTTTATATCAAATCCCAGAACCCAGACGCAAAGCTCCACTGTTTCCAAAATTTTCATGCATGTAACTGTCCAGCAGTGGCCACCTAGGGTACACAGTCCCTGAAATCTAAATTTGCACAACTGTGAGGAGTAACAGCCACATACGAGTTGTTATATTTTGTTCTTTTTGTCTGGAAAAACTGAAACATCTGAAACACTCTGACCATGTTTTCGGTTTACACAACTTTTTCTTTTTTTCCTGTGGAGGTCTGTGTAGTTTGTCTCATTAAAAATCTGTGTCTTAGTTTTTAGCCATCAGACTGATTCAAGAAGGTTGCAGGCACCCATTTCTTCACAAGGCCTGATGCTGTTCTCAGTGGGAGCATTGTCTGTAAAACATGATGATCTCTCAGCAGTGCTCAGCTATTCTGGTAATTTCTGTGGTACAGTAGAAGTCTTCGAAGATATCCTCAGCACAATAATTGTGAGCTTAACTGGATCCAGACCCTTAAAAACTAGGAGCTCTATAAAAATCAAGCTGCTGTGTGCTTCAGAATGAATGCAGAGACTTTTCATCATCAAACCATCCACAATTTAGCTTTGGGTCAGTGCTACAATGTGACTTCCTAAACTAAGAGTTTAATTCTTCTGACAGCCAGTGTGTGTATTATTTGTGTGGTGAACGCAAATCTTTGCAGTATGTCCCCATCTCCCCCCAAATATAAAATACCAGACATAGTATTTGAGGGATTTTTCTCAGTAACTGTCCACAGCAATACAGTTAAAAGTACTGGATTTTTTTCCCTAGGAAATCTAAGTCTAATTGAGGAAAGAAATATGAACCATGTAACCAAAAACACCCCCAACCCCAAGACTGCATCAAGTCCCAAGCAATGTGAAATTATTTTGATGCCCAATCATTTAACAGTTCTGCATTTCAGCTTGGCTGCTGACAATTACATGAATATATGAACCACATTCAAACCACCAGATGAATTCAATCAGGGCCAGGCAAATATCGCATACATAATCTATTAGTTTGCTCCAAAGAAACTGAAGAAACTGAATTCAAACAGAATGAAGTCATCAGTAATAATAAAAAAGAAACTGATAAGGCAATATTAAAAAAAAAAAGACCATAATTTTCTCACATTTGCGGGGGGAAAAACTTTGACTTTAACCTATTTTAACATCTGAATATAAGGACATATATTTCAAATATGGGTTTGATCAGATAGCCATTCTAAAGCAAAGAAATGGAGGAAGAAATAAAATCCCAGGTGCAAGGGATGAAAAAAAAAAGGCTTGTACACAAAAGAAACTAGAATGTAGCAAAGAAATATTAAACATTTATGACAACTTTTTAAAAAATCAACATACACAACAACAACACATTTATTGATTAGTCAACTGACCATATCAACAATGAAAAACAAAATATCAAAATTTTGATATACAAAATGCAAAGGTAAAACTGGATCACTCTTAAAACTCATAAAAATTAGCTAGGGTGTAAAAACACACAAAAGTTGAATAAAAGCAAATTTGATAAACTAGAATACAAAATAAAATACCAAATAAAACAAGCTAAAAAACAGGGGAAAGTGGAGGAAATCAATAGGGGTAACATACACTACCATGTTTCCCTGAAAATAAGACAGTGTCTTATATAAATTTTTGCTCCCAAAGAAATAAGACAGTGTCTTATATAAATTTTTGCTCCCAAAGATGCTCTAGGTCTTATTCTTCAGGGGATGTCTTATTTTTCCATGAAGAAGAATTCACATTTACTGTTGAACAAGAAAAATTGAACTTTTATTATATACTGTATACACACACACAAACTTTGCTAGGTCTTACTTTCAGGAGAGGCCTTATGTTTAGCAATTCAGCAAAACCTCTACTAGGTCTTATTTTCAGAGGATGTCTTATTTTCGGGGGAAACAGGGTATAAACATTTTAACTGAAATGTATCAGTAAAACTTGTGAGAAGTATTTAAATTAAAAATCCTGGAAGGAACTACATCATCTCTTTGCTTGTAAGACCACCATGAAATTACAAGGGAAGTAATGTGGGAATTACAAGGGAAGTAATTGCATTGTAGCACTATGTTGCACCTGGCAGTTCCTCTCCCATCCAAGAAGAGGATGGGAATACTGGCTAGTTTCAAAGACTCAGAGTTGGAAGGGACTCTACAATCTAACTGCTTTCTATGCAGGAATATACAACTAGAGCACTCCCCCAAAAGGTCACCCAACCTTTTCTTCAAGACCTTCAAAGAAGGAGAGTCTGCCAACCTTTGTGGACATATTCCTAGTCTTTCCTAGTCTGACATCAATTCCAGGAAAGATTCTGGAACAGATCATCATCATCATCATCATCATCATCATCATCATCATCTTCTTTATTTCTAGCCCGCTCCTCTGTGAGTACAATCGGAGCGGGGTACAACAAGATTAAAACATACAAATTAAAACACTTCATTGACCCATTTCCAGCTACCCTCCCCTTAAAAATAAATTAAATTAACAATAATTTAAAACCAACAACATTAAAAACATAATTCATCCTCCATAGTTCTTAGATTGAGGAGATTATTAAACAGAGAGTCTGCGGATATCTAGAAGATGATTCCATAACCGCAAAAAGCCAACATGGGTTTCAGAGAAACAAGTCATGCCAGACAAATCTGATCTCTTTTTTTGATAAAACCACCAGATGAAGGGAATGCCCTGGATATAGTATATCTTGACTTCAGTAAGGCCTTTGACAAGGTTCCCCATGACATTCTTGCAAACAAGCTTGCAAAATGTGGACTAGACAAGGTAACCGTTACATGGATTTGTAACTGGTTGACTGGCTGCACCCAAAGGGTACTCAACAATGGTTCCTTTTCATCCTGGAGAAAAGTGACCAGTGGGGTGCCACAGGGTTCTGTACTTGGTCCAGTGCTATTCAATATCTTTATTAATGACTTGGATGACAGTGTTGAGGGCCTAGTTATCAAATTTGCAGATGACACCAAATTAGGAGGAGTAGCTAATACCCCAGAGGACAGGATCAAAATTCAAAATGACCTGAACAGGCTAGAAAGCTGGGCCAAAGCTAACAAAATGAAATTCAACACAGAGAAATGTAAGGTTCTGCACTTAGAGAGAAAAAAATGAAATGCACAGAAATAGGATGGGGGACACCTGGCTGAATGAGACAACATGTGAAAGGGATCTAGGAGTCCAAGTTGATCACAAGTTGAACATGAGTCAACAGTGTGATGCAGCAGCTAAAAAGGCCAATGCAATTTTAGGTTGCATCAATAGAAGTATAGTGTCTAGATCAAGGGAAGTAATAGTGCCACTCTATTCTGCTTTGGTCAGGCCCCACCTGGAATACTGTGTCCAGTTCTGGGAACCACAATTCAAAAAGGATGTGAAGAAACTGGAGTGGGTCCAAAAGAGGGCAACTAAAACGGTGAAGGGTCTGGAAACTATGCCCTATGAGGAACGCCTTAGGGAACTGGGAATCTTTGGCCTAGAGAAGAGAAGGTTAAGAGGTGATATGATAGCCCTGTTTAAATACTTGAAGAGATGTCACATTGAGGAGGGAGCAAGCTTGTTTTCTGCTGCTCCAGAGAACAGGACCCGGAATAATGGATGCAAGCTTCAGGAGAAAAGATTCCAACTCAACATTAGGAGGAACTTCATGACAGTAAGGGCAGTTCGAAGTCTCTAAGCAGAGTCTGGATGGCCATCTGTCAGGAATACTTTGATGGAGAGTTCCTGCATGGCAGGGAGTTGGACTGGATGGCCCTTGTGGTCTCTTCCAACTCTATGATTCTATGATTCTATATCTAAATCATCAGTGGGCCTTGAACTTTCTGTGCATGTTGAGTCATCGTCTCTGATCCTCAATAAGAAGGCACAGAAGTCCATGGCCATCAACCACTTTATGCCATGTTGTCATATACAGACCCCAAAATCTACTAGCTGCAAATAACTAGTTACATCTAATTAATTCCTTCCTCTAATAATGAAGTAATAACTAAATAGCATTAAAACTGTGACTTAATGAGGGATTAAATTCATTCTTTTTGAGCTGAAACACCATTTTAAATTATTTTTAAAGTCAAGGGGAGCCTCATTAAAGGGTGATGAAGGAATAACAAATGGATCAAATACTGGCTTATACTGTGGCCTCTACTGCTTTGAAGAGGAGGGTGGTGGTTTTTTGTTTGTTTGTTTTAATCATAGATCAGCAGCATTCAGATATTTTAATTACTCTAGAAAATGGAAGCGTTACTTCTAAAAAAAAGTCAACAAATTACATTTCTGGACCTTCAAACTGTAATTACTTTTTTAAAAGCAACTTTCCAAGCTCTAAATTTACAAAGTATGCAAAGCCAGAGTTAATTTAACACTCAATATTTTTAATATTTCAACAAAGTATATAAACAATTAACCCTGTTGTGTATATTATTAAATGTCATTTCCTTTTGAAGCATTTTGAGCACCTGGAGAAATAATCAGTGAGGCAATGGCACTTTCCTTCATAACTCCGATGCTTTTCTTTCATGCTATCAGTTCAATATCAGTGGCATACGATAAAAGATCACGGCATGCTTCAGGTATTGCACCAAGATACATTGGCTGCTTCACCTCAGAATCTGATTTGGATGTCAGTCAACACAGCAACATTCTTGTAATGGCTGATGTCTTACTGGCTTCCATTTGCCAAAACAAAATGTTAAATCAAATGGGCTTGGCTACATCTTATAAAGAAAGGCACATGGTTTCTCAAAGGCACATGGTTTCTCAAATCCCTACCCCATCCTCTGCTTCAGTCTATGGCTACCACAGGTTCTCTCCAAATGCCCCCTAGCTGGGCTAAGGCTACAAGGAAAGCTCCTGACAGGAGAATCTGGTAGGGAGCGATGTAGCAGGTATAGGGCACCATGCTCTTCTCTTATTCTAAAATGGTAAACAGGTCCTGAAGCCAACACCTGGGTTGAGAAAGGAGTCAGGGATTCCCCATCACTGCCCTTTCTCAGTGCCAGTGTTGGATTATCTCTCCAGCTTTCAGGAATGGGCTGTACACTATGTGGTTGGCGATAAGGATTCTATATATTCACTTGCTGAAAAGGGATTTTCAGTTGGAGCTGGAAGGAGGAAGTATAAGTTTAAATGGGGGACCCTCATGTAAAATATGGGAGAAACTTTGATCTTCTCACCCAAAGCGATTGGGCAGGTCCAAGTGTAAATCCACAGCTGTGTTGGCAGCACTCGATATCAGAGCTTCTACCATATTTAGCTTAATAGCTATATGGTGGCCAGGGCACAAAACACTGCAAAAGAAATACTTAAAAGAATACTTTAAACTTCCACTCCTACCTCTAATGGTAGACACAGATTGAAACTAGGGGATGCTTCAACCAGTTTGCAAATACCCATATTAGGATGACAGGGAGGTCTGCTGCTAAAAGCAAGGGCGAAGGGGAAATCCCACATTGTGCCTCCATAGAACTACTTGATACTGGGCAGAGGAGCTTGTAGAGCCTTTGCCAGACAGAAAGTGAAACACAAGTGCATAACACAGTGGGAAAGGGTTAATGCAGGGGAAGGGTGCCTTTTAGCCTGAGTCACCCATCGGCTACATTTAACAGATTGCCACAGTCTCCTTTGGTGCAGAGGGAACTATTCTCCATAAATGCTTTCCAGCTGGGACCCTCCCCCCCCCACAACTCCCTTGAAAGTTGACAAAGCCTGGTACTCTTTCAACCCATTTGGGGAGGGTTTCAGTGGTTCAGGGTTAAGTTGATACCGAGCAGCAGGGTTTGAGGGTACTGTTTTAAACTCCTCAAGATTTTCTATGTTCTAGCTTTAAGCTTCATTTTTTTAAAAAAATGGTGTGGTCAACAGACATTAAAGTAATAGAAACCTTTATTTAAACTATCCTAAGAAGAGAATTCTTAGGTTAAAAATCTAATAAAACAAATGCGTCCCAATTAAAAGAATGTCACAACTGCTATAGTTACAATGTTGTGCACAAAAATCAAAACAGAACTGGATCTATCAAAAGGAATGTACTTGTCTTAAAACATGTGGGAAAGTACTACTGAGTGGTATTGTTCATTTATGGTATCACTCACTTAAAAAGTCAAGACTGATGTATTTCAAAGGGTGTCTTACAAAAGCAACACTCACAATGCCAGCATTTATTTCAGAACTTGCATTCTTTACTGAAGTGAGTTAGGCTCAATGAGAAGAGGGAAGAAAAAGAATACTTGAAAAAAATATATGATAAAAATAAAACTGATACTAAGAACAGAACTTCACAATATTTTAAGCTTTTATCTTTGTCAGCCAAAGAGGGGAAAGATAGCTTACAGGAAATAAGCGTTTGGTGTTTACATCTCTACTTGAGCAAATGAATGTTATTCCAAAAGAAGGCTCTGACAATTCAGCAAGATAACAGAAGTTAAGATTCAAACAGAGAGGGCTCAAAATGTAAAAACACAGTGTGCACATTTCACAGCTGAAAGCAAACTAAAGGCTTCATATCTGTCTGTCTGTCTGTCTGCCTGCCTGCCTGCGCTCATGTACATATATATACACACACACACACACACACACACACATATAAAACCATCCCTTGCCCTCCTCCGTGTGTGTGTGTTTGTATTTGATCCTGAAGAAGTGTGCAAACTGCTTTACAAGAAAAAAAAAGGAAGTTTTTCATATTACCTAAATGGAGATTTCCACCATGTTTCACTATTGTCATGGCAAAACAAATTCTTACAAAGTCAGACAGAACATCATGGTACCATGTATCTAGACCTGATCCAGCAAATAGCATGTTGTTGGAAAACTAACCTGTTTCCCCCCAAAATAAGACATCCCCATAAAATAAGACCTAGTAGAGGTTTTGCTGAATTGCTAAATATAAGGCCTCCCCCGAAAGTAAGACCTAGCAAAGTTTTTGTATATAAATATATATACAGTATATAATAAATGTTCATTTTTATTTGTTCAACAATAAATATGAATTCTTCTTCATGGAAAAATAAGACATCCCCTTAAAATCAGACCTAGCGCATCTTTGGGAGCAAAAATTAATATAAGACACTGCCTTATTTTAAGGGAAACATGGTATTACAAATCAGCGAGTCCATCAATAAGCAAGCATGACTGTAGGATGAAGATGACACGATAGAAGTGGAATAAAAAAATGGGAAGTCAAGAAGTTATATGGAAAATACACACTGGCTGAGTTTGAAAGGACAGCCAATTTTGCTAGTAGGCCATTGACTGGTTGCTTGTGTGAAGCTGCTTTATTCCTAGACTTTCAGACTGAATGGGTAGGACTCAGGAAGAGATCTTTGCAGCTTTGGGGTATGAAAACCCCACCCCACCTACTTCTCCTCCACTTCTATCCTGTCTTTTTCATAGTTTGGGATTCATGGCAGTTCACAACAGATAAAAACACATAGTTAACATTCACTAATTTAAAAGTTAAAACATGATTAAACTAAAAAAAAATCATAATCATTTAAAAATAAACTTTAAAAAAAACCAGCACAAAAAAAACTCAGCAAAATCTCTACTAGGTCTTATTTTTTGGGGATGTCTTATTTTTGGGGAAACAGGGTCGCTGCCTATTTAATATTCATTGCCTTTGACTGTCTCTGCACATACACACAATGATTGTAACAAACTTTCGGGGGTGGAGGTGAGAATAGCTTGGAGCCATAATACTTTATATAGGAAAAGTAACTTTCCAAGTTCTCCCTCATCAGAAAAGCTCATGCTCTGAGACCATGATTAGAGCTCAGCTGGATCCAGCTCTCTTACAGCTAACTTCCTGTGAATCAACCATAGATTTCAGTCACTGCTGTTGAATTTATAGTGGGGTTTATGAATATAGCAGAGTGGTGCATATGATGCAGCCAATCATACAATAAATATAAAGTAATGTTTAAAAGGCACACACCAATAAATGACATAATATGGATCAACTTTCTTTATGCTAAGAGTGCTGTTTTGCATTAAGGCAGAATTTGAAATTTTGTTATCAGGAAGGAGTAGGGAATAGAACCAGTGAAGATGAAAGAGGTCACTAGGTTACATCATCTATCATTCCAGGAGTCCCCCGGCCATATCGGCTGTCAGCGGATCACTGCCCTACAAGGTGAAGCACTGTACAGACAGGAGACAAAGCTAGCGTTGCTGCAACATCGCATATGATTTTACGATAGAGCAGGCCCAGTGCGGCAAGTTGTAGTTTAAACAAGCTTATGTGAAGGACAACTTGGGCAAAACAGTTTGGGAATTCAAACTTTTGGAAAGGGAAACCAGCAGGTGGGGGCAGGGGGAGAATTTGTAGAGGCAATTTCTCATTTAGCTGTTCTTGTGTCAAACTGTAAAAATACTTTATAAAGTCATGGGAGGTGTGTGCACATGTATGTGGAAAGTGAAGCTGTTGGAAAATGAGTGACTGTCACAGTCACTTTCAGTAGGACTTGAAAATGCATCTCAGTAACCAAGAGAGATCAGTAAAATTTCATTTTAAAATGGAAATCTGAGAATTAATAGGAACTAACTGTGGATGATGGTTCATTCAAGTAGTCATAAAGTCCAAAACCCTTTTAAAAAAAGAGAACTAGCAGAAAGGGAGTCTTAAGTAGTGCAGAACCCCACAAATGAAGCAAATAATAATAATAATAATAATAATAAACTAAGATTGCATAGAAACTGATCTGTAAATAGACATTAGCTCTAACTTCAACTTAAAATATCAGCTACATCATCATCTAGTTTTAAATACTTTTTTAAAAACCTAACAAATAACGTTTTCTAAGTCACACACTGTGACCTTTTAGCCCTGCAAACATGCATAAAAGAGTTACAACCCCTTCTGTTCAAAAGGTTAAAGATTCCTCAAGCAACACATGACAGTCATTTGTCTGGATGAAAACTGAGCCCCAGTGACCCTGAAACCGTCACTTGTGACTCTTTGACTCTAGAGGCAGCTTACTGGAAATGAAGCAACTAATATTATTTGGGCTTCCAGGGATTAATTAAAAACCAATTAGGCTCTTCTTTTATACCTGAAGCACAGCACTGAGCAGAATTAAATGCCGGCTGCCTCAAATGGTTGGCACCAGTGCTTTCGCAAACATCTCAGGGTGCTTTTCTTGCTTCTTTTTAAAACAACATATGACTTAATGTGGCTTGAAAAATTTATCAAGGGTCCATAACATATCTTCCCATTACAAACACACAATGGAGGTCTTTACTGAAGCTTCCCCCCTCCACCCTGCCTACATCTCATGCCTCTTGATTTTGTAACCTGCAGCTGCCTGTAGACTTCTCTTTCAACTGACATCTTTAAGAGGAGGCTACAGGAAAACATATTTTCTCAAGACTGATCTAGGGCAAGGAAATTCTGTTTCTTAAAGAGCAAGGAACAGAGGGTATTTTGGGTGGGTGGGGGGTGGGTGGGGGGTGGGTGGGAAGAATCCTTATGTAATACAGGAAAAGTTTCCCATGTGCAAACACAACAGGACTGGAAAGCTCTTACAAGATACTGGAATATAAGCTTTCCTTATGCTAAAGTTATAATAGGGTTTCTGTGCTTATTTTTTTTAAAAAACAAGCGCAACAAGCAACTAAACGTTGCAGTACATTCAGACTCCACATACCATTTTCTGATTTCATGGCTGCTATTATGTGCCATCCAGGTCAACTCCAAATTATGGCAACTCTGTGACTTTTCCGAGGTCACGCAGTGGGTTTCCATGCTGAGTGGGAATATGAAGCCTGCTCTCCCAGAGTCCTACTCCAATATTTCAAAACATTTTCACAAGTGATTCTGAGCTGACAGATATATATTATTGATATTTGGTGGTGGTTGGTGTGTGTGTGTGTGTGTGTGTGTGTGGCTTGCACCAGGTGACATCCCAGAAGAGATCAGGCTCTGTTCCTGCTGTGGGGAAGGAAGAAGCAAGTGTACCTTCTCCTGGCTTTGCCACAACGGTCTCCACAGGAGGAGGCTGCTGCTGCCCATGTGGTGAAGGAGGTGAGTGTGACCTTTTGGCTACAACCCCCAGAAACCCCCCACACACTAGGAGTGCAGACACCACTGTTGATATACCGTATATACTCGACTATAAGTTGACATGTATAAGTCGAGGGCAAGTTTTGGGGGCAAAATTATGGATTTTGCTATGACCTGGGGATAAGTCGAGGGTAAAATTTAGGGGCATATAGGAAAGGATCTAAAGGATGAAGCAAAGCAAAACAATGTCAAATAACTTCCAAAAGTCCATCAAAAGTCCTCTTTGTGCTTATTCTTAAGACTGGATGGATGAGAGAGTAAAGAGGGTCAGTGCTTCCAAGACAGATTATACTCTTGCTTTTCACCAGGGGATGGGTCCTTCTTTAAATAAGAGTTAAGATACAGTACTTACATTGACCCGTGGATAAGTCAACTCCATTTTTTTGGGTCAAAATTTTGACCTAAATTTCTAGACTTATACATGAATATATACAGTAGTTTTGGCAGATATATATATATATATATATATGATTTGTATAGAGAGGAGAACTTCAGTAGGTGCAATGCTTTTCAAGCACTAGAAAGGACAACAATTTCACCCTGCATTTTCCCTTCTAATGTGTTTCCAGGAGAAGCACAAGGACCCACTTTTATAAAGAACAGGACAACACTGTTTAAAAACTGTACACTTGTAAGGTTCTGTGATGAAGAACAGTTCAATGTTCCTTACTTCACTTAAAACAGCATTTCGTATAACAAATATATATTATTTGAGCTTCGCCAGAATACCAAGCACAGAAGAGAGGAAAATACAACTCCTGGGTAAATTGGTTGTTTGTGGTCATACAGATGAGAAAGAGAATTATTTGGGGAAAGACATTACTTGTTCTGAAAGGTCCTTAGCCAAAATGTGCCTGCAAGGGAAAAACAGTCAACATTTTCATTAAAAATAATAGGAAAGGGGTGAATTTGGAGCTAGTTAAGGGCAACAATCTGAGCTTCTGGCGTATATGTTCTGTTGTTCCACAATATGAATAAACTGAGAAAGGACTACAAAGGGCAAGGATTACAGGAGGTGGCTCCTGACAACAATTGCATTTCCCATAGCTTCTACACAATGGCAAACAACAAAAGAGAGGCTTTCATTCCCCTCAGGCAATCCTTAGGTTTCTGTTTTATATCACATGTGTGCACATACAAATGACATCTATTATGCCTTCTTTCCATCAGAGGATCTTCATGAAATAGAATAATGGAGGGCAATCTCTATGTGGCAATTTTCATAGGATACTCATAGCAGAATACTTAAAATTGCCTTCTTTTGACACTCTCTCATCTTACAACTGAATATATACACACACACACACACACACGCACACGCACACACATAGACTTTACTGAGAGAAAGCAGCTGGCATATTTGTAATATATAGGTCACACCCACATAGAGTGCAGATTTTCTCCCACCGTCACCACTCATTTTACAACAGCTGTAACAATTCAAGCAAACGCTGAACGCTAAATTACTGCAAAGCATTGCTGTTGTCTTACCTACATGTCTTCAGTCCAAAAAAACATTTATTTGGAAGTTAATATTATTTACTCATGCTAAGTGAGACTAAGTGTTTCATACCTTAATGCCTGTCACACCTGTATGCAACAAACATTGCCTCGTGACTTCTGAGAATGGTTTATTTTTCAGCTTTACATTTTACATGTTAGTGACTTGTATACACTGGGGCTGGGTGGGAGGCAGTCAGCACCAAGACTGAGCCAAGGGGTTCATCATAGGCAGAACATTATTTTCAGTTCCTAGCAGCCAGGAATCTATTTCACAGAGCTGTAAAACTGAGGAATATTGAATTATAGAGCTTAGAGTTAGAAAGAAACACAAAGGCCATCTATTCTAACCCCTTGCTATGCAGGAATTTACAACTAATTGAACTCCCGAATGATGTCATTGTTCATCCAATCTTGTTTGAGGACATCTAAAAATGGAGAGTCCACCACCCTCTAAAGCAGTCTATTCCACTGTTGAGCAGCTCTTACAGTAATGAAGTGGAATCTCTTCTCTTGTAATCTGAATCTATTAGTTCATATCCTAGTTTATAGAACAACAGAAAACAAGTTTGTTTCATCTTTTACATGACATGCCTTCAAATATTTAAAGATGGCTATCAAATCACTCCAGTCTTCTCTTCACCAAGCTAAACATAACCAGCTCCCTCAGTTATTCCCCATAAGTCTTGGTTTCCAAATATTTGGTTGTCCTTCTCTAGACATGTTCCAGCTTGCCAATATTGTTCTTGAGCATTTAAATCCATGTATATTTAAATCCACATGTTCAGCTTCCGTGAGTGTGTGTGTGTGTATGTGTGTGTGTGTGTGTGTGTGTGTGAGAGAGAGAGAGAGATCCATCAATATATCACTGTGGGCTATTGATACCCTTGTATTCCTTGCACCCTGAATGGGGGAGGCATGATAGGGATGGTTAAATATCCTTACTGTTGAGGCAACAGTGTTAATGCTCCCTGTTGTCCCATGCTGGCAGTTACACAGGCCTGCCAGCAGCCAGCTGTAGCCACATACCCAGGGGTATAACATACAGTGGTTACCCATTTCTGGTTGGATGTATTACAGTATATTCATTTTGTATTTTTTTAAAAAAACTTTTGGCATTTGTAAAGGCACATTTTATTAAAAACATATCCCCGTGATACGGAATATAACTGGAATTTAACTCATGGTCAATGGTGTCAGTGTGCTTTTACTGAGGCAAAAAGTCTTAGCATACACGGGAAAGATCTATATTCACCATGTATCATTCAAAGGTCAGAAGATCTTATTGCTTTAGCAATAGACATCAGCTTCACAAACACATATTTTTGGAAACATGATCTCTTTATATTAAGGTATGTTCCTAACCCACGCTCATATCCTATTTATTCCCCCACATTTCTTTTTCTTCTTTTCTTTGTAATGACACACACACACACACATTTTAAAAAGTCTAGTCGCATGTGTGTTTAGAAGCAATGAAACATGAGTGGGGAAGTGCATTTTAAAATCATAATGCCAGGCTTATTCAGCCACAGATATTCGTCAGTCCGCCTGCCACTTGATGCGGATGACAGCCGATCACCTGCCTCCCTTGGCAACTGGGACATGTTTCCACTTTCCTCCTTTGTCCACACCTTTGTGATGCTTTCATTTCTTTTTGCTAACAAGTGTAAGGAAAAATCACTGGAAAAAGAAGAGCACCCTTTACTGGGGGTTGGAGAAGCCTCTTCCTGTTTTTGTCTTAGTGTCTATGAAAAATTAACTATTTCAGTCATGGCAGAATGTACATGGTGTAGCTATCAGTGAGAATAAAACGAGGGCACTGCTCCCCTGTGAAAATTCTCTCCACCCATGAAATTTTCCTTCTGCCTCCCAAATTCTAGCATTGCGGAGAAAAATCATTCACAGGTATTTAGGATCAACTCCCAAAACGCCTGACCACTGGCCATGCTGGCTAGGGCTACTAGAAGTTAAAGTTAAAGTGGAAGGTCAACAACTGACAACTCCTTTTTTTAAAAAAGCAGGCAGACTAGGATGCTTGCCTGTATTTTCTAACCAACAAGCACTTTTCAAGTAGCAAGCTTAGGAAGTGCCACTACTTCTTGTAGCCTCTGTTGGTCATCTGGAGAAACACTACTGTCAGCGCCCAGATGTTCGGCAACAAATTCTAGAGCCTTTTCAGAGGCACCATCTAGGAAATGGTGCTGCTCACATGAATTATATTCCTTGAGCACCTTGAGAAAGGCAGTTGCTATGAACAAACCATTAGGAGTTTGGGCACATAGAGGGAGGCAGGGAATCTTTAATATTATTCTAAGAAAGCAAAGACAGACCATATACCACCACTGCTGCCATTCCTCAGCATATGGTGTGGGGGACCTTATCTTCAATTCTAGTCACTTCCAAATACAGTAGTTATCATTTTAAAAGCAGAGACATGTAAATACACCAATATTTTTGTGTTAATTTTTGAAAGATGCCACACTACCTAATGAGTTAGGTTAGCGCTATGCCTGCTTCCTAATTTTTAAAAAATGGACGTAGAAGTGTACATTAACCTTATATTTTGGAAGACAAGCCCTAAATTATGCTTTTTTATGAATTCAAAAAAGAGTGTCAAAGGCAGAAGCTCAGATGCCCATTTTCTTCTGCACCTTCATTTTTATAAAACATATTCCTAAGCAAAAATATCATGCGTATACACTATCACAACAGGGTATCAGCCTTAAATTTTAAATTCTCTGTACTAGAGAACCTGAAGAAATAATTTGCTTCTCTCTTATTTAAAGGTTATTTATAGGTTGCCTGGAATGTCAGAGGGAAGTAGATAGATCATGTGGTCAAAAAGCATCCTTACAATAAAAGAAAGCTTTTAATGGATGATGGCTACTGGGATAACATTAATCCAGTATTAGGACTTTTACGGGAAAAAAATACAAATGTAATTTATCTTTTTAACTGTCAGCTGCATTTCTAAAGCTTTAAAATCTGTAGCTTCCAGGGGCCCTTTGTCTTTCTGCCATGGCAGGAAGATCTTGGACAGCTGTAAGAGCTTTGTAAGCTATCTTTCTCAAAATCCATTAGCTAATTCAAGGAACCTAATTAGAGCTGCCATTTTGATGAAGCATATCGAATCCGCAGTATAAACTACTAACACCATCAGTGTTTATTAGAAGACCACAAGAAACAAAACTCCATTAACTATAATAAAAAAGTGATGGACATAAGCAGACAATTTACGAAAAAATGTCTGCAGAAAATGATACAAAGGAAATGAATGTATATGCCTTGATGGGATGTAGTTAAACACTAGCATGCACTAAAATTTCATATAATCTACTGAAAAATTAATAATCTTAGTGGAACCCTACATTTTGAAAGGTCTATATTTTATATTTGAGGGTCACAGCATGAAGAATTAATTTGTAAAGGTGTAAACAAACAAACAAACCACGAAATGATTTTAACATCAACAAAAACAAATTAAGGACTTTATCATACCTGGCTTTTAAACCACCATATAAATCTAATAATAGTGCCTTTGGCTATACCTATTGCACAACACTGTCTCCATCTCATTGCTGCCTTGTCTTCCAGTCATTGTTAGCCTACACCTTACCATTGATGGGGAAAACCCATCAATAAGCTCTGAATCATGCTATTCTCAGGTGCAGTTCTGGGACTTTGTGGTCATGTGTTGTCAGTATCTCCTCCTCTCCCGTACTCTTCACTATTCCAGAACTGGTGGGTTTTAACTTTCTCATATTTTTAAAACCATGGAATTAGCATAACTCTAGGACTGAGTTTTAGGGAAAAAATGCATACAGACACACATGCACAAGGCATGCCGAGTAGAGTATATGGAAGGGAGGTGGGATTAGGTATGATGGTGGAAGAGAGTGCAAGCAACAGCCCAAAGACACTAATGAACTGGTACGCAGTAGTGAATGTTCCCAAACTGGTATGCATGCACTTCCCTTCATTAACATGATTGTGGCAAGAATGGGAGTAGTGCGATAAAGTCCTCAGACAACAACACATTGGTGGGAGGGCAGCTGTCCTCAGCAATGATCTCATAGGCAGACAGACAATTGCTAGTCCCAACTAGAGAGGATCCAATTAATCAACTACTGAAAGGTAGGGAATCAATTCTCTCTCTCTCTCTCTCTCTCTCTCTCTCTCTCTCTCTCCAACATTGTATTGTACCAAAGAGAGAGAGAGAGAGAGAGAGAGAGAGAGAGAGAGAGAGAAATGTGAATGAAATATTATTAAAGGTGTGCATATGGAGAAGTGGACACTGACCCACATAAATGTTTTGTGTTTTTTGCTGTCACAGACTCAGGGCCAAATTACACTTGGCACAACTGGACTTTCCAGCACCTTTCTGAAGGTTAAAAGTGATGTCAGCGAGGTGGTTTGGACTGGAGATTATTGGCATGCTATTTGTGATGGAAATCCCCTTTTCTAATGAGAATTAAAGCTAGATTTCCATACTGAATGCATTTCTCCCTTTCTTTGGCCATTGGCAGCTCTTTTTGTGAGGGCACATTCTATGTGATGAAAGTTTTTTTCATATATATATATATATATGCTCCCCCTGTATGAAACTTCTCTCTTTGTCCCAGTTATTTTCAAAGCTAATAAATAAATAAGTAAGTAAACAAGCAAGCAAGCAAAGGAATTATATGTAGTTTTGCACTTCCACAGCTACTCCTCTAGGATTTTTTTTAAAGAAACCATATAACTCTCTCTAACACGTTTCTAATTGGGAAAAGCTGCTATTTATAACACTTTGATACACAGAGTGGAAAGTTACACAGAATTTTCTTACATATGTTTTCAAATCCAGATCCCTAAGGTTGCAAACAATGGAAGGCTTGGCATGCTGTCTTAGGAGTGTGGGTTCTGAAATTCATCTCCCCATCCTTCTAATTATATCTCGGTTCCACTACTATGTTCAACCAAACAGATGCAAAAACAAAATCAGCATCTTTCCTACAGCAGATGTTCTAGTTAAGCCACTTGTGAGCTGGCGGTGAAAGGTGCAAGCCTTACAAGGAAAGAATGAAGCATTCTAACGGCAATTTAATGAGGGATAGCGTAAACAGCAAATGAAATAATTTGTAAAATATTTCATTAGCTGTCAGAGCAAGAGGCTAGGCAGGATGAAAGCATGCCGGCTAGTAGCTATGCATGACAAAACAGCTCTTCCAGAAGACAGAACTCCTCAGACAGGTGCACAGTTGATCAGTATTACAATTATTGTGATACTTCCTCAGGAGTCTCAACCACAGGGACCAGCAACCAATGTGTCAGGTGCCATTCACACAAATTGTCAGCATGGTTCTTAAGAGGCCATGGGGGAAGGGATATGCACACGTCATTCTGAAATTCTGAAAGAGCCTCTGGAATTTCAGAAACATCATATATTAGTCAGAAGATGAGTGACATTTTAATAATTAAGGAAATGATGAGAGTGGGGTTTGGGCATTCATGTAACACACATAAAGGTTGAATGTTCCTTGTCTGAAATGAACGGGACAAAAAGTGTTTTGGATTTTTTTCCGGATTTTGGAATATTTGCAATATACACGATGGGATAACTTGGAGCTGTGACCCAAGTTGAAACATGAAATTCATTTATGTTTCATATACACCTTATACACATAATCTGAAGGTAATTTTATACGTAAAACTTTAAATAATTTTGTGCATGAAACAAAGTTAGTGTAAATGTAACCATCAGAAAGCAAACGTATCACTATCTCAGCCACCCAGGTGGACAATTTTGGATTCTGGAGTACAGTCAGCTTTCCGTATCCATGGATTCTTTCTTCACAGATTCAACCAACCACAGCTTGAAAATATTAAGAAATAAATTCCAAAAAGCAAACCTTGATTTGTGCCATTTCATATAAGTGAGACCATTTAATTTTGCCATTGCATATAAAGGGACTTGAGCATCCACAGATTTTGATATCACAAGGCATCCTGTAACCAAACCCCAATAGATACCCAGGGGCCACTGTATTTTGGATCTCAGAATTCCTTCCATTAGCTATAAGCTAATATGACAAAGCCAAAAATACATTTTTTTCATCATTTGATTATATGCATATATGCAAACTCATTTCCATGTGTAGCTGTATCTTTAGAAGAAGAAGAAGAAAAAAGCAACTGAGATCAATAATAAGAAAATACCCCCCCCCCCTTTGCCTGCATGGAAATTGAGCCAAACTATATCCAAGATGAGACATATAGCTGTAATCCTGGTAGCAGTAGGATTTACTGAGTCGATCTAACATTGTCTTTTCTCAGGAGTACACTAGGAATTTTAAACCAACCATTAAAATTCATTACTGCATTATCAACTCTCTTTGTTCTGGGTGAGCCAGAGGGCAAAATAACAAAAAAATGGTTTTGCTCTGACTGATGTGGAACTGACCCAGCTGGGCAACTTCTACAGAAGCTAATGTATTAACAAGACCTGGAGTGAAGTGTAAACAGCCGTTCCAGTGCTCTCCCTTCGGCTCTGCATCCTACAAACCAGACAATAAGCCTCAAATCTAGATTAGAACCCTCGACTCATGCTGTTCTCTAGTCAGAAAGTGCTTTCTTTAAAAGCCTTTCCCCTTCTGCTCTGTTATTCATGTACTCAGCATTGTTCCCTGGCAAAGCAGGAGGGTTAGGGTGGGGGGAGAGAGAAGCAAATAGCCTTGACTAGTTGCCTGTAGAGGAAGTGTGTTTGTTTCTTTTTGCTTGTCCTGAAGTTTGCTCCTGCTGAGAAACAAGTGCTTGAGTTAACCCTGTATACAGTGCAAACTTGTGTATTTGCTAGGAAGTTAGGGAGTGAATAATTCCTGTAGTTTGTTTCAGGTGGAATGCAACAGACCCGCAAACCCCTGTAAAAAAGAGAGACAGGGATAGAGGCACCCTGCCTGTTTCAATTTTTTTCATATCTATACTGAACCCGGGGATAGCCAATACTGGTCTTTGTGTTTTAGCTGCTCAAAGAAAAAGGAGAGAAGTAGTACTGGCAGAAGCACATACAGGGCATACAGGGGAAATCACTGCTCATGTATAGATTTTTTAGGCAGCTGAAAGAAACTGGATTACAGGTTCTGGGAATAAAAAGGGAAGAATGTTTGCTTCCTGATTTCTCTCCTGCCCCCCTTCTAACCGCTATGCTGAAGTGCATCTCAGAAAACACATGGAAGTGTTTACTAGGTGCCCTTTTAAATGTTCCACATTTGTTGTATGTGCAACCGAGAGAGGGCAAGGCTTACTACCTGCCTCCTCATTTCCATCCAGAGGTTGCTGTTTTCGGTATCATAGTTATAACCAGGATAGTTGTTGCACCCAAGTAATGTTCAGCATGTTAATTCCAGTTAGAGTAGGAATTGCTAGTTCCAAATGAAAAAAAAAGTGCTGAATTCACATTTCCCACATATATGTCTTCTAGTTGGGATTAACAACTGGATTTAGTCCTTAGGCTATGATACAAGTAATTAATGTAATAACAACAACAAAAAATATCAATTGATATTTATATACCTGTAGTGTAACCATTGAGTAGGTAATAGGTGCAATTTTCCAAGCGTTTTGATGAAGGCAGGTGATGCCAAACAGAGATAGCATACCCATGGACCAGTGGATGGAACAAGCTGTGCATGGAGTGAAACAGTTACTTTGAACATGGTGTTATCCATAACCAGTACACAGACACATTCTTTCTGATAGCCTCTGTATCATCAATGCCACTCAATTCAGTTTAAGATGAGTTTAAGGGTTCTCAAATGCTGTCTGTGGAGAGGTAGCCTTTGGCCTTTTGCTTTCTGAAGAGATTAGGGCAATGGGATAAAGTGGAGGGAGACAGATGTCTAAAACACACTGTAGAAATAATCCAGTTTGAGTCTGCTTTAACTGCTCTGGGTGCTAGGGAATCCTGGGAATTTTAGTAAATTG
Organism: Urosaurus nigricauda; assembly: GCA_034509955.1. NCBI lineage: Eukaryota > Metazoa > Chordata > Lepidosauria > Squamata > Phrynosomatidae > Urosaurus > Urosaurus nigricauda. Next base: position 190,337,951 of record JAOEGL010000001.1, on the reverse strand, counting down.
TAGCACCAGAGCTCTCTAACAGAGAAGGCTAAATGTATCACAAAATTACAGTTCACAGAATTCCCTAGCATTGAGCCATGGCAGTTAAAGCAGTCTCAGATTGGATTATTTCTGCACTGTGTCTTGGACCAGAAAGATTCAAGATGAACTCAGCTAAGCAGAGGCAAAAATAAGGAACCACAGCACAGTACTCATAGTCTAGTCCTCAAGAAGTAAGGCGGTAGCCTCAGCAGCTCATCGGAAATAATTTCTGGGCAACTTTGATGGTCAAAGAGGGAGCCAAGCCAGAAAAAATACTTATTTCAACCTGGATGCCACAGTTCTTGCACTGACCAGGAATTTATTCCCATGGTTAAATCTTGCATACAATCCTTACTCATTCCTGGAAGAGTCTGATCAGGCCATCTTAGTTTTATTCCATCTGAATTATATTAATATACATAATTTTTTAAAACTAGTCCAAAATTCCATAGCCACACATTGGTACTACTTACAGAGAAAGTATAATCCCTCAGGTACAGCACCTTCACTGGCCATCAGTTGAATTCTGCAAACCATTCAAAATGTTGGCCATGACTTATAGAGCCCTATACAAGTTGGAATCAAGTTATATTTGAAGGACATTTCCTCCCCTCCCATACAATTCTTACAGATTTTTTTTGGAGGGGGGGCATCTTTCAGCCCCATTACTTTCCTATGGATTTTTAGAACAGATGGGAAAGAAAAATCCTTTTTGGTGGTTGAGCACAGGTACTGGAACCTCACTGGTTATCTGACAGTCAAACTGATACTTTAGAGAAATAGACTGGCTTCATCTCATTGTGTTTCCTCCAGCAGGCAACACCTTTCAATTCAGACAGAAATTTTAAAACTGACCTTGCAAAAGGGGCTTTTAACTGGATTTACTGGGTGTTTTAATACTGGGCTTTTAAAAAAAATACTTTTTGGGGGGCATAATTTTAACTGTATTCGTATCAATTTACTCCCAGCTGCTTTTGTGGCAGCAAGATGGGCTACAAGGAGACAAAAGAAATAAACAGAATACTTTTTCCCGAACCTGAACCAAACTATTATCTGAATGTCATAGTTGGCTTATTGGAAAGGATGCTCAGCTTCTAAGTTAGCTCTGTGGGTCCCTGTTTCTCAGAGGTTTGAAAATGATTTGAACATCTTTAACGTTAATGCTAAGTAAATTAGGTTACTTTAGATGAAACAGATAGCAAGGAAATTACCCTAGCTAAAAGAGGGAGCTCTTAAAATAAATCTCTTCCCCACAACAATTTTTATTAAATCAGTTGGAATCCTCTCTCTCTCTCACACACACACTTGATGTTAACTAATCACAGTTACATTTCTGTGAATATTTACTAAGTTCTTGGCTGCTGTCTTTTGTGGTTTCAGATGTGGCTGTTTCTTCACCTCTAGGATTAAAATTAAAATGTATAGATCAAATCGTCATTGATCTGTTCTGGAGTCAGCATTTATTTTTTGTTATACACACGCTTCACAGTATTTATTGCTGACCTTTAGATGCTAGAGGGTTAGATCTATCATCTTGTTCCATCTATGTGTGCAAATGATTGTTATAAATAATGTGCCTAATATTTAAATTCTATTGTGTGGACTGGAAATGAACCTGTTGCTTATGTGTGTTGAATGACTTACTGAAATACTTTGTGGCATGAATCGGAGGAAGGATTCAGATTTCAGTCTGCGTTTAACACTTGTTATTACTCCCTGGAAAAACTTTGTCTGGGGGTACATATTAAGGGTAGGATTAATGGCAGAGCGGGGTTTTTGCTTATCTTGTTTTACTGGACAAGTTTCAGCTTCTTCAGCCTGAAGAAACAGAGAAATGGCTTCTAGGGTTGAGGTCAGCCACCTGGCTAATTAAAAGTGCCCCAAGGAGGCCTGCCCTAAAGATACTGGATACTGGAAATTCTTCTCTAGAGGAGGATGCCCTTGATATAGTGATGGAGACCCCTACATGAAAATCCATCATTCAATCTTAACACCTTGGGTAACAAGTTCTATGGATAGCATGGACCGTGAAAACAACAAATGTATTACTCCTAAAGCAAATAATCCTGAACTTTCCCTAGAAGGTGACTAAACTGTTGTGCTTTCAACATACCATGAGAAGATATGACTCATAGAAAAGACAATAATACTTAGCAAAGTAGAAGACAATAGGAAAAGAGGAAACCCACATTCCAGATGGATGTACTCAAGCAAAAGCTATGATTCTAAGTTTGTAAGACCTGAGAAGGGCTGTTGATGATAAGGCGTCTTGGGGGGGGGGGGGTCTCTCATTCATAGGGAGACTAAGACTCAAAGTTGACTCGCCACCCGCTAACAACAACAAATAAGCAGAAAATCTCAAAATTGACTTTTTAAAGGAAGTGGTGATTATTCCACTCCAAGATGTATTGAAGGGAAGATATTATTTAGAATTGTTCCAATTTGGTTTGGCTGTTCTACTAGATTTTACTATCACAAAGCATACAATACAGTACTTCTCGGAAATCTGGTATGGGATATGGGAGACGCCATACTGCATTGGTATTGGTCCTACTCTCTTCCTTTGTCTTCAGCTTATTCCCATTGGTATAAACTGAGTTCAAAGTGCAGAAGTAGTTTTCACGAACTTAACTCAGCAGGTGAGAGAGGAGAGGAGAGTTTTGCCCTTCCCAGTAGATTCAGGAAAAAAGGTGCAAGCCCTCCTAGCATGTGTGTTTTTCTTCATTAATAATTTTTCTATCTTGACCACACTCTGATGTTGCATGGCCACACATTTCTAGGTTTTCATCTGGGAAATGTTGGCAGGTATGCAATGGTGGGAAGAGACAGGGCTTTTTCTGTGATAGCAAACCTCAGGTAGAGGAACTCTCTTTCCAATGGAAATTTGAATAAACTAAACTCTGGAATCTTTCAGATGGGCCAGAATGTTTTTTATTCTGTCAGTGTTTTAATGGGCTTTCAGTTGTTTATCTCCCCCCCCCTTTAATGCTTTAAATGTTTTAAAATTATTGCCTTGATGTATTTATTTGCCTCCTCAGCATATATAGTATAAAAAGCTGTGTTGAACTAATCAGCTTTTTGCAAGTCAAAAGTTATTACAATGACATACTCATAAATAAATACAGAAATAAGAATAACTGTTCTGCTTGTCTTTCCCCCTCTCCCAATATACTCTTTCATCATACTGAAATAACATAGAAACTCATATGGCTTCCACCATGGAATCCATACTAAAAACAATGCAAAGCACAAAACAGAGGCAAGACATCAGGGGAACCATGTCTGATTACATACAGTTTGATTTTTTGACAGTTTTCTTTAAACAGTAGCCTTCAGCCTCATAGTTTGCTCTATCACCCAGCAATGCAGCAAAGGAACCTGTTCTGAATTGCTATAGAAACCTATAGGAAGAAAGAGATTCTGGTGCGGTATCTCCTAACAAGACTTCTTACAGCTCTTGGTATTGAGAAATGCAATCCTAACATAAAGGGGGAAAAAATAACCCTGTCCTACAGGATTTCATTAGGCTAGGAGTACTGGATCTGGAAAAGCCTTCACTGTACAGGCACCAGATCCATCTGATCTTGGAAACTAAGGAGGGCCAAGCCTGCTTAGTACTTGGATGAGAGTCGCCAATTAATACCAGGTGCTGTCATCCATATTTCAGAAGAAGGATTTGGCAAAACCACCTCTCAGTACTCCTTGGTGAAGAAAACCCAGTGAAATTCATGGAGTTACTATAAGCCAACAGGTGATGTGAAGGCATATATGGTTCACATGTGCAAACACATATGGGTCAGCAGAGCCTTATGAATTAAACCTACCATCTTAGAATACATTTTGAAGCAAGACTGTGATTACTCCTATCATCCCCACCACAAACACCACGGAGCCTTGATGAGGCCTCTGGGCGCTTCTGAAATATAAATATAAAATCACCATAGTTTTGCAAAAAGCCTTTGTGAGTAGATAGCTCTTGAGCCTGTGTTTCAAATGAAGCCGTAGTCAGCTTAATGAGATGGCTAATTGATGAGCACTACTTCCTTCTCTCATCCATTAAGGTAAGTAGAACACGTGGGCATCTCAGCTCCTCAAAGACAAGAAATACATTTTGTGGAGTTGTGGAGCTGTTAATAAATCTGACACTGTCTGGCAGATTTTCTTCATTTCCGCTCATTTGATGGACACTGTGATCACAAGTTAGAGGATCTATTTTATTCCACAAAATTGCTACTTGAGTTGTTGTTTTCAAAGAAAAAGCACACGGAATACAGTAGCAAGATGGTTTCTTTCTTTTAGGAAGCCTACTCAAGCAACTATTTGCTCATGTGACCAACCTACTAATTCTAACTCACACTGTACTGTATTTGTGAATGTTATTATAAAAATAAACATGCTCTATGCTTTGCAGTTGGTATTCTGTTCAGAAGTACGCCACACTGCAAATCCCTTTTACTCTACTTTTCTTCTTCCAAGTGAAATTTGTACAGGCTCAGCCGAGCTATTTCTAATAATTTTTTCATTACTAACAGATTTTCGTGTGTGGGGGGTGGTATGCCTTTGCCTTTTGGGTGGGGGAAAAGGCAAAGGGCAAGGGGAGAAAGCTGCTTTAACTGCCCTGAAAATGATCTTTCTGAATCTGGGCCTCATAAATCCTATTAAATGTTATATTTCATCAGCAGACTGGAAAAGCTCCCACTCCCAACCTCGGAGCAATGATGAAGCCCAGCCTTTAAATTTATGGTTTCATTTTAGAAATGGACTATAAAGAAAGCTTGACTTCGCTGTCTATCAAAGTGACTTCAGCAGCCGCAAGCAAGGTGTGGTTTTTAAAACCAAGCTTCCTTATAGCCATGTGAGGTTCCCAGGCTCAGTGGAAACTAGGGACTCTAACTTAAAGACATACCAGTAGGAAATCTTTTTCTCCAGAGGACTTTGCTCTGCTTCTGTCAGCAAGGTGTCTACAACAGTATCATTGTTTACTCAAGTAGTAAATGGGAAAAAATCTTTCAGTTAAATCTCTTCAGTCTGTCACTTCTCAATTTGCCTCTTTCACACATGACTAGTTAGCCTCTTTCACTTTTCTAGGATGCTCCTGTATGACTGCTCCTTCCAAACGCTGCTCCTTCCCTTTGCAAACCTGATCGCTACATCACTAGCTTTACACTTTACATAGTCATTGTGATTGCTGTAGCAACATGCTTTCCCCCCTCATATTAAATACATGTGTGGAAGGCAGATGTGTCTTCCAAAATACTGAGGGGCACATGACAGTGGCACAGGAAAACTCTGATTGGACATGGCTCCTTGGCACAGGGCTGCTACAATCCTCTCTTTTGGCTATGAACAACAGCTATGCAACACCAATGCAACCACGGCAAAGAGATTTCCTGCATAAAGTGACTCAAACTCCAGATGCCCATTTCTGCCTGAAGAATATTTATAAATTAGTTTCAACAGTGAAAGCCACATCTGGACTTGAAGTTCTTCTCTTTGTCTAAACACTCCATCTGGTTTCTTCCCATTTCGGTGGTTGTTTTCAGGATAACAATACTCAGGTCACATAGCATAGCCATGTTTCCAGGATGCTCTCCATCATGGTGGTGTTTCATACAGAAAATTGAGAATTAGGCCCAGGAATCTTTGGGGTGGGGAGAAGAGCTCAAATTTGTAACATGTCTACCTTCTTACATTCACATATGCATTCACATATACATTTCATATGTTGGTAACTTTTCACTATTGTTGGGAGTCTCTGATTTAAGAAACAAAGGAAAAGTATGCCCATCAACATCTGGTGACATTAAAATAGCATGTTTCTGCATTTCAAAGGTCAGGGCACCAGGTGGAACAATTCTTTTTTGATGGACAGATTTTGTTAACTCTTAGGGCTCAAAGCTGAATATTTGGGGGACGGGGACGACCACACACCCATAAATTGAATAGTGTATTGCTATTCCTTCCTGGTTTTCATGTAATTCCAATTGAATATGCTGGTCCTGATATTGATATTATCTATTTTTTTCCAACCATTAAACTGGAGTTATATGATGCACCCAATGTCTTTTCTTCATCTTCTAGTTTACCACAGAAACAGTCCCTGATGCTAGTATAATTTTCACCTTTTTAAAATTTACTAGCTTCTGTATTTAATGCCTTGCCCATGCCAGACTGCAAAAAAGCTTTGTCTGTTTTTGAAAAACTGAAGGATTGATTGGTGCCCTTTAGCTTCTTTTAAGTCCCTTTGTTTAGTGTCTTTATGTTCCAAGCTGCCTGATTTGTATTGACAGCACACATGTGTATGCATACACACATACACACACTTACTTTATTCATAGATATTTGCCTCCTGTGCACACTACTCACCATACCAGCCAGCGTAAAAAACAAGGAACTTTGAGATATGTATTATCTACAACTCCCATTTTCAGTGCCCAAACAGACACACTATTTCTAGAAAAAGCAACCAATTCAATTGCTTGCTTTGCACTAATGCTGCTTCTGATTTTCCCCCAAATATATAAATGGATAAAATGGCACATTTTATTTATTATTTATTTCATTTATATCCCACCAAAATGGGAGCTGAGATGGCTCATAACACAGATTAAAACAAAAGAGAGCAACCCCCGAAACCCATCCATGATAATGAGATACCATTAAAATACTTAAACTATCATATTAAGAACTGGCTGAACTAGTTACAGTATTCGTAAAGCATTTAACACTGTGAATAGGAGTGCAGCCTTCCAAAATAGCAGATCCTTCCCCAGGGTTAGTAGCCCCAAATCTACCTGATTCAAAAGGTTTTCTGCCTTTTGGGGGAAGGAGATGTTAAATGAGCTTTTGTAGACAGCATACTTTACAATACAGCCCCAATGTTTAACCCCTCAGGGTAATATGGAGTCTCTCTAGGCCAGATTGCTCATGAATCTATGGGCCCTCAGGAGTACAATATGACAGTGGAATGTGTGTGTGTGACCTGCCCCAGGTGACACCCCAAAGGAGGGGGGGTGACACCTGGTTTGGCCCTCCTCTCCCTTTGGTGTAGGGGGAGGTCAAAAATGCCCCCTTCTCAGATGCTTCATCACCAGGCTTTCTCCCTGAAGAGGAAGCCCAGTGATAAAGCACAAGAGGCGATTGTGCATCCTTCCCAAATGATACCCTTTGTACTGGATGATACCTCTGTAATGAGCATTTTGGTTGCCCAGATAATACTTTTATTTGCTCAAAGTAAGGTGGCAGCTAAATATTTGCAAGCCTTAATCAAGCCCTTAATAACATATGCAAAGATGTAATTTGTGAAACATGTGAAGAGACCCCCCCCCCTCCCCAAGAACAAATAGACCAAAAGGTAGAGAGCTAAGGAGTCAGGTGCAATTGTCGTGGTGAAGTCCACATTCTTTCAAACTGTTTTTTCTCTATCCCCCTCCCAGAGGTAAACACTGTTATTATTTTCCAAACTCACGCATTTCAAGTAGCAAGGCTGCCAGAAAAAGCCACATTAGTATGATAAAATAATGTTTATGGGCTCACAGATGAAGGATCTCTAGGCTTAGTTTATAACTTTAGGGAGAATTCAGTAATTTGCATCCCATTGTTGCTAGGTATGTGAAGTACCCCATGCATTGGCACCATAATAATGATGGTGAGATAGAAATTCATACAGTGGAATGGAAAAGATTGTAGATGGAATTCCCTTTTACTGTTGTTACTGTCACACTTTCCACTCAGTCAAAAAGTATGAATAATTGTGGCCCAAAAAGGCTGTTGGTCTTCATTATACTGAGAAAGTGAGCCTTAGGGGGGCCCTCTGTTTGGAAGGAGGGAAGGAGATGAATACAGTGAGTACAAACAGATAAAAATAGTGCTGGAAATAAAATATTTGTTCTTGGGCATCAGTCAGAAAACAAAGACTAGTTTGCCTTTTTCTCTTGCCAAAGCATATATAAAAGTTGGAATTTAATGCTGAAACCTAGACTGAGATAATGCAGAGAGTAAAACATTTACTAAATTAAATGGTGGTTCATGATTTGATTTTTTTATTACATGTGCCTGGGAAATTTTGGGAGTGACTTATCATTAAGTACCAAAATCAGAATAATTCAGGCCATTGTATTTCCCATTTCTATGTATGGCTGTGAAAGCTGGGCCATGAAAACAGTTGGCAGGAAGAAGATCAACTCATTTGAAATGAGGTGCCGGAGGAGTGTTCTTCAGATACTGTGAATGGCTAAAAAGATAAATGAATAGGTCTTAGAGCAAATCAAGCCTAATTAGAAATTAAGATGACTAAATTGAGGTTGTCATATTTTGGACATATGAGACAACATGACTCACTGGAAAGGATGATAATGCTTGTGGAAGACATTAAGAAAAGATGAAGACCACAAGGAAACCTTAGCTGCAAGTCTGCAGGACCTGAGCTGAGCTGTTGATAACATGGTGTCATAGAGGTCTCTCATTTTACATGGTTGCCATAAACCTACTTGCCAGCTGTGACTGACAGTTAATGTTATGAGTGACAGAGAATCACAACAAGAACAACAAAGTCCAGTTTACAGTCTGTTTTAATGTGACAGTAGGAAATCACAGGAAGATAGGAAAATGTTTTCTATTAAGTCAGCTACTATCTGTGCTGCAAGGGTTCTCTAGCTTCAGATCATTAGTTTCAGAATACGATTGTTCTGAGGCAGGAGCTGGATCCTGGGACTTTTTATGTTCAAACCTGTACTTTACCACCTAGTGACAACTCTCTCCCAAAACTGTATATCAAACATATCTATGGATGATGTGGCATTTTACTAGTCTTGCCCTCCTCCCATCAGAAGCCCCCCCATATTCCTTTGGTATTTGAAATAACACTTTGGTTGCCTACTCTCATTTTTTTCCTTCTCCCCTTTGACTGGTTCTTCCTGCGTGGCAACCTGTTGCCAGCAGCCTGCCTTCTTGGATGCACAAAACGTAATTTTTTACACTTGCTTTCAAATTGGCTTAATTTAATTTTCATATTGATTTGGGAGCTCGTAACTCCAGCAGTTTGCCAACAGCTCAGCTCAGCACAGCTCAGCACAAAAGAAAATGTGTGACATTTTGTATACAACCCTTCATCCAAATGCTCTAAAGGCCTAAAGTTGTGGTGAACTGCTTAGGTGGATATTTCATTGTGTGCTAATTCAAACCTGGAGCTGGGAGGCTGAGGGGAGTTCAGCCTCTCTCTTGATTATAAACCTAAAAAGCAACTTTGGGAGCCAGACATCATGGCATTATTAGTCCATCACTCATAACATAAATTAATTTGGGCATCAAGCTACATATGGTGGTGGTGACAGATATGGTTGCCTACATTCACACAGAGGCTGAGATTCTACATGTGCTCATAGCTTTGCATGTGCAGTTCCTGGTCTTTCCATCACCTGGCAGCTGTCAAGATCTGGGGCCCGGGACCCTTGCTGATGTGATTTCCAGGAAAGGAGGGAGGTGAGATAGCCCACAGAGAAGCAGCTAGTCTCAGCTCATGGTAGTAGGGAGTGGAGAGAAAATGAATGTGCACCCTCAAATGGAATCCTCCTGCCTTTTCCTTCCCCCACAAGTCCAGAGAGGCTGGAATTTCCTTGTTCCCCTTCTGTCTGTTAAAAAGGAACTGCAGAAGACCCTTGACAACTTTCAAGTGGTGGGAGATTTTTAGCTGGAGTGTAAGAGCAAGACGGACAGAACAGGCTTTTGCACCCCATCCAGAAAGGCACTTATGCACAGAAAAGCTTACTTTGTGTAAGTCAGCCATTGCACTCTTAATGTCGGAAGAGATGTCATGAGCTCTCCTCTTTGTCTTTTAGTGCTTCATCACTAAGGTCAGTATCTCAATTGGCTAGAAGAAGACAGCAAGGCTGAAGGAAAGGTAACTGAACTACACACACACACACACTGAAGAACAGAGCAAAAAGGAAGCGAAAAGATAACTACTCTCACCCATGCATATTTTGATGTAAAAATCATCATATCCACGAAAGAGATAAAAAAACTATGTCTCAATGTTGCTGTATTTCTGCAAATCCCGTAAGTTTTCTTTTCCCATCCTTTAGTGGATTAGGTTACTAGAGTTTAACGTTCACATGTACATTTTAATTGTTTCTGTATACCGCTTCCTTAGCCTACATATTTTTGCTGATATTTTCCTCACTGTCTAAAGCACATTCTAAAGTTCTCTTTAAAATGTTTTGTGTGCATTTTATTTTTCCAAATGGCAACAGAAGCCTCATTCATGTGGTCAATTTCCAGCATATGGTGCAAGGTCTTGTGGGGAATGAGGGGGTGAGAGCTGAATAGATACTATCATCAAGGATTTTAGGCTCAATGAACCCCCCCCCCCCAGTCCTCAACCTTTTTTCCTATGCTTGTGAAGGACAGGTCCATGTGGCAGGCTTCCTTTCATTTGGTCTTTAGATCACTCCAACATGGAGCAGCTCAGTGTACAAAGAGCTAGGTAATTTTGTGCTTTCAGCAATGACATTGTTTATGAATGGGAATCAATAGCAATTATTTTTTTAAAAAAAATTAAAAAATCTGTACCACACACACTGTGTTCTGCCATCTATATTGACTATAAAAATTATATCCATATTAAGAAGACACCTAGAACAATGTCAGCTGTTTACTCATCTCAACATTCTCAGATGTAACCAGATATCACTCAGATAATTTCAGCCTTTGGAGAAACTGGCTTCTTGTTCATGTTTGAAGCCATGCTTCCCTCCCTATTCCCAGCTTCACAGCAGTAACTCATTTGGTGAGACTACCCTTTCCACAATTCCCACATGTATCTCACCAGACAAACTAAAGTAGCAGAACTAAGGGGTTGGGGGAGAAAGGCTGAAGGGAAAACTGCCACAAGGATTCACATCCTAATGCCCAATCAGCAAAAGTGGGTGCAGGGGAAGATTAAGGATGTAACGGGGAGGCAGGAATTTGCAGCAGGCTTGTACTTCATCCTCACAATTGCAAAACATATCAAAAGAATACTGGTATCAGTAGCAGCAAAAGTGGAAGCAGAAGAACAGTGTATGAGTTTTTTGGGGGTGCAGCTACATGTAGAAACAATGTAGTTTGACACCCCTTTGATTGCAATGGTTCCATCCTGCAGAATCCTGGCATTTGCAGTTTTGTGAGGCACCAGCAGTCTTTGGCAGAGATGGCTAAAGACTCCTTAAGATGGAGCTACAGCACTTAAAGTGGTGTCAAACTGCATTATCTGTACAACGTAGATGCACCTCTTGTGTATTGTCAAGTGGAACTGAGCATGAGCGATAAAGTCAGGTTGGCTAAAAAGCATTGGAAATTTGGGTGTTCACAAAATGATATTGTTGTCTTGGAAGAATGATTCAGGTTGCATCCACTCTGCCGAAATAATCCATTTTGACTAATTGCCATGGCTTAATGTGATGGAATTCTGGGAATTGTAGCAAAGCTCTGGTGCCACAACAAGCTACAGTTTCCAGAATTGTCAACAAGATAGTCCACTTCTTTTCTCTCCTCCACTTCTTTATATCATCCAAAGTAGTTCAGGGAAGCTTGTGACAATGGAGTCATACCTGTATCAGTTTTGAAGAAGCCACTGCTATAATTTTTCCTTTTTTTTTACATGACAAATCTCTTCAAACAATGGCAATTTCACAGACTAAATCTCAATCAATCAATCAATCGATCGATCAACACTTTAGCCTGCCTTTCCTCCATTCTTTTTCCCCAAGAGTACAAGTAAAACCACATATAGTGAAAACATACCAAAAGTTAAGATCAAAATAATATTGACCTACCTATAAAATCAAAATTGTATAAAACACAGATTTAAAAGCAAATATTAAAAATAGCATAGCACTAAACCAAAAAAAACCTGATTATATAAAACAACATGTTCCCAGAAATAGAAGTGTATTCGCCTAATGACAAAAGACAGCAAGGGGGAGCCCAGACCAACCTTCTCAGAAAGGGAGATCCAGCATCTGGGAGCAGACTCTCCTTCCATATGTTCATGTGAAGATGGTGGGACTGAGAAAAGCACTTCCACTGAAGATATTAGAATTGGGATAGGGCCGTATGAAAAGATACAGTATTTCAGACTTCATGTGTAAGTACTTTGAATTGTGCCCAGAAACAGTGGGGTCACTAGCTGGGTGTGGGGAGTGCAGACACCACCAGGTGACACCTCAGAAGAGGGGTGACACCTGGTTAGGCCTTCCTCCTACTCTGGTGTAGTGGTGACTGCACTCCTTGTGGCTTCATGGTTGCTCCAGGGAGGGAACTGAGGCAGTAGCAAGGGTAGAGGAAGGGTAAGCTTTCTCCTCATGGTTTCACCACCTCCCTGGCTCTTTCCCTGGGAACCCTGGCTGAGCAACGCCCCTAGTGGGGCAGGGCTAGGACTAGGTGGTGGCATAGAGTTCTAACCAGAAAGGAGAGAAACCCTGGTGCCTGTGCTCTATCATGTATGCAGCATGGATGAGCTGCCTTGGGGACCTGTTGTGGGCAAGATGGGGCTGTGCCCAAGAGGTTTTGTTGGGCTCCAACCAGTTCCGCCATCCTCAGGGTCCAGTGGAAGGCCATAGTTCCCAAAGGCAGGATTTGGGGACCATCCACAGGGACAGAAAGCTGCCCAGAAACCCTTCTCTCCATTTCTCTGCAGCAGGGTAGGAGAGGGCAGCAAGTGAGCAATGCAGCAGGAGGGGAGTGGGGGCAGACTATTGCCACTCCTCCTTGGCATCCCCCCACACCAGGTGTCACCAACCCTGGTGGTGCCACTGACCAGAAACAGATCAGCAGCCAATGGAGCCATATGCTTTGATAGCAAGGTTTGAGAACTAGTCTCTTTCTGATATAAACAGAGAGAAGACACAGAACACCTAAGGACTCAAGAAAAATCCCCCTGTCTATTCCAGTCATAATTCCCTCCCTTGCAGTCTATTTGAGATTGTGTCATGGTGTGTCTTAAATATGAAAATCTTATTACTCAGTATCAATTAAAAGTAGTAGTATTTTCCCCAGTGACACTGAAGATGATGATACAGATCAGATCATTTGCAGTTTTTTCCCCTTTGAAGGTATACTTTGTGATGCACTGAGTACTTTTTCTAGGAAGAAGCTTCACTATCCATGATGTACCATATACTATGTATTAATGCTAAAGGTAAAACGTAATTCTGATGAGTAAATACCAAGTAATCTATCTGCACTTTACACAACAAAAGGAGTAGAAAATCTGGTTAAAATGATATTTAAAGCCTTCTCTCTAAGGAGATGAATGCAACATAAAGCCCACTCTAGCATTTCTTGGCGGCAGAGTATCCATTCCTTCATTTCTGAATAGCTGCGCATATCAGCATGTTAGTGATGCTTTCGCAAAGAAGGTTTGACAACAATAGAGAGTCCCCCACCCGCTAAACAAGAAGTGACAACTCCATTTGAAAGCTGTCCCTGGATGTGTTTTATGTGCAGAAATTATCTGTGACAGTTCAAATCAAAACAGAGTTTTCATTTCACATGGGAGGTAAATGGACGATAGAATAGGTTGCTTTAAATGCTACGGTCTACTGCAATTAACGTTGCAGAAAATTTCTTTTGGGTAGAATGCTCCTTGCTAGCTTGAAACTTGAGGAAATAAATGTAAAAAGTTATTCTCTCCAATAGCTGCACTTTGAAAGATCAGATTCAAAGGTAATGTAACAGATAAAAAAGAAAAAGGAAAAAGAAAAAGAAAAACCCTTTTCAGTTACTGTGTCAAAACAGGGAAGGAAAAGTAGAAAAAGAAAGCAGCTCCATCATTACTGTAGCAATTATATTCTCCAGTTGACTGTCTGAACACATGTTTGTGTGTACTTTCAGGAATACTAGTTGATTTCCCAAGAATTTATTTCTAATAAACAAGAAGATAACATCATTTCCTTCTGCCTCTCCTGCAGAAGGGGAGAGACTGCAGCTAAGTAGTAGAATACATACCTTTCCACCAGAGCTGGGAAAGTTACTTTATTGAGACTGTAACTCCTAGCATGGTGACTGGCTATACTAGTTGGGGGACTGCAGGTTCTGCATTAAGAGGGTGACGGCATTATAGGAAGTCAAGGCTCACACAAGACCCACTTAGAATCGATTATTGTTAATGGATCTTGTATGAGCCTCGACTTCCTGTAGGGTAGGTTTTCCCAACCTTTTTGACTTTGGAACCTTTATTTTTATGGCACAGCCCCTAAGAGGCCTACCCTATGTCTTAAAAGTTAATGGTGTTTAGGGGTATATACTAGAATATATTCTTATTCCTTAATTTTATTCAATTTTTATTTCTTTCATTTTTCTGGAGTGGCTATGGAGCACCTGGGAAATGCACACGGAGCCTTAAGAGCTCCTCGGAACCCTTGGGTTTAGGGGTATCAGCCGCTTAATGCTTAACTTGCAATCCCCCAACCAGCATGGTTGGGATCAAAAGGCCACATCTGTAGTGCTACAATGTTGGCCTGGTATAAGATCCAGAGACAGGATAACCACTTCTCATCCAATAGCACCAGCCCCACTTTGACCTACTGGAGGTCAACCTGGATTGACAGCAAAGGAATCCACACAGGGGCAAAACCACTGTGTGACATTTTTGAATGAGGCTCTTCCAATAGCCTCCATGTTGAGCATGACCCCAAGGTTCCTTCAAAGGATATCCCAAAAAGGAGATGATTCCCTCTTTGATTAATGACACTTTCTGTACTTCACAAAGCAGGATGAATAGGCTGGGAATGATAATGCTGAATACTACTTTCACAGTCCTTCAAGAGGACACATGTGCGAATTAAGAACCTGTTGCTTTGTAAATGTAAAAGTGCTGCATAAACACTATGTTATTAAGATGTGAAACTCCATCTTATGCCATCTCTTAAAAATGTCAAGGCAACTGAATAACATTTATTAAAAAAGATTCCGATAACTTTATGCATGGTATACCCAATAATCCTATAACTTTATGCATGGTAAACCCAAAAACTGTAATTTAGTGTACTTTACTGTACCTCCAGTTTGGCACTGAAGTCAAAGACATGAGTTATTCTGCTAACTAAAGGTCTGACCGGATTGACATCTTGCTTCTGACAGTAGTCTGGGAACACAATGAACAGAACATGAAGATGACACCTGTCTCCTCCTCAGTGTTGCCAAGATCCAATACTTATTAACAAGATATCTATAGACACTGACATTCCACTCAGTAGCTATTATGATTAGTTGATAAAGACTCCATGCTTTTCCTAATACTAACAAACAGCAATAATAACACAAACAGCAAGGAGCCCCAAGTGTTTGTCCCTAAGGAAAATGCTAAAACCATATTGACATAGTTGGAAAATTTTGTTTTATTGCAGCCAAGCAAAATATCTGAAAATAATGAACACGTTTTCAGGCTCTTTGTAACTTTTTATTTGGTAAGATGTCAAGCAAGAGGCAAGACAAACAATCTGGCTTGATGCTGAAGCTACAAAACCTACATTTGATCATGGTCTTAAAATGGAGGTGAGGACTCCACTAAGGGCTATGCTAGTTTCAGACTGCACCTAGAATTGCTAGCAGAAAGAAGCCTACAATAACTTATTTCCCCACTTGTGAACATTCAAAATCCAGCAGTTCTCCAGATATGTCTCAAGCCTTAAGGAAAACACACAGGTTCTTTGTTTGGTAGAGAAAACAAATACAGATAAACATGGAAGTTTTTATATTAGCAAGGTTACAGTTTAATTTTAGGTGGTGTAGAAGCAGAATTGAATACCATTACCTAGTGGCTGGAGGGAATGTAACCCTCAAAAATGAAAGCACCTTCTTTGAGTGGCAGAAAACCATCCTTAATGATGTTAGCTCTTTAAAGTGTTCATGACATTTCATGAATACAGAGATATCATTATTTAATAACTAAACAATCTTTACAAGAATTCTGAAAGACAGCGGTCAGTATCATTTTAGTGTTGCAGCTATGGAAAAGGAGGCTAAAGATGAAAGAGAAGATTGCTTAAGGTTTTTGCTTAAGGTTTCTAAGTCCATTCATGGCAAGAGCAAGATGTGTAAAGAGGGAGTTCCCATCCCAACACTTGTACCTACAATGCTACCACTACAGTCATTTAAGGCAGTCAACATCTTTGTGTTGTGAAACAGTGATCTGAAAAAGTTAACTGTTCTCTTTCTGCATGGGGTGGGCTTAAGAGATCAGCAACAATTCTTTTATGTTAGTTAGGCTGATGGGAAGACTAAAGGGAGGTAGGGGGAAAGACCATATTGACTGCACTGAAACTACACCAGGGTCCTGTCTGCATTGGTCAGAATACTCTGGGGGCATCCTGGTTTGGAAGCAGCCCAGATCTCCGCATTTCTTCAGGCTCTCCATTCCACTATCAGGAGACTGTTTGCATGTGTGTCCCACTGTGCTGCCCACTGCTGCCACCTCCCCTACAGATCACTTTGCACTAAGGTCAATATGAGGCACCCAGCCTTGATCACCCCTTAAGGTGCCTCATGTTGACCTTAGTGCAAAGTGATCTGTAGGGGAGGTGGCAGCAGTGGGCAGCACAGTGGGACAAACATGTAAACAGTCTCCTAGTAGTGGTGCCTCCTTGGGATTCCAGAGTGAGCAACAAGCATTGCCCAACAGTGGAAAAGCAGGATGCACATGCAAACAGCCTCCTAGTTTTGGAATGGAGGGCTGCAGAGATTCAGAGAAGATCCAGAGCAAACAAGAAGTTTTTAAAATGCTTGCCAAGAGAGGTATACCCCAGGTGTGAATCTGAATGGGCTGGATGTCATCCAGTCTGTTCATGCCAGACTTGGGGTTTGGGCTGTGCATTGTATGCACTCCCTGCCAAGAAGATGGTGAAGAGGCTAGTTTATTTGGCCCATACAGACAGAGCTAGGGACAAGGCTTATTCAGCGATGTACCAAATTAACGTCTCTCTCTCCTTAAGGGTGAGAACTTTGACTTTTCAGTGAGGGCCTTCAAAAGGGAACTGAAGATCTCTTAGATCCAGACTGCTCCACGTTATGCTTGTTTTCATAAAAATATTACAGATAACTTCTTTTAGATTTTTGCATTTTATCCTTGTTTATATGCCACTTAATATAATTAAACCTCTAAGCTGTTTCCAGACACAATACAGTATTACAGTCTAGTTGGTAATATTTGATGACTGTGTTTTAGATGGGCTGTGAAGCATGTTTTGAGGGATGTGCTAATTTTATGGTGTTTCAATTGCTTTTTTTATTATGGTTTTTCAAAAAATGTATTGTACTATGCTATCCCACATTAAGCGGTCATTGTTCTATATGGCAAATCAGAAGAACCTTGGCTGGGGGGAGGGGGAAGAATTCACAAAATGTCTTCACTTAACCTTTAAAATTAGGGGAAAAACTGCTTCTAGATTTCTGTTGACCTTCCAGATATTTTTGGATGCAGTTCTCACCATTCCTTGACATTGGCTAAGTTAGCTAAGACCAGTGAAAGTTGTAGTTCAGCAATGGCTGGAGGGCCATGTGATTCCGGCCTCCTGTCCTAAAGGCTGGGAGGATGTTTTGTTTGTGTGCAACAATCCATTCTTTCCTTCCTTTGATCACTTCCCCTAGCATTTTTCACCTCAACAATCCTACAGAAGTGGCTTCTCTTTATATAAAGTGATTACTGAACTATCACCATGCACATGTGTGTGTAAGTAGGCAGCGTTGGCTTTAGAAGGAAGGAAGAACGAGAGAGAAAGAGACAGAATAAGAAAGCAAACTACAATGTCTGCAGTTTTATATTCCTTCTCTCCTAGTGCCTTTCCCTTGTTTTGTGGCTGACAGGAAGTTGCCTTCTTCAGTGAACGTCTGCTCTCTTTATTCTTCCTATATTCACCTCAGCCTTTCAATCTGCACCCAGAGAGCCACAAAGAGCAGAAGAACCAACACATATTGGCTGTGTGCACTACATGTTTACCCTTTCTTGACCATTTGTTACAGACCATAAAGTTATTCTTTTGGTGGCCATATAGGTTTCCAGGAAAACTTCCTGAACCTGGAGCCACCCAGAAGTGAGGGACTATAAGCTGTTATCATGCCTGACTCTTGGCTAGGCTGGTGGCATAGGGCTTTCCATAAATTCTGGAGGGTGCCTGCTGCATTACTTTAGTACTTTGTTGTGTCATGGAGAACAGTCTCATGGACACCAAACGATGGCAGAACTTTTCAAACTAAGCAGAGGGGGAAAAAAAACCCCAAACACTTTTGCCTCCCTCATTTTTCTCCCAAGGCCCCAGGTATTGTTAGTTTATAGTTTTATAGTTTATAGCTATTTAATTTGCTAAATTACATATTTATGTTATATTTTCTATATTGTGATTTTAGACTGTATGCCACTGGCAGGTTTTATATTGTTTTATGATTGTGTAAAGTGCCATGCAAAACGTACGGCACTATATACATAAAAACTAATAATAACAAAAAGACTCTTCTTCTTTCACCTGGAGATTCTGCAAAACCAAGAAGCACAAGTTTCAGTACAAAAAGGGTTTAAAGTCTACAAATGTTAGAATTAAAGTCTCGCAAAGGTTCCTATTTCTAAAGTGAATTCAACCTGTACACCAAGAAGCCCCCCCCCCCAAAAAAAAACTTACTCGGGGGTCAAGACAAGGGGACTTGCTGGCACTTTCTAGGGAGGAAACTGCTGATGAAGTCCCTCTTACAACAGGACTGGCAGTGAGCCTCAGAATCCACCACTGAAATGACACACTTGCACTTCAGAATAGCAGTCCATAAACTAAAAATTACTAAGGAAATTGGAAATAGAAATAGCAGAATTGGAATATATCCATCAATAGTGGGTTGAACACTGACAGTGGTTTCCCAGTACACTACATCTGACACTCTGCGTTAACAGATTCAACCATCCACGGCTTGAAAATATTCCAAAACAATATAAATTCCAAAAGGCAAACCTTGATTTTACCATTTGACATAAGGGACACTGTTTTACTATTTTATTGTTTTACTATTGCGTGTAATGGGCCTTGTGCATCCACAGACTTTGGTATTAATGGCAGGTCCTGGAATCAAACCCTAGCAGACACCAAGGGCCCACTATACACATATTATAACACTGGTAACACCCCAGTCTCACGAGGATGCTCTTAGCCAGTTTATCACATCTCCTCCCTGGTTCCTACATACATCCCAATACTCATTCATGTGGTTATCTACTCACCTTGGCTTTAGGCAAGATCCTTCCTCCTGCCTTTGTCCCCCAACAACCTTAGTTAAAACTGAACTTGTCACCTCATCCACAGCTTTGCATTTCTATGGACAATCTCACACACAGCATGCTTATATAAGTCTATCCCTGGACTTTTCACTCCATCCCATGCATCTGAGGAAGTAGACTCAAGTCTATCAAAGCTCACACCCCCAACCTCTCTCTTTCAGTTAGTCTCAAGGGTGCCACATGAACCCTTTGGATACATTTTTTTTTTACAAGTGGCAGTATTCAAATAACGGCAGTATGTATGAGAGTGTGGCTGAAGCCCTCCAAGTTTGTGCCAAACATTGTCTCTTGGCAGCCCTCACTGATGGAACACTATAAGAATTTGTACTTTAAAGAACCTAATTTCCTACTAACCAGCCCAAATCCATGCTTTTGGAGTACGGATAGCTATATCAAGTGTATCAACCAAATGTTTCTTTGTCCCAGCTTTGCCTGAATGTGTATTTTGAGCACCTGAGGACTTCTCATACTGTGCTTTAAATTCACAGGATGACTCCTAGCTGGTACCTTCATGCCTACAAATAATTGCAACATCTTGTTTGAATCCACACCCAATTAGCTTCACAAGAGATCTCTTTCCCAAAAGACTCCTCAAGTGGCAAAGAAGGATTAATGTAAAATGGAGCCAAATGAGAAAAGGAAAGATCACAGATCAAAATATATTCAAAGGTAGCCATGTTAGTCATACAGCAAAATAAAACAAAATCCAAAATCCATAAGAGCTCGGAGCTACTGAAAGAATGGTGATTCAATAAAACAAATGTTAAATTGGCACGCCAACCCTTAAAACACATATATGAAGTGTTAAGTGACCTCCAGTGAAACTGTCTCTATGGTAAGGTACACCAGAGGAGCAGCGCCCATGAAGCAGATTTAACTAGAACTGAATTGGTAAAGATATTTACATGGTGGCATCAACACTCAAGAGATGAGAATGAAGTTTTCTGACTGTTCAGCTCTCCAGGCATCACCTATTGCTGAAGGTAGAAAAGGCTTTTTAAGCTCTAGTGAAGGGCAGCGGGAGGGGGGGGGGTCAAAGCATCAAGACTGATAGTAGCTGTGGCATTTACAGGGAAAAAAGGAGGAAAAGATCATTCCCACCCCCGTTACTCCCCTCTCTCCCTTCCTTCCACACATTTAAGAGTAGCAGCTGCATAAACATTGCTATTTTCTTCCACAGAGGCACAAAATAGCTGCCTCTGTATTCTTACAAATCAGGAGCAGCAGTTACTGAAAAGATCAAAGGAAGAAAACAAGACTTTCTTCAGGTGCAGGACTTGTACGGACTACTTCCCTGTAATTTGTGCTCTTAACAATCAATAACAATTAGGGACAGGGCTTGTTGCTGATTTAATGCTGCTCCCCAAAGCCCTCTTCCCCCCTACTAACCCAGACCCCTCTCCATCATCATGTTGCCAAAGTGGCTACTGATTTGTAAAGCAAGGACTTGCATTGCAACAAGCCTCCTCTATCATTACCTGCGAATGGATCAGAAGCACTTCAGGTCCCCTGGTTAGCAGAACACTTACAGCACAGAAGTGCTCAATTAAAGCAACCCTTTCAGGCAATTATTGAGCATTACAGCTGCTCAGAAACAGAAAATAGCACTCCCCTTTACTCAAAAAGAGAGTGAATTTTTTACCCCTTCTATAGCACTATATGCCATTCCACTCCCACCTCTCTCCCCCGCCCCTGCCCCCTGCACCCTCATTTTCTTTTTTTTAACCTATATATTTTGTGGCCACTTTCAAGATTCGTTGCAAAACTGACTTCCCTCACTTCAGTGATTTTGCAGCACCTTTGGTTTCTATCCTTAAGCCAGACACAGAGGTTTCTCCCCAACCACACACCTTCCCAATAAATTAAAAGCATCCCCTTTGACATATTTTAATCATTACAGAAGTCTCCTACCTAGTTAGGAGGCAAACTTGCAGCTTGGGCTGAATATGATGAAAAGCCCAGAGGCAGAAGTGTTTAGAGCTGATAAATTCAGAAGCCAGCACAGGCTATGTTTCTGGTGATTACTGAGTTGACAGACAACACCCTGAAGAAACTATTACACTAGAAATTATAATGTATCATCATTTAAATTTTAAATGAATGAGGAGAATCAAGCACAATGGGCTGTCAGAAGGGCCGATTATTCTGATTATTTGTAAAGACGGTAAAAATATTGGCACCTCACTGCCCTTCTCTCCATTGTTAAGGAATCCTCCATTTCCTGGCAAGATGCTGAAGCTTGTTCCCTTAGAGATGAATTGGGAGGGCCCCAGACGGTGACAATAAAGTGTGACAGCTGTACAATGGAGGACGAAGAGACCTTTGGCTTCTCGGGTGAGGGATGAGAAGGAAGACGGAGGGACTCACAGCACAGGCAAAAGATAAGACATGAAAATAAGGAAAAGTGACTAAATTATGCCTAATGACTTCATGACTAAGAACACATGGCATTGTTCTATCACTGAACATAAGCAGGCCTGGCTCATAAGTTGTTTTTATGCCTTTAGAAATTTCATCTTCAAAGAAGTAAACTGGTGAACACACACACCAGTTTACCTTTTTTTTTTGGGGGGGGGAGCAGAAACCCAGCCAGGAAGATGGCAGATTTCATGACTCAACTGGGTGAAGAAGGGCCCATGAAATTAAGGGGAAGCAGCACTACACAAATGCCTCCACCCCTGACATTGCTGTCTCCCTTACTCCTCATTCACTCTTGTCCAGTGTTTATGTGTGGGTATCTGTAGCAGTGACACTTCCTGACATAGATAAGGCCTCTAGGTTCACTGGGCTTCACTGCTATGTGAACTGGAATTTGATGAGATTTGGGTTCAAGTTTACTGGAGTCCCAGCTCACAGATATCACAAAAAGGAAAGTTGTGCAATCTGGTGGTCTCTGTGGTTAACTGCCCTTGAGTCGACTTCGACTCACAGCAACCCTGTGGTTGAGGCATCTCCAAGATCCCCTGCCCTCCATCAACCTGTCCTCAAGATGCTGCAGATTCAGGCTCATGCCCTCCCTGGTTGAGTCTAACCTTCTCGTATGCAGTCTTCTTCTCTTTCTACTGATCTCCATCCTTCATTGCCATTATTGCCTTTTCTAATGACTCAGTTTTGCTCATGATGCGCCTGAAGTACAATGGCCTCAGTTTAGTCATCCTGGCTTCCAGGGATAGTTTGGGCTAGATCTGTTCTAGGACTTATTTGTTCTGGTGGTCTATATTGACTTTAATTGTACGGAGCTCCCTTAATCTAATTAATGTGTGAGGGAGCTGTTCTTATCTAAGAGGTACTGAAACACAGCAGGGAAAATGCAGGGAAGCTAAATGAACACTTTGGGCTGTAATCCCAACATGGAAAATAGAAACCAAGATTGGAAGTAGAGGTGATCTCCCCTTCCCACTGTTGCCCCTCAAACATTTCCAAAGCCTTCACAGACAGTTTTCAGGTGGATCCTAGGCTGGCAGAGGGAAGGGAGAAGGAAGCAAGCTCTGTAGTGTGAGGTACTGTTACACTAGATTTATGCCTTGACTGGGGGAAAAAACTAAATTCCAAATTCTAATAATTAATAAGTAATCCTTCCCCTGACTTGATTTCTCAAGAAAGTCAAAAGCAAAATTGTTCATGATATCATCATGAACATCATCATCATTTGCTATTTATTAAGAGCAGATTCCTCTCCAAATCATGACATGATTTTTAGAGATGCAACACTATTTTATAAACCATGGTTGAAGCTGATTTGGGAATCACAGATCTATTAGTTTGTCCCAAGGAAGAAAAAAAAAATAGAAAAACACTATAAACACTAAAGTTTATAAAGAAGAAAATGTTTATATAGGAGAAAAAAACTTGCTAATGATCAGTCAGCACGGCTTCTGTAAAAGAAAGCCACATCCATTCTAAAGAATTTTCTAAATTCTAATTCTAAGTGTCAATGACCATTTAGATGGAGTGACCTGGAACATCTTCTCTACATAAACTTTATTTGACAAAGCTCCTTAACAAAGGCAACCAAACAGTCATGAGAAAACAGGTCCTCTTTTGTACTGGTGAATACAGAAAAGGATGCAGAATGTAAAAATAAACTGAATGTTTTCACAATGGAGAAAGCAAGGAATGGGATTTCTCATGTCTGTATATCTTTTGGTATTTTTGGTGAGCAAATCTAAAACAGATGGTAAGGAAATTTAGAAGAATCTCTCCAAACTGGATGAATAATCAGCAAATAGCAAATAAGAATAAATGTAGGTTATTCAACTAATGTGCAGTGGGGCAATCATACTTAATCATTCTTAGGCATGAGAGTACAATGTGATTTGGATATGACTCCTTAGGAAATACCTTATGGGAGAGAGCTTGCGGATGCAGTTTTTGTTAACTCTATATAAAAAGGAACAAAGAAATAAACAAAGAAAGGAAATATTTTCTAGGAATTATACTCTTTGAAGAAAGGTTAATGTTTGCAGGGATTTTCAGTTTAGAAAAAAAAATGTGACTAAGGAGATGTTGCAGATGGTAGCAGATGATAAAGGAATAAACAATGGAAATGGAGAATGGTGGAAATTATTTTAATTCCTTTTAATCGTTACCAGAATTTGATTAGCAATAGGTCTCTTAGGAGCTATCCACACTGGTAAAAAGAAGCAGCTTCAATCTACCTTTTCATACAACGCACAAGCCAGAAATGGGAGAAAACTGGGACAAAGCCATTTGCTTTGCTCTAACGTAGAGAGTGTGCATTATTGCACCAGCATACAAACAGCATGATGTGAGTGTGGGAATGTGGGAAGGCCCAAGTGGCTTATGGAAGCGGTCTGGAGCATGCGGCCTGGGCCTGGTGAGACCCAGCTGGCACCATTGCTTGTCATTCATTTTTGTTTTGATTTTTTTTTTTTTTTGAGAGCATAGGCACATGAGTGGCCAGATATACCATTGAGCCATTGCACCATTGATTTGTCACATACCTCATAAAGTGGAATTACAATAAACATGTCAGGTCACCAATAATGCAATGCATACAACAAAAGCATAAACAAACTAGGCAGTCCAACAGAGGGCCATGGAATGAAGGGAGGCATGTATGGGGTGCCTCCATAACTGTGCTTTGCCAAAATGTCTCTGGGTGCACTGATGGGCAGTGTATCACTTGTGTGACTGTGTGGGATGACTGTGTGGAAGGTCCAATGGGATGGCAGCTGGGCAGGATGAAGGCGGCAACTGGCAGTCACAGGAGGTTTGTTTATGCAATGGTATACATGCACTGGGGAGAGGCAAAAAAATAAAATAAAAAATGAGTGGCATGGCTTGATGCTGTGTGATATGGACTGCCCATTGCTGTTCAGCACACCTTAGAAGTGGTGGTGTGGGGATTCCCAGCAGACAATGAGTACCAATTAGCAGATATTAATTCTCTTTTGCACATCCTCCCGCCCTGAGAACTGCCATTAGCAACAGAACAATACATTTGCAAATCACTCCTCCTGTGTGACCCTTTCTATATATATCCATTCCTTTTCCAGGCCATCGTTCTCTGAAGATGCCAGCTACAGATGCTGGAGAAAAGTTAGAAAGGAATTCTTCTAGAACATGTCCACATAGCCCGAAAGCCCTACAAAAAACTATGGATGCTGGCCATGAAAGCCTTCGACTTCACATTATATACTGTTAGTTTCCCAGATAGCTATTTTCAATAACCTTTATATAAAGTGATACAGTAATGTTTTATTGTAATCACATTGTAATACTTATAATTTTATTATTTTATTATTTGTAATTGTTTGAAATGGTCAGTAGACTAATTCAATAAATTGGAATTGAATTAAATTAAATGATCTGGAATGATTCTCTTACAAATAACAGAGGTCAAGCTGTCCCAGTTAATAAGAGTTATGTCTAGCTTTTAAAAAAATCTTACATGTATAAATTGCCAAATTCCAAGAACCCCACCCCAAAAAACAAAACACCAGTAAAAGGGATTGGTTTTCTAGTGTCCATGTGATTGACCATATTTGATCTGCTCATGAGACCAGCCCATCTATTTAACTATGGCAATATAAACTGTCTGAGTTATGGTCTGGTGAAGACTCAGTATATACATATTCATCACTACTCTGTGCAAGCTGAATACTTTGATATCATATTGTGTGTAACTGTTTGTCCAGTCTGGTCCAGCACTAGAGATGCCAAGAATAACAATGCATTTCTCAGTTCTAACAAATTGATGTACAGAGCTTTTTCCTGCTTGGAGAGTGCTCCACTGATCAAGTTCATTTCACAAGACACTCCCCAGCCCTCCCAAATGACAACCCCAATGGAACTATCTTGTACTGCAGATAGTGAGATGCATGTCAAAATCTCTGCAATGTCCTGTAATGCCGTTACGTTGATATATGAAGATCAACATCTTTTAAAACAGTGTCAAGGAACAGGTAAAAGTTCCCAAGATACCTCTCTGAACTGTGACTGACTTGTCGAGGGACCCTTTCACTTTCAGATGATCAAAAACATGTAGGAGACAACCTTATCACTAATTCTGGAACAGAAGCTGATTTCAGAGCTAACTTATGAAGGTGTTTTGCTCTTACTGAGTTAGGTGGAGCTGGCATTATTGGCACACTAGGACTTGTAAAACTCTATATAAATATGTATTTCATCACAGAACCTCTAGGATGGGATGGGCAATATGCATTCCATTAACAACAGGCATCCCTTTGCTTTCCTCTGCTTCTGCTGAATTTGCACCACGGGAAACATAGCACTACTTTTTCCTCTTTTACACAAGGTATATACACCTATGAACTTCTGTTTGCAATGCAAACAAAACACATCTTGTTTTAAAACAGAGAGTCCTGATTTGAGTTGTGAACAATTTATGTGAGAAGCCAATCTGGAGATCCATCCCATTGTGGAAGTCTGTATGTTTGCCAATGTTCCCCCGAAATTCAAAATGTGGTCCATCCCTGCTGTAGGAATTCTGGAATATCTCTACAAGTCTTTTAATGTTGCTAGAAATGGGGATAACATCTTAAGGATAAGTCAATGCAGAACTGCTGTAAATCAGTTTTAAAAATCTGTTTAGAAGTTAAGAAAATCCATTTTCTAGGACAGTCTAAGCATTATTCCGCCGATCCCTTGGGTTTTTTAAAATAAATAAATAAATAAATAAATGACTGCCCTGTTGCTGGTGATAATACAAATATTTATAATGAATATTATAATGTGTTATTCTGTTTAGAACAATAAAATGTGAGACATCAATAAACACCTAGACTTTCCTCCTTTCAGAAGAGGACCTGTAATTCTTAAGGCCTAGTTTTAGAACACACATTTCCTGATCACAAACTGGATTTTCTGAGATTCCACAAAATGCAGGCCACATTAATTTGTTGTTTTGACAACAGAATTTCTCTTAGCACTTCTTCTGCCCTTCTTTTGCAGCTGTGTTTGGGCCACCTTAGGTTGCCACGACACAGCTTTGGCCCAATCCAGGGGCGTGCATCATCTGAATGCTACACCCCTATATCAGGCTCAAGCTAGCGCTTTTGACTCATCTTTTTTGGGCCAGAGAGAAAAGAACTATGCACAAAGAAGTTTTCTTCTTTCTTGTCCACAGGAGGAGAATGCCTCTGTTTGCTCTGTACAGCCACACACATTGCATAGCAATAGGTTTAGCTTAGAGATGCATAAAGGAAAAGGAACTGTTTTCCTGATGAATTTGATTTATTTGCTTTGAATCTTTCTAAAAACTGATAGGAGAGCAGAAGCTGAGCTATGGAGGGAGGCAGCACCCAAAAGAGTAAGAGATAGTTATTGTTTCCATGGGATGAACTGCAGCTATTGCATTCAAAGTTGATGGAGGAGCATACAACTCTCAAGAAAATATGCCACGTGTACCACTTGCCCATTGAAGAGTTCATTAGGATGATGCATGATTAAGATCCTTCCTTCACCATGGGCCCTTTCACACTGCACAATTATAGCACTATTGTTCCACTTTAGCTGCCATAGCCACATCCTATGAAATCTTGGGATTGGCAGTTTGGACCGAGACTCCAGTGGAGGATTCTAAAGACCCCTCCACCAACTGCCTGTCCCAGGATCCCATAGGATGCACCATGGAATTATAGCATTATTTGGAAATGGAATCATAGTACTATTTTACAGTTGTGTAGTCTGAATGGACCTATACTCACCAGTAGTTTTGTAATGGAGTCAAGGTTCAAAACAGAGCCAAAGCCACGGTATTTCTTTTATGAAAAGGAACAATGATATTAATATGGGGGTTGGACTGGATGGCCCTTGTGGTCTCTTCCAACTCTATGATTCTATGATTCTAGTATCTGTCCTCCCTTTTAAGGTCTCCTGTTCCCTTTTTGCATAGCTGCAATCCTCACTGGAGCAAGGAGAAATAGTTGTTACAAGCAACAATGTATTGGTGTGACCTCTCCCTGCTGTAACATGTATTTTGGCCTGGTCTGGTCTATTAAGAAAAAGCTGCTCCCAGTGGGGATGAAGAGTACAGTATTAGAACTGGGATGTAATTTTTCACTATTTATTTCACACAAAACAATAAGTAATTTTAGCAATTTTCTTTTGTGAGAAAGTCTTCACAAATCATGCAGTTTTTGAAGACTATTTACAATTTGGAACTTTGTTTGGTCAAATTTGCACATTGTTGGTTTGCACATAAAATATTCTATGCAGAATGTAATATCCCTGTGTGCAAATATTATTTTCTGCACAGAAAATGCTCTTGCCTGTGCAAAAAATGCTTTTTTCTATGCAAATCACACTTGTGTGAATTTTAGGTAGAATAAGCCCTAAACTACAGCATCTTCTGCACAGGAAATAATGCTAAAGTTTTGTTTTCTACGTTAAAAACAAATGTGCAAATATTACATACAAGTGAAGATTCATGTATGTCCAGGATTTTTCTCATCAGGGCTTCTCAATATTTAAACAACATGTTTCTGACCATTTTTGAATATTCTTTCCATCCTTATGTTAGAATTGGTTTACTGATCAATACAGCTGCCTGAACTATTGGATTCTAATTGGGAGCCTAGGCATGGGGACATTCAGGATGAAAGGTCTTCTATTCTCAAAACATGACTTTTTTTTTGCTAGCTACATTATATAAGCACGTAAATGTGTGTCCACATATACATAAAGAGTGTCAGCAGCATAAATCAACACTGCAACAGACATTTTGTCTGTAGCAGACCATGTCTTTCTCTTTGAAAAGCTGGAGCTGGAGTTCTGAAAAATTTAGAACTGCTACACACTCCCCCACATCTTCTTAAAATCAGACCATGTAGCCAACTCAGGTGGCCTTCCTCTCAGCAGTGCAAGCACCAGGGAGGGGGCTGCAGCTGTTAGCAGCTCACTGTCATCTTAATCATCATTGTACGTGTCCTCCTCCTTCACTTTATGCATTAAGACTTTCCATTGCCATCTAACAAATCTTTGGCGGTAAGCAGCATGTAATAATTGCCAGGGGAGCTCTCTTGATTGTTCCAAGCTGACCTCATGCTTATTAGGTCACCTGGTCAACTGAAGTATTTATTTTTATATAGATGGGAGAACTAGCTCTGACATCCCTGCTTAATCACGCTAATCACTGCTGGAAAGAACTGGAGGTTAGAAATGGCTTGGGAACGCTTTAGACTTTGTTTCTCCATCAAACTGGGAATGTATGTTGTTATCCATGTCCATAAAGCCTCCATCCTCACCACCTGTTGGAAACAGGAATATCTGCTAATCGATTTTTCATGATTATTGTTTCCATGCTGCATTTCAGACTGACTCAAGGCAATTTGGGCTGCCAGTTAAGATGGATTTTGTTAAGCGATAAGCTCACAGCTTGGTAGGCATGCTCTACCACTGACAAGTCCAGTGTCAATTGGGGGGGGGGGAGAGCTTTAGGTCCAAAACACACCACAGAAATAATCCAGTCTGAGACCACTTTAACTAGCTAGGGAATCCTGAGGACTGTAGTTTATTATGGCACCAGAGGTCTCTCATAGAGAAGGCTAAATGCCTCACAAAACTTAAGTTTTTAGAATTTTCTAGCACTGAGCCAGGGCAGTTAAAGTGGTCTCAAAGTGGATTATTTCTGCAGTGTTTTTTTGAACCTCAGTTGAGATAGTAGATCCTTAATAGCTCTTTCATAAAACTAAACTATAGAATTATAGAGTTATGATGATTGCTAGTTCTTGTGGCTAGTTTTCTATCCATTCATTTAGAACAGCATCTATGAAAACTTCATTTTGTATGGTATGAGTTGGTTTGTGGATAGCTATCCATGACTGAGAGAACTGGCCCTCAAACAACCACGAGTGCAGGAATATATCCTCTCTAATGCCATCCCCAAAAGAAGAGAGGATCAGATAGGAAATTGAAACAATAGAAGAAGCACTATTCACAATGGCCATTACTCTGAACAAATGCATTCCAGCCCTGGATACCTTCAATACATCTTCACAACGCATGCTTAAATTTTTGGTGAAGCACACATTTTCTAGAAATGAATACTGAACATTCATGTTCCTGCCAGGTAACTATGTTGCTGCATGCATGCACACATGCATGCACATGGCTGATCTGCAATTCAGACACTCCTCCAAATTAGCACTTTTGCTGCAGGGGTATTGCGTTTTTCTTGTGCTCAAAAGCAGCAATGTTTTTGTTGCCAGGAAAATGTGATTCATCTCACCATCCTCAGAAACTCATTATTAGTATGTTAATTGAGTCACAGAAGAACAATACATTTCAAGTTTGATAAGTCATTCTATGGTAGATATTGAACCTTAATATATTCTGCATTAAGGTTCTTCTGACCTTGCTTGTATTGATTTACAAGCCTATGTATTCTCAAAAATATTATTTTGGGGGTTCATGGGTAAAATAGCTCTGAACTGGTAGCTCATATATGCCTTGCTACTTTCACTATGCAAGTGACTGGCCTATAAACAAGATTTTAGCAGGTTCTCTTTTGAACAACTCTGACTATTTAATTAATCTTCAAGCCATTAGCCATTCATTTAAAATGCCACTTACGAAATCTTCATTTTGCACATTATCAGCTGGTTTGCAAATAGCTATCCATGAGCAGAGGCGTAATGATCTCCTTCTCCCATTCTTACAGCTTACCAATCTTATAGTCAATTTTGGCTTCTTAATTACCCGCACACTTATTAGCATTTAAAATTAAATGGCAGGGTTCTTTTAAAATAATGTGTGTCACACAAAGTGAGAAAGAGGGAAAGTTAGCATTCTTATTATTGGTGGCTTTTTAAAGGAACCACAACATACTTCTGATCAAGTAACTTAGTAGAATTTTGTTCACAATGAAAATATAAACAGGGAGAAAAATTTTGGCAACAGATTGTATGGGCGAAATTGAAAAGAAGTTCTACCTACTTTTGCAATGAAAAAAAAAATGTGACCCTCTGGCCAGCAATAAAGTTTGAGAGTACTAAGTTTGTATTCCTGATCATGTCTGAATTCATGGGCTTAATTCAAGTCACATTCTTTGCAACAATTTCCAAATTGACGAATCATAGTTTGCAAACCAGAATTTGGACTATCTTTTGGCTGAATTGATAAACCTCAGGGCTGATCCCTGGCTGTAATGGGAGGTGTCAGAAATATGTGGAAGTCAAAAGTAGACAATTACCTCTAAATCATTATTTCCCATAAGTTTTGGAGGTTAAACTATGGCTTGGAATCTAAAGCACATTTAGCTCAAACCAGGATTTGAACAGATGTCTGAAATGAGTTGCTGCATAGCTTTTAGAGATGCTTATTAGTACTCCAGCCTACCTCTCCAGATATATTAAGTACTTATAAGTACTGTGGTATACATGCAAAGCCCTAGCCATGTGGGTCCTATGTAATACTAAATGAACATACTGCAACACATTTCTTTTCATGTGCCATGCTCAGGAAGTGTGGTGCTGAAATATTAAGAATTATACAATATTTATTACTTTCTATTTTCTACTCCGTGAAACACAAAGAGAATGGGAAAATGTGTGAAATTTACTTTACCTAAATCATCATCAACATGTCTGTGTGCCCAGTAACATATGCTTTTCTCGACATTCATATATTGCCTTTCACTAACATTCCTCACACATGTATTGATCTCCTTGTGTGGAAAATCATGTCTGACTAGGCAATGAGAGGAAGATTGGAAAATACATTAACAACCATGTTTAAGAAACAGGTACGATTTATCCTGCACATTTATATCATATCTTTCCTGCAGTGTGGAGAAAATGATTTTCTGCGCAGAAAATGCTGTTTCTGTCACACAAAATGCTATACTGAGCATTTATTCTGCACAAAATTCACACTATTTTTTGTTCAGAAGCAGAATTTATGCAGAAATAGTATTTTCTGCATAGAAAATGCTATTGCTTGCATAGAAAATGCTGTTTTGTATTCAAAAATACCAGGTGCAACTTTTGTGCAGAATTTTCCTGAACTGTAAAGATTTCTTGTCAATCCAGGGTTCTCATCATCACAGTTTTCCAATATCCAGGAAACAGTTTTCCAACCATTTTTTCCTTCAAATGTTTTCAATTATTCTTGCCATCTCAAGTATTTACCAGACTAGTGCTGTTCCC
Organism: Urosaurus nigricauda; assembly: GCA_034509955.1. Classification (NCBI taxonomy): domain Eukaryota; kingdom Metazoa; phylum Chordata; class Lepidosauria; order Squamata; family Phrynosomatidae; genus Urosaurus; species Urosaurus nigricauda. The sequence goes on along the minus strand of JAOEGL010000001.1, from coordinate 190,306,004 downwards.
TGAGAGCCCCTTTCACCTGAGATGTCAAATTGTGTAGCTGGACCTTGTGTATACAAGCTTTCCTACTTATGAATCTATGGGGCTTTCTAATTTGGCAGGAAAGTGTGACATGAAGTTGCCTTTTCAATGCTTAGCAGCTGCACCGCAGCCTTTAGATGGAGCTGCGCTGTTCCGCAGTTTTTAAAAAAGAAGCTGGGAAAACCAGCACCTTTTTAAAGGCACTTCTTCTCCCCTAAAACGCAAAAAAAGCGTTTTCATGGCACACTTTCCCTTTTTCTCATCTAAAGGCTAGAGTTTCATGCATGAACACACTTCTTTTTGCCAATCTAGAAAGCCCATATATCTTTCTCCTACTCTTCACATAGGTTTCAATGAATATGAAGTAATACTTAGCTAGATAAAGTGGTATAATTCCTTAAAAGGATTTAGCAAAGACAACTGTGGATTTCATTTACAGACTTCAAATCTACTTCCAGTAATACATACTGAGATCCCACTGATATAAGCAAGAGCAAAGAAGAAAGTCAGACTGTTAGGTTGGTATCCATCAAAATTACTCCAGGTTCATGCTACATCCAAACAATAAGAAGGCTTAATTCTATATGACTGAAGAAACAGTTGTAACAGATTAATCTGGGATTCTTTCTTTTTAAAATACAAAGAGGGTAATAAATATGGGGATAATTCTGAAAAAAAATAACCACCAAGAAGTAGGGCACTAAAATAGGGCACTTTGCTCACTGTTTATCAGTGCTAGATACGCTGATTAAACCACAGAGATCTTTTATTATAAGCAGCCTTATAACTTTATAAAATCATTAAAAGGACGATAATACATTCTTCATAGGAAAAAAGTCATTGCTTGGTTCAATGCATGAGTTTTAATTTAATTCTCAGTGCTAATGGCCTATGACTGGAATTCTGACATTGAGATGAGATCATCTAGGTTTTGAGTCTGTGTGAGTGTGCACGAGAGAGAAAGAGAATAGGAGGACCCAATCCATTTAAGTCTTTTCTCAAATGCTTAAATTGTGTGTCACAGATTGTGAGTTAGATGTGGGAAGAGCCACATTTACCTGAAATAAAATAGCATGTAATGAACAAGAAGAACAAATACTTCTGAGAGCAAAGAGTGAGGAAACTATTGCATGATAAACCAGGTGCTAAATGCTGAACTCTAATAAAATTTACTATGCCTTGGTCAATGAAACTTCACCATTTTCTTTCTTTATTCTGCTCTGATAGACAAAATAGATTTCACTGTTTATCTTCTGAGGAAACAAGACACATGAAACAGCTAGCACACACAGCCCACTTTAAACAACTTGCTGTTGTGGTGGTCTCCAAGTCATCCTCAGCCTATGGTTGCTACTATAAATCTTTTAGTTTGGAGAGTGCAGTGGCATGAAGGGAATCCATGCATAGCAAGGTTGTGCTGAGATAACAACCATAGGTGCAATTTAAGATGTTCCGAACACAACAGCTGCTACAAGTGTACCTATCATTTGCTTTATAATTGGAAAATTACCCATGTGTGTTACCCATTTCTTAATTCTCTCAAATAGGAAATCAACCAAGTCTTCCTTTCAACCATCATCATTTTCAGAGGAATTGTCTGTTGAAGATTTCCAGCCATGAGACAACTGTAAATCTGTATAATGCTGTCATGGCTGCTTCAAAATCCTATCTAAAAGATATTGGTACAGATCCAAGAAGTTGCCATAGGTAGGCACATGCAATATGTCCCTGTATCATCAGTTTAAAATCTTGAGAGGTAGTAAAAATCAGCCAAAAAGTGAGGAGTGACAGCAGAGGGTTCTGAGGTATATCTGTTATAATGCCTCATTCTTATAAATTTACATATTTGACTTACTATTTAGTTTTCAGCTCTCACTCAGTAGGTCTAAATTGACCAGTTTTAACACTGGATTACTATAACGATCAATATAGATAAACAGAAGACAATAACAAAAAAGGAAGAATGAGAGACCTCTTCTACTAGATCTGGGAACTCAAAGGGAAGTTTAAACCAAGGACTTGGATGCTCCATGATGAGAAGAGGAACTTACTACAAGATCAAGAAGAAATTAAAAGACACTGGATGCAATACATAGAAGAGCAACTATAGAAACCACAGCATTACTTTTCCATGCAAACAAAATTCTGCTCAAAATTCTGCAATACAGATTCAAATCATATAGAAAGAGAGAAATCTCAGAGTTGCAAGTGGGGTTCAGGAAAGGAAAAAGCACTAGAGACCACACTGCAAACATACAATGGACTGCACCAAAGAATTCCAGAAGAAATTAGCAGAATATTGCTGCTGAATATTTAATTAAAAAATTACCAAGGTTGGATCTACATAAATTCAACGTAGACAATTAGGAAATAAAAATAGCTAAAGATTTTCTGTTCCTTGGATCAAACATTGCTCAGAATGGAGATTGCAGTCAAAAATAATAAGAAGGCTATGAATTGGAATGCAATGATGAAAGAACAAGGCAAGATTCTAAACAGTAAAGATATAAAACTGAGCACTAAAGTTGGAATTGTCCAAGACATAGTATTCCCCATTACCATGTATGGATCTGCGAGCTGGATAGTGAAGAAAGCAAATAAAAGGAAAATCAATTCATTTGATAGTTAGTGTTGGAGAAGAGTGCTGAGAATACTATGGACAGCAAAAAAGACAAACAAATAGGTCCTCGAACAGATCAAGCCTGAACTCTCCCTGGAAGCCAAGATGATTAAATTGATGCTCATGCTTTGGCCACATCATGAGAAGGCATGAATAACTGGAAGAGACAATAATGCTAGAAAAGGTAGAGCATAGTAGAAAGAGAAGAAGACCACATGCCAGATGGATAGACTCAATCAGGGAGGAAATGGGCATGAATTTACAGCACCTACACAGAGCAGTGGAGGATAGGAAGGCTTGAAGCAGTCTCATCTACAGGGCCACCATGAGTTGGAGCCAACTTGAAAGCAGTTAACAACAACAAACACTGGGGCAGAAAAGCCTGAAAGAAAAGACCACAAGCATCTGCCTTGACTCTTGCTAAATGATTCCATCAGTGTGAAGGGACTGAAACTCTTGTTTATGTAAGTAAAATGTATCATCTGCCCACTCCAAAGGCAGTCTACTTTAAAAGAAAGGTAGTGCTTTTCAGGCTGCCTCGTGCTAGCAAGAGCGGCCTCATCAAAGGCCCTTTATAACCATACTATTTATTCCATTAGCAAGACCTATTTGCATATGCATTGTTGAATTAGGTGATATGATTGACAACCAAGTTAGGGAGGGCTCCTTCTGCTGACTGATAGTCTTGCTTTCACTTTTACACTCTGTCTTCAAAAAGAGTCATGAATTTGTACAAATATAGGCAGCCCAGTTGAGTGCTATGTTCATTTGCACTCTCAAAATGCCAGCTTTCCAAATTCCATGATGTGGCTCCATGAGTATGCTAAGGAATGGGTTGTTATTGTTTTTTTAAGCCTAGAATTTTTAAGGGGGGACTCTATATATCCTTATATTATCAACCTGGAGTGCTGACAGTAAGGATTAAAAATGCTTCCTTCCTCCTTACTTGGTTATTGGAAAGACCCTGATAGGTAATCTGTCTTGTGAAGCCACACTTTACACTCTGCATAAAAGTGTCATGATTCTCAGTCTTCCCTCCAACGTAATTGAAAGCGCATAATATCACACAACAGGGGAAATGTAAACTGTAAGCATACATAGTAAATCACTGTATAAGCAAACAGTTTATGTAGCAAATGGGCACAGAGTGACCGTGAAGGCCAAAAGCAATCCAAGCACACAACATATTCAGGCCACAGAGCAACACCTTTGGAGCAGAGAAGGAAGAGTTCTTGTTCAGTAGCACTGCCACTGGATATGAGCCAGGTCAGCTTTGTCAAGTCTGTAAAACAGGGGCCATTTTATAATTATTTTGATTTCATCACGACTTTGAACAGTGAGATTGATAGAGGTGCAGACAGAAAGCAAATATATTGTTTCCTTTTAAGAAGCTGTAACCTTAATCATAAAGAATCACTCATAACTTGATCATACAAGTGAATATGATGTACACCGCCCTGATCACTGGAAGGGCGGTATATAAATAAAGATTTATTATTATTATTATTATTATTATTATTATTATTATTATTCAGAATCACTCAGCATATCTGTGTAAAATTTAAAAAAAAGAATTTCAATGAAATTGGTGATTAGGATCTCTCTTCCTGTAAATAAACAAATGAAGAAACAAACACATGCTTGATTTAAGAATTAAGGAATCTGTAGCCTAACTCCCCAACATCCTAATCATGGAGACATTTACTGGTTTATTTTTCAAAGTCTTCAACATGGTGACAAAATTTAATCATATGTGATGCTGCAGCAGTATTTTCACCATTGGTGTGCACTATATGCTCCTGCAACATAGTCTAAGGGATGCTCTTTGACTGTATTTTAAAAATCTCTTCAAAATATAATGCAAGTGCAACACTTTTACATTGTATTTGAATGCCTTTATCTGTGCATTAAAACCATTTCTACAACATATGAGCATTACCTCTCAACAGGAGCCTGCTGATGGGGTGGCTTGTTGATTCTCGCATACAATCCTTCTAAGTGGTCCCTGTCTGCAGGTGCTGGAAGACTATCACATCCAAAGGTTTCTGGAGCAGGTGGAGATGATGGCCTGTAGGCATTGGCAGCTGGATACATTTCTCGGAAGTGATTAACTCGTGCGTAATTTGGATCTGTCTCATCATCGTCAATATCAGGTGGTGGGCCCACAGGACCAATCAAATATTCAGCAGGTCCCCTGTTCTGCTTCTGCCGTAGCTCTTGATGTTTAGCACCAATTCTAGGAGGCAAAGCAATGAATGCTAACATTTATTTCAACACCCAGCTAAGGGGAAATAAACCAGTTTCACAAGAGGGCTCACAATTAGCTTGTGTTAAATAACGAACAACTTGCACATACAAGATGAATGCCAGGTAAAACCTGAAGATGTTTTGTAGTCATGCCCCTATATTAAACAGAACATAGAAAGCAAGCATGTCCATCACAAATCCACCACAATTCACAACAGATAAACACTCAGTCCCCATCTGTGTACTGGCATATTTTGGGGCTGCATTGCCACTGATAACAATAGTGGGACAAACATTACATTATACAGAGAATTTCGCAAAGAATTACAAGAAGATTTCTTCAGCAGATCCACAATTATAGATACCTAATAAACACAGTTTACATATAATTCAATTGAATAGCATTATCAGTGCCACATATCACCCCCCCCACCTTGAGATTCTCATAAATAAATCCACAAACTCATTTGTGAGAAAATGCAATAATATGGCAAATATGAATGTAGAGGGGGCTTGGTTGTCTGGAAAAGTCAAAGACCAGAAGCAATTTCCTGGGGTTTTCTTCAAAACCTCCCCCACAACATACTTAAGTGGGGCACATCATACCTCATTATACAGAGGCTAGGGACAGAGTAAGACAGTGAAGAAATGAATAGAAGCCTGACAGAGATGAATTGGTACATATAAGTGAATTAAAGACTATTACTGGCAGTACTCCACTGTGATAAAGCTTTAAGTGGTATTACAAAATGCTGCTGCTAATCAGTGCCATTGTGTAATCTGTTGGGAATAGGAACAGTAAAAACACACCCAGGTATAATTTCAAACCTAGCCAGATCCAGATGATTCAACATTTGCTTTGCAACTGAAAACTTTAAACAAGGCACTATTAATAATATGAAACTTAAACGTTCAGCTTTCTCACTCCATAATTAAAGCAAGAGGAAAGATCATAGCAACAAGATGAGCCTAGCACATGGAGAGCAGAGAATGAAAGCAAGGGAAGGATTAAAGCACAGGAATGCTGCCAATTAAAAAGCTAAGATTTACCCACCAGTGTTAAAGTCTGAAGCACCGAAGACAGTCCTGGAGGCAAACAGGCATAAAGGGTGTATAAAATAAGTAGTAAATACATGTTCTTAAATCATCACCTTTTGTTATTGAAAAAAATATGAAGAGTAAAGTAGCAACTGAACAAACTAGGAAAAAATGGACTTTGGGTAGAGGAGAGGGAGAATGATGTGTGAGAAAAGATGTCCATGGAACATGAACAAACATTGGAAAGAATGAAGACATCAGGGATTAAACAACCTTGAAATTAATTTATTAAAAAGGCAGTGGGGATGACATGGTGATGGTGGTGGTGGTAGAAGAGTCTTTTACTAATAATGTAAGTAAAATTAGAGGACTTCATCCCACATTATGGACTTTAACTGAAAATGAAAGAGTGAATAGAAACTAACAAATGTTTACAGCCTGCCTACCATACAGTTATAATAAAAACCCTGGATTTGATGCAATTTGTTGTTGTTGTTGAGTGCACAATGCACACAGCTGGGGCTTTCTTTTGTTCTGTGAATGGCTAGATTACAAAATGTAATATGTGACATGTATGGGTTCTTACTATGTGCTGTGAAACTAATAGTTATTAGTCAATTTGCAGTCAGCCCTCCTTATCCATGGATTTTTTTATCCACCGATTCAAGCATAGCTTGAAAATACTTTATATATATATAAATTCCAATAGGCAAACCTTGATTTTGCCATTTTATATAAGGACACAAGTTTACTCTGCCATTGTATATGAGCATTGGACATGAGCATCGACAGATTTTGGTATCCACAGTGCTGGTGGTTCTGGAACCAAACCCCAATGGATACCAAGGGCCCACTTAATTTCTATACATTGTGTAGAATTTATCTGTACAATTATAAATTTTCCAAAAGTGGAAGGAATGTAAAATCCACATTTGAAACTAACTACACAGACAGAACTCTACTTCTGCTGCATCAAAATTTCACCAGTCATCTCTAGAGAACTGCCTTGCACTGAATAAGCTAACTCCAGAACAGCTTCATCGGAATTTTTTTCTTTTACAAAAATAGAGGCAAAAGGCAAGACCAAACAGAACCTGGGGCAAGAATTTGAAGTTCTTCCAGCACATCTACAAGTCCCAAGCCTCCCTTCAGTCGACAAAGCCAAGCTTTGCAGGAAGACCAGAAGTTATTCAGAAACCACCATTTGCTTCTTGGACTGAGGATGTTTCAGAATCGCCAACTGGTCTGGATTTTCCTAAAGTCCCTCTGCTTCCACCTTTATTAGAGAGTGATTCTTCTGATAAAGAAAAACGTTGACTTGAGTTATTCAGCCATTATTTGAGGTGCCTGCTGAAATCTCTTCTCTTCTGACTCCTCAATAAGCTCATGGGAGAAACATGGGGAATCTCAGGTCATGCTGAGCTTTCTGGAAGTGAGAAGGAATTGGACTGCTTCAGCCAGCTCCAAAGCCTGTCCTGAGAGGCCTTTCCACTCTTCCAGTGCATTTGCAAGAAGACCCAAGAAAAGAAGGTAGGTCTTATGCAGAGTTCTGGAGTGAGCAAGCAAGCAAACAGGCAGGAAGACAGACAAGTTTTTATTCTGCCCCCTCTAAGGCACAATGTGACATGAGAGACCTATCCTGATTTTCAAACTATTTTTCAGAGGTCCCATTGAAATTTGCAGTGGTGTGCACTCATGCATGTGTGTCCTAGCCAGCACCAGAATAACTGGCAAAAGCCTGAGGGCATTCAGAGAGCTTGATAACACCACCTTTATAGCAACGGGCATGGAAAGTGCTCTTTACTCATTATCATTTACTCATTATTACACTCATTATAATCCATATGCCTAAAAGTTATACAAAATTCTGTAATAAAAAAGACCAGTTCTCTTGACTTTCTATCACCATCCCAAGTGTTCTACAACCAGCACCATATGTCTGGAGAGTGTGATATTTATGGATGCAATAATCATTTCAGTGCATAGGGAGACAGGTGACTTATGGTGAGCATCACTGCACTATTTACAGTTAGCTAGATGATACCAAAGAAGGAAGGAAGGCATGAACCTGGAAAAGAGTTACCTCACAGGAGGCTCCAGACAGCAGAGGTGCCAGCACTCACACAGCCTCATTCCATGCAACTAAATGCTATCTTTAGAGGCAGAAGGGGGAGAAGTCAGTCTTGATTACTATTGTCAGACTTTGGTATCCATGGTCAGGATTTGTTACACAAACACAGAGAGAGACCCCACAGATACCAAAAAAAGTGGGACCTCATCCCATTCTCCCTAATGGCGGTGCAACATGTGTGTAACCACCACCACTGGGGACAATGGGGGCTTGCCATCTGCAGATGCTTAAGTCCATGCGTGGCAAGCAGCCTGTGGATAAGAAGGCCCCACTGTATTTTACAGAGGACTATCCTCTGCTTGTAGAACCACCCAATTCAAATCCAGCTTAAAGATAAAGAACTACAAAAAGCAAAAAGAACTTCTGAAATTGCCCAGCAGCAATCAGCAAATGGGTATCAGTCAGAGCAATTCCAAAGGTGACCTAGGCCATGTCTGCGTGGACAAATATAAATATTCTCACCATGTTTCCACATTGACCTGTTTAGATGATAGATGGGGCTGAAATATGCTCCAGGATTGTCTCCAAAGTAAAAAAGAGTCTCCATTTGCTCTGAATCAGGGTGGAAACTGTGGAGAATCTCCATGGCATGTGGACTGCACAGTGGTCTGGGGATGGAGTAGGGTGTCAGTAAGCAGGTGGAAGAGGCCAGGATAATGCACCCTATAGCAGGTGAGACATCAATCCAGAGGAAGGTGCAGGCAGTGCTGCCAATATCAACTTGTTGTGGCTGCTCACCGTGTGGACAGCTCGACATCCCAATGGATCCAGAAGCCCTGATGTTAAGCTGGAGTATCCTGATAACGTGGACATGGCCCTAATGTCATCTTTCCTTACTATGCTGATAATGTATTTCTACTTAAATGTTAGTGGTTATTTCTAAATTTGAGGATGCACACACTCACCCACCCAAGTTTTATGTAAAACTTTCTTTTATTCTTCCTCTTTTTTGTGACATAGAAGTGGCCACTCTAGGAGGTGAAAATAGAGTTGCAGTTGATTACAGGACTGTGTGGTCTCTCTTTTCGTCTCTAGTCAGGAGTGAAGCTGTTTTCCCAGAGTCAGAGAATCTCTTGATTCCTAACTGGGCAACTTGGTTGCCCCTAAACATGGTTAAGGATGGTGCCAACATAAAAGCAGGCGGAAGAAACTGAGAGCACTCCATCCCAAACCCTTTAATCAAGATTAAGGGACTCCTCTGAGTTATTATCTCATATTGCAGAATGCTCCATTTTGTTAATTAAAGTCAAGAAGGGGCCTTCAGGACTGAAGTAGGGGGAACCATTCTTCAGATTCAAGTAGTCCCAAGAAAGCTGGAAAAATGTAAGTAAACAAAAATAAGTTTAAGCAAAGGCTTTGAGGCTACCACAAATAAAAAAATTAAGTAAAATAAAATAAAGGATGAGCATTTCCTTTTATTTCCTGTAATGTAACAATCCCTAGCACACAAGCAATTAGTGAACAGATGAAAAAGACAGCAAGAGACTTAATCCTCCAAGGGTTCCTAAGAGAAAGATGAAAGAAAGATCACACAGAGAAGTGAAGGCCTAGTTTGCCCATTCAGTGTCCTGAATATGTGTGCGCGCGCATGTGCGTGTATGCTTGAATCTATGTGAAATGTTAAAACTCGAACAATTTTTGTTGATAAAAACAATCCTTCTAGTGAAAGTGCCATTTATGGATCCCACTGTCAGGGAGGCCTCCTACATGGCAACAACTACAATAGATTTTCACTGCAAATGCAGATGAAAAAACATCAATACACAAAGAAGTTGGGACAATGGGAGAAGATGGGAAGGGCAGCTTAACTGATCTGCTCCCTCTCTTTTGTACCTAGAGTACTTTCAAGAGAAATTATCATGAAGAAAGATTAAGATTTTATATTGCAGCAAATCTGTGTTTAGAAATAACCATGAAGGCCGTTACGTTTGGTTTTGGTAAAAGCTGGTAACAGTCTGTTTATTACCAGTAATTTCTGAATGTTACTTTTCTGTAACTAGAGTTTTGCACAGCAATTGAAAGACCGGGGGGGGGGGGGGTTGTTGCAAAGATACTTGGCTCTTGGAAGTTCAAAAGCCACACAGTCCATTGGCTTCTTTTGACTTAATGCCATTAGGCTCATCAGAAGAAAAAATTCACTCCACCAACTTTATGTGAAATTACAATGTTTATGCCGCTGTAATAAATCCTATCAGTATTAGTACATGTTGCCTAATATTTTAATCTACGCTGACACTTCTTGTACAACATCCCTAAGAAAAAATGCAGATTCTGTTACTTCAGCACTGTCGCTTTCATTCCCAGCACAGTTTTTAACCATTTTTGCCTGATGAGCTTTGAAAGCATCTCACATCTTTTAATTGGTATAACAAAGGTATCACCACAAGATGATTTTGGATTTTGTTTTAAGGTCAACATGGGTAACCCCACAATTTCTGACAATGGAATAGACAGATAATGTATTAGGCTAACACTCAAAATTAATTAAGATTTGGGTATTTTGGATTCCTGATGTCTTCTAGCAAAAAACACCCCCCCCCATCAAACCGATAAAGCAGGTAAGTATTAAAAAGAAACACACAGTTCTAAATACAGTTAGCCTTCCATATCTACAGCTTCTGTATCCATGGATTCAACCATCCATGGCTTGCAAATATTTAAATAAATAAATAAATTCCAAAAAGCAAACCTTGATTTTGCCATTTTCTATAAGGGACACCATTTTTCTACCCCACTATATATATTAGGTCTTGAGCACTCATGGATTTTGGTATTCCGGAACCAAATCCCAGTGGATACCAAGGGCCCACTGTATTAAATGTTGAGTCTCCCTTATCCAAAATGATTGATATCAGAAAGATTTGGGATTTTTTTTGGGTGGGGGGGGATATTTGCAAACACATAATGAGATGCCGTAGGGACGGGGCCTAAGTCTAAACATGGAATTCATTTATGTGTCGTACAAATCTTATACATATAACCTGAAGGTAATTTTAGGTATAATGCTTTAAATAATTTTGTACAAGAAACAAAGTTTGTGTACACAGAACCATCAGGAACAAAGGTATCACTATCTCAGCCATCCATGAAAAAGGTTTTGGATTTTGGAGTATTTCAGAAGTGAATTTCCAGATAAGGAAGACATAGCCTGTTCTAGGCAGGAAACATTCTCATTTGTTTTCACTGCATAAAACACCTTGAAAAATGTAACACATTAGTAACAATCTTGTAATAAATAATTAATAATATTCACAGATTTATCTTCTTCCTAATTCCTTTAGAATGCAGTCTTACTGGGGATTAATTCAAGAAGTGTTCTTCCTGATAAAACTGTCTACCCATTACAGTTCAACGAAAAGGGTATGGAAACTACAATTCTTGGTGCTTGCTCCAGTGATATGGAACTCTGCTCACCAAGCAGCCATATATGTCTGACATAACCACTGTATCGTTCTGCAGCATGTACCATCAAAAAGATGCCAATTTTACAGTGCCAGGCAGGCACACTGGGGGTTCTGTCAAAGGGCTCCAACTGAATTATTCCACATCAACATGCATATTACTAAGCAATATTCCTTTATCATAATCTTCTGGTAACTGTTCTTCAAGATCTTCATTCACCAAAATTTTATTGCAGGAGTTGTGTTACTGATAGAAATTAAGTCTGCTCCCAGCTTATATAGCAATAACATTTAGCCCCCCCCCCTCCACCTCAAGAGAACCAGACAATCCTGTGTATTTTCTACACCTATGTGCATGCAGGACACACATACAAAAATCAGAGTTCTGCTTTTCAGTAAATATCATTTTTCATTTGAGAATAATGAGCTGTTTAGGATGATGGCTCAGGATATGCCACTTGAACAAAATGGCTTGAAAAGGCCAAGGGAAGCTTTTATCAAGATGAAGAATGTCAGCCTAGGGTCAGATTCATACTTCACTGACAGCCACTTTCTAGAGTAAGACAAAAACCAACAGCGAATATGCACATGCATTTTAAAGACTGTGATAAATCCCATTCACAATGTGGAAACCATACTTTATTCTCCTTACTACTTCTCTGAATGCTTACCTTTTTGGTCCATTCCCTCCAAATGGCACATATCTAAATGCAGCTGTTATTTGTCAAATGCATCCATATGTCTGCCTAGATCATTTAAGGTTCAGTATTTATTTCCCCCTATTTGCCATATAATAGCTACATTTAGATATGAGCCACTTTTCAACAGAGCCTAAATACTCTAAAGACACGAGATCTCATTTGATCTTGGAAACTAAGCAAGTCAGTCCTCATTAGAACTTGGATGAGAGATCATCAGTAAATACCTGGTGCACTAGGCTATATTTCAGAGGCAGGAGCTAGTAAAGCCATCTCTGACTATTCCTTACCTAACAAAAGCCTATGAAATCCATGCAGTTGCCATAAGTCAATAAGCAACTTGAAGGCACACACACACACACATTGGCTTTTTCACTGGGAAAATTCACCTGTCAAACAGATTAACCTCTCCAGTTGTTGCTATGGGAAAATCTGTGCTGGCTTGAACTGCAGATTTGCTTTCCTTAACAGAAGAGTACTGTTAAAATCAGAAGCTGGATCCTATAGGTAAGTAATGATTCAAAGGTACAGAAAAGAAGTCCGGAACTGTAGGAATAATTGCAGAATCTTGAAATCTCTGCTTGCACTTTAAAAGAAAAAGAAAACTTGTTCGTAGCTGTCCTGTTTTCAAAGAAAGTACTCAAAGTCTATAGGAAATGCTTGCTGAAAACATAGACATCATTTCTTTTTTGCTGGGTATATATGCCCTGCACTATGTGTCCCCAAGCAATTAGCCAAGCCAAACTAGAATTACAACAATTCTGGAAAGTCAGAGAAATCATGCACATTTGTGAAATATGTGTAATTTATTTCTGTTACAGAATATAGCATTTGTGGGACAAAATTTAGAACCTCCTAGTGGCATCTGAAGCGACGGTTTCAGCTGTTTTTGATTCCATGCTAACTTGCTCATCGTTTGTTGGATTCCCAATAAGCTCTTCATAAGTGCGCACTCTATCTCTCTGGCTCATTAAGTGGTGGCAACAAAGCACAGAGATTATGTGCCTATCAATCTGTTATTGAGGGTTGATCTATGTAGAGGCTCCTTCACAGTTACAGGAACTTTTCTGGCATTTTTTTATATGTTAATATGGTGTTTATTTTTTCATACTGATACAAAATATATATGCTTGAGTTCATTAATGTTCCCTGTGATATTCTTACAGAAAAGCTAGTATACTATGTGTTAGATAGTGCTACTGTTAGGTAGGTTTGTAACTGATTCACTGACCAAACCTAAAGATTATTTCTCTTCATCATGAACAGAAGTGGCAAGTGGGTGCCCAGAAGTTCTGCCCTGGGCCTGGTGTTGTTCAACATCTTTACAAATGACTTGGATGGTGGAATAAGAAGTCAAGGTTATTAATTTTGCAGATAACATCAATTTAGGGCAGATAATGAATACCCCAAAGGACAGGATCAGAATTAAACATGACCTTGAAAGATTGGAGAGCTGGGCCAAAACTAACAAAATTAATTTCAACACAGGTATAGATGTAAGCTACGACATCTAGGCAGGGAAAATGAAATGCACATATATAGGATGGGTAACACCTGGCTTGAAAGCAGTACATGATTAAAGGATCTAGGTAGAGTTCTTCAACTACAAACTAAACATGAGACAAAATTGTGATGCATCAGCCAAAAAATCCAATGCAATTGTGGGCTGTATCAACAAGAATATAGTGTCTGATTGGAGGAAAGTACAAGTGCTTTGGTCTGACCTCACCAGTTGCTAATGTTTCCAGTTCTGGGCAGCAGAGTTCAGAAAGAGTGACCATGTTGATCAAAGGTCTGGAAACCATGAGGAATAACATAGAGAATTGGGTATGTTTAGCTTGGAGAAGAGAAGACTGAAAGTGTACATGATAGTTAAATATCTGGAGGATGTCTTGTAGAAGATTAAACTTGTTTTCTGCTACTCCAGACACAAGAATAAAAACCCAATGGATTCAAACTACAAGAAGAGACTCTACCTAAGCATTAGGAAGACTAAGGCTGGATCCACACTGCTTTGTGGGGGTGGGTGGGTGTATATTTGTATTTGCATTTCATCTTTGTAAGCCTCTTTGATTGTTCCCACAAAAAGCGGGGTATAAATTAAAGTTTTATTCATTATTTATTATTAATCAGAGGTTGGATGAACATCTTTCAGGAGTGCTATAGCCAGAGATTCCTGAATGACAGAGGTGGTCTATGTAATCCTTGTGGCCCCTTCCAACTCGAAATTCTATTTTATGCTGGAAGCCATTTTAACTGTATTCAATTAAGGCTTACACCTTGGCAAATAATCACTGGAGAAAAGATAAGTGATTTTTGTTTTTGAGGTATGCGTGGGTATTAATACTATGTGTGGGTTTTAAACTTGCCCAAGACTTTGCAACAGGTGACTTAACTTATGCATAGGTGGCCTCAAGAGTTCTAGAAGAGAAGACATGAGTGCTTCAAAATACTAGGCCAAGTTTTTATCTCTCTCTCTCTTTTTAATCTAAAACCAAATTCAAGGAGAGTCCTACCACAGCAGCTCATTCCTTTTCTCATACAACATTCTTTTATATTTGAGAAGTGACAATAATTTTGTACTGTTGTCAATACTGGCACTTTGCACACAACAAAAGCCAGAAATGGGTCATCACATTTTTCTTTTGTTCCTCTTGAAATAAAAACACACACCACACAACACCCTATCTCCTTCCATTTTCCCCACACAAATGCAGCCTGCAATTGCTTCCACAAATGTAGGCTGTGCCTGCTTTAAAAATGGCTTTCTTTTTATGTTGTACTTGGCTAGCCAATACTAGGTTATTTCTCCATGATCAATGCTTCATCTCTCCGACTGGGCTATTATAATTGCATTAATATTTCTTGTTTATTTCTCACTTCTCTGTGGAAAATCTATAAAATTTCATCAATGATCTCTCTTTTATCCAGTGTACTTTTCATTTGGTAGTTCAGTTATAATGCCTGAACAATCTTGTGTATTTTTTTGGCCAATTTTACCGTATTCCTGCTACTTTATCCCTTTCACCTTTTAAAAGAATCACCATTCTTTCTTTCAAAATTTAATTTTAAAATATTCCTCTCAGTTTCTTTGGAAAGAGAGAGAAAGAACTAAAACCAGCCCTCTGGTTGCTGTTGCAGGTTCTTCATGTTTCAGAGCAGAAAGAAGAATTTAGGAGAATGGATTAGGAGGAAAGCTGCTCTTCTGCCTCCTGCAGATTTTCTTTTCAGTCGTTCTTGCTCAAGACTACTGTAAAATCAATGAACAGAGGTAGAGGATCATTCACAAGGTGAACAGCACGTTGTACTGTAGAGAAGCTTCCCATCTATTCCAAATGAACTATTTCGCAAAATTAGAAGTTTATTTCCAGCCACTTGTGATTTTGTTTTTCCTTCCTTCGTCTTTTTCTTCTTTTTTCACAGTCTGTGTGCCCTGAAGATGGCCTTGGGGCAGAAAACTGATCCTGGGACTCACCATAATGGTCCAACCCTGATATACAGAAATTAAAGGGGGGGGGGAACCTTTCCCATGTCAAAAATCTGCGACATCAACAACAAATAAAGTTTCAGGACTGTAATGACAGCCAGCATTGTTTTGGATGAGCCATGACTACTGGGACAATTAGTCCAAATAAGGGGAAGAGATGTATATCAATGATGATGATGATGATGATTTATTTATAGCCCACTCCTCTGTGAAAACAATCGGAGTGGCGTAGAACAAAATTAAAAAGACAGAAGTTAAAACAATTCAACATCCCAGTACCAACCTCCCACCCCTTAAAATTAAATTAAACTAATAATAAGTTAACACCAAAGAGCAATTAAAAACATAATACATCCTCATGAAACAACTATTCTATAGCGAGGTAGACAAAAGCTGCAAGGGTCAGAATGTTGGGAACTAACGGAAGGTTAAACCCAATTTCACAGCCAGGAATTTAGGAGGTTTCAGGGAAGGCCTGCTGGAAGAGATGCACCCTTATAGCTTTTTAAAAAGCAATCAAGAGATGTGATAAGACACTTCTTGTCCGGCAGGTCATTCCAAAGCTTGGGAGTGGTAGCAGAGAAAGTCCTCTGGGAAGTCTGCAACAGCCTAGTTTTCATAGGCTGCAGCAGGTTCCTTCCAGAGGACCGCAGTGTGCAGGGGGGTGGTGGTAAATACGGGGAGAGGTGGTCCCTGAGATAAGCTGGACCCAAGCCAAACAAACAAAAAACATGTCATGGCAGAAAAATACCAAGAATGAACAAGATGGCTCACATTGTTCAGTATAATTTGTAAGGTTCTTCCTAATAACAAAAGGATTGCAAAAGAACAAAACAGGAGAAGTCAGGGAGCAGCTCTCACCTTTCCTAGTAACTTCTTCTTGCCCACTTCCCACTTGCATGTGATAGAGATGCTGATGGGCAAGATGACCAAACAATACAATGCTGGGTGCTCATGAAACCAAGGGATGACTACTGCATACAGTTCTTCAAGTCCATTAGCTAGCCTGGATTCAGAAGAGTTCTGTATGGTTCACACAGTAAATTTGGCTGTTATGGGTAGACTGGGTTACATTAATGTTTTCCTCAGGGTGGAATAACTACATTTTTAGCTCTCACTTTCCATGTATTAGGGTACCTGGTCATACCCATTTCTGCATTTAAACACCCAATCATGGGATGTTTAGAGATGTGAGTATGTCAACTGTTCCTTACATGTTTGTTATACATCAACTCTCTCTGGTATGTAAAGCATGGGGATATTCTAAGTATCATCCTTTATGAAGTATGCATATGCCTATTTCCCAAGATCTGCTGGCACGGATCTATTTTGCTTTTTTCAACAGCTATCTCCTTCAGGTGCCTATAAGCTTTTCTAAGTAAGTGCCTTCCTAGTTCTATCTTGCCTGTGAGTGGCTCTAGTGAGAGCAGCCTTAACACTTTTCTTCCTGTCTGTTCTTATAGTCACCACTATGAAAAGGAAAGAAACCTGGACCTACTCTCTACTGGTACCATTTTCAGTATCACGTTAAATTGTGTGTCAAGCTAAGAAATACAGGCCGAGCCTTCAAGACGGCCTTCTGTTGGCAAAAGCTATGCTGGCTGGATTCCACTCTGCACCTTTAGCCAAAGATGCAGAGCAGAAGTTTCACCTCTGGAAATAACTAACTCTTATCTGTCTGTCTATCTGTGATTTGTATGCTGTCTTTCTCCCAGAGTGGGACCCAAACTGGCTCCCAGAGAGAATGAATTGGAACACCTGTACAATAAAAAAATTAAAAATAATTAAATGCCACATAAATGGTACACATTTATTTAAAAGACACACAAAGCTTTAAAAAGATAAATAAAACACCCCAATAAGATGGTCCCTCGCTCAGACATTAAAAGCCTGCTTAAATAAAGAAGTTTTTGCACACAACTTCTGATTTTTGTAAAAGATCTCAGTAATCAAACAAGCTATAAGTCATCCACTCATAAGAGATGTCACTGAGATCAAATATTAAGCTTAGAAACCATTTTTCCTTTTTTATTACTTATTAGCTTAAAACTATGCTCTTGGGTGCACATTAAATAATAAACCTAATCACATGACTTAGAGAACCTGTGATTTTCTCAACTAGGGAGCTTGTAACAGGCTCTTCTTACCTTACATTTGCACTTTTTATCCTTTTGGCCAAATTTATTAATGCGATGTACTATAACTCACAGTGATAAGTTTGTATGTGCATGGTGATGATATGTGGTTGGAAACTGGAACCTGAAGGCTCAGCAGATGAATATTTAAGCAACACAACTAAACCAAATCTATAATCTTAGGGTCCTGTTGCTGCAAAGTAATTTTTTTTTAAAGAAGACAACTCAAAACAGCAGATAGTAGCAGACTGCCAATTTGTAATGTGTTTTTTGGGTAGCCACATTCCCAGCAATTGAACTGGAATAACTAAAAGGCTGTCAACAGCAAGCCATGGGCTGAATGGATGGCCTTGGCAGGACTGGGACCAGGGTTGGGTTGGAACCTCAGGTCATGGCTTAGTTAGAATTTAGGAAGCAAAATGGTGTAAACTCAAAGAAAGAGAGTCAAGTACAAGTGCAAATCCCAGTTCTGGCTACACAGACTGAGGTTATAGTTTTGTTAGGAAACTGGTGATAAAATGGCAGGGGAGCATCAGTAGAGTCATTCCCTTGTGTGTCTACAGTTGAAAAAGCAACAATAATCTATCACCGAGAGCCTTTTTGTCTCTAAAAGAAGATCATGAGGGTAGAACCTCCCTGTTTCCACCTCACCGAAGTATGAAAAAGCTGGACTGTGGTGAACTGACCTCTGTGAGGCTAGAGAGAGGAAAGAAATAAGAGTACAAAAACAGGAAGGAGAAAGCACAGTAGTCTATACTGCAACAGTATAAAAGATTTATCAGTGGTTATACACACAGCATGGTATTCCCTCCCTCCTTTGTAAACTATTTTTGGCTGGGGAGAAAATACCAGCAGAGCTAGCGATTCAGAGCTGCCTCCTGCAACATATGAAATGTCATATTCTGTTCCAATTTATAATCACTATGAATCATTATTATTTAGTCTCAAAATATGATCAGTGTGAATACTACAAAACGAGGATGTTTGAGAAGTGGAGTATCAATGGAAAAGTGATCTATTACACATGTCAGCTCAAATGCAAGGACAATCATCTTTATTCTCACAAACATTTCCCAGGTTTATGTCTTTAAGTAGTTATCAGAAGGTGTTGTGACTTTCCAAATTATACTTGTAACATTCCCTTTGCGCCTTGAATAGTGCACTTGTAAAAGGTGTTAACATGGAATGGAAAATAGAAGAGAATCATTTAAAAAAAGTCTATGTCCCTAACTACATAAATTTTCTATTTTATTTAGACATGCAAAAACACAATTTGACAAGTACAATTTGATAAGTGCACTTTTCTTAATATTTGAAGCCCCAACTCTGCTTTAGTCAGCCCTGTCACTGGTAGGATTTATTAAGTGCTGCGTCATGATCTATGGAAGGAAAGACAGGACTGTTTACATTGGCACAACACTTTCCTAACTGGTCAACAGGGAGGTGAAGTTGCTATTACATATTCTGGTGTACAGAGCAGCAGCAACAGCAGTGGCAACAGATCTGAAATAAGAAAATTTAAAATCACTGGGATGATGGGACTACTCTACCTTTGAGGTTCAGTGCTATTGCTACATCTCTGGAAACCAGAAATCTGATAACTTCACCCAGTCAGCATAAAATAAAATGACAACCTTGACCTGCACAACATCATCCAGTAATTTTTTTTTCATAAATGGCGCATACCATAACTATGCTGCTATGATCTAATAAGAATCTAAAAGTAATTAACTGGATTTTTGTTTTTTTTAAAAAAAACCCATGCACCAATGCCTTAATCAAATATGTATTCTTATCAGGGTTCCAAGGCAGCAGTAAATTGGGACATTTAAAAAAACTGGGACCTCATCCAATCTGTGATCTGATCAGGGTTCAATGGTTATAATAAATTGGGACTATTAAAACTGGGACCTCATCCAACACTTTATTTTATCTAAACCACAGAACCTAGCAGTGCTGCTAAGTCAGGAATATTCAATGAAAGGAAATGCTGTGTTGAATTAACTCTTACCAAATATCAGGCAACATATACAGGAGTTTCAGCACAGATACACTCATTCTAAAGTTGAACTGTATTTATAATAATATTAGCGGCATTTTATTAGGAATTCAACAACACAAAACAATTTTTCCACCACAATGATCTGCAGTCCTTATGCTTTTAGGCATGCCTAAATTCTACTATCCTATTTGGGTCATGAGGGCAAGAGACTTTGGAGACTATCACACGGGGGGAAATCAGGGGATTAAAAAGGCATTTCCCCAGGAAAGTTGTGCGATGTCCGTGAAGATTTTCACGTACATCGTGATCTGAGAGGACTTATCCCAGGAAGAACCAGGAACGTTTGAGCAACAATCCATTCACAGGGAAATCTCATGAACTGTTTGTTGTTGGAGCATTCCTGGTTCTTCCCAAAATAAGTCCTCTTAGATTGTAACGTCATATGAAAATCTTCACCACAATCATGCAACTTTCCTGGGAAAATGCCTTTTTAATCCCCTGATTTTCCCCATGTGATTGTCTCCCTAGGGCTAAGTCCCTGTTTTCTACCCATCTTTCACCAAATTTTAACGGAGAGAGTAGAAAAAAAGAATCTCATGGAGTTGTAGTACAGGTATGGAGTTTAAAACGTACAGTGTAATTTTATTTACGGCTAACCTATTTGTTATCTTTTCACACCAGAATCCAAATGAACGGCTGCAATAAATTTAATGTCTAGTGTCGCATAATTTACAGACTAAACACAGAATAAACCAAACTAAAAACTGCCAGATTAGAAAGAGATTTTTTTAAGCCCCTGTCATTCTTTCAAATATGGGGTTAAAATGTTTTTGTTTCTATGAATTTAGCTTGCACAGAGTACCCACAGCTGCAATATTAAATTGCAGTTTCCCAAATATCAAAAACATGTGTATTGATTTAAAATATATTAGCATGCAGGAAGGCCTAGGGCTGATAAGACAGGGGAAAACAACTCTTCAGTTTTGGAGAGCTTCCTAGAATTCAAGTAAATCACAGAGTTGAAATCATTTACAAGGTCCTAACTCTTTTAAAGACTCACGCCTCTCCAAATATTGAAAATAAAGAAGTCAGATATACACTGACTTGCTTCTCCACTCAAAAACCTACTTTCTCTAATGAGAAATTTAAAGGCAAAACTATTTCTACTAGTAAGATTCACTCTCTTTTCCTTTCCTAAATTAATAAGCAGGAAGATGCAACTTGGCCTATAGTGTACCTTTATATTCAAAATTCATGTTGTGTGGATGTTTCTTATTAAAGAAGAACGGTGTGTGTGTGTGAGCACACAACAGTAAGATGTTAGAATCTCCTGGAAAGAAGACTTTGGTCTCAGTAGGGTTACTAAAGTAAAATATGGAAACAACCAAGAAAAACAGCTGTCTTTAAGCTGATATTAGTATTAAATACAGTTGAAAAGAGGGTAAATGCTGGTAAAGCACCAGCAACTCAATACATCTGGTTTGCTTCAGGAAGATCTTCAAAGGGCAAGAATATTAAAAAGCAACGTGAGTTGCCTTAAAGTTAAGGATGGAAGGCACTTTTCATTTCAGAAAAAGGAAGTCTCCTTCTTCCCACACTGAATGTTAAATCTGAAGCAGTTTTACTTTTAGAGTGAATCATCTGTATTTGAAAGAAAAAGAAATTAAGTGACAACAATATTTTCCTTTTATGGATAAAATATTAAGCCCTTGAAGATGACCTTGTGCAGTTTTCTAAATCGGGACCTACACTTCCTTTACATATCTATCTTAAAACCCAAAACTTGGATTAGGATAGGCTAGTGATCCTAGTACAGTGATGAATCAAGTACTAGGCACAGTGAAAAAACAAAAACAAACTAAATTCATTACTAAATGCTCTATGTTAAGACGTTCTTAATGTTTTTATATCCATTCAGAGAAATGTATCTTATGGAAAAAAAGTGAAAGCTGAAAAGATGTTACAAAAGGGGGATATACAACTATAGTTGGTTGAGCTAACAATTCAGTATTCAAAGGAATATAAACACAGTTAATTACAAAAAAATGCAATGGTTCATATCCTAAAATATTTATT